>JAPQVY010000155.1:39347750-39947750 GCA_028535165.1 Quercus tomentella
CCCCCCCCCCCCCCCCAACAAAAAAAAAAAAAAAACCCCTCAATTATTTTGAGTTGTAAATAGATGAGATTTTCAAAAATTAAAATTTCAGACATCAATGAGCCGTTGATTTGGATAGTGACCATTGGTTTGTCCTGGTCTCAAAATTCAGAAATCAGCAGGATGGGGCCAGACATGCTACCATGATTCTCGGTTTCAGATTTTAGAGCAACCCCCTAGGGCTAGAGGTCAGCTTCTGTGAACAATTTGCTTTCTGGTAGTATCGAATATGGTCACAGTTGACAAATATTATGATATACTAATAGCAAAATCACTCTATACTAGATGTCAACATCCATTTATAGCCTTTCAAATTTCTAGGATGATCAAGCTGACCATTTAGGTTGTGACTATAGGCTTCGTCTCAGAATTCAGAATGGAGGGCCCAGACAAGGCACCGCCATTAATTATTTGGGATGAATGATATTGAAACTGCTTGATAATATCTTGATGTCTAGTTAAGCAAAAGCAAAGAGTACAAAGGATATGGACTTAGATTTAGTGATATGAGATATCAATATTACTTGTTAGAATGACAATAAAATTGGCATAATGCTAACTTATTTATCATATTTAATACAGAAGGAATAAACCACATATGTTTCTTGGAAAATGGGATTATGAAAATTTTAAAAGAATTTCAAGCAATAAGGGTACTACGCTAGGATGTGACTTGTGAGTACTCATTAAATCTATAAACTTATTTTCATCATGTGGAGTGAAACTCATCAATGTAGAATAACTCTCATTTTTTATATATTAAGGTATAAGAGTGTAAGAGAGGCTGCCATCAGAAACAAGAAATTTTCCATTCAATCAAATGTTCACAGGTTAGCTCTACAACGTTGAGAATTAAACACTGTTTGATTTCATTGAACATCAACCTTTAGGAAAGGGTCACAAGGCTAGGTGCCAATTTGTGAAGTAGTGCTCAATTTTTAAAAAGAAATATAAGCCATACTTCACATTGCCTTATGATTTCCTTCATGGCCAATTTGGATGGATGGGGTTGCAATTTCCGGCCAACTGTCTTCAACTCGCCTGTACTCTCCCTCCCTGTCCATAAAAACTGGCCATCAAGCTTCTAATCAGCAGCTGCACTGAGTGGAACTGCTGATAACTCCAAATAGTCAAAATCATCAGTTATTCCAACCTGCATTTAGATTTAAAAGCATGACATCAGAGAGAAGAGAGAAACCTGTCAAACAAGGTTACTAGCCTCAAACACATGCTTGCAGTTGCAGTTGACAAGGATAATTAAACAGAAATCATAGAAAACTCCCTAAAAAATACGGGTGTACTTTCATTTCAGTCTAATCAATGAGGAATGGCCAGGGAAAAAAATAGGTGTCCTTTTATACTAAGAAAAAAGATAAAGCTTCACTGCTTTGCCTTAAGCTTGGTGCAGGATGCATTGAGTCAGGGAGTTATATGTTGTGGTTGGCTCCATGCTTTTTCATTTATGAAAAAAACAAATCTGATAAAATTTGGATGCACAATTGCCATGGAGTGTTTGGATCAGAACAATAGCTATAAGCTTATTGTTCAAATTAACACAGTTCGAGCGAGCAAGCCCATACACAAGGAAGAGGAAGTAGGAATGCCACCATCCAATGCTGGAAGGGAAATGGTGGGATTTATTTGTCTGCACCAATTTGCAAGTATATGAACATGCAGATTGAAAATAATAATAATAATAATCAAGTAATATTACCTCCTTGTACATGTTTTCAAGCTGCTCTTTGGCCTCAGGAAACTTGTTTGAACACCACTGCCGCAGTGTGAAGATGTTATCTATGGAATTTTAGCCCATAACATTGAAAATGAAAGAAGATCACTATTAGAGTTCACCATGCACTGGAGAGTTTTGTGTGTGTGTGTGTGTGGGGGGGGGGGGGGGGGGGGGGGGCGAAGAAACACTTGTATAGAATGTAAACCTGTCCATCTGTTAGCTGCTGCATGGGCAATTTCAATTGCCTCCTCTGCCAACAGATTTATTAAATGATCAGTATGCATAAGTTAATGTTGATTGTTAGATTTGATAAAGGTGAATTTATACCACAGTTTAAGCATGAAAATTGAAGTATAAGTATTTCTTAACTCATTGCATCAAAGGCAGCTGGATCATTATCCGTATACTGTCCCATCTGATCCTGAAAACATACATTAATTGTAATCACAAACTCGAAAAAACTAGTTATGTTTCTTGATGCATTTTGAAGGGAGCTGGATATAATCCAACCTTCAGCACATGATAATTTTGCTCAATGGCTTTTAACTCAGCTAAGGCCTTCTCACGTTCATCCTGTTAAAGCTTTAGAGTCAGATGTACAAAGACAAACACTTCATCCTTAACCTTAATGAGGGACGGGATGAAATGGACTCACAGATTCCTCTCGTCCCATCTTTAATGCATCACACTGGTCAACTAGTTCTACAAGCCGCTTCTTACTGCTTTGGAGATCAGATTCAAGTTTGTGATACACATTCCTCAGCTGGTCAACAAGATCAGAATAATAAAATGAAGTTACATCAATACATTTTAGAAAACTGACACCAATCAAAAATCTCAAAGAGGTTAACAAGCAAAACATTAAAAATTCACCTGATTTCCAGCAGAACTAGGAAGGCTCCAAAAGTACACCTAAATTTTCAAAATTATGAATACCATATCATGGAGACATAAATCATTATTTGTAAAATATTATAATCTTTCATTAAAAAATATCTGCAAACTTTACTTGTGCATGCAAGATATCTCATGCTATCTGCCACAGAGCTACATAGCACATACAAAGACCATCTAAAAATGGCCACTTACAGAAGTTCCTATCTTGTCTTTTGAAACAAGGTCATCATCCACTAAACTTTGGATAACATCTTTCACAGACTGACTAATCACACCTTTCCTGGGGCCCAACTTCTCAAGCTCCTTTAGCTGAAATAATCAGCCAAAAATATGAACATTGCAAGTTTCTCATAATAAAGGTATGTAAGTAATTGCTTGAATTAAAAAATAAATAAAATAGAAGTATAAAATTACAAAGATATAGCCACCACTGTATGACATAATAGAAAATTTCATAAATCAACATGATAAAGACAAACTTTTTCCATTCCTTAATGGTCCAGTACATGTGTGACAAATACCAGTAATTTCAAAGGGAAGTTTGCATCTTAAAACAATTGTGTCAAAGAGTAAATGCACTATCCCAAAACAAGATTACGAGTAAAAATAGAATTGCTTCACCCATAACAAAACAATAAACTCACAAGGAAGAAGTCTTGAGACTCATAAAAGATTTGAAGCATCTTCTCACGCTTCTCTTCCAATGAAAGACCCCTTTTCTTAGACTGCACCACAAATGAAGAAGAGTTCATTAAATACGCTATCATGGAGTACCAAAATCGAGAAGTTAAAACTTTTTATTTTATTTTATTTTTATTTTTAAAGTAGAACCAACACAAATAATAAGTAAATGAAATGATAGATATGTTAGCCCTGAAATGAGAATCAATTTCACAAACATGGAGTGTGTGAATGCTTTATTATTTTAATTTCTTTTCCTGTAAGCAAACTAGAATTTGATATCAAACATAAAATCAAAACCTAGCCCAAAGAATTAACCAAAGGACTGTAAAGCAATTCTCCTTTTTTATTTTTTATTTATTTTTTTAATATTCTTAAAGTTCCATTGAAATTCACAATATCACTATGTTTGGTTGCCGAGAAGAATCTGTCAATCAAATCTATTACACTTTCCAACGAGAGAGAGAGAGAGTGAGAGAATTTGCTAGATTTTCTCAATCGATAAAATCCCTTTTGCATTCTAAATTTCCGAGTAACAACATAATTTTCTAGATTTTCTTAGCAACTAAACAGACAATATAGCCTCAACGAATTAACCAAAGGACTGAAAATGAAAATTAATAAAAAAAAAAAAAAACTAGAATCCAATGAAATTCCCCTATCCCTTGTTTTGGTAGCTGAGAAAACTAGTTAATCAAATCTAATTATAGTTTCCAAAAAAAAAAAAACACTGTACCTCATTTAAGCCGAGTAATTGTATCCGACTCAACTGAGAAAATTCCTTTTGCTTTCTAAATTTCAGAATATTAGTAAAATCATAATTTGCTCGATTTTCTCAGCAACCAAACAGAGCAAATAATGTACGGACAGAGAAATGGATGCTAGGGTTCATAATTATAAACTATATTTTTTTGATAAGTCGTAATTATAAACTATATCGGAATACATCAACCAAAAGCTCAAAAGCTAAATAAAATATAAATCCCAAATTGTTAACAAATCAGAGATGAGATTAGGGTTTGAAAGGGAGTGATTAATGATCATACCATCGAAACGAATCGTTTTGCCCAGGAAGACGACAACGTCTAATTCGAGGAACACTGCGAAGGGATCGGAGAGGGAGAGAGAGAGTGTGTGAAACAAGTTTTCCAGATGAGTGCTTTTTGTTTGTAATTGAAATGTGAGCTTTCTCCCATAAAAAATAAAAAATGTGAGCTTTCTGAATCTGATTAAGAATTTGGCGGGATTTTTTTGACCCCGTTTGGGAGAGTTGTTAACGGCTTGTTTGGATGCTTTTTTTTATCACTCAATTTCTGTCACTCATCACTTAAAACACTCTATCCATTTGGCACAATCACTCACTTGTCATCACTCAATATTTTTCACACTGTTTGTGAGCCCATACTTGTCACTCAGTGCAGCTTTTTTTTTTTTTTTTTTTTTCTTCAAGTACCCAAACTCACCAAACCTAGTGAAAAAAAAAAACAAAAAAAAAAAAACCCAGCCAACGGAGACCAGTGAAAGAAGAAGAAAAAAAAAAAGAAAGAAAGAAGAAAAAAAAGAAAGAAAGAACCCAGCCAACGGAGATCAGTGAAAGAAGAAGAAAAAAAAGAAAGAAAGAACCCAACCAACGGAGACTAGGGAAAAAAGAAGAAAAAAAAGAAAGAAAGAAAGAAAGAAAGAAAGAAAGAACCCAGCCAGTGAAAGAAGAAACCTAGAAACCCAGTGAAAAAAAAAAAAAAAAAAAGGTCAAAAGGTGCGGCTGACCTGATTAGTAGGTCCCTCCAGGTGTGTTTAATTACAAAAATACCATTGAAAACAGAGTTATGGAAACTGAAAACAGCTAAAATGTGTTTTTAGTTTCTATAACTCATAACTCAAAAATCAGAGAATTGAGTGATGGAAACAAAAAACTGGAAACAGAGTTATGTGGTGCCAAACGGACTTCTCAACTATAGGTCCCACCATTTTTGAGTTATGAGTTATGAAAACAGAGTTATGAGTTATGGAAACAGAGTTATGAGTTATGGAAATCACTTATCCAAACAGCCTCTAAACAACTCATTTTCAGTTTTTAAACAATATTATATATATTTTTACACACTTTTTCACCGACGCGTATTTCAAAAAACTACAAACAACATTACTTAAACTCCTCTACCAAACGGGCCCTTTATTTTATGGTTTGGGTGCCTTTTAAGCAGAGCTGTCCACGGGTCGGGCCAGGTCGGGTTTGTGCCCAACCCAAACTCGACTCGAAACTTTTGGGCGGGTGAAAACAAAAACCAAAGCCGACCTAGAACACTAGTTGGATCATTCGATTCGGGTCTCGTCGGGTTTTGGGTTGTACGGGTTGGTTTTGGGTTTTGTCGTTGGTGACGATATTAGGCCGGATTCGTTGAGATCTGGTCGATATTTGGCCGAATTTGTCGAGATCTGGCCAAATCTCAACAAGATCTAGCTGGATCTTGACTAGATCTCGATGAGATCTCGTTGGATATGGTGGATTTCAAGTAATTCTTCATTGGAAAATTTCAAATATCGCCGGTTTTTGTAAATTTTTGTTGGAAAACCTTTGAATGTCGCCAGATTTTTTTGATTTTATGATCAGGTCGGGTGGCTCAGGTTTTTGGTGAGGAAACCCGCCAACCAACTAGAAGGTGTCGGGTTCTATGGATGGCGACTCGTCGCCGACCGCCAGAGTGGTCAGTTTGGGCGGGTTGGCAGTTCAGGTTCGGGCAGGTGAGGCGGGTGGGTTAGGTTTTTGAGTTGGGTGGACACCCCTACTTTTAAGGCATTTGTTAGGCATTTGTAATGTAACATTTTATAAAAGTTTTGATATACTTTTCATGATAAATATAAAAAGATGTCAAAAAAATTAGTTTTTTTTTTTTTTTTTTTTTTTGTGTCAATTTGGTCATTAGCATTGTTAGTGTCATGTTAATTTGGTTTTTGCCCTTATACATTACATGGAAAAATCTAATGTCTCAAACAGAATAATAAAAAATAATTTTCCATAACTCTTAACTGTACAGCCACCTTAGATTAAAAAAAAAAAAAAAAACCCCAAAACTTTCTAAAATTTGTAAAATCCCTAAAAATCTCTCTCTCTCTCTCTCTCTCTCTCTCTCTCTCTCTCTCTCTCTCTCTCTCTCGTTAGTACACATCTTTATCTCTTCTCCCTCATCCTCATGCTCATCAATCTCAAGATCTAAAGGTGCAGACGATAACTTCGGTTATGAGGACGACAGTGCGTTCTCTCTTCGGGCGGTTTGGTTTTGGAAAACATATTTTTGCATCTCATACAAAACAAGCAGTGAAAGTAACACTTTGATCTACTCCATTAATAAGAGATAACATACAACATTGAATTCTAGAAAGCGTACCATGATGTAGTGAAATTCAAAAATTAAGAGTAAATATTATCTTAACAAGACCTTCAATCTTCATCCCAATCCAAATGGTGCCCAAGATGTGTAATCTCTCAATCAATTCTTACATACACTCTCTTTAATTTGGAAAACTATGTTAAAAAGAGATCAAAGAGAAAACTATTTTATCTCCTTTTAATCATACATACATTTAACTACCAAATGTAGTTATTTTATTTAATAATTTTTATTAAATAAATAATTGATTATCTAATTGGGTTAACATTTTGGGCTAGCCTAATTGGGCTTTAGTGTATAGCTTGGGATGGGACCAAAGGGACAAATAAGGTTCTAGTTCCAATAGATTTGAGCTTCCATCAACTCTTGACAAGCCCACAATTACCATTAATTACATAACACATACCATTATGGAAATATAATGACACTCTAAGCCTTATTAATAAATTATATCGCAAGATTCTAATATAATATTATTTGACCCCTCCATTTAACATCCACAATGAACAAAATCATAATAAAGTGTCACTTTGTAAATTGCTATTTTAATCCTTGAGTCTCCAGTTTAATATTTTAGTCATTCATATATTTTATGAAATCTAATTTCATTAAATATAAACTTTAGTAACTTTTTACTAAAGTGGTCAGACCTAGCACTGTACCTTTTGCAAAATGTTAAAATAAAAGGTGATTGTAGACACCCAATTTTATAACTTGCATTTAACCAACCGGTAGATCTTTAGATTTGTGATACAAAACAAATCTTGATGTTCTAACGATCATAATGGTATGTCATGGGTTTTATCGGACCACCTGATCAAAAGTTATCATACAAGCAATTTTCAATGATCATGGCCTGCCTACACGATGGGCCTGATCGCGTCCTATTCTAAACACTTAATTTTGATTGGTTCTCACAAGAATTAATTTAAAATTAATCAAGTGTGATTTTTGATTGGATTTCATTTTATTTCATTTTTTAAAAAAAGAAAATAATAAAAAAATGTTTTACTTTATGGCATCTTATCTGCTCTTTTGAAAAAATTCCGGAGATATGTTCCATGAAAAATTCAAAAAAAAAAAGAAAAGAAAAAATTCTCAAAAAACGTCATTATCTTCAGCTGGAACTTGAATCACATTTTTGGTCAGAAAAACGTTGAAATTTGGATTTCTCTATTTCTATAAAAGTTGTAGAGAATTAAATTTCCTTTCAAAAAACATCAATCCTGAATCAATTGGAATTTTGAGCAGCAAGTTATGGCCAAAATACGAAACAGGTGCAGAAGACAACATAAATTCAGCATTATCTTCAATTTTCTCTCAAAATTCCAAATGAGTTCAACGTCAAATCTGTTCAAGCCTATCTAATAGACTTATCCTTTCCCTTTGCTTCAGAAGAAATATTTTTGAAAAATAAATTGGGTAAAGAAACAGATACAGCCTATGAAAAAATTCAAAAATGCTCAAAATACGTTACTATTTTCAGCAGCAATTTGAAACACATTTTTGGCATGGATAACTTTGAAATTTGGCTTTCTCTATTTCTGAAAAAGTTGTAGATAATTGAATTTCCTTTCAAAAAACACCCATCTTGAATCAATTGGAATTTTGAGCGGAAAATTAGAGCCAAAATACGAAGCAGGTGCAGCATCATTTCAAAATTTGAATGGAGATCAACACCAAATCCGTCCCCAGCTCATTTAAACAGATTATCTCCTCCCTTAGCTTCAGAAGAAAGCTAATAATTTAGCTTTAAAGCTAAGCCATCCCTTCCCCTATAAATAGAGAAGACCTCTTCCATTCTCTGGACCCCGAATTCCCTCTAGAGAGCTAGTGAGAAAGCAGAAAAAAAAAAGCTATTGAGCAACCATTGTTCTTACTTTGGTTGTAGTTGAGTACTTCCTTGCTTTCTCCTTAGCCCTTTAGGTGATCATTTCCCCTTTTGATTTATGCTGGTAAGTAGTTAACTTTTTTTTTATTCTTTATACATGCTAGAATAAATGCTTGCAAATCATTATTCACTTCTTTTATGCTATGCTTGGATGAACATGCCTATGTTTTATTTGGTTTTCTCTTACATGCTTAGATGAACATTTCTAGGCCAATACACAATTTTCTTTTGAATGCTTAGATGAGCACTTCTAGGCTAAAACACAACTTTCTCTTTAATACTTAGATGAACATGTCTAGGTAATTGTTTTACATTTTTAAATGCTTGAACAAACATGTCAAAGTATTTTGATTTTGCCTAGATAAACATGTCTAGGGTTTTTCTTTTACTTCTCTTCCTAATTGCTTGGATGATCAAATATGCTTAAAGGTTTTATTTTTATTTGCTTCTCTTTGCAATTATGTTGATGACAAATAACATGACAATTTTGTTTTTCCCTCACATGCTTAGATGAACATGTCTAGGCTAGGAATTCTTTATTTATATTGATCTCTTGGATGAACATGCCATTACCTTCATTTTTGTTATCTAACAAGTTTTATTTTATTTTTTATTTTTTCTCTTTATGTCAAATTCCCCTAACATATGTTTATTTACACTTCCTGCAAATCACATGTTTATATGACATATTCTTTGTATTTGTTTGACATGACATGACATTGGCCACCTTAACCTAGGAGAACGATTTTACCGGGCGAGATGGGTGCTTAATCCCTTCCCATCTCGTAAATTAGCCTCCGAACCAAGATCAAGGGTTCTAGACAATGCTCTTGTATTTACAATTTTACTTTTTTAGAATGTAACTAGGAAATAAAGCAATGTAATTTACTTTTCTTAGATTGTATCTAGGACAAAAAGCATTGTAAATTTTTGTTACAAAATTCGATGTAAATTGTCATATACATTAATATAACAGAAGTATTTTTCATTAAAGGTTTTCTTGTTTTTCCTTTTAAATTAAATAAGTGGCGACTCCATGTAAAACCCTCGATCTAGGGGGGAACACATTTTTTACAGTGATTCTGCCAGAAATAAATCTAATAACACCATATGTTAATTTAAAAGGTACAGATATAGATTGCATGCTAAAATGTTAAACTTGTTAAATTTAAAATCATCTTTTAAAACGTTGACCTATTGGCAATAAGCCAAAATTTGACCCTTTTTGTTGAACCTGTTAAATTAAAAGGTCGACGTTTAAATATGTATTATATAGATTTTCGCTTGAAAATGTGCACATAACTTCTCTTCTATCAAGTTCAGCATGGGGCATGGACGTCATTAATCCCATTTTCTTTTCTTTTTTTGACTGAAGAAGGTAGATTAATCCCATTTCTCTAAAGGTTGTGAATGGGCACGAGTATATTTTAGTAGCGATTAACTAATTAACCAAATAGGTGGAAGTAGCTTCCTACAAAAGTGTTACTCAGTCGATGGTAGCCCGCTTCATCAAGCAAAACATGTCGTTATAGTGTCCCCGAAGAGCTTATAACTGATAATGGAGCCAACCTAAATGGGAAGATGATACAATAACTATGCCAATAGTTCAAAATAGAGCATTGGAAATCCTTCCCTTATTGCCCTTAGATGAATGGAGCTGTGGAAGTCACCAACAAGAATGTGAAGAATATCTTAAAAAAGATGACCAGTACATACAAAGATTGGCATGACCTCTTGCCATTCACACTTTGTGCCTACTGCACTGTAGACATCTCATTTTGTACCCCTTATGACTTGAGGTCTCGTTCTCCAATGATGATATCACTAGGTAGGTCTAAGACCGGTCTAGGGCCTAGCTAAAGGAACTCTTTAATTGAAGGATGTTTTTTGGAAGAGAAAAACCTTACAGAAACCCTAAGCATGCGTACACAGCCTTGAGCATGCGTACACATACTTAATCCATGTGTACACAGCCACAAGCATGCGTACGTATTACGGTTTCAGAAAAGCCATGTAAGGAAAGTTGTAGGCGCAAGAGCTCGCAACATTCCTGTCGCTTTCGTTTTTTGGGGGGAGTATGCCTTGGCCGAGTGGATTAGGTGGATGGTGAAAATGGAGTCGCCACCTAGATTATGTCTATTGATACCGTATTTTGCCTGCCTCGATTTGCGTGCCAAACCCCAAAAAATCCAAAAATATCATTTTCTTTGACTCGTTTTTTACCATTTTTCACTTGGCATTTTTCACCATAGTTTTTCATCAAACTCGAGCTTCTCGGAGATTTTTAGCCACTTTGACCAAGTTTGACTCGAAGTTGACTTTAGGTGGGCGTAAAAACCCTAATTTTGATCCAGCCGTCGAAACGGGTTGAAACCAATGTCATTGCGAAGATTATCAAATTATCGTTCCAATGACTATTCGTGGGTCGAAATCGGAGTTAGAACGGCCGAAATATCATGAAAATCGGGATGACGCACCGATTAATGCATTGCAAACTTCCGAGAGCCATAACTTTTGATTCGATTGTTGGATTTTCAAGATCCATAACTTTTTAAAAATAGGAAGTCAAAATATTTCCAGGGGAGTCAAGATCAATCCAATCAGAGGCCTTTTGAGGCCCACGGTCCTTGAAGGGCCATCGCCTCAAAAAACGCACCGGGGCTATAAATAGCCCCAGGCACCCCTTAGACCAAGGGAGGAAGACATTTTAATGATTTTTATGCTCTCTGCTTGGTTTCTCTACACGTTTTTCTCTCTTCCAAACACCAAAAAACACACATAATAGACCCAAAAAACACATCAAAGCCTCTTGATTCTTCTCTCTTTACCAACAACACAAGGTATTATTCTTATACCCAATCTTCCTTTCCTTGGTTCTACACTTTCTGATTTGGGGTTTAGAGGTGTGGATGTAGCTTTTTTAGCTATCATCCTCACCCCTAACCTTCTAATTCTTTTCCTAGAATTTATCTTGCTCTTTTTGCTTGAATAACATGATTTATTGCTTTCTTTAGCATGTTTCTTGCTTTATTTGTGTTTCTAGCTTAAATCTCTTTGTTGTTATGTCTTATGCCATGTTTCGTGCTTAGATCCATGTTCCCACAAGTTCATATGTTTAGATCTACATGCTTAGGTTTTTATGCCATGTTTTTTCTATGTTTTGTTCCTCTTTTTGCTATATGTTGATGTTAGGGTTACATGCTCGCATGCTTGATATCATGTCTATGGTTATGTCTTGCTTAGATCTACGTGTTTGTATGCACGTTCTATGCTCCTATGCCTATATCCGAGTCTTCACATGCTTGTATGCTTGGATTCATGTCCTTCCATGTCTATGTGCTTAATTTCTATGTGTTTACATGCATGTTTCTATGCCTATATGTCTATGTCTATGCTTCCACATGCTTGTGTGTTTGGATCTATGCTCTCTACATGCTTTTGCTATATTCCATGTGCTTGTGTGCTCCATGCCATGTTTGTGTGCCTAGACCTAGGCTATGTTTGTCATGCTTGCTTGCTTCTATGCTTTATGCTTGTGTTAGCCTTTCTTGTTCTAGGCTTTGCCACGCTTGATGCCTTTAGCAGGTTTGTGGTTGAGTGGTTACACCTAACACCCATGAGGCCTTGTTTGGGGTGTAACCACTTGGGAGGCATTGCCATGATGCCGGTTGCTTCGTGCATGCCTTTCCCCTTTTCTGCTCTGTGCGATGATATGCTTGCCATGCTTGTTTGTGCCACCCGTTGGCTTTATATGCATCTTTACACGCTTGGTTACATGTCCATGCATGAGTCTTGCTTGCTAGTGTGTCGTCCATGTTTCAACACTATGAAGTTATGGACATTCGATCCAAACCTACATTTGTCCCTCGCAGACACCACCTTTTGTTTGTTTTCTTGCTTGTTTGCTTTCTCGCTTGTTTGTGTGCTTCTCTACTTTCCATGCCTATCATGCTTATTCGCTTTATGCCTGTTCATATACTCTTTTCATCTTTTCCTTCCATTTCTTGTCTCTTCCTTTGCATGTACACACATGGAGTGAGGACGCTTAGAGTTAAGGCACAGTCTCCCAGGCACAAGCAAAAAGGGCGAGGATGCGAGCATGTAGATAAGTCAAGCGGCTGTGTTCAGTAGGTTTAGGAGTTTAGCCTTTCCATTTGGTTATATACTCTTTTAAACCCCTTCATTCCTCCCCCCTTTCTCTTTTAGATGGTTTGTATTAGGTATATCATACTTTATACCATTCGTCCTCATCTCTAGAGTATGGCGACCCCTGTTTATTTTCCTGCACCTATATTTTGGGCCATGCTCTGGGGATGTAGGCATTTACTTTCTTGCTCTATGTGCTAGCATTATGCATGATGTATATATATATATACTTGTTCACCCCTCTCTCGGTGTGATTGTCATTGTTAGGACATATGTGGATCATGTTGAGAACATATGTCATTTAGAATTGACTAATCCTTTGAAAAACGCACTTTACTTGTAATTGGGTAGATCTAGGATGTGTTTAATACTTCAAGGAATAAGAGTTCAAGTCCAAGTATTAAAGCCATGCAAATCTGTCTAAGAATCAAGTGAAGAAGTGTTGTTCTTTAAAGCTCAACAGATAGCTTGACAGATGTATCTATTGAGATTTAAAAGGTGAAGCTTGATAGATAAGCTCGACAGCTGTATCTATCAAGAATTACGAAAATCAGTTTTTCAGATCTGGTTTTCACCCTTATCCAAGCTATGTGTTTAGGTTTTTCTTTTCTCACAACCTTAGACATATATAAGGATTATTTTAAGGGCCGTCTCACTAGATGAAAAGGTTTTATGCAAGCATATTGTGACCGAAGACATATGCCCTAGTTCATCTTTCTCTTGAAGAAGCTGTTGCGTTTGTAATCCATAGGGTTTTGTGACCAAGGAGCTTTTTGATCTTCATCGTGTGGATGAACTGAAGAACTTTGCAGCCAACATCCTTCTCAAGTTGGTGTGTTAGTCACGTACTTGGATCCGTGCATCAATTGGTTAGTCACGTACTTGGAGTCGTGCATTGAAAGGAGAGATTGTCACTACATTACAAGTCCAATTGTGTATTGGGGTAAGGGTTCAATTGTAGGTTGGTATAAGGTACTGGGATTCCTTTATTTGTAACTGCTTGTTTTGATAATAGTAGATTTTCAGGAGTGGTGACCTTAAATTCACTCGGTGGGGTTTTTGCCTTGGAGGTTTTCCCCATTCGTAAACAAATCACCTTGTCAAATTTATTTTTCGTTGCATTTAACTTAATTGGTGATTTATTTGTGCTACCATGCTTATTGCATGTTAATTGACTTAATTAATTCACTTGGCAAATTAATTGGTTAATTTACCATAAGGGGTCAATACATTCTTGGCCTATCAGTCACAATCCATGTCACCTAAGGCAAAGTGATGCTTAATTTCCGCCGTGAAAGTAAGGTAATATGTCGCCAGATTTTCGCTGTGGAAGTCTAATACTTTGCCGAATACCTTAGGAAAGCATAGATTGAGACCACATCCATTCAAAAGCCAAACCTCAAAGCCCCCATGTATGCAAAGCCTCGAAATCCAATGCCGAAATCTTGTTTTTACTACCAATTTCTGAAAATTATGGTTTTATCAAAACAAAGGACTGTCCTTAGACAGGCGTTGTGGAGTGCCTAACACCTTCTTCACAAGTAACCAAACTTCCGTACCTAAGAATCAAGATTTTTTTGCATCCACATTAGATTAGGAAAAATGCCATTTTTCTTAACCTAGGATCGGTAATAAAATCAACTAGAAATAGGTGACCAATCACACCTTAAAAAAACACAATGATTGGTGGCAACTCCACTCACCTTTGGTAATCCCTTATAATTTGGCCTAGATTCCTGCCATAACACCAAAGGTAGACAAATATCCTCCTCCACTAAGAGAGAGAGCACCTGAAGCCCTGCGCGAACCACAATGCCCACCATATTTCGAGAGGGGCCCTGTTGTGCGAGGAAGCTGTCGCCACGGCGGGTGGTCGAACAAGGGCCCGCGACGACGGTGGCGGTTTTTCTACCTTGTTCTGATCGTGGCCGGGTGTCGACAATGTCTAAGAACCATATGTATAGCACCTTTATGCGAAGGAATGATCTTACCAGAACATGTGTCTGGAGTTTAGGTATGGGGATGGGAATGTGTTAGGCACCTAACCCCATCTGACCCATGGGTTAATCTCCACACATTGTGTTCTACATCCTAATTCCATCAAAGAATCCTCTAATAGGTTATTCTATACACACACGCACACTAAGTCTACCATAACATGCATCTAACACTCAACATGGCATAGCCTATCATTCATCTAGCATTCCATGATTCATATAACCAAAGGTAGCAAGCACACACATGGCAGTAACATCAACAAGGCAACAAGATCCTAATTATCCAAAAGCAAACATATATCCAAGGCATCATGGTATCAACTAAGCATATTCATCATATTCATCATACACATCATGTTCATCATCCCAAATGCGTGTTCATATAATTATGCATGACTTACTTACCTCACTACATCATCATCATCTTAGCAACTATGCATCAATGCATGTTCATGTGATCTATGTATATTCATGTTGTTCATCAAAGCACATCAACCCTAATTAACAATCTAACAATTAAAGTATGAAAAACATGTTATCCTACTAATCTTAGGTCTAAACATATGAAATCTAGACTAAACAGAACCTAAATATGCAATTAAAACTAAGTAAAACATTAAGAATAACAAAGCCATAAAATCTGAGTTTTTGGGCACGAGTATGTGTGCACATACATGAAGTATACGTACGCATGCATGAAGCATGCATATGCATACCTGCCTAGAAACACATTTTTTAAAATAGCAACAAAACAACAATTAGACACAACCTAGCATGCTTCTAATATGAAAGCTATAAAACCTAACTACAAAGAAGAGATATCAAAGTAATAAACAAATTATAAACAAACCAAAATAAGAGAGAAAAGGTTAGACCCTAACCTCAAACATAAGAACTCCTTTGAGCTTTAATTTGAATGTTTCCCTCAGTCAATCTAATCAAGACAAAACCAGAAGGTTAGTATGCTTAAAACTCAAAGGTCAAGACCAGAATAAGTCCTAACCAAGTAAACTTTAACTTGAGCATGTTTAGAATAAAAACATCCTCTTTGATTCACTATTTTCTAGTGAATTTAACGTGTTTTGGGAAAAGAGCATTTGGGGCCTTTTATAGTGATCAGAGAGGGGTGTAGGATGGCTCCTAGCCGATGTGGGATTAGCTTTACAATAATTTTACATAAAAACTTTCCATATAGGTGTTCTAAAACCTTACATGCGCAAGCATACTCGAAGTATGTGTGTGCATGCTCGACATATGCATGCGTATACTTAGGGTTTTTGTATGCTTTTCTTTCACCAAAACATCCTCCAAGCTAAAGACTTACAAGATTAGGCCTTAAACCGACCTTTAGGCCTCCAAGTGATATCGTCATTGGGGAATAGGGGCTCGAGTTGTAAGGGGTGCAAAATAAGGTGTCTATAGTTGCCTCTTTTCTGACTCGTGAGCCCCGCTAACAGAATGAAAAGAAAAAAAGACAAACCATTTTTTTTCGATGTATGGCTTGAGCCCAACCCACGCATATGACAAACAACATGCATACATGGAGTGGGGCGTAGCTTTAAAGAGTTGTATGTGATTCATATGTTTGAAGTCCTTTAGGTGCTGCTTGGGAAACGAGTAGCGAAAGGCTCACTATCCAAGAGCCTGGTTTGTCAATTTTCAAGCAAAATTCGAGTGACTCATTATCTTAGAGTTAATAAAAACAAAAACAAACATGGCCAATGGCCTTAAGATGGGGGATCAACCACCACCTACACGCATCAATCAAACAAACAAGGATGCTCTTACGAGCTAGAAAAGGGAATGTATCTAGGGTGTCAGCCTGCGGCTCTTTCCTCAAACCTTTTGGGTGGCTTTCGCCTCTGTCTTAATCTCTTCTATTCTAGGGTGTTTTGAAAGTCTCTAAGTACTTGTGTGTTCATGTTCAGTTCCAAGAAGGATATGTGCACACAATCCAACTCTCTTTATATTCATGGTGGTCTTTCTGTAATCTTGGTGAAAAACTCACTCGAGGGGTTTTCCAAATGTCTTGAGGTCTCATTGTAATTTCAAAGTTCCAAGGGGTTTATGTGTAAATCTCGGTTCACTATGGGTTTCTCTTTAATTTCCAACTCTCTGAAGGGCATCTATGCAAATTCTGACTTCTCGAACTCCCTGGGGAGTGATTTCATAACTTGTAACTTTCTGGGGATCTATGTGGAAAATCATGGTTCTTTGACTCACTAGGGAGTATTTTCGCAATCTCCTAGCACTCTAGGGGGAGGGGTGTTAGTGCAAATTCAGACTTCTTGATCCACTAGGGTTAGTTTTGTAATTTTCTTCTTCTCTCTCTTTTTCCTAAATCCACTGAGGATAGGGGTGTGCAAAATATCCGTTTAACCCACCAAACCGCCTGACCCGTAGCCAACCCGGCCGCCTTGTGCGAGTCATTAAGTTAGGCAGTTTGGATTGGGCGGGTTAGATGCCCAAAATTGCAAATTGGGTTGGATAATGTATGTAAAGTTAATCAATCCAGCTAAATAATTTTTACAACTAATCAATAATCAATTCCTTATACAAAATATAAAAGTCAACATTGAAACCCTAAAATCACTTCAACCATATACTACATACACTCTGTATTTAGCCTTCACCTTCAGCCATTTCCTCTCCCTCCCTCTTTCATGTTTTGTCTTTTTTTTCCTCAACCTTTCTGAAGCCATTTTTTTTATCCCTTCAATTATTCACCTTCCATCAATTGTGTACTCTCCTAGACAACCACAAAGGTAGTTGTTTTTATGTCTTGTACTGCTTAATGTTTGTATCTATATTTTTATTGAATATGTTGTTTGTCTTTTTGATTTGGGTTCCATATATTCTTTTAAATCTTGAGATCATGCATACCATTTTGAAGTTTATTTGTTATATTTGTATGTTATTATTTTAAATCCTTGATGTGACTTTGGGAATATTAAGACTTTGAGTTTGTTGATTTAATTTTCCTTAGTTGTAAGGCAGCAATCTATTGTTTTTTTTTTTTTTTTTTTTGGAGACAAGGTCTATTAGAGATGATATATCTCTTTTTTATTGACCCTATGTTTGTGTTGGAATTGAGATTATTCAATGAAATCTACCTTTAATTTTGTGTGTGCATTAGTTATATTTTGAGATTATGCCATAATAAATTATAGATTGTGATAATGTTTTAAAAAAATAACATTGTTAATGCCAACCCACACAACCCGCCTAACCCACCGAGTTGAAACCGCCAAAATTTGTAACCAGTTCGCCGGATTTAGACTTTTGTGGGTTGGTAGCAGATTGGAATTTTCTCAACCTGCTAGTGGTAGATTGGATAGAAACATTGGCTTTTACCCACCCAATCCGACCCGCGCACACCCCTAACTGAGGATGCTTTTGTAATTTTCTACACTCATTGGGGATCTTTTTGTAAATTTCAAGAATACTACCCTTTTTTTTTTTTTTTTCGGACTAAACTACATGTAGTTTAGCAGAGTGGCCTAAACTACACTTAGCTTATGCAACGGGTGCCTTTCTCACCTCTTTATTTTCTCAATACCAATCATCTCTTTTTCTTATACCCCTTTTTCTTCCTCATCTTTTCATATTCTCTCTAACCTTTTAAATTTTTCTTCTTCCTCTACAATAACTAATATCTCTCTTTCTCATTCTTCATTTCTACCCAAATTTGAAATTCTCTCTCCCCCCACAAAATCCTTTTAAAACCAATGGCACAAAAAACCTTCTACACTCTCTTTGGTGACACATTCAACCTCACCCATTGGGTTGGGGCTATTCGGCTCAATGATGCTCCACCATTCCTCTACAGTGCTGATCAACACTTGTCTCATAATGCACAACTCGGATAGGTGATTTTTTCAAGCTTCTTCTCATTTCAATTTTTCCTTTGATCTTTCATTGTAATTCATTTTTAGACTTGTAAATGCTTGGGTTAAGCTTGGGTTTTGCTGTGGGAAGGGTTTAGATGAAAACCTTGTGCCTTAGGATAGGTAGAGACATCTATAGGTGTAGTTTTGATCTAAGGGGGTCGAAGAACAGTGATGAACATTTTTTTGGGTTCACCATGTGAATGCATGCTTAAACCATCCGTACACATACTTCATGCATGTGTATGTATACTCACAAGTATGCACGAGCATGCTTGGTCCTGTAGACGTAGTTTTATGCCCAAAAACATGATGTAATGCTTTTCTATCACTTTTGTTTGTCCATTATGATTCTCATACATTGTTCTTGTCAATTTCAAGGCTACCTTCATTTTCAGGTAGGGATAATTCAAAACCCATTATGGATTGGTACAAGTCACTTGGGGCCAAAACTCAAGCATTAGTGAGGGCGGCTGATTTTGAGCCACTCATGAAAGCTTTGCCAGTGATATGCTAGTGCAAGCGTTGGCTAAGAGATGGTGGGACACTACCCACACTTTTCACATTGCTGAGAAGGAAATGACTATAACTCCTCATGACTTCCATCAGATGACTAGGTTGTGAGCAAGCGATCCCACTATTAGTCTAGAGGGAGAGTCGGGGACAACTCTTAGTGTGGAGCTATTGAGGCGTACCTACTCGAGTGAGCACGTTCGGTATTATGAGACTGTTGATTTCCTCTCCCATTCTCTGGAGACTCAGGGTGACATAACCCGTATGGTTAGGGCATTCTTGCTCTATGTGGTGGGGCTGATTCTCTTTGCCAATGGTGGCCAGACTATTTCTTTTTGATGGTTAGCACTTTTTTGACTCTTTGAGGACACTCGAAAGGTGAACTTAGGGCATGCTTGTCTAGCTTATCTGTACTCAGCCATGGATTCAATGAGTCGAGGTTCATTGTGTCAACATGTGGGGCCTTGGAAGCTATAGGTGGTAAGATCACTTTTCTTCTTCACTCTTTCTTTCATAATTGTGCTTATAACGTATCTTGCAAACTGTATTTCATACCCTTGCAACTATTCTATATCTTGCATCTAAAATTGTCTCTTGGGCTTGCAAACTATATTATCTGTTCTTGCATCTATTCTATATCTTGGATTCTCTCTTGCAAACTATTCTTAACCTGTATTTGACATTGTAGCTTACTCTTGCAAACTGAATTTGTGCCATTTGTGCTTATGTCTTGTATGCCATGCTCTTGCAACTGTATCTAGGTCACCATTATTTTCTTCAAATTGTATTCATGCTTTATTCTTGCAAACTGTTCCTAACTTGCAAACTGTATATGTGCTCATTCTTGCAAACTGTTCATAACTTGTAAACTATCTGTGTGCTCGTGTTTTGTTCTCAATTTCATTTTTCTTGCCGCGATAAGCTTGTTCTGATGCTCTCCTCACTCTCAGAGCACGGTGAATTTAAGGACTATTAGCTTTGTGCAAGCCCACTTTGATTGCTTTTTTGCTAACTCAGTGAGTTTCTCTTTCTCTCTTCTCTTCCTTCATGGTTCTACTCTCTTCTTTCTCTAACAAAGTATGATCTACAGATTGACTGGGTACCTTGGGCTGGGAGCCAGCATATAGCCACTTCGGCCATATAGGCAGAGGCTATGATTTATGCTCAGACTTCTCAGCTTTTGTAGGGTGCTGTCTTGAGGGGCCTTTACCTTGTTGAAAGGGTGGTGAGTTGGTGGCTTCGAATGACCTGTCTATTTCAATGGATTTGTAGACATCATATTTTGTACCCCTTACGACTTGGGCCCTCGTTGCTTGAACTCCTAAGGCCAATTTAGAGCCCAATCAGATATTAAATTGACTTGAGGAGTGTTAAAATTGAAAATATAACCTTTTAAATGAGCAAAAATCTATTTTTGAAAAATTAAATGACCAAAGTGGCCCTCGGCTTGCGTACGTGAGTCGCGGCCTACGTTCACAAGCTAAAGCATGCGTACGCAGACACATTCTTGTGTACGCAACTAGGGTTTCAGAAGTATAAAAAAGGCAAGTTTTCTGCAATAATGGTTGAGGTTTGGAATGAATTCCATATCGTCTGGGAGTCGTTCCAAACCCCATTTTTTCAAATAGAAAAAGCCTTATATGGTACATTTTCAAAAAATGAAAAAAATCCCATGGGAAAAACTTAAGATTCACTAGAAAATAGTGAATCAAAAGGGAGTTTTTCATAAAACACCCTCAAGTCATTTTTATTTGATTGGGACATTTTCTGGCCCCAATCCTTTAAGTTTAAGATTGCTAATCACTATTTTATTGAATTGTGATAGATTTGACTGAGGGGAAAGTGAAAAATCAAGCCTAGGAGGTTTTGCTTTAAGGTATCCTTTTAAACTTTTCCTTTCATTTTCTACCCTTAATCTTTATTTTAATATGTTTCTGTTGTTTAGTTTACATTTATACATGTTTGTTTAGGTTAGTTTTAGGTTTTCTTTATGTCTTTAAGCATGTTAGGTTGTTAGATTTTACGTTTTGTGTTTTGTTTGGCTTCTGCTCTATTTCTGTGTAAATTAGGTTTTCTGGGTAAGGATCTGCGTACGCATGATCTAGCCTAGGCACGCAAGCTGACCTCATTCGTACACAGACCTGTTCTGGCGTGCATGATGTCGTTGCCCAGAAACCCTAATTTTTTTTTTTTTTTTTTTTGTTTCCGCATTCACATGTTTGTTCTGTGTAGCCTCTTTTTCATATGTTTTTAAGCCCCATAATTGCTTGTTCACCTTTTAACATGTTTGTTTGTTATCACATGTGTAGATTAGGGTTTAGATTAGGGTTTCTTCATGTTAATACCATTCATTCACATGTTCATGCATTGATGTCATAGATGCTGTGCTGCTGAGAGGTAAGTAAAGGGTAAGTCATGCATTAGCAATGTCCATGCATTTGTGTTAGGGTTTTACTTTGACAGAACATGCTTTGATGTATGATTAGGGTTTGTAATATGTTTTCCTTGCTATGATGATATGCCTTGCTGGCGTGTGTAAGTTGCTGCCTTGTTTTAGGTGTATGATAGGGTTTTCATATTTCTTTAATATGTTTGGCTTTTTTTTTTTTTGTTTTTTTTGTTTTTTTGTTTTTTGTTTAGGTTGATAGATAAGTATGTTTTGTTTGGGATGAAAGATGCCATGTTGTATGCATAGATGTATGTTAGTGTGTGTGAGTATAGGTGCAAGTGTTGAAAGTGCTTTTAATGAGGTTAAGGTATAAGACACAATGAAAGGAGGCCAACCTTAGGGTTGGGTGATCTTGGGTGCCTAACACCTTCCCAAGAATGTACCTAAACTCCAAACCCAAACTCTGGCAGTAAGATCAAAGGTCCTTCCTCGAAAGGATGCTATATTCATGGTTCCTAGACCATATAATTAGGTGGCGACTCCATTCTGTTATGCCCACAAGATCCTCCATCTTTCATGCTATCTCCCAATAGCATGACCGATGCCGAGTACCAAACTTGGAGAGGTGGCATCCCCTTCAACGAGTGTCTTCTTAAGGACGAGGCCTATAACATCTTCAGCCAGATCTGGCTCATGTCTCCTTTTGGTGCTGTGGTATGAAATTCAAAACTATATATATATATATATATATATATATATATTTTTTTTTTTTCATTCTTACATGTCATATCTCTTGTGTGCTAACATGAAAAATGTACAGGATGAGCCTAATCAGCCTTAGACCGATGTTGCCCCATCTGCTGGGAACCTTCTCGACCCACCTACTCTAGCTTGGTAGATCTATGCTTATGGGTGAGATGGGGTGGGAGCGTGCTCTTGTCTGTAACACCAATGTTCTGGGCTATCCTTTCCCTATTTGTCCAAAAATCAGCCCACCTTTATTGAGCACAAAGAGCTTGTCCTATTGGTTGGGAACCTCAAGTTAGAGGTGACTAACTACTCATGACTTCTCTATGGTCTTATTGGCTACGCCAAAGGTCGAGGAGGTGGTAATGATGATGATGATGATGGTTCCAGTTCTGATACTACCTCGAGGGTCAGTTAGAGGAGATGACGTCATTGATGATCTTGCACAGACATATAGACAGATTTCCTCTTTTTTTTTTTTTTTTTTCATTTATTTTCTGCTCTTTCATTTTATTTGAGATATTGGGTTGTATTTAAGAACATTTTTATATTTTTGCTTTTATTTTAAAACATGTACTTATTTACAATAATTATAGGAAAATATGGATTTGGATTGGGAACATGTATGCTTTGTAGTCTCTTTCTTTCTTCTCTTCTCCTTCTTCTTTAGTCTTAGTCTTCTTAGTTACTCTTTTCTTCTTTTTTCTTTGCACTTTTGAATGAATATTCTAGCCAAAAACCTGACTAAGGCAATCCTCAAGGTCATAGGAAACATGAGGGAGGTCCATGATGTAGGAAAAAGACTTCCAAAAGGATTAGGAATTAGAAATCTGCTTGAACATGTGTACGTATACGCGGTTATGCGTGCGCATATTTAAGACCATGCGTAAGCATACTTTGAGTATGCCCATGCATGTCTGGATGCAAAAAAACCTGAAAAATAAAGGTGGGAATTCTCCTCCAAAAAAAATTATCATTTTCGATAGCTAGGCCCGTTGCAAATAATATTCAATTCCATCATTAATACCTTCTTTTCTTTTAAATAAGTTAATTATTTGCAACGGTCAAATTGATCATCACATGTAAAACCTAAATAAGAAAAAAATGAAAAATACTTGTGATGGATAAATGTGGTCACAAATGTGAAAAGTAAGGGCGGTAATTCTCTCTCCAAAAAATTTACCATATTCAATGGCTCCATATATGTCACTAATACCCTTTTTTCTATTTATGACGGACGGTTTTTTGTCGCAAATACCAATACCATAAAACGAGAATAGTTATTATTTTTGACGGACAAAAGTCGTCGCAAGTTGTAATAGTTCTGACTTTTTTTCTTCAGTCATCATAAATAATACTCTATGAACATTTTTTCTTGTCTGCAAAAACCATGGCAAGAACACTTCCCTTGAAAAAAAATCATATTTTTGATTAAAAATAATATGGGCATTTTTGACTGACTTTGTATGCTGTCGCAAATGTTTTGATATTTCACAAGTTATTTCCAGTAGAAGAGACTTGCTGTAAAAAAAGTCTTGTCATAAATAACAACATTTTTTTGTAGTGTGTACACCACCAAATAATGAAAGGCTTGATTTAAGCAAGTAATCTAAAAAATGTGTCTTTAAAAGGATCTAATAAATAGTTATTTAATAGGTTTCCAAAGCCATCTCTTTTCAAAAATGAGTTTTTCAAATAAATAAGAAAGATAACTTTTCAAGTTTATCCTTAAATAAAAGCCTTCCAAAGAGGCATTTTTAAATAAACCTTTGCTAGATGCACTTTTCAAAATCCTTTTCTAAATTAAGTTCTAAGAGGCTTAAAATTTGAATCTTTCTTTAAAAGATTTAAAAAAAGCCATAGATTTTTGCCTCTAAAAATAATCTTTTTCATAGAAAACCATGAAAGCCCTTTTCTTTAAATAAATTCCCTTTCAAAAAAGGCTTGAATTTATGATCTTGGAAATGATTTTCCTAGGTACATAAATATCTTTTTTCTTTAAAATAAAGTTGGTCTATCTTTAATGATTTTCCATCAAAATCCATTTTTCATAAAAACTCATTAGATAGCCTTTTCACAAAACCCCGTCTTCTAAAACTCATGAGATAGCATTATTTTCAATATAAGCCTCTCCAAAAAGCCATGAGATTTTCAAAGAGAAAATACCCATTTTTCATAAAAACTCATTAGATAGCCTTTTCGCAAAACCCCGTCTTCTAGAACTCATGAGATAGCATTATTTTCAATATAAGCCTCTCCAAGAAGCCATGAGATTTTCAAAGAGAAAATACACATCTTTTCAAATATAAAAGGAATATATATATATATATATATATATTAATGGGATATAAGAATTTTTTTCATCTTTTTAAGTAATTAAAAACTCTTTTCCAAAGGAAGGGCCCCTTTTAACATAAAATCTTTTTGAACAATTTTTCTTAAAGGCACAATTTATTTTAAAGAGATTGCGACGTGTGGATAATAAATTACTTTTTTGCTTTTAAGGGCATATTGTAACATTTTAATCTCTCTCCTTCTTTTATGCTATAGAGTAATATTCACATGTTAGATACATAGTAACTAATATCTACATGCTAGCTATGTATATTATTTATTGCGACCTAGTAAATAATGTTCACATTTTATATATTCATATGCTTGTTGTATATATTCTTTGCAAATAATATCACATGCTTATATATATGTAAATAACATATTCACATGCTATATATGTATATTTATTGTTTGTACAAAAACTCTTTCAAAAAACAAATGCCAAGTATTCAAATTATATTCCAAAATGTGAGTTCTCGTGATTAAATTAAAATGGGTACTATCTTTTAGATATGCAGTGTGAGGTTCCTAACACCTTCCTCCACACATAATCGAGCTTCCGAGTTAAAGAATATTTGATTAGTGATCTTTGGTTACCTCAAACTTAGGGGCCCTTAAGATTGACTTTTAGTTAGTCAGATAATTAAAATGAATTAGATAAGTAGGACCAATCACACCTAGAATAAAACTAATGGTTGGTGTTGATTCCTTAAAATAAAATAAGTAAAGAGGCTTATTCACACATAGCTCATCCTAGTAGATACACACATAATTATTACACGTCACCAAGCATAAAAAGAAAAAAACTCCACTGTGAGTGTGGAAAGAACAGGAAACCAAAAACAAGTGTCCATAGCTTCTCGCACCTTTAGGGTCCGTTTGGTTGGGAAGATGGAAAAGTGAGAGGATAAAAAATGATGATGCAAAAAAATCGCCAGTGAGCTGACCATTCACATGCATGTCAATCGGGTGCTTGAAGAACAAAAGGGTGAAGAACCTACAAAGAGCACTGGTGGGATACCGGCCAAAGACCTTTCGAAGGTTAAATTAGCAATAGAAGAATCTCCAATAACTCAAAAGCATGAGAGCTAGGGAAGCTTTTACGTACCTTGTAGAAGAGGAGACTTGGGAGGATACGAATATGTAGAAGGATCTTTGGGAGTGGTGTGCAAGTTCTTTCCATATAGGGATGCATGAGTGGGGAACATGCAAATAGTGTGGGACTTAGTGTAATCCAACGTCGGTATTGGGTAACCCGATGGGCACTTTCCAACTCGAAGGGTAAATGGACCCAACGGGTACGTTCCAACCGAAGGTTAATGGACCCGATGGGTAAATGGATCCCGAAGGGTAAATGGACAAATGGAACCTGAAGGATAAACAGAACTCGAAGGGTAAATGGACCCGACGGGCACTTCCATCCTGAAGGGTAAATGGAACCGACGATTACTTTCCAACCCGAAGGGTAAATGGACCCGATAGGTACTTTCCAACTCGAAGGGTAAATGGAAACCGAAGGGTAAATGGACCCGATAGATACTTCCATCCCGAAGGGTAAATAGAACCCGAAGGGTAAATGGAACCTAAAGGGTAAATGGACCTGATGGGCACTTCCATCCTGAAGGGTAAATGGAATCCGAAAGGTAAATGGACCCGACGGGTACTTCCATCCCGAAGGGTAAATGGAACCCAAATAGCATTTCCATCTTGAAAGGTAAATGGACTTGACGGGTATTTCCATCCCAAAGGGTAAATGGACCTGTCGGGTACTTCCATCTCGAAGGGTAAATGGATCCAACGGTTACTTTCCAACTCGAAGGGTAAATGGACTTGACAGGTACTTTCCAACCCGAAGGGTAAATGGAACCCGAAAGGCATTTTCATCCCAAAGGGTAAATGGAACCCAAAGGGAAATGGGCCCGAAAGGTTCTTCCATCCTGAAGGGTAAATGGAACCCGTAGGGCATTTCCATCCCAAAGGGTAAACAGAACTTGAAAGGTAAATGGACCTAATGGGTACTTCCATCCCGAAGGGTAAATGGACCCGTCGGGTATTTTCATCCCAAAGGGTAAATGGAACCCGAAGGGCATTTCCAATCTGAAAGGTAAATGGACCCGACGGGTACTTTCCAACTCGAATGGTAAATGGAAACTGAAGGGTAAATTGACCCGATGGGTATCTTCCATCCTGAAGGGTATATAGAACCTGAAGGGAAAATGGAACCCGAAGGGTAAACGAAACCCAAAGGGTAAATGGACCCGATGGGCATTTCCATCTCGAAGGGTAAATGGAACCCGAAGGGTAAATGGAGCCGACAGGTTCTTCTATCCTGAAGGGTTTAAATGGAATCCAAAGGGCATTTCTATCCTGAAGGGTAAATGGACCCAACGAGCACTTCCATCCCAAAGGATAAATGGACTTGACTGTTACTTTCCATCCCAAAGGGCATTTTCATCCCAAAGGGTAAATGGAACCTGAAAGGTAAAAAGAGTAATAAAATTTCTCAGTTAAAATATTCCTTATTAGAAAATGATTTATATTTTTATTACAAGGAATAGTCATTCTTGTGAATAGCTATTCTTTAAAATGAGGAATAACTATTTCTCTCTAAATGAGTTGTAATAGCTATTTCTTAGTAGATGTATTAATTATTAAATTTAATATATTTCTAAATAAACAAACTTTCTATACACATAACAATTATGAAAATAAAAAATCATAAAAAATAACTTATCTTTCTTTCAAATTTAAAAAATATTATTTTTTAGGAAATATAATTATATGAGTAAAATATTTCCTAAAATATATCTTTAGTTTTATTCTAATGTTACAATTTAGACAATTTGATTTAAACATTTTATTATTTTCAGAGTTCTATTATTGTATTGTCACCAAACAAATGAATAGTAATAAGCATTACATTAGAGCATCTTCTATTCTTTGTAATACTTATTCCTATTTTTATGTAATCACCATTAGAGTCTACCAAACATGTCCTAAATAACATAAAAAATTATTAAAGAAACAATGAAAAGTATTGTATCAAAACTTATTATTATAATATGAAACCTCTTCATTAACATATTAAATAAATTAGTGTATAACCAGTGCATATGTATGGTACAATTAAAAAAAAATTACAATTACACATATGTATGGATTCAAATTATACTCTTTCTTTTTCTCTTTTATTATTATTATTTTTAATTTCTTTTAGATATGCATGTGAGATTACTTTTTTTTTTTTTAATTAGGTTTTTGTTGATTTATTTATATTAGACTCTTCGTTTTTTGTACCTCATTAACTCAGTTAGAACAAAAATTTAAAAAAAAAAAAAAAAAACTTTAGTAGGATACATAGCGTAAAATTAGACAACAATTGAAATCTAATTTAAAATTTAATTAGATTTTTTCTCAGTTTTACCTTTATATATATATATATATATATATATATATATATATATATATATACACACGCATGGCCATGAACGATGAAACCATCCTTAAATGTTAGATCATTGCCGCGTGCCCCATTATTTTAAGATTCATTTTCCCTAGACGTTGAACTACCACAAATATCATATAACTAGGTTTTAATTCCTACCAATCTCTCACTTTCATTTATTTGTCTATTTATAACCCAGTTTGGACTGTGCTTCTTTCACTTTCACCAGAACAGGTTGCTAGATCTTCCATATCCCCGTAATGTTGACAGCCCCATTAGTAAATTGCTCCCCCATAGTTGTGATTATAACATCACCCAAATTGTTACAACCCTTGTCACCCATAGAGTTTGATTGGTCAACAGTGAGCGTAGATATTAGGAATTGCTGTTTAGTTTGTGGCTAATATAAATAGAATATTCAATGAAACACATGCTTAGCTATGACTTCAAAGGTCGTGTTATTTTTTCCCATGCAAGCTTTCTTTTTCTGTCAGTCGCTTTAACCCTCCACCTTAGGGAAATAGATTTGAGGATTTGAAAAGTCTTCCATGAATTATGACAATAGCCTCCACTCAGTCCCTTCATTTCCTTTTTATCCTTTAATTTTTTTTTTTTTTTTTTTTTTGCCAGTATTTATCACTTCTGATTACTTAAGATATTGTAGATGTTTGCTTTTTGCTGCAGTGCTATCTGAATTGACTATACCGTGGTAGATCTCCAGTGAGCTATTCTC
Source organism: Quercus tomentella (assembly GCA_028535165.1). Taxonomy (NCBI): domain Eukaryota; kingdom Viridiplantae; phylum Streptophyta; class Magnoliopsida; order Fagales; family Fagaceae; genus Quercus; species Quercus tomentella. Next base: position 39,376,571 of record JAPQVY010000155.1, read on the forward strand.
ATGTCTTTACATATAGGCTATAAATCTGCTTACGAGGGATTTAGAGGTGATTCATGTATGTTTATGGTCCACATGTGTAATATTACATGCATATGAAAATAAAAATATCATGTATATATCTTTAATTTATACAGTAAATTGTCTATAATATTTACATAATGTTTACATTTCAATAATATAAAAGATGTGAACGAGAAACTTCGGTCCACTTCTAGGTCATAAAAGTTCAATCCGTGCTAGTGTATGCACAATATCGAGGTATCCATAAGCGTAGTTCTCACGTAGAAAACCTGCGTACTCACGTGAAAGGTTTCTGCCTGTTTATACTTTATACCTACGTTCAGGGCAAGTAAACAGTTCTCAATAATTGTATCTAGACTTGCTTGACTTTGTGGAATGCGGATGCCCCTCTTTATCCATATATGGCTTTTATTTAATTTAATTTAATTAATTAATTGGAGGGTGAAAATGAAGATTGAAGAGCGACCCAAAATAGTAAATCCAGAAAATCGCCTATCCATTCTTAAGTCAAAAGTTGGGTCCACCTTCATGCAAAGAGGAAAGCAATCCACTTAAGGAACCTACTCATTTCTCCAAATGTTAAATGAAATTCTTTAAGCATTGCATGTCAACTCATATGAATTGAGAAAGTATAAGTACACAACTTTTATGTTATAATGTTTGTCATAATCTTAATGAAGTTAAAATTGAGGAGTGTAGAAAAAAAAAAAAAAAAGTTGATCCATGTTAAAATGGTAAATAGCCCATTACTTTTTCATTATTTAATTATTGAATGATTCGTTTCTTAAGGATGATGAACTAGTATTCCTAAAGTGTTGTAAAGGAGGTAAAGAATATTTCACCAAAGATTTCTATCTTTCATGTATTCACCTCACTTTAAAGTCAAACGAAAATGGATTTTTGTAAAACCGATCCGTGAATTTTTCTGTGTAGACTTACTGGTTGTTGTAAAGACTACCAAGAAAAATCTACCCCAAAAAAGTGTTCTAAGATGAAGACATTGAGATGGCATTTAAGGAAAAAATTGGCTTTTGCCATTTTCAAAAAAACAATCCAGCATTTTGCCCTATTTTCCAAACTAATTAGGGAAATGCCCCTCTTTTGAAACTCGATTTTCTCAAAATCGAATTAAGCCCTATAGTGGCGTTTTTAAGGAGCCTATAGTGACGTTTTAAGGATCTATAGTGGCGTTTTGTAACCCGATCTCCATGAAGTCGAGTTATAGGTAAAAACAAGAAAAAAAATTGCATGTAACTCGATTTCATGGAGATCGAGTTACAAAACGCCACTATAGGTTCTTAAAACGTCACTATAGGCTCCTTAAAACGCCACTATAGGGCTTCAGAATTTTTTTTTTTTTTTATAACTCGATTTTGAGAAAATTGAGTTTCAAAAGAGGGACATTTCCCTAATTAGTTTGGGAAAGGGGACAAAATGCTAGATTTTTTTTTTTTTTTTTGAAAGGGGCATTTGCCCATTTTCTCCTAGCATTTAAGGGCTTTCTAAAATTTTATCCAAGAAAATAAAAACGAAATACTATCGATCTGTCCCTCAATATATTGAACTTTTATAAATGATATTGAGGATGCCAAAAATGGTCAATTGGATCACTCGTCCAATCCAAAGATTTAGACGATCTTATAAGACCTGTAAGATAAAAAGAGTTGATCGAAGAGACCATCGGATTGTGCCCGGTAGAGGAGCTTCTGATACCTGAGTTAGTATCAACCTATATATTTTGTATATATATTGTATTTTGTAGTCTTTTTTTGATGTATCTTAGCAAATGGACAGATTGTCCATTTATAGGTAGCTTGGGTAGCTGTTGTGCTCATAAATGTCTTAATGTACATAATTGCAGGTAATTATTTCCTTGTGTGTAACGGTCTCTGTCTTAATGGGAGTTTAAGGTTGATGAGCAACAGTAGTTATTAATGTGTTGAATGTGCTTGAGCGGTTACATCTTTTTCCATAATGGTCTACTAATGATGCAAAGTCGTTCATATTAATAGATGACCTTAATGATTTTTCTGGACTCATCAGATATAATTGATAAAAAGACAAAAGTTGCACTGATTGATTTTTTGAAGTATCATCAATCTTTTATTAGAAATGACACGATAAATATCGAAGTACTGTTTTCTAATTATATGTAAAAGCATTATAGATAAAAAGATAGAAGTTGTATAGATTGATTTTAAGTATCATCTATCTTTGTATTAGAAATGAGACGACAAATATCGAAGTATTGTTTTCTAATTATACGTAAAACGAATATAGATAATTTAACTTACACTTTAGATTCTTTTGAGACAACAAAATAGAAAAGTTATTATCTATTCGGTGACTGTGAGAACAGGTGTAAAAGAGACTAAAAGGTGAAAATCATTAATCACAAATGATGAATAAAGTAACAACCGTTATCCGGACAAAATTGGCCTTTGCCCGTTTCTATCAAACAATCTAGCATTTTACTTCATTTTCCAAACTAATTAGAGAAATGCCCCTCTTTTGAAACTCGATTTTCTCAAAATCGAGTTAAGCCCTATAGTGGCGTTTTAAGGAGCCTATAGTGACATTTTAAGGAGCCTATAGTGGCGTTTTGAAACTCGAGCTCCATGAACTCGAGTTATAGGTAAAAAGGAAAAAAAAACTTGCATGGAACTCGAGTTCATGGAGCTCGAGTTCCAAAACGCCACTATAGGTTATTAAAATGTCACTATAGGCTCCTTAAAACGCCACTATAGGGCTCCAGAAATTTTTTTTTTTTTTTTAAACTTGATTTTGAGAAAATCGAGTTTCAAAAGAGGGGCATTTCCCTAATTAGTTTGGGAAAGGGGACAAAATGCTGGATTTTTTTTTTTAAAAAAAGGCAAAAGCCCATTTTCTCCACCGTAATCCACTCTTTAAAGGATGATAAATACAACATTTAAGAGTACCAACAACTCTTTAGTAACTAATAGAAAACGGATGAATGACCGTTGGTAAAGTCGTCAATGACCATTAACTACCATTAGAGTTACAACCACTGGAAAAACACAAAAGTTACCCCTCTAACGATCAATTAAGGGAAAATACTATATATACTAGTCTCTAAGGATAGAAGGAGGTACAGTTCCACCCCTAGTGTTTAACTTTATCATCGGATGTTCTTTGGACGGTAGCACTCCACTGTCATTACTCTCAAGCTCTTTATTGTATTGCAAGTTTCATTTGGTCTTTCAAATAGTACAGACGAGTAATTTAACTTACGATATTCAACATCATCAGTTTGGAGCCGTCTGTGGGGAAGTTGGAAAAAAACAATTGAATAAAGCCATCGTACCTCCTTCAGAATTCTTCATGACTAATAGATCCAAATGCATCTATATCTAATATGATCTGCCCAAATGGTGCAGAAAATTTAGACCCTCATAGCTATTATCAAGGAGCTGACCTGATAGAATCAAGAATTAAGACAACGAGTACGACCGATGAATAGCAATGTCCCACCAAGTCAACATGAACAAAGCCATAATAAGGTAGAAGTCCACAGCCTAATAAGTAGGCAAAGGGGAGAAAACTCTAAAAGAATAGAGTAGTCTGACTGAGAAAATGATGAGCTACTCAAAAGTATGAGGAAGGAGATGGATGAAATGAAGAGGGCATTAAAGGGAAAAACATCTAAAAACCTAGATGGAATGATTAAAAGCATTGATTCGTCTTTTACTTATCGTATTTTAGAATTTCCATTGCCTTGAAAATTTCGTCTTTCACAATTAAAGATGTTTAATGGGTTGAGGGATTCCCTAGATCACATCAAATCCTTCAAAACATTGATGAATCTTCAACAAACTCTCGATGTAGTGATGTGTAGATCATTCTCAATAACCCTCAAGGGGGAAGCAAGGGTCTAGTTTAGTAAGCTAGCTCCCTTGACAATTGCAAATTTTGGTCAACTTAGTGATTTGTTCATGCAACACTTTATTGGAGGACAAAGACAAAAAAGGCCAACCACTCACTTGTTTAAGATTAAGCAGGAGGAGGTTGAATTGTTAAGAGCTTATGTGAATTGATTCAATAAGGAAATTCTTGAAGAGGATGAAATTGATTATTAGGTCTTGCTCATTGCATTTCAAGTAGGTTTGATGTCAGAAGATTTCTTGTTTGCAATCTCCAAAAGCCCACTAGACACAATGGTAGAACTTTTGTTCAAATCTCAGAAGTATATGAACGCAAAGAATGCATTGATGGCCAAGGGCATGATTAGTAAAAGAAAAAAGGAGGAAGAAAAAGATGATCATTAAGGCAAGAAGAAAGATCGAAAGGATCAACCATCTAGCCATAGAAGTGCAAAAAGCACTCTAGAAAAGCCAAGTAGAATGGTTTATTTTACTCCCCTAGTTATGCCTGTTGAACAAGTGTTAATGTAGATAAAAAATGATCCCCAACCAAAGTGGCTGAAACCATTAAGATCCCCATCCAAGCAATGAGACAAAAACAGGTATTGTTGTTTCCATAAAGACCACAGACACTATATAGATGAGTGTAGGGATCTAAAATAGCAAATAGAGTGGTTGATTCGAAGGGGAAAATTGTAGAAAATTGTCAAGAAGGGAGACAATTATGATTGATCAAGAAAAGACAAAAGGCCAAGACAAGATGAAAGGTCTAGAGACAAAGAAATATATTGACCAAATGATGCAGTAGAAGAAATAAGGATGATAAATGGGGGGCTAGCAATCAAGGGCTCATTCAAATCACTATGAATGACATACCAAAGACAAATCAACTATATTCATGCAATGGGAATTTATATATCTTTTTTTTTTTTTTTTTTCTTTTCTCTAAAAGTGATGCTAGAGGGGTAAAGCAACAACACAATGATCCATTGGTTATAATGCTAACAATAGAGGGCTTTATCAACCTTCCAGCAGGTGCAGATTGATCCTAAAAGACTCTGACCTTTTGAATCACCACTTGCCAAAGCAGATCAGGTATACCTGAAAGGAATCGTCTCTCTATCAATCACAGGTAACAAAGAATATTGATTTCTTTATAGTAGATTGTCCATTGTCATATAATGTGATAATAGGACAACCAACTTTCACTTGCTTGAAAGCAACAACTTCAACCTACTACTCAAAGGTGAAATTCCCAACTGATCATGGGATAGGAGAGATTCATGGAGATCAAATTCTAGCTTGAAAATGCTACCAAGCAGTATTAGCTTCCAAAGAGAACCATCTATAAATGGATGATCGAAGAGAAAAAAACCTGAGCTAGAACATGTCAAGCCCTTAGAGATAGTTGAATTGATGAAAAGAGATCCCTCCAAATTCACTAAGGTAGGCATCAAGCTTTAATCATTAGTGAAAGAGAAGATAATGGAGTTTCTGAAGAACAATTTAAACATTTTCTCTTGGAGTTATGATGATTTTCCTAGGATTGACAAAGGTGTTACTGAACACCTTCTAAATGTAGACTTGAAGAGGTAGCCCATTCAACAAAGAAGAAGCTTTTTTGCTTCAGAGAGAAATAAGGAAATAATGGAAGAAATAGACAAATTAATAGCAGCAGAGAGGTCTACTATCTTGAATGGCTAGCAAATGTTGTTATGGTGAAAAAGGCGAATGGAAAGTGGAGAATATGTGTAGATTTCACCGATCTAAACAATGCATGCCCAAAGTACAACTTCTTGCTACCATGAATTAATCAACTCGTAGACTCAATAGTAGGGCGTAAGTTACTAACTTTCATTGATGCTTTTTCAGGATATAATCAAATAAACATGAATGATGAAGATCAAGAGAAGATGACATTTATTACTTTCCAAGGACTCTACAGCTACAAAGTCATGCCATTCGGTTTAAAGAATGTAGGAGCCACCTACCAACGGGTGGTAAATCATATATTCAACAAGCAAATAGGTTGAGACATGGAGTTGAATCCAATGAAACTTTTGAGACTACAAGATGAAGTTGAATCCAACAAAGTGTGGCTTTGGTGTATCCTTCGAAACATTCCTCGAGTTTATGGTCTCACAATGGGGAATAAAAGCTAATCAAGAGAAAGTGGGAGCAATAATAGAAATGACTTCACCCAAAGTGTGAAAGAAGTTCAGAGGTTGACAAGAAAAGTGGCAGCTTTGAATGGGTTTGTATCAAAAGTAATGGATAAATGTCTTCATTTCTTCGAAGCACTCAGGAAGGCTTTCAAATGGATGAATGAGTGCGAACAAGCTTTTAAAGAGCTAGAAGACTATTTGTCCAAACCATCGCTGTTGAGTTCGTCAAAACAAGGAGAAGAACTTTTCCTTTACCTAGCTATATCTTAGACAATATTAAGCTTGGTACTAATTCAAGAAGAGTCGAGGATACAAAAGCCAGTGAAGTACACGAGCCAAGATTGACAATGGGTAAAAAGAGAGATATCTGAGAATGGAGAAGATTTCTTTTGCTTTGATCTTCGCTTCTATAAAACTACGTCCATATTTCTAAGCTCATTGATAATAGCTTAAAAGTACAATATTATCTTAGTTTTGGTAGGCATTATCACATCAATTTTTTGTTTACTCCTACACTTACACATAAATATAAGAATTTGCAAGTTTTCTTTAAAATATACTCATTATGTGTATTTTTCTCTTGTAGGAGATTAAAACTAATGAGCTAAACATGCAAACATAAAGCCAAGAGAATCCAATGGTGAAGATTAATCGAGAAGTGAATTTTGAAGAATTTAATGAGTTAAAGATGTGTGGAAACATAAAAGGAAAGAGAGTTCGTTTGAGCTAAAGTTGGAAAAAAATCCTGACATGGAAATATTCTGACTAGTTTTGGTATTTTGGCCATATATTTTTACTCTGAATTAGATTGGCTTGATTCTTTTGGCCACGAAAAGATGACTTGAAGATCTAAAACTTTGTAGTTTACCAAAATTTTAGAATCTGCTTTTTCAAGGCCAAAACTGACCTGCAAGTTGACCCACTGTTGAAAAATGGGAATTAACATTTTTTATTTTCCTTTTTGGGGAGCATGTGTTTTAGGATTTTAAATGTCATACATATTAAAGGGATATACGAGCAGCCACGTTTTGTCGGCTAGAAAACCTTATTTTTCATCAATTTTTTAGAGTTTTTATTTTCTATGGAAGTTTAAGAACCTAAGCTAGGGTTGGGGGTGAATCCCCAATGTTATAAGTTATCAACTATTCAATCCAAGCATGTTTTTCACGTTTTGATTATTGAAATCAATTGTTCTCTTTTCATTATTATTTTGTTAGATTGATATTTAATTTCTAATTCTTTCATAAGTCTATTATTGAATCTTCTTATTGTTAGAATAGGGTCTTATAATCTCTCTAGTTAAACGTAATAATCTTGTTAGATATTACTTTTTGCCCTAGTATTGCCTCTAGGGTATGCGATGTTCATGAGGTTTTCTAGCAAAATTATTATTTTCTAGTCTAAATTGTTGGAATAATTGATGAATATAATCAACCAAAGAGAGTTTTATTAATAGAGCTTATTTCAAAATCTTCTAGTCGAATAGTTTACGTGTTTACTTACCCAATTGTACACTAAATTGGATTGGTAGTGGATACTTAACAATATTGGTGGACAAACCCTAATGCCTTAGTGATTTTAATTATTGAAATTTACCAAACTTTCTCTGTCCTAGTTTAAATCATATTTTTCTATATATTATTGGTGCTTTTGACATGTTCTTATTTTCCTTTTCTCGGTGGAATGACAACCTTAGCTACACTACAATTTCCGTTACAAAATTGGACGACATCACTCATCCAATAATTGTAATGACAGATCAACCCATAAAAAAGCTAATGAAAAAACTTGAAGTAGCCACACAATTGGTTCAATAGGCAAAAGAATTGAGCCAATTCGACATCGAATATAGACCTTAAATGACCATAAAGCTCAGGTACTAGCATAATTTATTACAGAATTCACTTTTAAGAAGCAAAATATTTTGTGCATTGGGTGATTTATATAAATGGGTTGTTTGCTAAAGAGCTTGGAGGGGTAGGGATCTTCATCAAAACTATAGAAAAAGATATCTTGAAGTACAAGTACACTTTACTTCCCAGCAACAAACAACAAAGTAGAATATCAAGCAATACTCACAAGGCTCAGAATAGCCAATGCCTTGGGAGCAAAGAAGGTGATCTTGAAAAGAGATTTGCAGTTGATCGTCAGACAAGTGAACAACGAATATTAAGCAAAGGAAGAAAGAAGGAAAAGGTATTTAGAACTCACAAATTAGATGATCAATTACTTTAACAAAGTACTATTCATGTAGATACCTAGAAATGAGAAATCAGAAGCGGGCGAGGTAGCAAAGTTGGCATCTTCTAATGATTTGGCTAAGTATCTAAACTTGAAGTAATTACTATGGAAGAGGCCAAGCATTGAAGAAACTCAAGCATTCCCAGTTCAAGCGGTTACAGATTGGATGACTCCAATATTCTCATATATCAAAGATGGAAGACTACCGTCTAATCCCAAGGAGGCTAAGAATATGAAGATTAGAGCAACTTAGTTCACTGTTATAAATGACATGCTATACAAAAGGTGTTTCTCTCTCCTCTATTTGAAGTGCATGAATTTAGACGAAGCAAAGAATATACTAAAAGAAATCCTTTAAGGAATTTTTGGCAATCATTCAGGAACTAGGTCTTTGGTCGAAAAGTCAGTCATAATAGGGTATTTCTGGCCCATTATGCGAAAAGATGCTCACAAAGTCATCCAAAAATGTGATAAATGTCAACGATTTAGGAATGTCAAATGAGTCCCAAGTGAACAAATGATGACCATTTCCTCACCATGGTTATTCTTCCAATGGGGAATTGACATTGACGGCCCATTACCACAAGGAAAGAAACAAGTCAAATTTCTTCTTGTTGCCTTTGACTATTTTACCAAATGGGTTGAAGTATAGGCCTTAACAACATTCACAGAAGCAAAAGTGCAAAATGTTGTCTAGAAGAACATCAGTTGTAGATTGGGAAAACCAAGGGTAATCGTCCTGAATAATGGACAAAAATAGGACAGTTAGAAATTTAGAGAATTTTGCAAAGGCCTGGGAATCAAGAATCACTATTCATCTCCAAGACATCCATAAGCTAATGGACTGACTGAAGTCATAAATCAAACTTTACTTAAAATCATCAAAGTTTGACTTAAGGGGGAAAAGGGTACATGGCTAGAAGAATTGCGAAATGTTTTATGGGCTTATTGGACAATCGCAAGAACTCCGACTAGAGAAACACCTTTCAAACTCTCATTTGGTATAGAAATAGTCATTCCTATAAGCGTAAGGAAAGAATTCTTCAACAAAGATAATAACGAAGGACTCAAAGTTAGCCTTGACTACTTGGACAAAATAAGAGACGAAGCTTTTCAAAGAATGAAGAGGTATCAACGAGTGAAACTCAAGAGATTTGACCTTGGAGATCTAGTATTAAGAAAAGTGTCACAAGCAATGAAAGATTTGACTCAAGGCAAGTTAAGACCAACATGAGAAGGCCCGTATAAGATCATTCTTACTTAAGAAGAGGAAGCTACTATCTAGAAGAAATGGACAGGAAAAAACTGCCTTGGCCATGGAATGTTGAGCACCTCAAGTGGTTATCAACGGGGAATTTTTTGGACTTAATTGTATTGCTAATGCTTATTGATAAGATGAAATAATGAAAAAAACTTTCGAAAAGAAATTGTTCATCCAATGTAGAAAGCCCAAAAAAACCAAAGGCTCATTTAGGGCCCAATAAAGGCAAAGGCTCAAAGCCCAAAAAAAGCCATAGGCTCGTTTAGGGCCTAATAAAGGCAAGGGCTCAAATTAAAGCCCAAATAAGCCAAGGCCCACTTAGGGCCAAATAAAGGCAAAGGCTCAAATCAAAGCCCAATAATTCCAAAGGCTCTTTCGAATCCCAAACAGGTAAAGACACACTTAAATGCAAATTGCCCAATAAATTTATCCATGAGGTCAACAAACTACCTGAAAGAATAATCGTAATAAAATCGATCTATTCAAGAGTCATTTCACCATTAATGCAGCCAGCTAAGTGGGTGCAGAGCATTGAATGCGGAGGTGATGGATGCTTTATTTGTACCCTTCCTTCATCCATTCAATGACAAACCTTTCTTCCTTTCCTCGGTCATGTGTCTGGTGGTCTTCATAGCCAGACCTCGGCCATTCTAGGAATGTATCAGTATTCTTGGGTTCCTCGGGCACGTCGATCTTCTTGGTTTTTGTGATTGCATTATCATGTTTGCTCCGAGGATTCCTTGACAAAACCTTCCAAGGTGTGCCCCTTTTTTCTTGATCTCTTCCCATTTATTCTTGTCCTCGGTTTGCATGCTCTTGTCCTTGGTTTCTCGTCCTCCCATAATAGCCCTCTAAAACCTCGCTTCTCATACCTTCTAGGGAAGAGGGGTTTTGGTAGTTGTAGGGAATCACTTGGCATGCTCCAGATGCATTCCCACGTAGGGACGTCTTTTCAACTGATTGAGACATGCTCTTGACGTTTTGGAATCCACAACGTGATAGTAAATGCTACGGACAACTCTTTGTCACCCACGTTCTACGATAAGATTATGATCCAACGGTCCTAATTCTTTGAGGTAAAGGAGCGGGAAAATTGCTGCTCCTTTTCCACCTCTATATAAAGAGGGGGTGGAGTGATTTTTCTTCACTTTACTTTGAGTGAAAATCAATCTTACTCCTGAAAACTCATCCCGAGGAGCCCCTTCTCTTCCTTTTCCTTATAAGGGTATTAAGATTCTTCTTTTCATTAGGATCAGGACATTCCCTTTTTCTTTTATTTCTTAGAATGGGTAGGATTTTTTTAACTTAGTTGATACCCCCGAGCATAGGGAAGAATTTAAAAAATAATATAAAATCCCAAGTGAGGTCATTATAGAGCATTGTAACTTAGGGGAATGGCACGAGAAAAGGCCCACTAGAGTTGTAGCAATCCCTATGATTGCTTTTGTAGAAGGCGGGATGAGAATTCTCATGGGTAAAGTAACCAGAGATTTTTTGTGCCTTTTCAAGCTTTGTCCCACTCAATGTGCCCTTAACTTGTTTAGAATACTAGGTAGTGTGGATGCATTGAACGATAAGATGGGTGTAAGCCTAACTCACCATGATGTCAATTGGGTATATAGTTGTCAAAATAGTAAAGAGATGGGATATTACTTTAAAATTAGGGTCCCTGCTGTTAGATTAATTTCTTGCCTTCCTGAGACCAATAAAGGCATGGATGAGGACTTCCTTATCGTTTTGGGAGAATGGCATGATGGGCTACATTGTCTGACCAAGGATGGGACACCAAGTGGGGTGGCTTAGGAATATCTGTAAAGTTAAACCTCAGTTACTAGGGAAATCGAAAAAAAAATTATTATCTCTGATCTTTTCTATGTTACTTTTTTTAATGCTCTTTCCTTTTCTTTTTTTTTTCTTTTTTTTTTTTTTTTTTTTTAATTATAGATAAGAAGGCCACTACTAAGATACGAAGCTTGGTGAATTTCGAGGACCTCAACAAAATTTTAAAATCTGATATCTTCCTTTATAGAGAGGGCCAACTCCGAGTTGCACACGTCATCCTCGGGTACGAGCCAATATCCACCCGGTTTTAGAGTCCAAAGCACGTAATCAAGACTAAGGATGCTTGGCTTGCAAGGATCGACGTTGCTGTTGCAAGATTCATTCGAAACCCCCCTCCCGCTAGAACTCAGTACATGGAGCTTTCCGCATATCAAGTCGCCCAACTTATCACAGAAGGGGAGGAACCTATACCATCTAAGGACGAAGTCGAGGTCTAGTTTGATGGGGTCAAGGAAGAAGATTTACAAGACGCTACCGGTGAGGAGGACTTTGAGATTTTTATCGTCCCGACGTGATCGAGGACACGACAACAAACTCTACTTCAGCAGTCGTCGCAATTAGTGCCAACCAAGAGGCTATTCAAGTTCCTGAAGGTATGGTGATTGAGAACGAGTACCCGACTTGCTGGCCCTACTAGAATCCCATGCGGGTGAGGCTACCGTGGAGGTGCTCGTAGTACCAAGGCCTCCTACTCCTACTCCTCCTCCTCCCCCTCAAACTGATCCTGCTGACAAGAAGAAAAAAAGGGAAAGAAAGCTGGAAAGGGGGTTGTCGAAGAGGGGGAGATCCAAGAAGAAACTCCCCTAGAACAAACCAGGGGGTCAAAGGCCACTTGAACCTAGCAGAGGAGGGGTGGGGAGGTTACCGAGATCACCCCCGAACGTCGGTCTCGGGTTCCATCTTGGAATCCTCCTTTGGTTTTGGATGGGGTTCCTCTTCCCACAGATTCCTTCATCAGAGACTTTGATAACGGGAGGTCTGGTTACGTGGCCAACGATGTGGAACAAGTGCTTCTATTACCTTTGGATATGGCCATGCTTCTAAATCTAAAGAAGCATGAGATGTTTCTATCCCTAAAAAGGGATTTAGCTGTGGTACATTCACACACCATCTTTCTTGCACACACACACACACATAATTATTTGAACTTTGCTTATAAGTTTGATTGATGATTCTCATCTTTTTTAGGCAACGCAAGCAGCTCATGTTGCTAAGGAATAGGTGGATTAGACCTTGTCCGAGCAAAAAGAGGAAGAGGCCAAGCGTTATGCCTCCTAGAAGGCCTAAGCCCAGTTCGAGATGAAGCTAAAAGAGACTATTGCCAAACTGGCCGAGTGAGATAAAGCTCGGAAAAGTGCCGAGGCATTCATTGTAAGCTTTGTGAGGCAAACCCGAGAACAACTTCGTAACCTGAAAGAAGCTGAGGGACAGCTATTCCTTGCCCAGGAAAAAATTAGGGAATTGGCCGAGGATCTGGAGCAGAAAGATGAGGCCATTTCCAGGGCCAAGCAAACAACCTATAACCTGGGGCAGATAGAGACTGAGGCTCATCTTAAAGCTCAGCTTACTACTGTATGCCCAGGTTTCTGCCTCCAGACTTGGGTTGAGGCACTAAACACCGCTAGAGTAGATTAATCCTCGAAGCTAAGGAATCCAAAGAAGGTTTTATATCCTCCTACACTCAGGGCTAAAGTAATCACTCCTGCTCAAGGCAGCGTTACACCCTCAGCCCCACTGGCTTCAACTGAGACACGGGACCTTGCTCAAGGCAACATTGCTCCTTTAACCCCACAGGCTTCCACTGAGGCAAAGGGCCCTGCTTAAAGCGACACTACACCCGCCGCTTCATAGGCCATTGTCGAAGAAAGGAATCCCCAAGAGGTCAATAAGACTGAGGAGCCAAAAGTACAAGAAAAAGAAAAGTAGGAGTAGGACTTATTTATGATTCTTGTAACAAGGGTTTTGTTGCCTTTCTTTTCGGAAAAATCTAGGCCATAGAGGGGCCTCTTTGCTGTTAACTTTATTTTCTGTTATCTCCACTTTTTTTAATCAATCAAGGAGGATCTTTACTTTATTGTTGGCTTCTTTCATTTCCGCTGTTTGTTTGTTTTTTTTTTTTTTTGTTTTTAGTCTATTTGCCTTGATATTCGTTGCTTTCGCATAACTTGTATAACAATACCATACTTCAGAGCTTTGCAAAGGAATCTCTTCAAGCTATCAATCCTAATGGCCACACTTTTCCATGGCCTTACTTTACTTACCTATTTAGATGCTAATTTACCCGAGGCAAGTGATTTGAGGAATCGAACATGGCTGAGGTTTTGTTCAACCCTTAGGCTTTTTAGGTGTTAATTTACCCTTGGCAGGTGATCTGAAGAATCTAACCTGGCTGAGGTTCTGTTTAATCCTTAGGTGTTTTAGGTGTTAATTTACCCAAGGTAAGTGATCCGAAAAATCTGACCTAGCTGAGATTCTATTTAACCCTTAGGCATTTTAGGCGTTAATTTACCCAAGGCAGGTGATCCAAGGGATCTAAACTGGCCAAGGTTCTGTTTAACCCTTAGGCATTTTAGGCGTTAATTTACCCAAGGCAGGTGATCCGAAGAATCTGACTTGGCCAAGGTTCTATTTAACCCTTAGGCATTTTAGGCATTAATTTACCCAAGGTAGGTGATCCAAGGGATCAAACCTAACTAAGGTTCTGTTTAACCCTTAGGAATTTTAGGTGTTAATTTACCTAAGGCAAGTGATCCAAGGAATCTAATCTAGCCGAGGTTCTGTTTAACCCTTAGGAATTTTTTTCCAAGTTAGTAGGTAAGATTCAGACCAACAAAGAAGATAAGAGAACAAATCTTGTAAACATGTCAAAACTTGAAATACGAATGTAAACAAACATAAAGCTTTGCATTAGTAGTAATACTTTCGCAAGTTATTTACGTTCCACGGTCGAGGCACCAGGATTTCATCTAGATCTTCCAAACGATAGGCTCCTACTCCGGTTACAGAAGTTACCTGGTATGGTCCTTCCTAATTAGGCCCTAGTTTTCCCCAAGCAAGATTCTTCATGCTTCCAACGACTCCTCTCAAGACGAGGTCCCCTAGCACAAAGGCCCTTATTTTGACACCCTTCTCATATCCTTGCCTAAGTTTCTGTTGGTAGTGTGCTAACCTAACAGTGGCGACTTCCCTTCGCTCTTCCTCTAAGTCCAAGCTATTGGAAAGAAGTTGTTCATTCTTACTGCTATCAAATTGGTCGGTTCTCATTGTTGGGAGGCCTGTCTCGAGAGGGACGACTGCCTCGGAGCTGTATGCATGGAAAATGGGGTTTCTCCTGTCGATCTTCTTGGAGTAGTGATGTATGCCCATAGAACATGGGGCAACTCATCTACCCATTTACCCTTTGTTTCCTCCAACCTTTTCTTCAATCTGTCCACAATGACTTTGTTAGTGGCCTTGGCTTGCCCATTGCCCTACGGGTATGCTAGAGTGGAATATCTGTTTTTATGCCCAACTCATAACAATACCTTCAAAAGGTTTTACTATCAAATTGAAGGCCATTTTTTGATATGAGACTATTTGGGATTCCAAATCTTGTAACAATATTCTGCCACACAAACTTCTTCACGTCCTAATCTCAGATATTGGCAAGAGGATCAGCTTCGACCTATTTGGTGAAATAGTTAGTCGCAATGAGGAGGTATCGCTGATTGCCCATAGCTTTTGGGAATGGCCCAACAATATCCAATCCCCATTGGATGAAGGGCCATGAGCTAGTCAGGGGGTTGAGTGCTCCTCTTGGTTGATGAATGTTTGGGGCATACCCTTGGCATTGATCGCATTTTTTAACAAATTCTTGGGAGGACTTCTGCATGCTCAGTCACTAGTATCCTTGGGTTAGTGCTCTGTGCAACAAAGACCTTCCCCCAGTGTGACTGCCACAAATTCCCTCGTGGAGCTCTTCTAGCAATGTTTTGACTGCCTCGAGGTGGATGCATAGTAGATAAGGGCCTGAGTATGACCGTTTGTATAGCTTCTGTTCCTCTAAAAGCCAATATCGTGGTGCTTTTCTTAGGGATTTTTCTGCTTCGGCTTTATCATTGGGCAAGGTTCCATCCGTAAGGAATGAGACAATTGGGTCCATCCAACTTGGGCCTGTACGTATTGTATTTACCCCGACTAGAGTCTGGTTGTTATAACCAGATGTCACCAGATTTTCCACCATTATAATTCTTGGTTGGCTTCCTCCAACCGAGGTAGCTAAGGTTGCCAACGAATTAACATGAGAATTTTTGCTCCGAGGTACTTGTTTCAAGGAGAAAAGCTTAAAACTAGACTGCAACTGCTTTACTTGATTTAAGTACCACTGCATCCTCAGGTCCTTTGCCTTGAACTTCCCCTGTACTTGCCTAGCTATGAGCCTTGAATCACTGTATACTTTTACCACTTTACCTCTAAGCTTTTTAACAGTATTTAGCCTCGCTAGAAGAGCCTCAAATTCGGCCTTATTGTTTGTGGCTAAAAAACCCAACCTCAAGAACTTTTCTAGGGTAATTCTCTCTGGGGAGATTATTACGATCCCTATCCCTAAACCTTTCTTGTTGGATGCCCCGTTGACAAATAACTCCCAAGACAGTTGAGGTGAGACTGTGTTTATCATAACTCTATTCTCGGGCACTTCTGCCTACTCAGGATCAATCCATTTTGTACACTCAGTGAATTCTGCTATTAAATCAGCAAGGACTTTCCTTTTCACAGTCGTCCGAGGTAGGTGCCGGATGTCGAATGCTCCCAATATTGTTCCCCACTTTGCCACTCTTCCCATGTAGTCTGATTTCTGAAGCAACGCCTACAAAGGTAAATGGGTGAGAACGACAACGATGCGAGCTTGAAAATAATGAAGGAGCTTCTTTGTGGCATGGATGATAGCTAAAATAGCTTTTTCCAAGGGGAGATATCGGATTTCAGCTTCTTGGAGGGACTGGTTGACATAATAAACCAGCTTTTGGGCCCTTTCCTCAATTCATACTAGGACTAGATTCACTGCATGTGTCGTGATAGCTATATAAGCATATAAGACCTATCTTTCTCTGGCCTGGACAGGATTGGTGGATGAGCTAAGTATTTTTTTTTTTTTTGCTCCTCAAAGGCTTTATCACATTCCTCGAACCACGAGAAATCCTTCCATTTATGCAACAATTGGAAGAATGGTCTACACCAGTTGGCTGACCAAGATATGAATTTGTTTAAGGCCGCCATCATCCCGGTTAAGCACTGAACCGTTTTCGGATTCCGAGGTGGGTGCAGATCGTGAATAGCCTTAATTTGATCGGGGTTGACTGCAATTCCCTGGTGAGTAATCATGTAACCCAGGAATTTTCCTGACCCTATGCCAAAAGAAAACTTTAAGGCATTTAAGCGAAGCCTATGCTTCCTCAAGATTGAAAAAACTTTGCCTAAGTTTCCTTAGTGCTTTGATATCTCCTTAATTTTTACCACAATTTCATCAATATAGGCCTCAACATTTTTGCAAAACTGAGCTTCGAACATCCTCGTCACCAACCTCTAGTAAGTGGATCCAGCATTCTTTAGGTCGAAAAGCATTACCCGATAATGGTAATTCCCTGTTGGAGTAAGAATAGCCATTTTCTCTTGGTCCTGCAATACTACTGGAATTTGGTGATAACCCTGGAAAGAATTTAAAAAGCACATTTGAGGATGGCCAAAAGTTGCATATACTAGTTGATCAATCCTCGAAACAGGGAAAGGGTCTTTGGGATAGACTTTGTTCAGATCGGTGAAGTCCACACACACTTTCCACTTGCCAGATTTCTTTTTGACAACCACTGTATTGGCTAACCACTCAAGATAGAAAACTTCTTTGATAGCCCCAGCCTACTTAAGCTTAAGAACTTCTTCTTTTACTGCATCGAAGTGTTCCTAAGATGATCGTCGAGGTTGTTGCCTCCTCGGCACTGCACTTGGATTGACATTCAAGTGATGACATATGAATTCCGGGTCCACTCTTGGGGCCTCATATGCACTTTAGGCAAAAATATCTAAGTTTTCCTTTAAAAAGCTCAACAACTCCTTTTTTTTCGGGTGGCGAAAGCTGAGTTCCTACTTGGAAGTATCTTTCCTTAGCATCTCCAATCATGACCTTTTCCAGCCCTTCACATTGCACCGTTTCATCCAAGGACACTGACAAGTTGGTCACTGATTGCTTCGAAGTAGGGTTTGAACCAAAGGGGCTAACTTCTAGCCCCTGATGCTATAGGAAAAACACATGGAAAATACAGTTTTGTATCTCATACAAAAACACACAGCGGACTATAAACGGATCTACTTCATTCATGTAAGATAGCATGTGGCATCTGAGTTTTGGAAACAAAGAATGAGATAGCGTACCTTGATACAGTGAAATTTAAAACAAATGAAGATTGGTCTTGAGATATCTTTCAATCTTCACTCCAATTCCACATTGTACCCAAGATGTGTGGTCTCTTAATCAGTTCTATATGTGATATTTCAAGAGAATAATCAAGAGTCTCCTTATTGAAGAACTCTTATTCTTTTTCCTTTTCAATCACACATATTTCTGCACTTAGGCAGTTACTTTATTTAATAACTCTTATTAAATAAATAACTAATTATCTAATTGGGTTAGCCTTTTGGGCCAGCCTAATTAGGCTTTAGTGTGTGGCTTGAAGTGGGACCAAAAAGAGACAAATAAAACTCTAGCTCCAATGGGCTTTGGACTTTTCTGTCTACTCTTGACAAGCCCAAAGTTACCATTAATTATATTTAATACCACTATATAAATATAATTGCACTTTAGGCCTTATTAATAAATTATATCCCAAGACTTTATTAAACATTTAACCCCTTCATGAAAATATTCGTAGTAATATAAAGTCATAATATATAACTGTCACTTTGAAGTTTACTACATCTTGATTCTTGAGTACCCGATTTAATCCTTTAAGTTATTCATATATATTTTATGAAATGTAATTTCATAAAACATAGACTTTAGTAACTCTTTACGAAAGTGGTTAGGCCTAACACTCTGAATAACCAATCCCATTAAACTTATCTCAAGGGAATATTTTATATCTCTATAAAGAGACTATGAATTTCATCTTAAGAATATGTGTTCCTTCAACATTACATGTGGTTGCCAACATACTGAGGTTTTGACCATTTGTTTAGATCTCACTCCTGATATATTAAAGCAACCTACATTTCATGATTGGGTTCACTATTCTCTCAGGATTGAGAGTTTATGTAAATGAGAAGTCGTGAGATTTAGTATTCGTTTGACAATTGTTAATAGAATAATAAATCTCACAGCGGTCCAGTTCAATATGTTTTATATACTTAAAACATATTAACAGATCAAGTAGAAGTCTCCACTTCCATGATCAAGACAAATCATCTTAATTGACATGTTATAGTCTTCGCAGATGAAATGCCAAATTTCATCATCGACTACGAACTAAGATTTTGAGTTTACAAAGAACTTATGATTTATATCTTCTGTGACTAAATCACATAAATCACATACAATGCATCTCAAGGACTATATAATAATGTCCAAATATTCATGCTACCATTATTTTAGATAATAATAAAACAAGTTTATTATATAGAACATAATGTCATACATAGCATACAATAGGATTTTTGAGCATTAATCCTAACAGATGCCTGATCACCACTACCATACATTGTCTGGCAACAGATTAACATCCCAACAGCTCCTTGACCCCTCCCTCGGTCAGATACTTCACCTTTGCATGCAGGGTGGAAGATGTAGCCCCCATAGCATGGAGTCATGGCCTTGCCAGGATTGCCATATAGGGCGAGTAAGCCTCAACTACAATGAAGTCCACGTTCACCACTTTCTTTCCTGTTTGGACTGGTAGTCTGATCATACCCTTGGGAACAATGGTCTTACCATCGAATTCGACCAGTGGGATGTCATACTTGCTAAGATCTTCGGGCTTCAATCCCAGGCCTTTATACAAATCTGGGTACATGATTTCAGCCCCACTTCCCTGGTTTATCATTACCCTTTTTACATCGAATCCACCAATTCGGAGGGTTACTACAAGTGCATCATCATGAGGTTGAATTGTTCCTTCCTTATCAGCCTCAAAGAAACCAAGGATAGGTTGCTCTTCAAGTTTGATTTTCTTATGTGGTCCACCTTCTTCATTAACCTTTGATTGTGAAGATATCGTCATTACCCCACTTGTAGAGTTGAAATCCCTCATTGAGGCCGTAAAGATAACATTGATAGTTCCCAAGGATGACTGTGGCACGCATCCCTTTAAGGCCCTAACGCGGACTACTCTCCTCATCCAAGGGGTTGGTGCATGAGTTGTTTCAACTTCCCCACTCTGACCAATTGGTCAAGAAAAACATGCAACGTCTGTAGTCCTCCGTTGTATAACCTCGGTCCTTATGATACTGGCAATAGAGATTTTGGTTTCTTCTGGTGGGGTCACCTCCCATTTTGTTGGGCCACTTAAAATAGGGCTCGCTCTTTATTTTTTCCAACACTCGGTAGATCGGCTCCTTGAATACTAAATTCACCACTTAGGCATTGATGGGGTTTTGAGAATCTTGGTTGAAGAATTCCCTCCTCAGTCTACTTAATCCGAACCGATCTGATCGATTATCTCTTCGGTCGGGTATGAAGATTTTAGGCTTCCCCTTACTTTGGCTCTGATCATCTTCCACCCTTTTGTGCTCCTCGATACGATCCATCAACTGGTGCATATTCCGAAGGGGTCTCATGGTGAGGGACTTCCTAAGGTCCAATTGTGTAGGGAGCCCCACCTTGAAGGTTCTGATGGCTACGTCCTCAAAATCCCTATGAATTTCATTATCTGTGCCTTATAGTTAAGGCGTCGATGCAAACGATCCATTTTACGTCGAAGGTTGTGCACCTCCTCGTTATGTGAGTGACGACTAATTGGGCAAGTATAAGTTTGGCTAGAATGATCTGTGTGAACAGATGGGGCCCTCTAGCTAGGGGTGCGAGCTACGTCATGGTCCTTTCTTCGTTCAAGGTTTACAAACTGGTCCCTACGCTGGGACCCCACAGATTCTTCACTACCATTGTGGGCTAAGGAACTGCTCCTTCTAGAATTAGTCATTTCACTTATAAAAGATTGCGTGTAAGGGTATTAATTTCACAGACGGTGCCAATTGTGGCGGGCCAAAATTGGATAAGTAAGATTTCAACCTTGCACAATTAATTTATAGAGATGGGATGCCAATCAACCTTATTTACCCTTTTTAATAAGTCTATAAGGTGATATTGAAATGGATGTTTAATATATATAAGCCAGGCAAAGAAAAACAACATATGTCTGGGATTTATACAACAATGCTCCTCGGTTTTAGGTCGAGGTGAAGGTTAACACTTGTTCTTGAACTACAATATTCTCACTCTTTCTCTCTCTTCTTTTGCTTTGATTCTTGATCCCCCTTCTTTTAGGGATCTCTTTCCTTTATATTGTCATCCAAATTGCATCCTGGCCTTCCACTTGGAGGGCCAAGGATTTTTCTTTAGATACTTGTCCCATTAAGGCCTTACTAGAAGGTTTCTCTATTAGGTTGTGAGCTGTGATGAAACTATTCAGGGGTCATTCCACCATTAATGCAGCCAGCTAAGTGGGTATAGAGCATTGAATGCGGAGGTGATGGATGCTTTATCTGTACCCTTCCTTCATCCACGCAATGACACACCTTCCTTCCTTCCCTCGGTCACGTGACTGGTGGTCTTCATGGCTAGACCTCAGCCCTTCCAGGAATGTATTAGTATCCTCGGGTTCCTCGGGCATGTCGATCTTCTTAGGTTTTGTGATTGCATTATCATGTTTGCTCCGAGGATTCCTTGACAAAACCTTCCAAGGTGTGCCCCTTTTGTCATGATCTTTTCCCGTTTATTCTTGTCCTTAGTTTGCATGCTCTTTTCCTTGGTTTCTCGACCTCCCACAATATATATATCTAAAAATAAGGGTCATTTGCTACGGCTTCGTCAACAACACCCTCTTCTTTGACTCCTCCAATGGCCTTCTATCGATATCTCATAACTACGACCACCCTATATGGCAATGTGTATGTATGGAAAGAAGGGAAACAAGTGGTGTCCCTTAAAAAAAAACATGCACAGTGGGAGTGAATTATGACAGTGAGCCATTTTAATCATGGTTCGGGACTCGCTACCAATCATTGGGTTTTTCTAGGCACGATTGGTCGCCTGTTTCTTTTTGATTTTATTGTCAAGCTTTGGTTAAGAAAAAATCAATTTTTTTTCTAATCTAAAAGGATGGTAAAAAAATCTTGATTCATGGATTTGGAAGTTTGGTTATGCGTGGGGAAGGTGTAGTAGAAATAATCAATTCCCTTTCAAGGATCATTTCTCTTGGGTCACCTACTCCTAATACAAGACTTTATTTATTTATTTATTTCTTTCCTTTCTTTTGCCATTGGGCATTTTACTCC
Organism: Quercus tomentella; assembly: GCA_028535165.1. Lineage (NCBI taxonomy): Eukaryota > Viridiplantae > Streptophyta > Magnoliopsida > Fagales > Fagaceae > Quercus > Quercus tomentella. The sequence goes on from JAPQVY010000155.1 coordinate 39,398,500, forward strand.
ACCCTTTATATCTTTTCTTAAGTTCCTTTTGCAAGAACACTAACTCGGCCATAGGTTCCTTAGCTCCCTCAAGGCCCACAATCCAGTTCCAAGTATTGGGCTTTCCTTATTGTAATTTTTTGGACCTCAACACATTGCATGTTCATCTCATCCAATCATGTTCATCATTGTACACATATGCAGGTTCATGTTACAATTCATGTCTTAGCTCTACTTACCTCACTACTTCATCACCACATCACCTATGCAATCAATGTTCATATTCGAGCTTACGTTCATGTGTTCATCAATCACATTAAACCCTAATCTTTGATTCAAGAAAATAAACATGTGAGCATGTTATTCTACAATTTTTAAGCTTAAACATGTGAAAAATAAGTCACGTAGAACCTAATCATGGATATAAACTAAGCAAAACAGAAAGAGATCATAAAACAAACAAGTTTTGGGTTTCTAGGTTGATCATGCTTGCAAGGGCAGAAGCATGCACACGTAGGGTCGTGGAGATGCATACGAGCAAGTGCATGTATCCCTGCCAAGAAACATGGCAGGTAACACTCAATTAAAACTACATCCTATATTACCTAGCGTGTTTCTAAACTATTAAAACAATTCCTAAAGCAAAAAAAAGAAAAAAAAAAGTATTAAAACTTAAAGAAAATGAAGAGAAAATTCAAGAATGATACCTCACACAAAGAGCTCTTAGAGTTTGATTTTGACCGTTCTCTTCGGTTAGTCTACAAAGAAAATATCCAGAAGGATTAGTGAATTTAACTAGAAGGGTTAGACCAAAATAGGTCATAGCCTAAAAACTTTCACTTGAGGATGCTTTTAAAGTAAAAGCACCCTCTTTGAATCTCTTTTTTGGAGTATATTAAGTCTATCTTGGGAAAAGGGCAATGGAGGGCCTTTTATAGGGCTTAGAGAGGGACACAAGGCTTTTCCCAAGTGATGTGGGATTAGCTCTGAATAAGCTTCCATAAAAAATTTTCCTTACATAGCTTCTGAAACCCTACCTGTGTACATGTGCTTAAGGGCACATATGCATTGTCATTGCATACATACATAGTTAGTGTACGTGCATGCATATGCTTAGGGTTTATGCAGGTTTTTCTCTTTCAAAACACCCTTCAAGTTAAAGAGTTTCTTTAGATAGACCTTAGACCCGTCATGGACCATTCTAGCAATATCGTCATTATGGAACGGGGACTCGAGTCGTAAGGGTAGAAAATGTGGTGTCTACATATGTGTTAGGACATATGTGTTTCACATGTTAAGAACATATGTCATGATTTTATGTAATTGGCTTATCCTTTGACAAAACGCACTTTACTTGTATTTGGGTAGATCTAGGATGTGTTTGAATACTTCAAGAAACCATGTTTCAAGATCAAGTGTTGAAGCCTTCAAATCTGTCCAAGAAAACAAGCTGAGAGTGCAAATTCATTAAAGCTCGACAGCTGCATCTATGGAGCTTAAGAAAGCTATTCAAAGTCCGGTGTGCTCTACACCTGCTCGACAGCTTCTCGACACCTCCTATCTGTCGAGGTTTAAGAATTTCAGAATTCAAATATGATTTTCTTGAGATCCGTGAATATGTCTTTGGGCTTTCTTTTCTCCTAACCCTAGACATATAAAAGGATTGTTTTAAGGGCCGTCAAACAGTTCACAAGTTGCACAAGCTTTGAGCAAACTCTATTCAAGCAAATTGTGACCGGAGACGAAGTTCTTGCCCTAGTTCATCTCTTTCTCTTGAAGAAGTTGCTGTGTATGTGCACCGTAGGGTTTTATGACCAAGCATCTTCTTGATCTTCATCGTGTGGATGAACTGAAGAACTTTGCAACCAACAACCTTCTTAATTGGTGATTGAAGTCGCGTACTGGGATCCGCGCAATTGGTTAGTCACGTACTTTGGAGTCGTGCATCAGAAAGGGGAACTGTCACTATAGAACAAGTCCAATTAGGTATTGGGGTAAGGGTTCAATTGTTGGTTGGTAAGGTACTTGGGATTCCTTTACTTGTAACCGCTTATTGTGATAATAGTGGAGTTTCAGGAGTGGTGACCTAAAAATCACTCGGTGGGGTTTTTGCCGTTAGGTTTTCCCCATTCGAAACAAATCACCGTGTTATTTATTTTCTGCTGCATAATTAGTTTATTAGTGATTTGTTTGTACTACCACACGTTTGCATGATAAATTGATTAATTAATAATTTGGCTAATTAATTAATTAATTTCTATCACAAGGGGTCATTCAGTTTGTGGCCTATCAAGTGGTATCAGAGTAAGCACACTCTGATTAGGGTTTAATCTTTGCTGTGTTGATCCATTGACCCCTGTTTGTCATGGATAGAGGATAGTCATTAATCATACCGCCTTTATTTGATGGCACTAACTATGCATACTGGAAAGTACGCATGAGAGCTTTCTTGTAGTCTTTAGATGAAAAGGTGTGGCCAACTGTCGAGATTGGCTGGACTAAACCAAAGGAAGCGCCGGCCGATTGGGATGAAGCCAAGATCAAGGCGGCAAATTTCAATAGCAGGGCATTGAATGCTTTATTCAGTGCAGTCACCAATGAGGAGTTCAAGAAGATATCCTCCACTGAAATTGCTAAGGAAGCTTGAACCATCCTCTAGACAACCTATGAGGGTACTAAGGCTGTCAAGGACTCAAAGCTTCAAAAGCTCACTACAAGCTTTGAAGAGATAAAGATGGAGGAGGATGAGTCATTCGATGAGTTCTATGCCAAGCTAAAGGACATAGTAAACTCAGCCTTCAATCTTGGGGAAACCATTCCTGAACCCAAGATTGTGAGGAAAGTGCTCAGATCTCTACCCGAGAGATTCCATGCTAAGATCACGGCAATAAAGGAATCAAAGGATATTGATAAGATTCCTTTGACTGGGTTGGTTGGAAACTTGCAGACCTACGAGCTAGGGTTGACAAGGATTGGCAAGACGGGTAAGGCAAGAGCATGGCACTGAAGGCCAAGAGCAGTGAGATAGATGAGTCTTCAGATGATGAAGATTCCAAGATGAAGTCCCACATCACCAGGCAGTTCAAGAAGTTTATGAAGAACGCAAATGGAAAGGGCTTCGACAAGGACCGCAGGCAATCTAGTTTTTCTCAGTTTAAAGGCCAAGACAAAGGGAAGAAGGATGCTAAGGAAGGTGGTCAGTACACTGTTCCCGCAGGACCTAAGTGCTTTTGGTGTCAAGGCTTCAATCACATGAAACATGAGTGTCCTACATATCTCAAGAGCATTGGGAAGAGCAAGGCACTTGCTGCTACCTTGAGCGACACTGAGCCTGAGGATGATTCCGACAATGAGGATAACGGAATCTTGAATGCCTTCACTGCCACTGTTGATCCTATTGATGGGATTGTTGAAGTTGTGGTTAAAGAGGAGGAATTGGTGGAATCCAAATTTGAGAAGATGGATGATCAAGATGACATCCATACAGCCTATGAGAAACTGTACAAGCTTTCTGAGAAGCATGAGAAACTGTATAGGCTAACCACCAAGAAGCTCAGTGATGTGGAACTTGACCGTGAGGAGTTTTCCACAAAGTTTGATGAGGCTAATCAGACTATTGGAGCACTGAAGTTTGAGAACAATTTCTTGGCTGAGAAGACCAAGAAGCTTGAAGCAGAGCTGTGTCAAGTCAGAGCTCAACTGGAAAGGACTTCAAGCGCAAAGCTAGATGAGATGCTAAGCATTCAGAAATCTGCTTTAGATTGAACAGGCTTAGGGTATGGTCTCTCTTCCTCTAATACTGCTTCTACTAGTACTACTGTTTTTGTTCCTCCTACTAATAATGTTAAAATTGAGAATAATGAGATTAAAACTGAATTAGCTAGTGAGAACATAGACAAGGGTAAATCTATCTTAGGAGCACCCCCTAAACTTGAGAAGAAAGATGTTAAAAACCCTAGGGCTAAGAAGGCTAACTCTCAAAAGGCTAAACAAAAGAAGCAAGATCTCTGTCATCATTGTGTAGCTGCCGGTCATACTCGACCAAATTGCTACAAGTGGCTTGCCACTCAACAGAGCAACGGTATGATAGCATCTGGGAACCAGAATCAGCTTCAATCCTCTCTTGCTCCCCTTGGAGATCTTCTTAAACCCCTCATGTTCCTTTCAAATTTGAATGGTTTTAATTCTTTCCCCTCACCGTCGATTCAAGGGTATAATCAAAGGAAAAGTTCGTCTAGGGTGTGGAAGGAAAATGGCTCCAAGTGATTTTGTCACTTTTCTCTTTCTCTTCTTGTTTTTGTGTGTGCATTACTTATGTGTTTTGCTTTCATGTTTTGAGTCAGTCTAGTTTTTATGCTTTGGTTGTTTAACATGTTTTTGTTGTTGTTGTTGTTTTTTTTTTTTTTTTTTTTTTTTTTTTTTTTTTTTTCAGTTTTGCTTTGTTTTTTTTTTTCATATAAAAATTAAAAAAAAAATTGAGAAATTAGAAAAATACAAAAACAGTGTGTGTTTTGTGTACATTGGTACTTGTGTACCTTAGATGGCCATTGAAACAAAGTCTTCTAAACTTTGTATCATTTGTAACTTAGATGAGCATCTCTATGCACAACTAAGCAAGTGAGCATTGTGGCTTTTGTTTGTGATGAGTAAGATTAACTTATCTCTTGTACTTAACACTCGTATCACTCTTTTTGACGGGAAGGACTAAAAAATCCTAAGAGAAAGGCGTTAATAACCATCTCATCACTGTTGCCCGCCAATCATAATATGACACCTGTATGCTTCGGCATAGCAAAAGTGCAGTGTCAATGACATTTGTATGGTTAGGCATAGCAAAATTGGAATGTTAAATATCATTGGGTATTTCTTTTCTCTCTTTAATATGCCCATGCATGATATGCTTAAAAGAAAAATATGCAAAGAAAAATCAAATGCAAAAAGATCAAAATTGCTTTAAAAATAATTGCAAGCGTGTATTCTAAGAGATGTGGGAGTTATAGGATGTACCTTGAAGGTGATAGTCCTCATCAAGCAGTTATGATTGTGTGTGAGTTAAAGTGATTTTCTCATATCTCAAATCGTCATAACATGTATACACTTATGCAATCTTGCGATGTTTTTCACACACAACACGCAATATTCTTTGCTATTCTTGATACATGTGCAAGTACAATGTGATTTGGCCATCACAAGGTTTTACATGTGTTAATGTATGCTCACTAAACTGTCTTGACTTGTTTTTGAAATATAAAATTGGTTAGACTTGTTTAGTGTGTGTGTGTGTTTTTGAAGATCCATGTGCTTAAAATTTTTATTGAGAGATGATTTTGAGAGCTTAATATGTTGATTGGATCATTGGTTGAGTTGCATGTTGGATTGCATGTTGGATTGCATTCATGTTTGTGTTTTTCACATCTCGAAAAACTGGTTTTAAAAGCTAGCTCGACACCTCCTCGATACCTTGCTGTCTGTCGAGCTTCTTCAGCTTTTCTTATCGCAATCCCGACAGCTTCTCAATACCTGGTGGATCGATCGAGCTTCTGTTCTTGGTTTTGTTGGGTTGTTCCTCGACACCTCCTCGATACCTCAGCTGTCGACGACCATTCTCTCAACACCTTCCTCGACAGATGTCTCAATACCTCTCGACACCTGCATCTGTCGAGATTTACTGCTGGCACTATTTAAGCTTCCTGTGCGATCCAGAACTCATTTCACTCGATCTCTCTCTTGATACTTCTCTGTTTTCTCTCCCAAACGTTCTCATCTCACTCCAATCTTTGTTCCTCAAGGATTCTTCAAGCTTTTTCAAGAATTTCTTCACTTGGTAAGCTTCTAATCCTTTCACATTCATGCATTTCATGTTTTGAAACCTAGGTTTTGGGGTTTTTGAAAAATTTTGAGGTTTTTCAAAATTGATGAGTTTTTATTGAAATTTTGGGATGGGTTTTCACTTAAATGAGTTTAAAATCTCATACATTGCATCACATTAGCATTATAATAGTATTGTCATGCATTTAGATGTGTGCTATCTGTTTGTGTGCTGATAGGTTTGGATTAGGCTGAGCCTATGATGTAATTTCTTTTGCATGTCACATGTTCATGCATTTCCCATGCATACGTACCTTCTTTTCAATATACTTGTTATATTTGAAATTGCTTGGGACTTTTCTGATTGTCTTTTTCTTTTTCTCTCTTTCTTTCTATTTACGTTAGTCGTGTCTATGGCACCTAAGCGTAAATCCACTCTAGCCCGGAACCCTCTTCATTCCGGAGCTTCTTCGTCTTCTGATCCTACACTATCTCATATTCGGTTCCGTGATGATGATGCCTTTAAGGCATTCTAGGAGAACTTTTCTAGACGAGGCATTCATTCGGAACACCGAGTCATTCTGTCGGACTTTGTCGACACCGACCTTCCCTCTGTCATTCACAGTAGGGGATGGGAGTCACTGTGTGACGTCCCGGTCACCTGTCCTCTCGTGCTTATCCAGGAGTTTTACTCCAACATGCACGGGATTGATCGTTCAGTACCTCTTTTCTTCACTCGCGTTCGAGGTACGTGCATTCCTATCACACTGCAACTTGTTGCGGATGTGCTTCGGCTCCTTAGAATAGAGTTTCCTGACTATCCTAGTTGTGAGCGTCTGAGGACTGTGTCCAGGGATGAGCTCTTGTCTGCTTTCTGTGAGCGCCCTTCTATTTGGGGTGAGCGTCTGTTTACACCATGTTGACCTTTTGCTAAAGGTTCTAGATTCATGAACATGGTGATGACCTTTGTTTTGCATCCACTCTCTCACTATAACTCCATTACAGAGCCTCGTGCTCGATTTTTGTTATCTCTTCTTGAGCATATTTCTATAGATTTCCCTTCTCATTTCATTCTTTCTATTATAGATGTTCATCTAGATTCGGCGTCCCGTGAAAAGCTCATCTTTCCTTCCGCTATTACGAGGATCTTACACCATTTTTCCGTTCCTTTTCCCTCTTTCGACCATTTCACCGTCATGTGTGCCATAGATTACGCAACCGTTAAACATAGTGAGGCCCAATTTCGGTCGCGGCAGTCGGATTCAGCAGCTCCTCCCTCCCGTTCAGCTCCATCCACATCCGCTCATTCGTCTTCTTCGGGCAATGTGACTTTAGGAGACATCATGGCACAGCTACAGTGCATGGATGCTCGCTTAGATACACTCTCTACGGAGTTGTATTAGGTGAACGTTCGTGTCGGTCGTATTGCACGGTGACAGGCGCCCATGGGTGGTTTTGCTCCTGAGGCTACTCCTTCACCACCTTCTCCTGTGGCTTCTGATTCTAAGGATGAGGATGATGATGATGGTGATGATGATGATGCTTCGGATGATAGTGATGGAGATGCTAGCTCTACCGATGAGATGTCTTCTTGACACTCTTACCCTTTGTCACTCGTGACAAAAAGGGGGAGTAGTTTTGGATATGAGAGTAGTCACTCTCAGGGGGAGAGTTAGTATAGGACCATTTTGTTAGGGGGAGTGTTCTTTTGTTCATTTGAGAGATGTAGTGAGGATATTATGTATCTCCTTTTCTTTCTTTTTAGATACATTATTCTTGTACATGAGGTCTTGTGACCATTTATTGACATACATTGTACTTTACTCCTATTTATATTTATGTATGTTTTTCTTTCACCTACCTTTCATGTGTTGTTTCTTTTCTCCCTTTATACACATGCTTCTTATTACTTGTATGCAATCTATTATTTCTGTTTCACACAAAGATGCATTGATGAGTTTTGTTTAAAGTGTTTCAGAAATACAGGTTGTCAAAGTCTACTTGCCATAAACTCTGTTCTTGCAAAGTTTTTCAAGAGTTTGTGTTAGGATAGATTTTATTGTATTCAACAAGTGAATATGAGTTGAGTGATTTATGACTTTTCTCATATGTTCATTTGTTAGTTGTGGTTTTGTCACGGATTGCCAAATGAGGAGACTGTTAGGACATATGTGTTTCATATGTTAAGAACATATGTCATGATTTTATGTAATTGGCTTATCCTTTGACAAAACGCATTTTACTTGTATTTGGATAGATCTAGGATGTGTTTGAATACTTCAAGAAACCATGTTTCATGATCAAGTGTTAAAGTCTTCAAGTCTGTCCGAGAAAACAAGCTGAGAGTGCAAATTCATTAAAACTCGACAGCTGGCTCGACAGCTGCATCTGTCGAGCTTAAGAAAGCTGTTCAAAGTCCAGTGTGCTCGAAACCTGCTCGATAGCTTCTCGACACCTCCTATCTGTCGAGGTTTAAGAATTTCAGAATTCAAATATGATTTTCTTGGGATCCGTGAATATGTCTTTAGGCTTTCTTTTCTCCTAACCCTAGACATATAAAAGGATTGTTTTAAGGGCCGTCAAATAGTTCACAAGTTGCACAAGCTTTGAGCAAACTCTGTTCAAGCAAATTGTGACCGGAGACGAAGTTCTTGCCCTAGTTCATCTCTTTCTCTTGAAAAAGTTGTTGTGTATGTGCACCGTAGGGTTTTGTGACCAAGCATCTTCTTGATCTTCATCGTGTGGATGAACTGAAGAACTTTGCAGCCAACAACCTTCTTAGTTGGTGATTGAAGTTGTGTACTGGGATCCGCGCAATTGGTTAGTCACGTACTTTGGAGTTGTGCATCAGAAAGGGGAACCGTCACTACAGAACAAGTCCAATTAGGTATTGGGGTAAGGGTTCAACTGTAGGTTGGTAAGGTACTTAGGATTCCTTTACTTGTAACCGCTTATTGTGATAATAGTGGAGTTTCGGGAGTGGTGACCTAAAAATCACCCGGTGGGGTTTTTGCCGTTAGGTTTTCCCCATTCGTAAACAAATCACCGTGTTATTTATTTTCCGCTACATAATTAGTTTATTGGTGATTTGTTTGTGCTACCATGCGTTTGCATGATAAATTGATTAATTAATAACTTGGCTAATTAATTAATTAATTTCTATCACAAGGGGTCATTCAGTTTATGGCCTATCAATATGGCAAACCTTTAGGCTTTAGGACAAGCCACTTACATTTCAGTACATCTTTTCTTTTCATCCTAAAGTCTTAGGGTATACCATAACTTCTAGGTCATCCTTCCAATTTTAACCAATTTCTTTTTAATTTTATCTTTAAAATAAAGGCCATGATCACAAGATATATGGTTGAATAAACAAGAAATATCAAAGATACCCTCTTTGGATAGGATCTAGGATCACTCTATGTGTAGGTAGGTTCCTTAATGCTAAAGGGACAAGATAAGTAGATCACTCACAACTAGGGGGACCATGCTTTAACTTAGGCCTAAATGGACCCAAATGGATTGGTAGTCAACCCTTTATTGTACTTAAGCCCATGATAGGCAATAACATGGATTATGATTTGGTTTTGTGAACTTCAGAAAGCCCTAGCCTAAATGGACCTTTGACTTCCTCATTCAACTCCAACCGGGGTAACAATGGTGAACCAATTGTGCAAGTGTGTGAAACCATATTAGAAAAGCTTTTTTTAGATTTAGGATATAAAACATATCAGAGTTTAACATCTCCATCTCCAATGGAATCCCTACTGTAAGCGCAAGCGCCCACACCCAGTGTGTGTTCAACTTCTCTTGTTGTGCATGATCGCTGTGCTCCTAGGATTAAGCCTCAATTGAGTGGACTAGAGGCAGAGCGTTCATGGGGTCACCACATAGATTAGGTCTAGGAACCATGTATGTGCCCCTTGCAGAGGGACTGATCTATTCAAAGTCTGTGTCTGGAGTTAGGGTACATAAATGGGAATGTGTCAGACACCGAACTTTACTTGACCCGTAGGTCGGTCTCCACTCATTTTGTACCATATCCTAATTCTATCAAAGGGTCCTTTAATAGGTTATCCTACACACACACACACACACACACACACACACACACACACACACATTAATCCTATCCTAGCATACACCCTAACATTCATCTAAGCATGGCATGTTACATCATATCATCCATCTTATAGAACCCAATCATTCATCAAGACATGGTATATCATCATCTCAACCAAACATGCATCCTTTCATTCATCTAAGCATGGTATATATCCTACCATTCATCTAAGCATCCCACATTCCATCTAATGGCATAACACATTAGATGTGTAACATCATCACAAGGTCAGCAAGCATACATGGCATCAACCATTCATATACATCATTGTACACATTGCATTCATATGGCATCAATATAGCATGTTCATCTCATCCAATCATGTTTAACATTGTACACATATCTATGTTCATGTTACAATGCATGTCTTACCTCTACTTACCTCACTGCATCATCACCATAGCACATATGCAATCAATGCATGTTCATGTTCAAGTGTATGTTCATGTTTTTATTGAGCACATTAAACCCTAATATTTGACTCAAGCAAATAAACATGTAAGCATGTTATTCTACTAATTCTAAGATTAAACATATGAAAACTAGTCAATCAATGCATGTTCATGTTCAAGTGTATGTTTATGTTTTTATTAAGCACATTAAACCTTAATATTTGACTCAAGCAAATAAACATGTGAGCATGTGTACATTACACCAGCCAAGGCATGGGAGAATGTCGATGTGGCTGGATCTAGACCTTACATGTGGAGTGACTGTGAGCAAAGGAAGAGAAAATGTTGGCTACAAAGTTATATCCTCAGCTCGTGCTAAAGGTGTGACTACCTTGGGAAGGAAGTAAGATATGCATCTGACATGGTACTCAAGCACCCACAAAAGGGAGATAGTGACTTTCTAAGGTCGGCAACTATAGAAACACCCCTTATTGGCTGAGTGAATGTAGGACCACTTTAGAGACACGTGTATCACCTACAGTACTTTTGATGTCCCTCTCGCTACCACAGTGCCATGTTGGCGTATTCTCTCTCCTTCAGTCACCAAATAGTACCCTAGCTGTGGAAAGGTCCAAAAATAGGAAATGATGACTTGACACCTATCTTTGTACTCAGCTATATTCCTCAGATTATAAGAGGAACATGCAGCTGGAATTTTGGGGTAAGAACCCAAGTAAATCTTTTGAGAAGAGGGTAGAAAGTTGATAAGATAGGAAGGTAGAAAGCAAGGTCTCTCTTTTAAGAAAGAGAACCCTTATTGTACAAGAGTTACCTCTTTTTTTCATATAATACAAGGCTAAATAGAACAAGAATGTTCCATTCTTGATCAAACCATGGTTTTTCATCCCTTTCTTAGGGTTTTCCACGTACATCTTATGTCTACTTTACATCCTTGCTATCACTTTCTTCTTCTTTTGATATTATGATGTTAAAGCTTGCATTTTTGTCACTTATGAGCTTTTTCATTTAAATGTACTATTAGATAACTTATTGTATCTCTCATATAAGCTTAAATCTAACTTGCATATACAACATGTTATTCTACTAATTCTAAGATTAAACATGTGAAAACTAGTCATACAGAACCTAATCATGGATACAAAGTAGGCAAAACAGAAAGAAATCATAAAATAAGCAAGTTCTAGGTTTCTGGGTTGACCATGCATATGTACATAGGGTTGTGGAGATGCATATGCATGCACGAGCATGCGTTTGGGCGTAAGCACTCACGACGAGTTAGTTCTCTAATCGTGGGAAGTACGCCTCGGCCTAGGGCGGACCAGGCAAAAGGTTTAAAATGGAGTCGCCACCTAGATTAGGTCTAGGAACCATAAATATAGCACCCTTGTGGAAGGACTGATCTTTACCAGAGCATGTGTTCGGAGTTTAATTATGGGGATGGAAAGGTGTTAGGTACCCAACCCCACTTGACCCATAGGTCTGCCTCCACTTATTGTGTTCCAAGTCCTAATCTCATCAAAGGGTCCTCTAACATGTTATTCTATACTCACATACTCTAACATGCATCTAGCATTCAACATGGCATATCATCCCACATACATCATGGCATAAGATCCTATCATTCATCTAGCAAATCATGCTTTATATAGAAAGGCAGTAAACATATCACAAGGTAGTAACATCAAGAATTGATACATGTGTATTCAATCATCAAGGTGTCAAGAAATTCATCACGTTCATCCATTATAAGCAAACAACCCATGTTCAAGCAATCAAATGCATGTTCATATGATCTATGCATGACTTACCTTACTTACCTTACTGCATAATAGCACCTATGCATCAGTGCACGTTCATAGCTACTCATTAAAGCATGCAAACCCTAATCATTCATCTAACAATTAAACTAATCAAAACATGTTATTTTACTGACCTAAACCCTAAACATGTGAAAACTAAACTAAACTAAAGCTAAACATGTGAAAGAAACTGAACAAAACAAATAAAACACGAAAAACCATAAATCTAGATTTCTAGGAGCAAGCATGTGTACATATGCATGCAAGTATGCATATGCATGCATGACGCATGTGCAGCATACATGCCCAAAAACGCAGACCTAGAACAAAAAAGAACAGGAGATTAAAACAAGAAAGTTAATGACCTATCATGTTTCTAATATAAAAACTAAATAACCTAAACTAACAAACAAGATATTAAAGCAATAAAACACGGAAGAAAACAAACAAACAACAAGAAAATGAAGAGACAAAGTTTGAACCTTTACCTCAACACTAGAACTCTTTAGAGCTTTTATTTGATAGTTCCCTTTAGTCAATCTAATCAAGAACAAATCCAAGAAGGTTAGTAAGCTTAAAACTTGAAGTTCAAGACCAAAATAGGTCCCAACCAAGTAAACTTTAACTTGAGGATGTTTTAGAATAAAACTCCCTCTATGATTCACTATAATCTAGTGAATTCATTGTGTTTTAGTAAAAGAGCATTTAGAGCCTTTTAGAGTGATCGTAGAGGGGTGTAAGGTAGCTCCCAGATGTTATGGAATTCACTCTACACGATTTTATGTCCAAAAAACTTTCCTTGCAAGTCTTCTGAAACCCTACATGCATGCGCATACTCAGGTTATGCATGCGCATGATCGATATATGCGTGCGCATACTTAACGGCATGCATGCGCATGCTTTAAGTATGCATGCAAATGCCTAGGGTTTTCCTGCACATTTTCTTACCAAAACATCCTTCAAGCTAAAGATTCACAAGATTGGGCCCTAAATCAATCCTGGGCCTCTGAGTGATATCGTCATTGGGGAATGGGGGTTCGGGTTGTAAAGGGTACAAAATGAGGTGTCTACAATGTGCACATATCCTAGAAACACAACAGGCAACACTTAATTAAAACTACTCCTAAACTATCCTAGCATGCTTCTACACTAAATAGCAGTAAACCTACACTACATAATAGGTTATTAAGGCAGGAAAACAACAACAAAACTTAAAGAAAAGGGAGAGAAAGGTAAGAACAATACCTCACACAAAGAGCTCTTAGAGCTTGATTTTGACCGTTTCTCTCAGTCAATCTACAAAACAAATACGCAGAAGGGTTAATAAGTTTAACTAGAGGGTTTAGACAAGAATAAGTCTCAGCCAAGAAACTTTAACTTGAGGATGCTTTTGAAATGAAAGCTCCCTCTTTGAATTACTTTGTTGGAGTAGATTTGGTGTGTCTTGGGAATAGGATCGTGAAGGGCATTTTATAGTGTTCAAAGAGGGGCTCTTCCCAAGCGATGTAGGATTAGCTCTACAGGCGTTTCCATAAAAAACTTTCCTTATATAGCTTCTGAAACCCTACATGCGTATGCTTACTTGAGGGTGTGTACGCAATGTTGGTGCATGCTTACACAGGCAATGTACTTGCAAACGCATGCTTAGGGTTTATGCAAGGTTTTTCTCTTCCAAAACATCCTTCAAGTTATAGAGTTTCTTTACCTAGGCCTTAGGCTAGCCATGGACCCTTCTAGTGATATTGTTAGCGGGGAATAGGGGCTCGAGTCGTAAGGGATACAAAATGAGGTTTCTACACACGTGCTAATCATGTGAAATTTTCGAGTTAACTTCTTAGTAAGGGAAAGAATCATGTGACTTTGAAAGTGCAAGTTCTACATTAAAAGCCCCTCCACAAAATCATATTTATTAATATGCCCATCAATCACTTGAATTTGAATTTCATAATCTAAAGATATTTTTGTCTGGCAATCTTCTTATCGTTTTTCTAGAGCACTAGAAAAAGTAAGTTTAGAAAATTTTGGATTGCAAATATTTTTGCCCATCGAATCTCCATTATCCAAAATTACTACATTGATATCCAAAATTTCCTCCGTCGCTTGACCAAAATTTAACTCTAGAGATTGGTGGTTTGTCTCCTCTCTTCTTCTCGGTGAATTGTAACTCGGGGCTTGATTTTCATTACCCTCCATTTCCGTGGTTGGAAATCAAAAGAAGTACGAGTGAGTAGCCCTCTGCCAAGCTCCAAATTTTTTATCCTCTTCTCTCAAAGTACCTTTGCTTTGAATCCATCGACTGTAATCATTATTATCGTGAGTAAGACAATTCACAGCAGCAACAAAAATTAGACAACTTCTCATACTTAAAAGATACACAACCTTTATCGTAAGTAAGACACCCACACCAGTAACAAAAATTGAGAACAACATATGTAACCAATCAACTTGGCTTTAAAAGTTCAAAAACAAGTAAGGTCGTATATCGGTATATGTATAAATGCTTGTGAGGTGTAGGGAGTAAGGATCGGAGTTCAAGTTTTTAGGAAGGAGTTTTACATGCATATATACTTAGATTAGGTTAGAGTAAAATTTCTATCTTGTATCTAAAAAAAAGTTCAAAAACAAAATTAACAAAATTAATATGCATTAGTTTATCAAAAAAATTCTATTTAAAAAAAAAAAAAAAACTAACCACTATTCCTTTCAACCCACATTAAAAATTTATTCTAAGCAGTAAGCACTATCTCATATAAGTATTATTTATTTATTTACTATTATTTCTCTCATCTTTTAGAATAGCCATTTTTTATCATAGTTGTTAAGACACAAAAAATAATTAAAAAATAAAATAGGAAATGAACATTATTACACCAAAATATGATAAAGACGAGTAATCTTTGATTCTTTTGTACTTTAAACCCAAAAAAATAAAAAATAAAAAAATACTATTAACACAACTTTTTATACAACTTTTATTTAAAAGAAGTTGTAAATACTGAAAGAATAAACCTACATAAACTCTCCACTACTTTTTCACCGTCAAAACTCGTCATACATCTGAAAAAAGTTTGTAAGTCGGTCCCTATCCTTTATCTTAAAAAATAAATAATAAAATAGATAGATAATCTGACAACAGAGCAGTGCTGCCAGTGCATTTAGACAGCGTGAGAGCAGTGAAAACCCGCAATATATTCCCTTTCTGATGATGATGATGATAATATCAAGGTGGTCAATGAAAATAAAGAAAAAGAGAGAGATAATAAAAGCAGAACCGGAAACAAGGAAAAAAAAAAAAAAAAAAAGCGCCAAAGTCACGCGAATCGCGAGGCGAAACTGTACGTTTTAATCACGCCACGTGTCAGGAATCCCAGGTCGTGGCAGTCAGGCAATAGAAAAGGACAAAGACACGTGTACGGTCAAACAGAGAATGAAAGGGACGCTTGGGAGTTCCGTACAAGAGTCGCATTCAATGAGGAGCAGGATTTTTATAGTACGGCGAGCCTGGTTGTGGATTTTGTCGGGTTGTGAGGGGGCGTCACAGTGGTTGTATAAGATAAGAGCCATATGTCCCTCTACGCATGTGTTGTGGCACCCTTTCGGCCCTTCTTTTGTTCAACTCCCCACGTTACCCACAACCTTATCTGCGTAATACATTGTCCTTCCAACTTCCGACACTCTCATTATTATATTAAGCTTTGTTTAGAGTTCATAAGGGAATGAAATGAAATAATTATAAAAGGTTATCTACAATCTCAACCTGTCCTTCCAACTTTTGATACTATTATTAGTATATTAAATTATGTTTGAAAGTTCATAAGAAAATGATGAGGCCGTGAATATCACCAGTGAGTTTGCACGATCCTCGCTCACCAATGCAACCTGCAAGAAGAAGAAAGTAATCTCGCCGTGGGCACCGGTGTGGTGTCGACCAAGTACCCTCCGACGGTCAAGTTAGAATTGTTCTCAACTCTAGAGTGCTAGAGAGGGTAAATTATGCGTACCTTGGTTTGTGAGAGTATTGGGGCTTTTATAGTAGTAGAAAGTCGGCTTCCCTTCCTTGGACTAGAAATCTTTTCCTTTTAGGATTCTACTATGAGCAATCCCAAACGTGATGGACAAGCACTTCTTCGTAGAGTGGGCTTTCCATCAAGGCAGATCTTCTAGAATTATCCTTATGCGGACATTCTGATTTTTCTAGGATTCCATCGGATTCCAAACGTGTACACCAAGTATTTTAAGTAATGCTAAGCCCCAGGCCCTTCCTTAATGCCGGCCCATGAGTCCGAATCCGTCAGGCCCATTGTTGCGTAATTCCTGACCCCTTCAGTTGCCCCCTTCACCCTATGATCCGTCATGATTTTTAAGTGGTCGGATCATTAGGGTGACGGTTAAATAAGATTGGGATGGTGATCAGGTACTGTTTATGATGACGGTTGAAAATTTGACAAGGTTGACGGTTCCCTAAGGGGTACTATCTACGGATGCGTGTTGACAGGTTGTCAACATTTATGAGGCATGCCATGTGTCGCATTTCGATTGGATGGTGTATCGGATCAAAGCGTCGCTTCGTCTTCCGTGCACCCCTTATATATATAACACACCTCTCTCCCTTCATTTCCATTATTTTCGGCCAAATATCGTGTCAGAGCAGAGTCGTCAACTTTGTCAGAGCACTCCGTCGAGAATCCATTTCCGTCAATTACTCAACCGTCAACTAAAATTCACTAAGTGTGGTGAGTACTTATTCTCATTTTTTTTTTTTTTTTGAAGTTGCATTTCCTGCTTATATTTTTGTTTAGACCCACACACCCGTCATTTCATTTAGACCCGTCAGTCTTAGGTTTCGTCGTTAATTGTAGGCAATGTCTAGTGCGTCAAGTAACCAGTCAGTGGTTCGTGACGGGACGGAATACGAGGAGGTATACCCGTCCGGTCAAAAAGACCAGGAGAGTCCCGGTGAAGATAGGAGTCCGTCTTCCTCTTCTTCATCCTCAGCAAATGAGGATATGGAGATGGTTGAAGAAGGTTCTTCTGATGATGACGGGGATTAAGCATTGGGATCCGTCGTTGGTGCTGATGGACTTAGGGAGTTCATCATGCTACCAGAGTGGACGGTGCATAATTTCAGATCGATCATCAAGGATAGACACTTCAGCACTTTTAGAGCAAACTTCCAAATTCCAGATTACATCCCCATCCGTCTACCTTACGTGTCGGAGAAGTGTTATTATGAAGGTGTAGAGGGTGTCGGAGTGTACGAGCAGATGCTGAAGGCCGGACTTCGGTTTCCGCTAAGTACACTTCATAGAGAACTTTTACATTATTTGGGATTGTCCGTCACCCAAATATCTCCGAACGCCTGGAGGGTCTTCATAGCGATGGAGATTCTCTATGGTGCGATGTCAGACGGTGAAAGGAGGTTGACGGTGCGTGAATTCCTTCATTGCTACCGTCCGGATGAGATAGATAGATCAAAGGGGATGTATAGTTTTGCTTGTAGAAGCCCTTTGTTGAAGGTTATCTTTGAGACCCCCGACTCAAATAGAGACTGGAAGAGTCATTATTTCTTCCTTGAGGGTGACAAGTGGATGAACAATCCAGGGGAGACGGAGTACATGCCCGTCGACACAACTTGGGGAGTGATACAATCATCTCGTATGCACCCGTCAAATTTTGTAATCCTTTTCATACCCGTCCATTAGCATTGATTTTCTAACCGTCTTCAGTCTCTGCAAATAGACGGCGCCCACAAGTTAGTCTTGACGAGTACAGTTTTCTTGAGAAGATTTTCCAAAAGACTAAGCCGGAAGAAAGGACTTGGGCCAAATTGGTGAATCCAAAAACAATACATTGGTACTGTGACGGTCCTGAGCCTACTCAAGAGGCCATTAAATACGACGAGAGGATTCACAGACGTAAGCCCGTCAACTTTTTTGTTTTTTTGTTTTTATTTTTTTATTTTTTTTAATTCACCAATTTTTTTTATTGTTCACAAATAACTCCTTCCGTCATATTTCGCAGAGATGGACGACGCAAAGAGGAGGGCACTGATAAAGTCACAGGCCGTCAGGCAAAAAGTGACGGGTGAGGTTGTTGTGCCTAAGGGGACGGTGTCGTCGGCAAAAAGAAAACAGCCGTCCAAGTCTGACCGTCCACCTAAGCAACAGAAAATACCCTTAGAGCCTGTCGTCGGATTGATGGCTGAGGGTGCAAAGACCGTCACCCCAGCTAAGCATGGGGTTGGTAAGGGCCTAATGAAGGCTCCGTCCACCAGCCAGGAGAAGCCTCCTCCCCTTCTCCGTGATGACTCAAAATTTGCTTTGGAGAGACTTACGTCGATTATTTCTTCGGAGGACTACGAGGACCTGGGCAATCACTCGACGGAGGCCATGGGGGAGACGGGTCTGTTTGCCGTTGCACAGGTAACTTTACCCGTTGGTTTGAGTCCGTCAACTTATTTTTGCTTCATTTTAACACCCCTTTTTTTTTTTGTTTATTTCAGTCCTTGGTTATGATGAAGGGCCTAATGGACCGGTGTTTAAACCGAGAGGCAGCTCTGGAACGTGTACGGGCGAAGGCAGAGCAGACGGAAGACGAACTCGGCCAACTTCATAAATGGAAGTATACAATGGAAAAGAAGTTTGGCTTGTGTGAGCAGGAGAGAAAAGAGCTTGAGCAGAGGACGGAAGAAGCTGGGAAAGCCTTGAAAACCAAAGACCAGGAAATAGAGGTCTTGAAGGAAAAGCTCCGTCAGGCCAAGGAAGATGCGGTTCGTGAGTACCGAGATTCCGACGCTTTGTTAAGAGAGCTGGGGGGTTCGTTCCTTCAAGGCTTCAATGACGCACTCCGTCAGCTCAAAAAAACCTATCCTGATCTGGACGTATCAATGGTAAACGTCAATGATCAGGATCAGACGTCTGTTATGCCTGCCGCTTCAGAAAATACGGACGACCTTTTTGGTGACGATGTGCCTCAGGGTGACGAAGAGTCGGCCCCGTCAAAGGATGTCCAAGATGCCGGCCTAGACAAAGTAGACTGATATTTATCATCTTGTAATCTGTTTTTTGAACACAATCCGTCCCTTCTTTTTTGTATTAAACAGTTGCCTACCTGGGCTTTTTATCCGTTTATTAATGTTTTTATTTTATTTTTACGCTTACTTTTTCTGTTTGGCACTTTCTTACATATCCGTCCTCATAAAGATGAGAGTATTTCTAGCCAACAGTTTAATCCGTCCACTTTGTGGAGTTTAATGATATTTCACTATTATTGATCTTGTCCACCCTTGGTGATCCGTCCTCCTGAGGACACATCATTCTTTGGGTGGTCCGTCCAAAATTATTTTTGTTACGCTGATTCGTCCACTTTTGGACTTTGTGCTACTTTTTGTGATCCGTCCACTTTGTGGACTGATCCGTTCATTTAAATGACAGTGATCCGTCAACTTTGTGGACTTTTCACTTATAGAGTGATCCGTCCATTTTCGAACTGTAGAATAGTTCACCGTTTTTGTGACCCGTCCACTTTGTGGATAGGGATCCGTCCACTTCGTGGATAGTTTTCACTCATTCAGTGATCCGTCCATTCTTGGACTTTATAGGGTAGTTCACCGTTTTTGTGTCCCGTCCACTTTGTGGATAGTTTTTTAACACATTTGGTGATCCGTCCGTTTTTGGACTTTATAGGGTAGTTCACCGTTTTTGTGCCCCGTCCACTTTGTGGATAGTTTTTTAACACATTTGGTGATCCGTCCGTTTTTGGACTTTATAGGGTAGTTCTCCCTTTCTGTGATCCGTCCACTTTGTGGATAGTAATCCGTCAACTTAGTGGACTGTTTTCACTCATTGAGTGATTCGTCTACTTTTGGACTTCATAGGGTAATTCTCCCTTTTCGTAATCCGTCCACTTAGTGGATAGTGATCCGTCCACTTTGTGGACTGTTTTCACTCATTGAGTGATCCGTCCATTTTTGGACTCTATAGGGTAGTTCTCCCTTTTCGTGATCCGTCCACTTTGTGGACTTCGTTGCCTGTATTAATTCGTAATAAACATTCATGTGGAAGATCGAAGTTGTGTCTAAATATTCTTCTTTAAAGAAAATTTATTCTAGCAAAAGTACCTGCCCCCTTGGGCTTAAAAAGGCACAAAAAGATTGTAGCAAAGGTGAAAGAAAAGCTTGTAAATTGTAGTTAAAAAATAAAATAAACTTGGAGATCGCCGGTTCCTCATGTTTTTCCTACTGGTAGTATTTCCGAAGATGCTCCGTGTTCCAAGGGTGCTGCAGCTTTTGCCCGTCAATCGTCTCGAGGTGGTAGGTGCCCTTTCTTTGCCATGACGTGATCCTGTAGGGTCCTTCCCAGTTGGGGCCGAGTTTTCCTTGTGAAGGATCTCTGGCGGCGCCCATTACTTTTCGTAATACAAGATCCCCGACCTGGAAGTCTCTGTGCCTCACTTTGTTGTTGTAGTGTTTCGCCATGAGGTTTTGATAACGCGCCAACCTCTGCTCCGCTGCCGCTCTGACTTCGTCCACTAGATCAAGCTGGAGGCGCATAGCCTCTTCGTTCTTATCTTTGTCGTAGCTCTCTACCCTGTAGCTCGTGAGACCCACTTCAGCGGGAATGACCGCTTCGGCTCCATATGCAAGTCGGAACGGTGTTTCTCCAGTGGGAGTTCTTGCTGTGGTTCTGTATGCCCACAGGACGCTAGGTAGTTCCTCCGGCCAGATTGCCTTTACCCCCTCAAGACGGGTCTTGATTATTTTGAGCAGGGACCGGTTTGTGACCTCGACTTGCCCATTCGCCTGTGGATGTGCGGGTGACGAGTAGTGATTCTTGATCCCTAGCTCCGAGCAGAAATCTCTGAATGCGCTGTTGTCGAATTGCCTACCGTTGTCAGAGACCAGCACTCTGGGTATCCCGTACCTGCATATAATGTTTCCCACAGACGGCGCCAACTGATGAGGCCGTGAATATCACCAGTGAGTTTGCACGATCCTCGCTCACCAATGCAACCTGCAAGAAGAAGAAAGTAATCTCGCCGT
This sequence comes from Quercus tomentella, assembly GCA_028535165.1. Taxonomy (NCBI): domain Eukaryota; kingdom Viridiplantae; phylum Streptophyta; class Magnoliopsida; order Fagales; family Fagaceae; genus Quercus; species Quercus tomentella. Next base: position 39,419,662 of record JAPQVY010000155.1, read on the forward strand.
GGGCACCGGTGTGGTGTCGACCAAGTACCCTCCGACGGTCAAGTTAGAATTGTTCTCAACTCTAGAGTGCTAGAGAGGGTAAATTATGCGTACCTTGGTTTGTGAGAGTATTGGGGCTTTTATAGTAGTAGAAAGTCGGCTTCCCTTCCTTGGACTAGAAATCTTTTCCTTTTAGGATTCTACTATGAGCAATCCCAAACGTGATGGACAAGCACTTCTTCGTAGAGTGGGCTTTCCATCAAGGCGGATCTTCTAGAATTATCCTTATGCGGACATTCTGATTTTTCTAGGATTCCATCGGATTCCAAACGTGTACACCAAGTATTTTAAGTAATGCTAAGCCCCAGGCCCTTCCTTAATGCCGGTCCATGAGTCCGAATCCGTCAGGCCCATTGTTGCGTAATTCCTGACCCCTTCAGAAAATATAATGAAATGATCATAAAATAATAGAATGTATTTAAAAATAAAGAAAATGAATGAAATAAAATTAAGTAACATTATTTGAATATTTTAAAATAAAGGAATAGAAGGTAAGTAACCTTATTTGAAAGAAACATAGAGAGAAATGAATAGAATTATTTTATAGCAATATTACTATTTGACCTCTATTTTAAAATAAATGGATAAATATATAGAGATATTTTGAAAATTTTAGTAAAAAATTCATTAAATCAAATTTCTTTCCTCCAATTCCTCAATTTTTGGAAGAATGAAAATTTGAGATTTTGAGGAATTAGAAAGTAATGAGTATTTCCCTCCTAAACAAGTGAATGAATTCTCCATTCCTTCCATTAAAACTTTCAAACAAGGGAAGAGAAGAATATTTTAAAATTATTCTTTTTAATAATTTCCATTTCATTCATTTCTCTCCTCCTTAACAAGGGCTTATAGAGCATTCACATCAGTGAGTATAAAATAGAAAAAGTGGCCAATTTTACAAATCTAACCCCAAAATTCTTCCACATCAGTTGGGCTAAAATTGTGTAAATTTACACAATTGCTACAGTAACCATGTAAATATACATAGTTACTGTAACTTTGTAATTGATATTTTATTAATTTCTCTCACCTCAAAGTAGACTCTCTCCCCTCTTGTTCTCTCAGTCTCACATAACTTACAACCCAACACCGCCTAAATTGAAATGCAAATCCCATCCACCACCATTATCCAACCACCACCACCAAAAATCGTTACAACAGCAGAAAATCAACCCAAAATACAATGGAAAATCAAACTTGATAAACCCAAAATCAGTAGAAAATCAACCCAAACCAAAACTAACCATCAACTAAAACCCCATAACCCAAAATCAAAATCAAACGCAAACCTAGAGCTTTTACAAACTAAGAGAGAGAGAGAGAGAGAGAGAGAGAGAGAGAGAGAGAGAGAGAGAGAGAGAGAGAGAGAGAGAGAGAGAGAGAGAGAGAGAGAGTGAGCTTTCTTTAGGTTTGCCATAAAAAAAGCTAAGATAAGAGAGATCTAAGAGGAGAAAGAAAGCTAAGGGTTGAGAGGGGAGAGAAGATATACCTGAACGTGAGAGACCATAGGAGAACGTGTGACGGTGTGTGAGAATGAGAGACTTGAGATAAAATATTTTAAAAAAAGAATATATATGAGTATTTAAATAAAATAGAAGGTAGAATAGATTAGTTGATGTTGGTGTTTTGTAAAAGTGGTTTTGTGAAATAGAAAAAGTAAGGCTTTAGATAGATACATTTAGTTAAACTGATATGAATGCTGAGCATTTGCAATTAGTTGGAGTAAAGTTTTTTTTTTTTTTTTTTTTTGGTCTATTTTAAATTAACAACTTATTGTTTCTATTTTATATACTCACTTTTCAAAAAAATTTATCTATTTTACACTACATTTTATTAATATATCAAAAAAAAAAAATTTCTTCACACATAATAACTGATGAACTAGAAATTTATGGCCGTCATTACACGAAGATCGTCATTCACCCAGAGAAGACATTACGCATTTATTACGCACATTGATGACGAAACGTAACGGATGGAGCAACGGTCACAGAATGAGCTGTGATCTCTAAACAAAGATTCTGTAACGCACTAGCTGTTGAGCATAAATGCAGCACATCATTGCCCATTAATGAGGCACGTAACTATAAAAGAGAAGACAATAGAAGTTAAAGGTACACACAAATACTCTACGAAATCACTCTCAACTCATTTTCTCTCTAGAATCATTCTCCCTTACTGACTTAAGCATCGGAGGCGGTTTGGCTGATGCCACACCGGCGTGTTACTTTTCCCCTTAGCTCATTTTGCAGGATTCTCATCCACGGAGACGACCCCATTCACAGCATTGTCCATCTGCTACAATGAGGAGCTCAACTGTTGATTTTTTGCATCATTTGTTTGGTGCCGTCTGTGGGAACGCTAATCATTCAAGCCATCTCTCCCAGTGACAAAAGAGTTCTTCGAAGTGCAAGACGGAAGCAGAAACTAGACCTCAGCCAGATGCTGTGCAACAACAACAAATCTAAGCCCTTTTGGCTAATGTGGAAGAGCTGACTCGCTAGAATGAAGAGTTATGAAAGACGATGGAATCTCAAAACATAGAACGTCGGTGAACAGGTGAAAACCAAAATGAAGGAGAATTGAATTCTCAAGCCAATAGGCAAGACAGAACATCAGGAGAAGATTCCGCTAAAATGGAGAATGAGCTCCGCAACATGAGGAAGAAGGTGGATGAACTAAAAAGTGCTATGTAGGGCAAAGGCGAAGAGAATTTGGATGGGATGATTCGAAGGACGGACTCACCTTTCACCACTGAAGTACTGAACCGTCCCCTCCCGCCAAAATTTCATCTCCTACAGTTAAAGTCATATGACAGTTCCAAGGATCCCTTGGATCACATTGAATCATTTAAGACGTTGATGCTATTACAGATGACCCCAAACGAAGTGATGTGTAGGGCATTCCCAACAATGCTGAAGGGAGCAACCAGAGTATGGTTCAGCAAGATACCTCCAGGAACCATTGCAGACTTTGAACAACTCAGCAAGGGTTTTTTTCGTCATTTCATTAGGGGGCAAAGGCACAAAAAGCCAACTGGCCATTTTCTCAACATTCAGCAAGTCGAAGGAGAATTACTAAGGCAGTACGTCACTCGGTTCAATAGGGAGCTGCTGTAAGTAGACGAAGTTGAAGATCAAGTCATCCTAACAACCTTCCAAGCAGGATTGCTACCAAGAGATTTCTTCTTCTCAATCACTAAAAGTCCACCAAAAACAGTAATGGAGTTGCTACGTAAAGCCCAGAAATACATGAATGCGGAGGATGCAATGCTCGTAAAGGAGATGAAAGGGAAAAAGAAGGGAGATGAACGAAGAAATAGCAATCGGGATAAGAAGAAGGAGACACGAAGTGGCGGACAGACCACAGGGAAAAAGAAGGAGCTTCCAGATAGGAAACCCAAGTCCACCAACTTTACTCCTCTAATAATGCCAATTGAGCAGGTCCTTATGAAAATAAAAGACGATCCTTCCCTACAATGGCCGAAACCAATTAGCACTCCCGTAAAAAGAAGGGACAAGAGCAAGTATTGTAGATGCCACCAAGACCACGGGCATCGTACTGACAAATGTAGGCACTTGAAAGACCAGGTGGAAACTTTAATACGACAAGGGAAGTTGCAAAAATAAGTTAGAAAGACAGAGCCATACAGGTACCAATGGAAGGACGACTAGGACAGAACTCTAGAGGTAAGGGATAGCAAACCCCCTGCAAGAGAAATAAAGACGGTCTCAAGAGGATTGAAGACGTTGAAGTCCTTGAAAAAAGCACAGGGGAGAGAAATAAACAACGTCCATTCGTGGGTCCCTCCAATGAAGATGCCGAAGAATGACGAGCTAGATATTGTCTTCTCTGAGAGAGACAGTCACGGCATCAAACAGCCCTATGACGATCTGCTGGTAATCATGCTCAGAATAGAAGAATTTAACCTCCATCAAGTGCTCATTGACAACGGAAGCTTAATAGATATTGTCTACTTGCCTACGTTTCAGCAGATGAAGTTGGATAAGAAAAGGATCAGGCCTTTCACCTCGCCTCTGGTAAGCTTCACAAGGGATAGAATCGTCCCTAGAGGCATCGTCACTCTAACTGTGATCGCAGGAACTTACCCAACTTAAGTCACCAAGGAAATTGATTTCCTCATAGTTGATTACCCTTCAACATACAACATCATCCTGGGAAGACTTGCACTTAACAGACTTAAAGAAGTGACATCAACATATCACTCGAAGGTGAAGTTTCCAACAGCCTATGGAGTAGGAGAAATCAGAGAAGATCAAGTTCTGGCAAGAGAGTTCTATCAAGCTGTCCTAGCATCGGGAGAGAACCACACATGGGTGATTAATGAACCAGAACCCATTCCCGAACCGTCAAAAACACCACAAGAAGTTGAAATCATCCCAGGAGATTCGACGAAGGTATTGAAGATTGGAATAACACTCTTAGCCTCAGAGAAAGAGAAAATGATCTCCTTCCTAAGGGTAAACCAAGATGTTTTCACTTGGAAACATGAGGATATGCCCGGGATTGATAGGAAGATCATACAATATCATCTTAACGTTAACCCAGAGTGTAAACCTTTGCAACAAAAACGGAGAATATTTGCACCAGAACGCAACAAAGCTGTGACTGAAGAAGTAGATAAGCTACTAGAGGATGATTTCATCAGGGAGGTATTCTATCTAGATTGGCTAGCAAACGTGGTTATGGTAAAGAAAAGCAATAGCAAGTGGAGAATGTGCATTGATTTCACAGACCTGAATAAGGCATGCCCAAAAGACAACTTCCCTTTGACAAGGATTAACTAGCTGGTAGACTCAACTGCTGGACACAAGCTATTGAGTTTCATGGATGCATTCTCTGGATACAACTAGATTCTTATAGATGAAGACAATCAAGAGAAGACCTCATTTGTCACTAGCCAAGGATTATACTGCTACACAGTTATGCCCTTTGGACTAAAGAACGCAGGAGCCACCTACCAAAGATTGGTGAACCGTATGTTCTCTCACCAGATTGGAAGGAATGTGGAGGTAAATGTGGATGATATGCTGGTGAAAAGCAAGGACGAAGCCAACCACTTGGATGATCTCAAAGAAACCTTCAATACACTACGTAAGTCCTATATGAAATTAAACCCTGCAAAATGTGTTTTTGCTATTGCTTCAGGAAAATTTTTGGGATTCATGGTGTCCCAACGAGGAATAGAGGCAAATCCAGACAAAGAAAAAGCAATAATCGAGGTCAAATCGCCAAAAACAGTGAAGGAGGTACAGAGCTTGACATGGAAAGTTGCAGCCCTAAACAGATTCGTCTCTAGGGCAATAGACAAGTGCATGCCATTCTTCAAGTTATTGAAAAAATCCTTTCAATGGAATGACGAATGCGAGGAAGCCCTTGCTAAGTTAAAGGAGTAATTGACGAAACCACCTTTATTAAGCCCCTCAGTGATGGGAGAGAAGCTGTTCCTCTACTTAGTAGTATCCAATACTGCAGTAAGTTCGGCACTGATCAGAGAAGAAGGGAATGTTCAGAAGCTAGTTTATTATACCAGTCAGGCATTCCAAGGAGCAAAAGCAAGTTACCCAAAGATGGAGAAGATAGCTTTCGCATTATTGGTGGCATCTAGAAAGCTCCGTCCTTATTTCTAGGCACACCCCATTGTCATCATGACAGATCAGCCCATAAGAAAGACGATGAACAAGATAGATGCAGCAGGACAACTCATTCAATGGGAAATTGAATTAGGCCAGTTTGACATTGAATATTGGCCTCGAGCAGCAATCAAAGCCCAAGCACTAGCGGACTTCATTACAGAATTCACTTACCCCTGCAAGGAAGAAGAAACCCCCATGGAAATATGGCGGTCCAAACAGATGGGTCAGCCACAAAGAAAGTGAGAGGAGCAGGAGTAGTTCTTATACCCCCAGAAGGAGAAACACTGAGGTATGCAGTCAGGTTACAGTTCACAGCAACAAATAACGAGGCAGAATATGAAGCATTGCTAACAAGGCTGAGTCTAGCAAAGGCTCTAGGAGCAAGGAACCTTATCATCCAAGCTGATTCTCAACTAATAATTAGACAAGTGAAGGGAGATTATGAAGCCAAAGAAGAAAGGATGCAGAAGTACTTAAAGATTGTCCAACGACTCTCATAGCACTTTGACAGTCTGGACTTTGTGCAAATCCCTAGAGCCAAAAATTCAGAAGCTGACTTCTAGCAAGATTAGCCTCTCAGATGATTACAATACGACCTCCGAACTATGTGTAGAGATAAAGGGGCAGCCAAGCATAGAAGATGAGCAAGTTATGAAGATAAAAGAGCAAGACGAGTGGATGATTCCCATCATCCGTTACTTGAAATAAGGATTGCTCCAAGAAGATAAGACGGAGGCAAGGAAGATACAGATCAAGGCGGCTCGCTTCATCATCATTGACAACGTGCTGTACAGAAGGGGTTATTCACTCCCATATCTAAGATGCGTCAGTTCAAAAGAAGCAAACTATGTGCTCTGCGAGATCCTTAGCAGGAAAGACGCTCAAAGCAGGATATTATTGGCCAACCCTACAGAAAGATGCATACAACATTGTCTGAGCATGCGACAAGTGTCAATGCTTTGCAAATGTCCAAACGAGACCAGGAGAGACGATAATGCCCATCTACTCACCATGGCCCTTTGCCTAATGGGGAATTGATATTATGGGACCATTCCCTCTAAGGAAGAAGCAACTTAGATTTCTAATAGTCGCAATTGATTACTTCACAAAATGGGTAGAAGCAGAGCTAGTGACGACGATAACAGAGGCTAAAGTCACAAGTTTTGTGTGGAAAAACATCATTTGTAGGTTTGGAGTCCCACATGTCATAATATCAGACAATGGAAAGCAGTTTGAAAACCCCAAGTTTCAAAAATTTTGCCAAGACTTAGGAGTCAAGAATCACTATTCTTCTTCAAGACACCCTCAGGCCAACGGCCAGACAGAAGTGACGAATAGAAGCTTGCTCAAAATTATCAAAACTAGGCTTGAGGGGGTAAAGGTGGCATGGCCTAAAGAACTACAAAATGTCCTTTGGGCATATAGGACGACCACAAGAGTTCCAACAGGAGAAACACCATTTAGACTGACATTTGGCATTGAAGCCGTCATACCGGTGGAAGTATGACTGATGAGCTACCAAGTCAAAACATATGAAGACTAGAAAAATCAGCAGGAGCTTAACAGCAATTTGGACCTAATTGACGAAGTCAAAGAGGAAGCTATGAAGCGAATGTCCAAGCATAAGGAAGCAATGGCCAGATACTATAACAGAAAGGTTAAGGTGAGAAGGTTCAACATAGGAGACCTCGTCCTTAGGAAGGTGTCACAGGCAACCAAGGACCCATCCCAAGGAAAACTTGGACCAAGCTGGGAAAGCCCCTACAAGGTAATCCGTCATTCTAGAGAAGGCTTTTACTACTTGAAGTCTTTAGATGGCCAGGAACTACCTCGACCATGAAACATAGAACACCTGAAGAAGTACTACCAGTAAGAAACGCTTTACATTTCATGTTGCCTAATTTTCATTTCAGTAAGTATGACAACCATTACTTTCATCATTCATAAAGTCAATAATACATGAAAGCATTATCCATGCATATTTGTCAATAATTAGCCATGATCTCCATGTGCAATACATACTTATCAATAGTCATCCATGATCTATCACTATCAAAATGTGTGCAACACATAGGAGTCATCCTTGGGAGATGTCTCAAGGATCTCCATCATTAGAATTTCCAACAAAAAAGTTATTCACGTATAGTCAACGGTATCATAGCCATTAAATCTGATGGTACATAACTACCAAAGTCGACTAAATCAGAGTTGTTCAAATACAACCAACATAATCATCATTCAAGACGAAATAAAAAACGGTTAACCTAAAAGATGCTCCAATAACACGGCTTTAAGTCACAAGTAGAGCGCAACATCGTCATTCAAACATGACTATAAAACGTTGTTCAAACACAGCTAAAAAATACTAAGTTGTTCAAACACAACTAACATCATCATTCAAACATGACTATAAAACGCTGTTCAAACACAGCTAAAAAATATTAAATTGTTTAAACACAACTAACTTCGTCATTCAAACATGACTCAACAAAAAACTGTTCAAACACAGCTAAAAAATACTAAGTTTTTCAAACACAACTAGCATCGTCATTCAAACATGACTCAATAAAACGCTGTTCAAACATAGCTAAAAAATACTAAGTTGTTCAAACACAACTAACATCGTCATTTAAACATGACTTAACAAAGCTGTTCAAACACAGCGAAAAAATACTAAGTTGTTCAAACACAACTAGCATCGCCATTCAAACATGACTCAATAAAACGTTGTTCAAACACAGCTAAAAAATACTAAGTTGTTTAAACACAACTAGCTTCATCATTCAAACATGACTCAATAAAACGCTGTTTGAACACAGCTAAAAAATGCTAAGTTGTTCAGACACAACTACCATCGTCATTCAAACATGACTCAACAAAAAGCTGTTCAAACACAGCTAAAAAATGTTAAGTTGTTCCAACACAACTAACATCGTCATTCAAACATGACTCAAGCACAGCTATTAAAAAAAATGTTGTTCAAGCACAACTAAAGTCGTCATTCCAGCATGACTCAATAAAAACTGTTCAAATGCAAATTAAGTACGAGAAAGCTGTTCAAATATGAATTAGAAATAAAAGTTTTCGCAGCACAACTAAGGTTTTCAAAGCATAAAAGAGTTGGTTACTGCAACTAAAAGCAAGAAAATCGTAACCTAGTCTATCATCACCAAAAGAATTGTTTAGTTGCCCAAAACAACGGGCCTAGAAAGAAATATTGTTCTTGCCTTGCAAGGAAATGAAAAGAAAAAGAAAAGAAAAAGGTAAAGTTACTGCTTGTCAGGGACAAGGTTTGCAGGGGTTATAATAGTGGCCTCCTTCATTCCTTCAGCAACGTCTGTGGATTCCTCCGTCACATTCTCCACAATGGCCTCAATAGACAAGAGCTCTTTCTCAACGTCGTCCACGGCTAGGCTAGAAAGGTCCAAGCCAGGGTGGTGTTTTGCCATCCATTTCACGAGAAGATCAAAGCCCTCCATGTAGTACTTGCACAATTCATCAGAGTACTCGTTAGAGTCTTTGAAATCTTGTATCACTGTGGCCCCAACGTTCTCCAACTTCAGCTCCAGGTCACCAATCTGCTTGTCCTTCAGCTTGCAAAAATCCTTTTCCACTTGTAGGCTCTTCTCCAAGGTTACCACGCACTCCTTGTCATTCTCAGCCTCGGCAGTGAGGATAGCAACCTTGTTCTTAAGCGTCTCATTCTCAGCAAATAAAGACTTGACCAAAGGCTTAGACATGGTCACCTTCTTTTCTAAATCCAAAAGCTTCCTAGAAACAAATAGGGACTCCCCTAAAGCCTACAAAGAAATTTTATCTCAGCAAAAGAAAATTAAAAGAAAAAAGAAGAAGCAGAGATGACCAACAACACATACCTGCACAAGCTTTTGGATGTGAGATGACGTCTCCTTACCAGATGACTTCGCCATTAAAGGGCTCAGATCGTCCATAGAAAGTGCCTCGTGGGCCTTCAAAGCTGCTGCGTCAGCATCATCCCAAAAGGTAGGAAGGCAGGATTGACCACTAGCCTTTTTCTTCTTCTTCTTAATCTCCTCCCCACTAAAGGCAATCATCTCCAATGACGAAGTAGGAGAGGCAAGGCGCTTAGCAGGCGAGTGAGCAAGAAGAATTGTCATCACAGAGTCTTTCTTAGAAACATCACCAGTCTTCTTCTTAGACAAGAGACCACTGACGGTTCCACCCTTGGCCTTCTTCTCTTAAGCCTCAGCTAATTTCTGTTTGCTAAACCTAGTTGTCATTCTTGAAAGGATGAAACAAATGTTAAAAAAAGAAGAAGAAGAAAAGAATGAAGAAGGTAGAAACACGCACTCTTTTTCACAATTTCCAAACTTTTCTAAACCTTAGTAGACGATTCCGGACCCAGAAAGTGCAAAGACAAAGTTTGAGGAGAAATGAGCTCGTCAAAATCCTTGACGGACTCGAGATACTCCTTTACTTTCTCAACACAGTGGTGGTACCTCTTCTTCAGATGAGGACAATGGGAAACTGCAAATAAGGGCACCAATGAGCCATCTATCATCGTCACTAATAAAGAAAAAGAAAAGCAATCGAAAAGATGGGTAATCAAGGATTAACCTAGAAGCCCTATCCCACGGCTTAAACTCATAATAGACAAGGTCCTTGGATTTTCTCAAACGATAAAAATGGAGGAATTCATCCCTCCTAATGACATCCCCATCATTGGCGAACATCTATACCACCATACAAGAGACAAGAATCTACCAGGAGTTAGGCACTAACTGTGCCGGAGCAAGATGAAAGTAAGAAAAAAGCTCCCTAACAAAGGGATGGACAAGGAAACGAAGGTCGCTGGTAAAATTAGCCTCATAAAAACAAACCTCATTGGAATAAGAGTGACCAGCTCTTTCTTCGTCACTTGGGATCCTAATTTTTACAGAATCAGGGAACTGAAATCTATCCCTGATCCGCTGCTCGTCCTTCCCCGTGAGGGAACACAAAACAGTCTAAGCTTTATAGGGGGTGGAATTCCAAGATCATGCGATCATCAGACGAAGATAACCCCATCTCGAGATCACTAGACCTTACTTTAGACATCTTTAATAACCTGGCTACCCCAGCAGAACGAGAAACTAGAGGGAATAACAAAAAAAGAACGAAAGTGTATGGACAATCCACCCCTACGAAGAAACTAACTCTCTCAAGACACTCCCCTTCTACAGACTCGAGCAAACAGCCTAAATAAGCAAAAAAGAAAGCTATCGAGGGATAAGCTACCCTAACAGCAGAATAATCTACCATGGAAGAACCAAAAAAGAAGCAAAAGCAGACTTACTAGGGAATGCAGGACATAGAAAGGGAGCTTGGAGAAGAAACAAACCCTAAAACAGAAGCTGAATAAGGAAAAAATACAAGGAAAAGGAAAAAAGGAGGGAAAAATAAAACAAGTGGCCAAAACAAGCACGGGAAAATGAGACATGTCCGCACGACAAGCACATCCTGGCTGTACACGTGGCGTTCAACTGCTCAAACATCAAAACTGTCATAAATGCGCAGCACACGGAATACGAAGCGTTAGACGGATTTGTTCTTATCTCATCTAAAAGACGAGAAAATGAACAAAGGGGGCAGCTGATGAGCCAGAAATTTATGGTCGTTATTACATGAAGATCGTCATTCACCCAGAGAAGACATTACGCATTTATTACGCACATTGATGACGTAACGGACGGAGCAACGGTCACAGAATGAGCTATGATCTCCAAACAAAGATTTTGTAACACACTAGCCGTTGAGCATAAATGCAGCACATTATTGCCCATTAATGAGGCACATAACTATAAAAGAGAAGACAACAGAAGTTAAAGGTACACATAAATACTCTATGAAATCACTCTCTCATTTTCTCTCTGGTTTCATTCTCCCTTACTGACTTAAGCATCAGAGGCAGATTGGTTGACGCCACACTGGCGTGTTACTCTTCCCCTTAGTTCATTTTGTAGGATTCTCATCCACGGAGACGACCCTATTCACAGCATCATCTATCTGCTACGACGAGGAGCTCAACTGTTGATTTTTTGCATCATCAATAACCACCTACCATCCACTATTTTCCTTCATCCTCAAGATTTGTAAATAAATAATAAAAATCTAAATATAATGTTAATAGTGTCAAACTATCAGTGCAAATTTACATAATTACTATAGCAGCCAGGTATTTTTACACAACTTTACATGGTTTAATGTGGGTAAATTTTGGACTTGGTTGTCTATGTGATACCTTTTTTATTATACAAGCATTGATGCCAATGCTCTTACCTCTTGTCTTCGAGTGTTTCTTTTTTAAATAATTATAGGATTTTTGTTAACAAATGTGCTCCAAATAGCTGTTAAGATGCATTTAATATTTTTATACACTTTTTTAAAAATAAAGTCAAATTACATACACACACATATATATCACAAAAAGAACACACAACCACAATGAATTTGTGCATGTAAATCAATAAATCATGAACATGTGTGTGTTTTTTATTTTTGTTTTTTTTTTTATTTTTCTTAAATTACAACTTATAACTGAGTATTTATTAATATTTAAACTGTGCATTTATATGTGACGAACGTTAGTGTAATTACAAAGAAATTTAATATGTAATCTCGGAAACAAATAACCTCAGAAAGTTAGAACGTTCACATTACTTTCTCAAAAACACACGCATGTAACAAACTCCATATAAAACGTATGGACCAAGTTCATGTGTAAATAGTCTCTCAGTCGTAGAGAAGGTAGGTTTCCTGCTTCGCTTAGGCTATATAATTTTTTTCCCACCATCGAAGGAGAGTTTGTCTTTGTTCATGTATTCTCAAGAGTATCACGTATATTGTTGAGCTAGGGGTATTTTTTTGTGGGGACTTGGGAAATAGTGTCTAAACTACTCTCCTTCGAGTTGATTCGTGGATTGGTAGCAAACAAGAATGGATCAGTTGACTAGGAGTTGGGAAAATCTATCATTATCAGAAAAGGAGCGAACAGGGTACACCCTTCCTGAAGATCACAAAAAGGGTGAGTTTATTATTGCAGCTAAGTTCCTTACCTCTCACTCTCTTCAAATGGAAGCCGTGGCAAGAACTTTCAATCAGTTGTGGCGCACGAATAGTGGATTCAGGATCCGGAACCAAGGTAACAATATAGTTCTGTTTGTCTTTGACAACTTGCAAGAAGTAGACAAAATCCTTAACAGTCAACCTTGGAGCTTTGATAAGCACTTGATTGTCATGCAACGCTTTGCAAGCAACTCCCTGGTGCAGGAATTCAAGTTTGACAAAGTCCCATATTGGGTGCAAGTCCACGATATTCTAGTTAGTTTTTTGACACGAGAAGTGGCAGAAAGTTTATGCGAAATTGTTGGGGATATCCAGAAATCCATAGGAGCAGTGGATGAAGATGGTGGCACATTTTTTTGAGTTAGGGTGGTTATCGATATCAATCTACCTTTGTGTAGAGGAAGGGTCATCACTATGCCAAAAGGAGACAAAGCATGGATTAACTTCAAATACGAGCCCCTACCCAGTATATGCTATTGGTGTGGCTGTTTGGACCACAATGACAAGGATTGTGATCTTTGGGTGGATAGCAAAGGAACGTTAACAACTAAACAACAGCAGTTTGGACCAAGCTTAAGAGCCCCACCATTCAAGACTGCAGGGAAGGATGTCATCTACGTTCCTGGTTTTCACGAGAAAACTATCGTAGAACACAAAGTATGATGATCAACGATGATATCCAGGCAGTGGTAAGGGCAGGATCAGCCTTTGTAACTCTAGTAAGGGAAGTCCTCAATATGGAAGTCGAAGAATTGGGGAGCAATTCAAACATTGAAGTCGTTACTGAATTGAATGCATAAAGCAATCAGGGGAAGGAAACCGTTACAACAGCAGAGATTATAAGCAATAACTCCAAGCCGACGAAAAATGAGGCATTGATGGTTAACGCAGGGAGTAATGATCCGACACTCTACACTGAAGTTAATGGGATTGATCACGAGATTGATATGACCAGCTCATCAAGAGATATTATTGCTAAGGTATCAAGTAATTTGATTAATTCAGGGGAAATAAAAAAGGTCACACATTGAATGCAAATCCTACAGAGGTAGTTTTTGCATGGGAGTTAACCATCCAAGGAAATAACCTAGCCACCCACACACAAGCCCATCACGAGTTCACTAATGGGATTAAGGAGCAATTACTTCATCCAACGGCTGAGATTGAAGAACAACCAACAAACCTTAGGTCATGGAAACGTGTCATGTGCCAAACTCCACCTATTGTGGCTGAAACTCAGATTGGAACAAAGAGAAAGAGAAAACCTAGCACGTGCATTGTAGACCTCTCTGATTAACCTTGCAAATGAGTACAGATTTAGGGTGACCGATACTCATCAAAACCAATGGTAGAGGTTGCTTAACAGCCCCTCTAGGAGCCATGAGTCTCCTAGTATGGAACTATCGCGGGCTTGGGAACCTAGTGATAGAGAAGGAGCTCAGTGATTTAACCCAGGCACAAGATCCCTTCGCCAAGACATGGACAGATGAAGCAAGGCTAATAAAAATAAAAAGGAATTTGCATTTTGACCACATGTTCTTTGTTCCCCGAATCAATCAAGGAGGGGGATTGGTTTTATACTGGAAGGAGTCACTAAATCTGTCAGTTGAGACATCATTAAAAAACCATATTGACTGCATAATTGAGAAAGGCAGTGAGGGTGCTTGGAGGTTCACCAGATTTTACGGAGAACTAATCACTCACAAATGGCATGAATCTTGGGATCTACTTCATCAACTCAACAACTGTTTCAGCTTGCCGTGGATGTGCTCAAGTGATTTTAAAGAGATAGTAAGGAACTCAGAGAAGAAGTAAGGTTCCAATTGAAGCCACATGCAAATGTAGAATTTTAGAGATGCCATTAACGCTTGCGGATTTATTGACATGGGGTAAAAAGGCATCCCATTCACCTGGAAAAGGTTATACAGGGACGGACACTCAATCTGGGAAAGGTTGGACAGAAGCAGGGTGACTAATGATTGGCTAACTCAATTTGGTGGTTCTTCAGTACACCATTTGACTTGCAGCACATCTGATCACTTCCCCTTGCTGATTCTACCGGAGATTTTGGTTACTACAATCCCAAACAAATCATTTCGGTTTGAAGAAATGTGGCTTGTAGAGAAGGGCTGTTTAGACACGGCAAAGTTTGAATGGGGTAAGCAGAGGAGGAACTATGAGGCTTCGGGTATTGTCACAAAAATTGAGGATTGCAGGTTGGCTCTAAAAAGATGGAGTAGCAAAAATTTTGGTAGCATTCGTAAAGAGCTTCAACTCAAGCAAAAACTCCTAGTCAAAGCCGAATTGGAGGCTTTCAGTTCAAGGGTTAATTTTTGGGTAATAATGCTGAGGTGTGAAGTGAATGATCTTCTCGACAAGGAGACAAGGATGTGGTTCCAGAGATCTCGATCTCTTTGGGCTATCCATGGTGACAAAAATTCGAAATACTTCCATAGTAGAGCTCACAATGACATAGGAGAAATAAAATTGAAGGAATTAGAAATACTAGGGGTTAATGGTGTTCGGATTCAATAGAGATGGCAAAGGTTTTGCTTGAGTTCTATAGTGATTTGTTTTCTTCAATAAACACTTGTCAATCCGAGTTGGCAATGGAGGTGATCCCAACCATAGTAACAGACGACATGGACAAGCTACTACTAGCAGATTTTAAAGAATGTGAGGTTCAAGAAGCTCTCCATCAAATGGCGCCACTAAAATCCCCAAGACCGGATGGAATGCCACCACTCTTCTTCCAACACTACTGGGACTCGGTGGGTAAGGATATCACATTATCTATTCTTTCATTTTTGAATTCAGATTCACTACCCAAGCACCTAAACCACACATTTATAAATTTGATTCATAAAGTTAAAAACCCTGAATTGGTTTCTCAATTTTGCCCCATAAGCTTATGTAATGTGTTGTATAAGAAATTCTCCAAGGTGTTAGTAAATAAGTTGAAAAAGCTTCTCCTAAATATCATTACCAGGGAGATTCTAGCCTTTTGCCCTTAATTTTTAAAAAATTTAGCAATATGCCCCTATTTCGAAACTATATAGGGATATGCCCCTGTTTCGATACTCGATTACCTTAAAATCGAGTTTCAATGAAATACTCGATTCCTAGATAATCGAGTTATGCCCAATAAAACTTAAAAAAAACAAAAAAAAAACAAAAAAAAAATGCATGGAACTCGATTTTAGGGAAGTCGAGTTCCAAAACGCCGCTATAGCGCTTAAAAACGTCACTATAGGGCTTAAAAACGCCACTATAGGGCTCCTTGAACCTGGTATGAGGACTTATAAATTTTTTTTGCAGGAAAACACCACTATAGGGCTTTAAAACGTCACTATAGGGCTTACAAACGCCACTATTGGGCTCCTTGAACCTGGTATGGGGACTTATAAATTTTTTTTTGCAGGAAAACGCCACTATAGGGCTTTAAAACGTCATTATAGGGCTTAAAAACGCCACTATAGGCACCCTGAATATGGGGCAACCACACTTATAAAAAAATTTGCAGGAAAACGCCGCTATAGGGCTTTAAAACGTCACTATAGGGCTTAAAAACGCCACTATAGGGCTCCCTGAATATGGGGTGATCACACTTATAAAAATTTTTTTGCATGGAACTCGATTTCCTGAAAGTCGAGTTCCATGCAATTTTTTTTTTTTTTTTTTTAAGTTTGATCGGGCATAACTCGATTTTCTACGAATCGAGTATTTAATTGAACTCGATTTTAGGGTAATCGAGTATCGAAACAGGGGCACGCCCCTATATAGTTTGCAAACAGGGGCATATTGCCAATTTTTTTTAGAAATTAAGGGCATATTGCCAGAATCTCCTCATTACCAGGCACCAAAGTGCCTTCACAAAAGATAGATTGATAACAGACAATATCCTTATAGCCTTTGAGTCCCTTCACAGCATGCAAAACCATACTTCAGCTAAGAATGGTTACATGGCACTCAAACTAGATATGAGCAAGGTGTATGACCGAGTGGAATGGTCTTTCTTGGAGAAAATTATGAGAAAATTGTGGTTCAATGAAAAATGAATCACTCTCATGATGCTATGTGTATCCACCATCTCCTACTCTATCCTCATCAATGGTGAACCTACGGGATTTATAAAGCCAACAAGGGGTATCAGACAAGGCGACCCTCTATCACCTTTCCTATTCCTCCTTTGCACGGAAGGGCTCTATGGCTTAATAACCCAAGCAGCCCTATGGGGTGACAATCATGGCTTTTCACTAAGTAGGAGAAGTCCAGCACTAATCCATCTTCTATTTGCAGATGATAGCTTGTTGTTTTGCAGGTCCAATGTGGAGGAATGCCAAAAAGTGTTGGAAGTGTTACAAGCATATGAGATGAGTTCGGGTCAACAACTAAATAAGGCAAAAACTACTGTCTTCTTTAGTAAGTCTACCAAAAATAAGAAATTTCCTATGAAGAGCTATAAAAAATTCTATCCCAACAAAGACGAATCTCAAACTCCAACTGGTCATTGCAGAGGATTGTTGTGAACACTGCAAGCGTGAATCAGAAGATGTATTAAATGCGATCTGGGGCTCCCCTCTCCTTTCACTGATTTGGACTCATCATTCTTGCTGGAACTTTTGAGACACCCCCTACAAAGCCACACAACACCTGAACTGGAAGCCACCACCTTGGTCGAAGGTTAAGGTTAACTTTGATGGGTCACTATTTAGAGAAGAAAACATTGCAGGTACTAGATGTATTATCCGAGATTATAGTGGACAGGTCGCGGCATCCATGGTGGGGAAACATACTTTACCCCATTCGATAGTTGCCATGGAAGTACTGGCAGCTATTCACGCACTTAGATTGGCATTAGAGCTCAACCACCCTTCCATCATCCTCGAAGGTGACTCAAAAGTAGCTATTGATGCATTCCGGAGTGAGCAACAAAGTTTGACAGAGTATGGACACTTGATAGAAGAAGCCAAGTGGTTGGCAAACCAGTTTGAAGCTGTTGAGTTTAATTATGTTCTGAGGAAGTGTAATATTGCAGCTCATAACATTGCTAGACATGCAAGATATGTTAGCGAGTTTATGGTGTGGATAGAGGATGTTCCTCCACACCTTTCCATTGTAGTTCAAGTTGATTCGACTACTGCTTAATAAAATCAAAGTGTTTTTTCTCAAAAAAAAAAATATATATATATTTTATTTATTTTTTAAGAATAAAATAAGACATATGCGTCAATTGGTATTAAAGCCTACTTCTATGTCATATATTTGAATAATTGACACCATTTCGGGAATGCTTGTCGACATAGGTTGGTCGTGGGGTTCAATGTTTTGAGTTCTATTCCATTCGAATATTTCGTTTTGGGTAAATAAATTGATGCACTAAACCCCTTATTCTGTTTTAGTCCAACTTCCTCCACGTAACGACTTATTTTGGCAAAATATGCATTCCAAGTCGAAATTTCTTTTATGGCTTTCTTATAATTAAAAATATATATATATATATATATCCATTTTTTTTGAGATATTATGAACTTTTTCCATTTGTTTAATTATTTATGAGACTTTACGAGACTTTAAAGATCTTTGTATTCTTTTGTAAGGTTATCTATGATACTATTTAGGGGGCTCTTCTGTTTGGACTGGATTTTTTTTGTTCCAAAATACCCCTACATCCCTAAGTTTAAGTAGAGACAAAACTAAAAGATAGTTTGGTAAAAATACATGTCTAACTTGCACTAAAATATTGCCTACAAAATAGGAACACTCTTCTACTAATCCACTTTTTCAAAGCAACTATATGTTTATCTATACTACTATTTAAGGAGCTTCTCTTGTTTGAACCGGATTTTTTTTTGTTCCAAAATACCCCTACACCCCTAGGTTTAAGTAGAGACAAAATTAAAGGACAGTCCGGTAAAAATACATGTCTAGCTTGCACTAAAATATTGCCTACAAAATAGGAACACTCTTCCACTAACCCACTTTTTCAAAGCAACTATAAGTTTATTGGTTTTTTTTTTTTTTTTAATAATATAAAAATAAGTTAAACAACCCAGCAACGTTGTTTTTTTCCCTATTAAAAAAAAAAAAAAAACCCACATTTATCCAATAACAAAACTAAATATCAAAAAAATAAAAATAAATAAATAGGGGCAAAATTTGGTAAAAATGCTTTTTTAACTCTCACGTAAAACACTATCTATAAAATAGGACCACACTCCCAGTACACTCACATTGGTTTTCAAACTCAAAATACTTCTTCTTCAATTCTCAAGTTCTCTCAATTTTGTGCTCTTTCCTCCAACTCCAATGGACAGTTTGGACTTTAGACTTGAAGTGTAGTCAGTGACAAAAAGTAAGGTTATGTTTGGTAACAGTTTTTGTTTTCTATTTTCGAAAACTTGTTTTTGGGAATATAAAGAAAAAACAATTTTCTTGTATTTTTGAAACCAAAAACACGTTTGATTAGTTGAAATTTAAAAAAAAAATAGTTTTTTGAATAAAAAAACTAGAAAATACTAAAATATGTTATTATTAAGATTTGAACTCTAATACTAACTCATTAAATGTGATAGATTCATTTAATTAAATGGTTGTTTTCATTGACTTTTGAAAATTAGAAATTGAAAACATCATTTTGCATGTTTTCAGTTTCCTTCACAAATTGAGTTTTGAGAACAGTTTTTGTTTTCTGTCCATTTTGGGGTGCCAAACAAATTTTTTAGTCTTAAAAATAGAAAATTGTTTTTGGAAACAGAAAATAAGGGGAAAAAACTGTTACCAAATATATCCTAAATATGTGTTTCCTTGTATTTGGTTTATATATATTTGGTTTCCTTACTTTGTTATCATTATCCTTTTCATATCATTATATTTTCTTTTCTTTTATTTGGTCAATTTGATGAGTGTTTAATATTTTCTCTAATTAATAAGTCTTTTTTAAAGGGTGGGAATGATAATATTATCTTCATTCCTATAATAATAAGAAATGGTGGGGTAGAGTCGATAAGCAAGTAAATTTCTAAATTAAATTCATTAAGAAATAGAAATAGATAAAAAAATCTGAAACAATTTCAAAAAAATTCAAATCCCACGTACAATTACAAACCCACTAGCCACTACGGCACTACCACACCCTCCAACAGAGAATTGTGGATATCATGGGCATGGTCTTTCAAATACATTCAAGTAGTTTTTGGATAAACATAACTGTTAATAATTTTTTTTAAAAAAAATATCTATTAGTTTTTCACGGTTTAAAAAATAATAGAAAATACTATAAAGTTGCTTCCACATTTCCTTCCAAAAAAAAAAAAAAAAAAAAATTTCAAACTTCCTTAACAATTGCTTTTGTTAAAACTACCGTCATCTGTTTATTAAAAAAAAATTTATCTATTTTTGTTTTAAATATTAATTTAGTTTAATACATGGTTTTTTTTTTTTTTTGAGTGTTATAAAAAGTGAACAAATCCATTAAATTATTTGGAGCTTTAATTTTAGATTCAATTTGTTCATGATGAATTGTTTTATATTCAGGCCAAAACATCAATTTGTTTTTAGTTTTGGCTTGGATTGAATCTCAAGTCTCTTTGAGCTAATTGGAATTTGGAAGGTGGAACCCACATGAAATATTAATTTGTTGTGTTTAAATGATGCAGTATCACCATTGGTTGATTTTGAGATATTAGTAATCTGTATTGCTTCTTCTCCTTTCTTTGTTTTTTTGTTTTGTTTTGTTTTTTTTTTTTTTTTTTCCTGATAAAATTTAAAAATACATAGCTACAACCATCGGATTTTTTGGATAATGATTTGTTTCATTTTCAAACATTGCAACTAACATGGGACTCAAAAATGTCAATGCAATGATACCAAAAGGCTAGGAAACCAGAGTACTACAATTTGGGACAAATGAAAAATTATACCACTAAACCCAAAATAAAAAAAGAGTCTCATTGCAAATTAAAATGATAGGAATAAAATGCATTTTGAAAGAGATTATCACATAGTGATTAGATTGATTGCTGGAGTAATTGATGGTGGTGATACTACCTTCATCTGTTTATTAAAATAATTTGTTATCTATTTTTGTTTTAAATATTAATATTAGTTTAATACAAGGTTTTTTTTTTTTTTTTTTTTAAGTGTTATAAAAAGTGAACAAATCCTTTAAATTCTTTGGAGCTTTAATTTTAGATTCAATTTGTTCATGATCAATTGTTTATCAATATGTGTAACACTACTACAATTTTCAATTAATTGAAACTGTTACACTTTAGTTTTATTTTTCTCAATCTCATCTCTTTCATATGAAATTTAATATTGCCTTTTGTTTTGCCTTTCACTGCAATTTTTTTAAGAGAAAACACTTTTTTTTTTTAATTAAATGATTAATTAGGGATTTAATAGTAGATGCTAACATTGAGAGCCTTTCTTAGTATATATATTTTTTTTGTGTGGCTTTTTAAAGTATTCTAAACATTAGTTGTGGATGTGTTCTAAGTGCCTATCTTTTAGGATTAAATATAACTACATAACTACCATTTAAAAATAAATTTTATATATACTATCCTCTGAGCAAGAGCTCACGCGCGTGCTCAGAGGCTTTTTCTATTTTTTGGGTAAATTTTAATAATTTGCATTCATTATAATTTGGGATTACTACATTTTTCAATAACAAAAAAAAAAAAAAAAAAAAAAATTATAGGGGTGTGATGAGTATTATGTGTTTGTGGGTGAAATAATTTTTTCATCACACCCCTAGGGTTTTTTTTTTTTTTTTTTTTTTTGTGATTCGAAAATGTAGTAATCCCAAATTATAATGGATGCAAATTATTAAAATTTACCCAAAAAATAGAAGAGCCTCACACGCATGCTTAGAGGCTAGTCTCTATTATTTAAGAGGATTTAGAAAGTTAGTTATGATTTTAAAAAATGTTAAAAATACCCATAATCTAATTAAATAATTCTTATTCTTAAAAAATAAAAAATAGGGTTGAAATTATAATTAAAAAAAAAAAAAAAAAAAAAAAAAAAACTACAAGGGAAACTTTTTACCTAAAAATTAGCACACTTTATATCTAAACATATCTCAAGTACGTTTGATACATTTTTTTTTTAAAAAAAAAAATTAGCACACACTAAATCCAGCAGTTTACTCCATTTCAAATCTTAAATTTTAGTTTTATAAAAATCATAAATTCAAATTGAAAAATTATATTAAACTCAAAATAATAAAAAAAGAGACTCATCGCACGTGCAGAGTGTATGTGATGAGGCTAGTATCTTTTATGAATTTATGTTGGATAATTATATGGCATGATTTATTAAGTATGGAATTATTTTGTGTATATGTGTATATATTCTTAGAATAGTACTATACGATACATTTCGGTATAAAAAATAAAATAAAAATCAATTCCAATAGGCGATGTAGAATCTCTTTATTACAGAATTCAAAACTTTCTATGATGTTTAAGGGGAAGTTTTTTTTATCCCCCGCAATGCACGTTTTTGCTAGAAAAGTGCAATTGTTTTTGGTTTGACCATGGTTTTCAATCATACTAAGCGTTTGAAAATTCAAAAAATAGAAAATGTTTTCATAAAAACGAACAGGGCTTTAATATACTCACATTGTAATTAGTTTTATAACCAAAAAAAAATCAAAACAAAATAGAAAGGAGAATTTTAATCTCAAAATTTTAGAATTGAAGAAGGTTGCACAACAAATTAATTGGTATTATTCTCATATATTCTTCATTGTCATTCTATCATATCTAAAATTATAGTCTCTTTTACTTCTAATATTGTTGTTTTAAGCCTTCCTAAATTTTCTCCTTTTGTTTTCATTTATTTGATTTGAATCAAATCATTATAAATAATTATTCATATCTATGATGATTTAACAAATGTTTTTATTGTGTTCGGTGGACAAAAAGTTAAGGTAATAATTGAAAACTAGTTTATAACCCGTGCATATGTACAAGTACAATTAAAAACAATCATTGTTAACATATATATATATATATGTGTGTGTGTGTGTGTGTGTGTGTGTGTGTGTTTGGAGAAGAATTTTTTTACCTAGGTATTTATGGACCATACATATTCATAGTATTACATAAATAACTTATAAATTTAAATTATTTTTAGTTACACAAAAAAATGACTTATAAAGGTAAAATTATTCGAACTCTCTCTTCTTCTAGTTTTATATATGGAGCTAGATATATGATTAGCTTTTTCATGATTTATTTATATTAGACTCATTGTTTTCCAAACGGAATTAAATCACTTGGCACAAAATTAAAAACCTTAGATAGAACACATGGTGCAAAATTAGACTCTAATTGAAATTCAATTTAAAATTTAATTGAATTTTCTCTCATTTTTGGTTTATATATATATATATATGATTCTTTGGAGTTATTAAAATTATGGGTCTTTGGGTTGATTAATATTGTTGGAGTTTTTTTTAAACAATATTTTTGGAGATTGAAATATCATGATATCTCTCAATTTCCCAAAATTTTTAGATTCCAATGTATCATATAAAATAGCTTGGCACAAAATTAAAAACCTTAGATAGAACACATGGTGCAAAATTAGACTCTAATTGAAATGCAATTTAAAATTTAATTGAATTTTCTCTCATTTTTTGGTTTTTATATATATATATAAATGATTCTTTGAAGTTATTAAAATTATGGGTCTTTGGGTTGATTAATATTGTTGGAGTTTTTTTTAAACAATATTTTTGGAGATTGAAATATCACGATATCTCTCAATTTCCCAAAATTTTTAGATTCCAATGTATAGTATAAAATAGCAATATTAATCTCCCATGCCTGGTAAAGAATCACCCCTAAAATTAGATAGCATTGCTATGTGAGTTGTTTTCTCCCCATTAAATTTACATTAAATTCTCAAGAATTATAAAATTATATACTCAACATTGTGATCTAATTTTATCTATACTGGATGTATAAGGGAAGTGTACGTTTGTGAGACCTTAGTCGGGATGCATAGGGAAGTCAACTACGAGCACGGAAGGACATGGTACCGCTGCCCCTCTCTATCTAAGTAAAGGTAAAGTCTCTGCTTTAGCTAGAATGTAAGGAAATTGAAAGAAGTACGGAAAGTGGGCTCAAGTTTTAAGAAGAAAATACTGTTCTGGTAGAAGAATGCGTGCTGCTAATCCCCATAAGCTTCCTTGTTCTTCTATTTGAGCAGCAATGAAAAAGGGGATGGATATTTTCGATAAGGGGAGTAGATGGTTGGTAGGCAGAGATAGTAATTTAAATGTGTGGCATAGCAATTGGTTGAGCAAGGGTACTCTCCGAAGTTATATTCAGGGGTCACTTCCTCGGGAAGTTAACCAGTTGGTAGTTAAAGATTTCTTAAGAGATATGGGTTGGGATTGGAATAGGCTATCTTTTGAGCTGCCAGTGGATGTTAAGATGTTGATTCAAGCCACTCCTTTTGCGATGACAAGCAGGGGAAGGGATAAACTTGCGTGGGCTGATTCTCCTCAAGGTAATTTTAGCTTGAAAAGTGCCTATAGTATTGCAATGGGGCATGGGGAGTGTGGGGATTTCAGTGCTGGTTGGATCTAGAAAGCAAATACCCTCCCTAGAATTAAAACTTTTCTATGGATGTGTGCCCATAATAGTATTGGGGTTAGGAGTTGTCTTATGAAGAGAGGGGTCTGTGTAGAAGAATTGTGCCCCATTTGTCAAGAAGCTCCAGAATCAGTTCTTCATGCCCTTCGTGACTGTGCTTGGGTTAAGCTGGTGTGGGCTAAGCTGGGTATTACTGAAGCAAATCGGGTTTTTTGGGATAGTGGGCTACTAGACTGGCTGTATTGGAATGGAAATCATATGGACACGGGGGCTGCTACAAGTGTATCCATGAGGTTGCCGTGGAAAATTAGGTTCCCTTTTGCTGTTTGGAACATCTGGAAAACCAGAAATAATTTTGTTTTTCAAAGGAAGAGGTTGAACCCGCAATTGGATTCGCTTATTATTAACCAAGTCATTGAATTCTTGCACTGCATTGCCTCTCCTAGAGTACCGGTCCAAAAAATTGTTCAGAGAATTCGATGGGAAAAGCCTCCGGCTGGGTGGATGAAGCTAAATACGGACGGCTCGGTGTGTGGCAATTCGAGTGGCTGGATGTGGGGGAGTGATAAGGAATGATTGTGGGCTTTGGATTGGGGGTTTCTCCAGACGTATAGGAGTCACAAACAACTTTATAGCTGAGTTATGGGGTCTAAGGGAGGGCCTTATGTTATGCTGTAATCTCAACATAGTCTCTGTCATCGTTGAACTGGATGCAAGGGCTATTGTGGATGCTATTAGTAATGATCAATATGTAAACAATGTAATATCCCCTGTTTTGGATGACTGCAGATGGGTGATCTCTCGTTTTCACCGGATTCTTTTCAAGCACTGCTACCGGGAAGCAAACCGATGTGCAGACAGTTTAGCTAGGATGAGTATCAGCCAAGAAGCTGAATTTGTTTCCTATGAGAGCCTGCCTGTGAGCACTCTTAAGGTTTATGAGGATGATTGTAAGGGGTTTTACCTGTCCAGGCTGTGTCCTGTTTCTTTTGTGCTTTCTTAGTTTTTTAATGAAATCGCCTTTTACCAAAAAAAAAAAAAGACAGAAGTACGGAAAAGGGTCAAACGCGGTTGCTAGCATCGAGGAGAGCCGTCATCGACAATAAAGTGGGATTTCGGACTTGGCAAATGAGCTCTTTTTGAGGGCTATTATTAGCCTGTCTATTGCACAAATTTTTTTAATAAAATTTTTAAAATAACTAAAAAAAATTATGGTGTCTATTCAAAAAATTTTATAATGAAGCAAAGCAAATAATTGCTTCTTCTTACAAAATTTCAATATATTAATAATGAGATCTGACCAAGGACTTTGTCATTAAAAAAAAAAACACAATAACGAGATCCAAAATATATTAACCACTTAATATATTTTTATTAGAGGTGAATTTTGACAAATCCACCATTGGATTACATCATCTTTTTATATCCTCGTTTCTTGTAAAATTTCTAGAATATTAAAAATTAATAACTATGTCATCAATAAATTGTTTAAATTGAAAGTTTTTGTAATTTAAAATTATGCATAAAATATAAGCTTATAGATCATTTAGCAAATAATATCCAGTTGACACAAAATTTGACATGTGAATCAAGAGTGTAAAAGAACATACAATTTAATGGTTAGATTTTCAAAATATATAATAATGTTTATTTTATTGAGTAAGGTTATAGTCTTAGGCTACAACCAATTTTATAAGTAAAATTTGTCCAAAAAATAATTATAATAACAAGAATTAAAGAATTGTGACTTAAAGATAAAGGTAAACAAAAATCCAACAATTATTGCCAATCTTCTAATACACCACCACAAGTTATACTACTTTCTGAAGATAAACAAAACCCAAGAATCAAAAATCATAACCATCAATTGAAACAATCCGGATGTATTATTTAGATGAATTTTCTTTCATGATGACAAGGTTGATGATGCCAATCTTGTTTAAAGGCATCATAATCCATCTAGAAACAAAACATAAACATGTTGTGAGAAATCACCATGTCGCCTTAATATTTAAACTAAATATATAAAAGTTAATGTAGATATTGCATTGAAAACTAAATTGAAGGGAAACTGACCTGTTGCACTTGCCTTTTCAAATTTGCTTCGCATTGATAATTTTGAAAGAAATGATCAATATAATTTTGAAAACTAATAAAATTGGATTTATAGGGGGATTTTGGATTTGAGTCAGTCTTGTTTAAAGGTATCATAATCCATCTAAAAACGAAATATAAAACATTTTGTAAGAAGATCCTCATGTCGCCTTAATATTTAAACTAAGTATGTGTTTGGATTGGGTTGAAACCTGCGTCTGCGTTTCAACTTTCACGTTTTGCCTTTTTTTTTTTTTTTTTTGTCAGCCGCAACATTTGACTAAGTCTTCCGTGAACAGTGCACTCGTGTACTGTTCACGGATCCCACAAATTATATTTTTCAGCAACTTTTTCATTAAAAATGGGTCCCACAGTACTATTTACACATTTAAAAATTATTTCGCTACAATGTTTTCAGTTTTAGTTTTCAGTTTCAGCAAAAATAAGCTCAATCCAAACGGACCCTAAATATACAAAAGTCAATGTAGAAATTGCATTGCAAGCTAACAGTGGGTTAATCCCACATTGAAAAATGAGTGTAAGTTAAAGAAGTTTAAAGCCTGTGTTGTGTATCCAAGAGTTAGGCTATTTTGGATATACACCACTGTAAGTTTCTTTAAAAAACCTTTTGTGTATCCAAGGTTGATTTATAGGGGAATTTTGGATTTGTGTTACAATCTTGAAAATTGAAGAGGTTGGTAGGATTAAAAAAAAATGCTACATATTTATTTTTTTGATTGAGAAAAAAAAATTTTAATATTTAATTCTTCAAAGCTAGCCGTGCAATTCCAACAAAAATGAATAAATGTAGGTGTGTTATAAGCTGAATGTTAATGAAATATATTTGGAAGCTATTTTAATTAGTCCTTTAAACTATTTCTTATTTACTCATTTAATTCGAGCTATTTAAGATTATCCCATTAATGTTCGTGCAATATTAGGTTAATGACTATTCTTTCCTTTTGAATATCATTTTTAATTATATGCACCGCCAAAGGATTTTTTATTTATTTTTATTGCTTTAAGTCATTATGCATTTAATATAATAACTGTCTAGAATTATTGTGGGAAATTAATGCTCAATCAAAAGTGACATAAGTTTAAAATCCTCTTTCTCTTTACTTATACTAGCATATAACCCATGCAAACACATGGATGCATTTAAAATTAAACACATTTTTTATTATAAAAATATAAATAATTATTCAACTTATCAAAAAAAAAAAATTATTCAAATTATTAAAAAAAAATAGTAAGAAACACATGCATACGTATAGATACATTTAAAATTAAACATAATTTTTATCATAACAATATAACTAATTAGTCAAATTATTTTAAAAAAAAAAAATTAAATGCAATTAGTCGCATATTAAAATTTTTACCTAAATTTAATACTACTTATGATCATTTTCTTTTCCAATTTTTAATAAAATAAAACGTATGATGATCTTTGTTGTGCACAATTTTTATCATAAAAATATAAAAAATTAGTCAAATTATTTTTAAAAAAAAGTAACCATAAATAGTCATATATTAAAATTCTTACCTAAATTTAATACTACTTATAATCATTTTTTTGCTAATTTTTAATAATATAGAATGTGTGATGATCTTTGTTGTGCAGTGATTTTTATTGAGTATATGTGATTGGTTTTTTTTTTTTTTTTTTTTTTTTTTTTTTAAAATTTAAATTTTATAGTTCATTAATGAAATCTCGAAAATGTGTTAAAAACACAAGAGTTGTTTAGACCCCTAAATTAAAGTTACGGCTCGATAGTTTTTACACTAACTTAGTTCTAAGTGCGGAATAGTGTAAATGTGAGCGGATAAACAAACAAGCTACTCTAATCCATAAACAAAACAACACAGCAGTAAAATGGAATGTAAAAGAGTAGGGAAGAGAGATGCAAAAACAAGATAACACACCGATGTGTTATCGAAGAGGAAACCGAAGAACTCGACGAAAAACCTCTCCGCGGCCCTCCAAGCGGTAATCGATCCACTAGACAATCAGTTGGGATACATGGGTTAGCAAGAGACCCTCCAAGCTTAATCTACCCGCTGTACCTAAGCCCTCCAAGCTCCTACTCCAACAAGGCTTCTCGGAACCGTGTATGGTCTAGCTCTTCGGATCCCGCAACAAGCTCCATGTTGCATCTGCCATCCTTGGCTTCTTCTAATGCTTCCCAGCAGTACCAAAACCTCACTTGACACTATGAAAGGGTGTAGTAAGTGTTTGGGTTATCAACCTCTCAATGGTATGGAAATGGAGAGGTAGGAGTTGAGAAAATCCACAAGCATATGTGTAGAGATATATGGGTATGATAATCTCTAACTCTCAAGGTTTGAGGCTAGGGTTTTCTCTTAGAAGCACTCCTTAACATTTGTGGGTAATGTTGGTATATATAGTGTGTATCAGATAGTACAGTCTGGCAAAAACAGAATGTCTCGCGGGTGTCTCGCGGGAAGGCCTTACCCGCGAGATACTCGCGAGACACAGCTGTCTCCATCTGTACTGACTCTTCGCATTCTAGTCATGTGCAGGGCATATGCATTACTTCGCGGGATGCTAAGTCGCGAGATACTCGTGAAAACCTCTTCAGTCTTCAATAGCTTGAGTCTTCACACTCTCTCTCTTTATCACACAACCCTTACAATCAAGTCCCACAATAAATATAGGGTACGAAAGATTGAATAAAATTACAATCAAATTTGGCACGGAATAAAAGTCAACTAAATACATAGTAGTAAATCACAACTTTACAATCTCCCCCTTTGGCTATTCCGTGACAAAACCCCTATAACAGACTCTAAACTTAAACGTGAGTTTGGGAACAGTGACAAAACTCACTCACACCTAATCTAGAAGCTGTGAAGCACTTGCACTTATATACCTATAACCTGAAACGATTGAACACAAACAAAACTTCCATTAAGCTTATGACAAGTTGAATACATGGTATGTATAAAAGCAAGTAAAATGCGATCAAGTTAGTAAACACACTAGAGCATGTAAGCAAAAACTTGATCAAACAAGATCAGTCATTGAAGAATGACTACAATGAACATTTAGCAAGTAAATGCTCATCCGGACAAGCAATGCAATAAAGAGCAATCCCACGGATCAATTGCATGTCCAACACTCGACGAATGCAAAATACATGAAGTATATGCATCTAGGAACAAGATCCTACTAGGGCACAAGAGTGAGGTACTCAAGACATATTGGCAATATCTTAAGAGTACAAAAATATGCTACAAAGCAGTAAGGTAAACATAACATACTGAATATAAACTGAAATTAAAAACAGAGTACTAAAGTTTTAAATGAAAGCAGTAAAAATAGTAAACCAAACAGTAGTTACTATCTTCTCCTCCTTGGTATATGCATCTCCCCTATGCTTTTCTCCCCCTATGAATGTGCACGAGGTAGAATTACTCCCCCTAAGAGTGTGCACATGAGTCATATAGAAATAACGATACAAACCTGTATACTCTCCGGTATACTCTCACCCTTTTTGTCACGAATAGACAAATAAGATAAGAGGAAGGAGGGAAAGAAAAGAAGATATAAGCAAGGGTGAAAGATGATGCATGAGGGGTGTAAGATGAATGAGAAAATGAAGCTCAAACGAAAGACAAAAAACATCTTTAAAAAAATGCTACAAAGCATAAAGAACATGACATGCTAAGGATGATTGAACATGATGTAAACCTAGGCATGACATAGACACAAGAACTTGTTAAGTACTAAAAGGTCTAAAAAGACTTAACTAGCATGAGAGAAGTGCAAAACATGTCAAGTGTTAAAGTGTGTGCAGCAAAGGTGCATCTAGTGTGCATCTGAGATGCATGACTAATGCATGAATAAGCACTCACGGGGCAAATTGTATAAAATACACTAACAATGATCAAAACATGATAAACATGAATAATTATGGTGATCCCCAAAATTTGGTACTCATTGGAGTCCAAAACAACGAGAAAATGTCATTTGGGCATTTTATCGAACACTTAAAGTGCACACACTACACATGTATGTTAAACAATGCATGAACATATGAAAATCTTGCCTAAATACATGTTATTTTTGCCACAAGGGGCCAACATCTAAAGTAAATCATCATTTAAAATAAAGCCCAATAAAAAAGATTGACAAAAAATAAGTTTTCCAACTCCCATTTGAGAAAATCCCAACTATAAACATAAAACCCCCCAAAAACATAATCTAAGGATCAAAATCAATGAAAAGAGTTAAATATTACCTTAGAGATGTTAATGGAATGAAAAACACTTGAATTTAGTTGGGTTTTGATGTAGAAACATTAAAACAGGGGTTTGGGAGAAGATGGGAGGCGTTTAAAACAAATGTCTCACGAAATGCCCTTTAAAAAGCTGATCTAGAAATTTTCGTTGGTATCTCGCTGGTATTTCGCTGGTAAGCCTTACTCGCGAAACAGCCGCGAAACAGTCGCGAAACTCTCTGTCCAAAACTGAAAAACTTGAGAATTAGACCATTTAACTCCCAGTAGAACTTACACATGAAATAGGTCACAAAAACACCCAGAAAACATGTTTTTCACACAAAAACAATTTGAAAAACTTTAAAAAACTTAAGTGATACAAATCACTTCCAAAAGCAAATAAAAAGAACAAAAATCTTTTTGGTTTGATCCATATATGGTTGAGCACACACACATCACATTTGAACATGTACAATCACACAAATGAAATAGACATTTATTGAACATAAGTCTTGTGTGTTGTATGTGCGTATGAAATGTGGAATAGTCCTTAGTCTAGAGTGAAACTTCAATAATCAATTTAATCAAGTCATACACAACTAGTACTAAGTCAAGTGGTTTATCTCAATTATAGAAATGAACATATATGACCTCCCACAAGAGAATGATTACAAAACTTAGAAGCTTTTCATTTGGCTTCTTCATAAATCATAACATTTGATCCTTTTTGGATAATACATCTCTTTTTGAGATTGGTGCTTGAAATTTTTGATATTTCAACATTGATAGTTAGCCTTTGGTTTTTTGAGCACCATACATTTCAATACATAAGTCGTTTTCCCTTTTTCCTAGTCAAATACTAGTATGTGCGACAGGCTTTTGCAGATCATTATCTCTTTTCATTTGGAGATTTACATTTGGTGAGCTCTATAGCAAAAATATAAAAATAAAGGTGGGAAGATATATAGGCACAAGTCTATGCAAGTATCAAGACCATCAAGACTATTGACCAATCATTCATGACAAGTTTGAAGATCTATTTACAACAATCACACATAGATATCAAGATTTCTCCCACAAAGATATATGTGCATACATAACAAGCTAGGCTTGTAAATGCACTACGCCATTAGTACGAAGGTACTAGGCCAAACTCACATATGACATGTGCTTAAACAAATACGATCAAACTTTTTGAATTTTTCACTTTATATGTGGTTTTGGATTTTTACTCACACAAAACAAAAGCAATAAAGTAAGATCAAAAACAAAAACAAAACAATGCATATAAAGAAATGCATAATGCAAGAATGCATGACAATGAAGCATCTAATGCATGAAAGATCCTACAAAGATCAAAAGAATTAGATCAAGGACCAAAAGAGCAAAAGCTCAACCATGGGAACCTTTCCTCATCCAAACGGAACAATTGTTTGGAATGAGTGTCTCATGAGAAGTGAGACGAGGGTTGGAAGAATGAGAACCGTAGATGCACATAGACAAGGAGTTAAGAGCATTAAACACTTTCTTTAACAACATACTATCATCACTCAAATCCGGTTTATCCTTTTTAGCACAACTTCTAAAAAGCTCAAGTTTCTCTTTTCTTTTAATTCTTTTAAGAGCTTGAAACTTAGAGCAATGAGGTCTTAGATGACCAAAGGCACCACAATGGTGACAAACAATGTGTTTAAGTCCACTAGGCCTTTTGAGAAGGGATCTAGCAACATGAATTTGTTCTCTCTTTAAATTGGGGCATTGGGGTCTTATGTGACCGATCACACCACAATGGTGGCAAGTAGGAACAAACTTAGATCCACTCAATTCACTAGGGTGGGACCTAAACAGAGGCTTAGGCTTAAGAGCCTTTCTTTCCACTTTTTGATTTCTTTTGTGTGGAGGAATGTACACCGATTTGTCTTTTGAGGTAGAACACACAATAGGCATAAAATTGGGTACAACAACATGATTGCAACATATATTTTCTTCCTTTTTAGCAATAGGTTCAGCAATCAAACGCTTGGCATGCATCTTAAGAGATTCATTTTTAGATTTAAGATTATCAACAAATTTGTTAGACAAAACAAGTTTAGCATCCAAGTACATATTCAAACATTCAAACTCTTTTAGCTTTTCAAGAGAAATTTTAGCAAGATTCTTATATTTCTCAACCAATTTGTTGGATTCATTGAGCTTAGCAATCAAATCATCCTTTTCACAAAATAACTTGCTCAACTTCTTTTGAAACTTCTTAGCATCTTTCTTTAAGAGTTTGATGTTAGGAATATCAACAACACTCATAGATTCATGTAACATGGCATCACAATCATGAAGATAAACACTCATAGAGGCATTTTCATAAACACATGGCATGTTATAATCAACAACATCCATAGAAGCATACAAAACATTATCCATGGCAAAACACACAAGGGGTCAAGGATCACACTTAGGTAATGAAACCAAAACAAGTGTATCCACTCTGATACCAATTGAAAACTCAAAAATGTGTTAAAAACATAAGAGCTGTTTAGACCCCTAAATTAAAGTTACGACTCGATAGTTTTTACACTAACTTAGTTCTAAGTGCGGAATAGTGTAAATGCGAGCGGATAAACAAACAAGCTACTCTAATCCGTAAACAAAACAACACAGCAGTAAAATGGAATGTAAAATAGTAGGGAAGAGAGATACAAACACAAGATAACACGCCGATGTGTTATCGAAGAGGAAACCGAAGAACTCGGCTAAAAACCTCTCCGCCGTCCTCCAAGCGGTAATCGATCCACTAGACAATCAGTTGGGATACATGAGTTAGCAAGAGACCCTCCAAGCCTAATCTACCCGCTGTACCTAATCCCTCCAAGCTCCTACTCCAACAAGGCTTCTCGGAACCATGTATGGTCTAGCTCTCCGGATCCCGCAACAAGCTCCATGTTGCATTTGCCATCCTTGGCTTCTTCCAATACTTCCCAGCAGCACCAAAACCTCACTTGACACTTTGAAAGGGTGTGGTAAGTGTTTGGGCTATCAACCTTTCAATGATATGGAAATGGAGAGGTAGGAGTTGAGGAAATCCACAAGCATATGTGTAGAGATATATGGGTATGATAATCTTTAACTCTCAAGGTTTGAGACTAGAGTTTTCTCTTAGAAGCACTCCTTAACATTTGTGGGCAATGTGGGTATATATAGTGTGGGTACAGAAAGTGTGTATCAGATAGTACAGTCTGGAAAAAACAGAATGTCTTGCAGGTGTCTCGCGGAAAGGCCTTACCCGCGAGACACAATTGTCTCTATCTGTACCGATTCTTCGCATTCCAGTCATGTGCAGGGCACATGCATTACTTTGCGGGATGCTAAGTCGCGAGATACCCGCGAAAACCTCTTCAGTCTTCAATAGCTTGAGTCTTCACACTCTCTCTCTATCACACAACCCTTACAATCAAGTCCCACAATAAATACAGGGTACAAAAGATTGAATAAAATTACAATCAAATTTGGCACGGAATAAAAGCCAACTAAATACATAGTTGTAAATCACAACTTTACAATTAATATTAAATTCTTAGTATTTTGCACTCATTAACTCACTTAGCACAAAAATTAAAAAATTTAAGTGGATAATTATGGTGTGGTCCCCACATAAATTTAGACACATGGTGCAAAATTGGATTCTAATTTCAAATTCTAATTGAACTTTCTCTAAATTTTACGGTTTTACCTATAAATATAAATATATATATATATATACAAACACTAGATGTTGTGTTTAATTTTCCTTAAAATGTGTAATGGATTTGTTATAATTTATTATTACTTTATTAAATGCTATCATATGTTTTTTTAAGGAAAGCTAATAGGTAATAGCTCAAAGGAAATAAGAGAAAAGATAAATAAGGAGTTAATGTAATGAAAAAGTGGGGAATTTTTTTTTTTTACTTTTGGGGTTTTCTTTAATTATGAGCCCAAAATAAGAGGTCAAAAAATTGTAGATAGACTTTTTTACTATATATGTATTGTAATTGGAAAAATAAAGAGTTTTGGCCCTTTTATGTTTCTTTAAATTAAATTATTGGAAGAAATTGATTTACATTTAAATATTAGAAGAATGGAATAGCAGCTAGATGGAGAATGGTTAAGGAAATTAATTTGCAAATGACAAATTAAGAATTAGTTATCATAAATAAGAATTAAAACATGAACATAAATACCATAGTAAGGAAATGCAATTACTTAATTCAAAAATTTAAATCATATGCCACATCTAGTATTATGGCTAGCATATTGACATAAACAAATAAATTTTTGACACATGACATTGTTTGTCCATATAATACCTACTAAATGTAGGAAGTTGACACATGTCATCGTAGTCTATTTTAAGAAAGGAACACGTGTCACCATAGCATGTATCTACCAGTTTTGGGATCCAACATTTATAATAGTAAGGAAAGCGCAATTACTTAATTCAAAATTTTAAATCATATGCCACATGTCATCATAGTCTATTTTATGAAAGGAATGTGTGTCATCATAGCGTGTATGCATTGCTCTTGGGATCCAACTTTTATAATATATTATAGATAGATAGATATGTTATCATGTGTTTCTCAACACACACACACACACAAAAAAGAAAAAAAAAAAAGAGATATGTTATCATGTAACCAAGAGCGCAACTAACTTGACCCTAATTTTATAAATGAAATGCATGACATAGCTGCCTAACTCAACCAAAAATAAAACGTAACTGTTTTAACTAACAAATTAAATAAAAATAAAAATAAAAATCAAACAATCCCAAGAAAATAGAGAAACTAATAAGATAACTTACAAAAAATTTAAAGAGAGAAAAGAGAGAGGGCTTATAGTATAATTTTTTAGTGTTTTGGAAACACAATAAATGCATGCTCCCTCCCCCCCGCCCCCCTAACTCACATTAATAGTGGATACTACCATAAATTTAATTAGTGAAAATCACTATTATGTGAAAGGGATGGGTACGTATTTATTTTGCCTTCAAAATACTAAATAATTACTTGAGTTTTAGTATGTAGTTCATAATATATGTTTTTTTTTTTTTTTTTGTGTACAACAATGAAATTTATGCATTTCACAGCATTTTAGAGCTAGATTTATGAAATAGTTAAACGTGAAGAGCATTTGATGGTCAAATTACTAATAGAATTGGAAGGTAGAGTTAATATGAAAACAGAATCAAACATGAAGTGTTAAAATGAAAATTTTGAAGTGAAAAAAAAAATAAAAACTAAACAAAACTTTGTAACGGCCAAAGTGTACTTTTTAGTAAAAAAATAAAGCTATGAACGTATTCTGTGAGAGAACCAATTGCCTAAGATAAAACAAAAAAAAGAAAAAGAATGTGCGAATGTAGAAGTAATAACAAAGTTGCGTGTGACTTTTTTGTTATAAAAGACAAGTAATAGTCTAGGAACACAAGTTTTGTCCCAATTTTGAGGTGGTTAATTGTAAATAGTAGAGTAAATGTAATAAAAAAATGATTGTCTATAGGTCACAATGTGTCACTTCATTGAGTTATGACAAATGATGTGATTGTAAGAGCGCTGAGAAGACAATTGTGTTTTTTTAAGAGGATTTCATATAAGGGATGAACAAAAAAAGAAAAAAAGAAAATATATATATATATATATATATATTAAACAAATGAAATGGGAGATTCAAATCTTGATCTCCGAATCTCCGAATGAAAGAGAGCGAATAACAATAAAGAGAACATTTTCTTCTTTAGAAATAAGTAGAAAATATTCTCCTTCACATAACTTTTTCTTTTTGAAAATAATTATTTATTCGTTCTAATATTTTATTTTATTTTTTTATTTAGATTTGACTTATATTAGATTCATTATATCTCATATTATTAAAATTTTTAATATTTTTGAAATATTAGTTTTTAAGAATAAATATATAAATAAGTATAACTGTATAAGTGTCTCTTATTCAAATAATTGAAAAATTCGTAGTTAGTAGGGATACAAGTATAAGATGCAAATTAAATATAGAATATATTTATATATCATAATGATGATGTGAAAAAAGTGGACTTTCCAAAGAAACACGATAATATTGAAATAAAAATAGTAAAATAAACAAGTTAAAAGCGCCCTTACCATTTCAAATAGAACTATTTAGGATCTATTTAAATACCACTTATTTTGCTAAAAATTAAAAACTTATTACTGAAAACACTGTAGCAAAATAATTTTTAAATTATGAATAGTGCCATGGAACCCAGATTTATTGCTTATGCACGTTTTTCACAAGTTTGACTAGGTCGTGAACGGTGCCGTGGGATCCAGCAAAAAATGCAAAACGCAAAATAATTTTTAGGCAAACGGACGCTTAATGTCAACTTTTCACTATTCCAAAAATTACTCCTACTATCCTTTAAATATATTTATTTACATACCCTAATTTTATTTATAGTTGTAAGGGTAACAATTTGTCAATTTTAATTTCTTATAACACTATTGTAGGGACACGATTTTCAACCCAGGTCCAAAATGTATGGGATACTGGTCTAGTGAACCCAGTACAATAAATTTGTAGAGAGTGGGTAGAAGAACTAGGCTTTAGTGAACGGGATAACAGTTATGATGAGTTTCCAAGACAATCAAACAGAAACGAACCAAGTTTGTACAAGAAAGCTTGTCCTCGGCATGATCCGAGGAGGTCTGTTCTAGTATATATTGGATGATAATGGTTACAGGAGTTGTTGGGATTACTACAGTGCTTTCTCTTCTCCTTTCCCCCCCCCCCCTTTTCTTGGGGGACCTTTACATATTATATAGACCCTCTCCTATCATCTGGGCTTTACACTTGTTGATCATCCAAACCCCTACTTGAGCACCTGTTCTATCAGACACCCTTATCAGTTCTTTGTGAGTTGTAGTGGCCGAGGTAGCACTGTTCAGGGGTCTTCTCTTCATTAATGCGGCCAGGAGAGTAGTTGTGGTGCATTTAATGTGGTGGGACAGTTTTTGCTGAGATATTTTGGGTTTCCCTTCTTTTTACGTACTTGGAGGGAGGAATACAGTAGTCAGGACGCACCCTTGACCCGGATTTTGGAATGTCCGAGGAGGAATTACTCCTCGGACATGTTCTCTTTGCCCTAGTGGGCCTAAATAAGGATTCTGGGCCACGACGTCTCCTCGGACAGATTGGTCCTCGGACGGGCCCAGGGCCCAGGCAACCTATTATTCTGGGCCGGTCCCCACAATAGCCCCTCAAAACTCCAGTTTTTTCCTCTCATCCGAGGAAAAAGGTGGGGTTTTGAATTCTTAAGAGTTAATTCTACTTTGATCCTTTGATTTACACCCGGGGGAGTGTCGTTTCACGCGCCCCATATTTGTACTGTAAATTGCCCCTTTCAAAGCTACCAATCTAAGGAGTTGGTTATAATTTTGGGTCTGTCTTGACACTTATAGAAAGATGTTGTGTGTGTTAATTTTCCCAAAGCCTGTGGTCCGAGGACTCATGCATGGCTAAGGTTCTTCCTAGCAGGAGGTCTAAGGGACCCGACATAGCTAAGGCTCTGTTTAATACTAAGACTTTCTGGAAGTAACTAGTTTCTCCATAGGTTTGAGTCCGAGGACCATGCAATACCTTGGTTCTGTCCAAAACTTAGATTTTCTTTTTTGATGTACTTGGTTTCCTCATAGGTTTGAGTCCGGGGACCATGCAATACCTTGGTTCTGTCCAAAACTTAGATTTTCTTTTTGATGTACTTGGTTTCCCCATAGGTTTGAGTCCGGGGACCATGCAATACCTTGGTTTTGTCCAAAACTTAGATTTTCTTTTTGATGTACTTGGTTTCCCCATAGGTTTGAGTCCGGGGACCATGCAATACCTTGGTTCTGTCCAAAACTTAGATTTTCTTTTTGATGTACTTGGTTTCCCCATAGGTTTGAGTCCGGGGACCATGCAATACCTTGGTTCTGTCCAAAACTTAGATTTTCTTTTTTATGTACTTGGTTTCCCCATAGGTTTGAGTCCGAAGACCATGCAATACCTTGGTTCTGTCCAAAACTTAGATTTTCTTTTTTGATGTACTTGGTTTCCCCATAGGTTTGAGTCCGAGGACCATGCAATACCTTGGTTCTGTCCAAAACTTAGATTTTCTTTTTGAGTCTCGAGGATTAGCCCCTTGACAAAATTATAGGGCATTAACTTGATGTTGGAAGCCCCTAGAACTGCTCGTGCCACTGGCACTTCAAAGTGTAGCCCCGAGTAGGAGCTGCGTTAAGGCAACCACCGCGCGCTACTGGAAATGATGGGGAAGCTTTCGCATAACTTGCACCACTGCCAAAATGATCTCTTTCGAGGGACCCTTGTTGATAGGAGCTTGATCCCATCATGATTAACCGTTGCACTCACTAATGCACAAGCTCTTCCCACAGACGGCGCCAATTGTAGGGACACGATTTTCAACCCAGGCCCAAAATGTATGGGATACTGGTCTAGTGAATCCAGTACAATAAATTTGTAGAGAGTGGGTAGAAGAACTAGGCTTTAGTGAACGGGATAACAGTTATGATGAGTTTCCAAGACAATCAAACAGAAACGAACCAAGTTTGTACAAGAAAGCTTGTCCTCGGCATGATCCGAGGAGGTCTGTTCTAGTATATATTGGATGATAATGGTTACAGGAGTTGTTGGGATTACTACAGTGCTTTCTCTTCTCCTTCCCCCCCCCCCCCCCTTTTCTTGGGGGACCTTTACATATTATATAGACTCTCTCCTATCATCTGGGCTTTACACTTGTTGATCATCCAAACCCCTACTTGAGCACCTGTCCTATCAGACACCCTTATCAGTTCTTTGTGAGTTGTAGTGGCCGAGGTAGCACTGTTCAGGGGTCTTCTCTTCATTAATGCGGCCAGGAGAGTAGTTGTGGTGCATTTAATGTGGTGGGGCAGTTTTTGCTGAGATATTTTGGGTTTCCTTTCTTTTTACGTACTTGGAGGGAGGAATACAGTAGTCAGGACGCACCCTTGACCCGGATTTTGGAATGTCCGAGGAGGAATTACTCCTCGGACATGTTCTCTTTGCCCCAGTGGGCCTAAATAAGGATTCTGGGCCACGACGTCTCCTCGGACAGATTGGTCCTCGGACGGGCCCAGGGCCCAGGCAACCTATTATTCTGGGCCGGTCCCCACAACTATAATTACCAAAATTTTCAAAAGTTTTTTACATCCAAAAAATTATTTATTTTGAACCGAATGAGTTACAATAATGACTAATGAGCATCTAAATAAATAAATTTATAGCTTCAGGGTAATGCATGTGACGTGAATACTGTTTCTGTTTGTGACCCAAAAAAAAAAAATTTTATGTGATTTTTGAATATTAAATATTAATTAAATGAGAGATTTCTGATACAAGATATAAATTTTTCTTTTTATTTTTGAGAAGAAAGATATAAAATTGTTTGTAGAAGCCTTTCAAAGGATTAGTTTTACACATGTTTGTTGCCAAGAAAATTTTGTAGCTCAGAACTTTGCTAAACATGCTATTCATATCACGAGTTTATCAATGTAGATGGAAGATGTCTCACTACACTTCACGTCACATTTATAGCTTAGGTTGATTTGGTCAGTCTTTCTTAATGAAAGTACAATTGTCCTTCTATTTATTATTATTATTATTATTATTATTTTTTGTATTTAGGTTTTTCTCTCAACTCTTTTTCAATTAATAATTGCTAATCCAATTAATCTTCTTGTGACATTGAGTCAACCCAGGTGATGTGACTTATATTATATGATATTAATTTACTATCATAGGGATTAAGGACCCTCTTCATATTTGTCATATAAATAGTAATGAAATTCAAAATAAAATAATAAAAAACAAAAATATGGACATAATTCTACATTTTAAATCTTTTATAATTAGTGTGTGTTTGAAATATTTTTTTTCCTAACTTATTCAATTTTAAAGGAAAAATACAATTTACCCCCTTATGGTTTGGCTATATCATAATTTAGTCCATAAACTTTCAATTGTTACATTTAACCCTCTAAGGTTTGGATTAAAATAAAATCATTAGGGTTCTATCCAAGGTATCTTTAATGATTTCATTTTAATCTTAACTTTATGAGGTCAAAATTGTGGGACTAAATTGCTTTTGGTCAAATCACAAGGGGGTAATTTTTTCTATGAAAAAATCCAAAATATGTTAATTTGGATATAACCCTTAAAATTTATATTAATACAAACTTTAGGAGTTGTCAGGGGTTGTTTTTGCACATAGCCACGTGTCTTCCACTGGAGGTGTGACTCTGCTAGACTTGGATTTGTTTTGGGGAGTTCAATCTGGAACTCAACATTGGGCCGTATAGACCAATGGCTTCCGGTGCATTTTTATGCCTACAAAATAGATAAAGCCCAAAATCTTAGAATCATAATAATAGTTGAAATAAATAAATAATATATTTAATTGAATAGCTTTGATTAAATGATTAGTTGAACATCATTATTATGTATATTAAGTAATGTTCAGTGTGCGTTTGGAAAGCACGTTTCCAGCCCCACGTCTGCGTTTGGCGTTTGAAACAGTGGGACCCACGGCTACAGTGCACTGTTCATGGACTAGGCAAAGTACAAAAACACATGAATAGTGTTTGTGAATAGTGTTTTGCCTTTAAAAAAAAAATTTGCTACAGTGTTTTCAACAATAAATTTTCAATTTTTAGCAAATAAGCAATATCCAAACAGACTCTCAATATTAGAAAGTAATTAATTATGTGTCATATGTCCAGTAATGGGATGAGTCCAAATAATGTATGTCAAATAGTTTATATCCAGGCGTGGTTCATGTCCAAATAATATTTGTCAAATAGTTTATATCTAGTCGTAGTTCATGTCCAAATAATATATGTCCAGCGGTGGTTCATGTCCAAATGATATATGTCCAGCAGTGGTTTATGTCCAAATAATATATGTTCGGTGGTGAGATAGATTCAATTTATCATTATATATGTTCATTAATGAAGCATTAGTGAATCCATGCTTATTAAATAGTGAGACAATATTAAAATAGTTTGCATCCAACGGTGCAATAGTGATGAGTTAACGTATATTTAATAATGTAATCATGAAGATAGAGAAATATTGACTTATCTTGTATGTTTCTGACTCCAGATGTATAGCATCACTTCATTCTTTATATGATTTGTGGCTCCAATTGTATAACATTACTTTATGTGGTTTGTGGCTCTAGTTGTATGACATTAGTGGACTTATAACATTTCAGTAGCATAGTAAAATGAGTCTAGTGGTACAGTATGATATTATAAATCCATTCATAGCGACTTCATGACTGAAGGGGAAAAAATGGGTGCAACTAGAGAGAGGGAGAATATGTCCAGCCGTGTGCATAGGTTGGTTATGTCTATCCCCTTTACCATGCACTTAAATGATTTTCCCCATGTAATGCTCTTTTAGTTTTTAGTCAAACATGAGTGATATTGCCTTCCATAAAAAGGGTTTTTAGTATTATAAGTTTGTGTCTTTCATAAGAAGGGCTTTTAGCATTATAATTATATGCCTTTCATGAAAAGAGCTTTTGTAACATGTTCTTGGAAGAGTGTTTGATATTTTTTAAGATGTATGGAGATGGTAAAAAATATATATGTTTTGTGAGATATGGTGTTTATAATATGTATAGAAATTATATGTAGATACTTTGTTGAATATGGATCTTGTATATAATTACTTTGTGAGACATGGAGTTTAAAGATATATGAGAAGTATGTATGGATATTTTGTGAGGAATGTGTTTGTAAAATATAGAGAAGTATGAGAGGTATTGAGGTTAAATATAGTAAATACATGAGATTATAGTTGCTACTAGAATGGCTTTTGTGTTATGATAATGAGTTATGTTTCTTTCTAAGAGAAGAGATTTTGTAAGAGAAATGGAGAAGGAGATGAAGATGTGTTTATGGGCAGCAAAATGATGAAGTTTTGGAATATTGAGGATAAGAGAGTAAGTATATGGTGGATAGTGGTGTTGTGTAATACGTGTGTTTTAATGGTGTTATCTAAGAAGAGAGATGGAGAAGTATGGAAATGTTTAGAGATATGGGCAGTAAAGTGAATGAAGTTTTAGAATAAGAGAGTGAGAGGGAGATGGATAGTGGGGTGTGTTAGTGTGTGGCTTGGTCCTCTTTATATAGAGCCAAGTATGTAACTAAATTAGAATTAGTTGAAGGGAAATTTAGCAAATAAAGAAAAGTCTTTGGCAAAGTAAGTGATTTCTGTAATTGGTTTTTGGGTTTTAGCTAAAAGAGGAAATTCTGAGACTTTAATGCTGCTGTAGCTGTTGTTATAGCTGTTAGTCATAATTGTATAGCAGCTGACATAGCTGTACAGCAGTAGCTGCTACAATAGTTGACACTGCTGGATGATGTCACCTGACTGATAGCTTCTGTTGGAGGAAAGATTTAACATTAAATTCATGAGTTTGGCTGAAAATTGTAAGATAACTTTTATGGGATCCTTACTTCTTTTGGTACAGTAGGTAGTTGCTGGGATTGAGCATTAATGGGTTGATGATGTCACTTTTGGACATGTGTCAACTGCCTAAGTTTTTGCTTGAGGTAAAGCAGTTTCTGCTGGAGCTGTTCCTAGTATTTTTGGCTAAGTTTCATCTTTTGGAAAATTGTATGTTTAGTTCATGGTTTTATTACAATATAATTTTGGTAAGTAATAAACTAGTTGGTTGATATTTGATGAAGTTTTAGAGATGTAATTATCTTCTACTGGAGGAAAGATTTATAGCTTCTGTTGGAGGAAAGATTTAGCATTAAATTCATGAGTTTGGCTGAAAATTCTAAGATAACTTTTATGGGATCCTTACTTCTTTTGGTACAGTAGGTAGTTGCTGGGATTGAGCATTAATGGGTTGATGATGTCACTTTTGGACATATGTCAACTGCCTAAGCTTCTGCTGGAGGTAAAGCAGTTTCTACTGGAGCTGTTCCTAGTATTTTTGGCTAAGTTTCCTCTTTGGGAAAATTATATGTTTAGTTCATGGTTTTATTACAATATAATTTTGGTAAGTAATAAACTAGTTGGTTGATATTTGATGAAGTTTTAGAGATGTAATTATGGTCTCTGTGTTTTGACCAAATCTTGGAGAGCAAGGAGAGTATTTAATGGTAGATATGAGATATTAATATAGATCTTGTCATGTGTTTGGGATTGATTTAAATGAAAATAATAATATAATTTATATGAAATAATATAATTACATTTTTAAACTTATATTATATGATGAACATTAATTTTTATGTAAAGAGCATGCAGAGTTTTATCATTTTAAGTGTTATGTAATATGAGAGGCTTACCAGATGCTGCGTATTGCACACTGACCCGTCAGAGTTCAGGGAATTGAGAAAGACATGCCAAGCAACATGTTTTCCTTTATCAACTTTGAATTGCTAGAGCTTTACTGAACATACTTCTTGGCCCTCCAAACCACGACTCCTAAAATTCTCCCGATGAGACTCATGAGCTTGGATCATGAGTTGAAAATGAGATGTTGTGCCATGAGCTTGAACCATGAGATTGATGAGATAATAT
This sequence comes from Quercus tomentella, assembly GCA_028535165.1. Classification (NCBI taxonomy): domain Eukaryota; kingdom Viridiplantae; phylum Streptophyta; class Magnoliopsida; order Fagales; family Fagaceae; genus Quercus; species Quercus tomentella. The sequence goes on from JAPQVY010000155.1 coordinate 39,464,029, forward strand.
TGCCATGGGTTTTGGACTGTGGGCTTTGGCTTCATTTTGTGTAAATATGGGCTCTTTTGGGCTTTAAAATAGATTTTCCCAAAATCCATAATATGTTGATATGGTGCAGGTTGCCAATGAAATAAAGTTATGTGGCGTGAAAATTTTGTCCTCAACAGGAGTCAAATATAGTAATTGAAAATTTGTAGACTAAATTGTGATGGAGTCAGAAAACCATAAGAAGTAAATTGTAATTTACCCAAATTTTAAACATAAGTTGAATAGATGTGTATTTACTTTTGGAAAAAAGAAAGTATATTAATTTTGGAAAAAAAATTCTAAATCAAATAAGTCAAATAAAATTTTAAAAATGGAATCAAACAAGTAATTATAGAGGTAAATTTTATTTAATGATCTCTTATATATATATATATATATATATGAACTTTGATTATCTCACACTCGAAGTATACAATTGTACCTCATGTGTTATCATGCGTTAATTATAAATATTCTTAAAAATGTATGAATATTTAGTATCAAAATATGGACATTATATGCAGAGATTATTTATGAAATAATAATTTTACCTTTCATATTAGTGTTAAGTGAATAAGATCACCCTTCCGCCACTAAAGGGCTAGGGGAGCCATGTCCCTCCAAACCCATGAATTTTTTTTAAAAAATATATTGTTCTAATTTTTTTTTTAATACATATTGTGGGGCCCGAAATCTGAGGTCCCAGCCCACTTTGTATTAAGGGCCCAAAGCCCAAGCCAAGGAGCCGAGGAGCCCTACTGTCAAGGACGCGGAAAGGGAAACTCCTTGAAGGCCCAAGAATGTGGCCGGGGACGACTTTACGTCCAACATCCCACAGAAACATTGGAAGAAAAGGACAAATTCAGCACAGGAACAGCACATGGGAGAAGGCTGCCATCACCTCAATGTGGAGCCCAGCGCCTGACAAACCCATACTTATATCCTGCTATCCAGCTTTCCCCAACCACTCTGACGTGAGGATTGACAAGACGCGTAACCATCCCGACCAAGGAGAAACGGACACGTAGGTGAAGAATGGGAAGGAAATACTAGTATAAAAGGGAAGCTCGTAGCATTGACAAGAGAAGCGGTCCAGGAACTAGGAGAAAAGAGAAGAAGGAACTCATAAAGAAGAGGGATGACAAGGACGAGACACTCCTCGGACTAATTCCGAGGAGATAGATCCTCACCATATCCGTGTAAGGCTTAGCCATACAGGCCAAACCCACCTTCATATGGGCTTCCATGAAAATCCCGACCGAACCGTCGCCCAACGACCAAAGCCCAGCCTTTCCAAACCCACTCTCTACAAATTGTATTGTTCGGGCCCTTTTACATACGAGCCCATCCTTGGGTCGTTAAAATTTGTGTCCTTACACATATATTATGTGGTTCTTGTAAAATTGATATGCATGTGTGAAGATAGAGAAGTGCTACGTCCACATTACAACATTTTCACAACAAATCATAGGTGGTTAGTTGTTATTGGTTCAAATTTGAATTTAGCATTGAGATTACTTTTTTAACCTAAAAATAACAACCAGTAACAATCTGCTATTGGTGTGGGTGTGTGTTCCAAACACTTTTATTATTATTTATTTCCTAGCTGTTGGGAATTCATGAGTAAAATAGCCATTGACAATTATGAGAAAAATAGCCATTGGGCAATAATGGATAATATAACCGTTGGACTTTTATGGGTTATTAATTACCAATAACTATAGGTTATTATTGTCATGAATAGCCTATATAATACCCATCATCATACCCTTCCCTATAAGTTTTTTTATTACTCTATATTTAGATATACACAATCCTATTATATGTCTCTCCCACATATCTTTCTACAATTTATATTTGTTCTAAGGAAAGGCAATAGAGGGTTGTTCTTGAACCTTCGTGAGTGGAAGTTCGTCCATCGTAAAGGTTGACGCTATAGTCTAATCCTGGGAAGTTGTTTGGCCAAGAGAACCAGTCGCATCGAGTTTTACTTCGGGTTCACAAATCAACCTTTAAGGACAACGCTTTCGTAACTTGATTCTATAGCATTGTGAGATTGTTCTAAACTCTTTTTTATTTTATGTTCTTGCTAATTATTTAGGATATTATTTATGTATCAAAACTTGTTTATTCACTAAAATATTTCCAACAATCTTAAAGGTTGATCTACATGCTTAAAAATGGATAAACAAGTTATTGATCATGAAATTTTAAATTGTGATATGATATTATGTTTATAAAGAAAAAATGCTAGTAGTTATATTCTTAGATATAATTACTTGTATCTTTTGTCTAAACAATTTGGTGGACTAATATTTTAGAAGAAAAAACAAATGACATCCATCCAAATGTGATTTTGATTCTCTAATCTAAATCAATATGTGAATAATATTATGTAACGTTGTCTTCATATGTGTATATCAACTTATTGCATTTGCAATTATGTGATACTATATGTGTATTATATTTTGTGAAATTGTTTTATGTCTATTGAAATCTGAGGAACATGAGATTGAAGAAAAACGTATGTGGTTTGAGAAATGTTTTTTGGAATTCATAAAAAAATGTTAGCAATAATTTTTATGAGAAATGAGATAATTTTTTTTTTTTTGGTACAATTCTAAAAGAGAAAAAAATGGTGTAGATACAATGATACTATAATTTAATTAAATATTATTTTCCTTGCTAAAGTATTCAAGTAATCATTTATGGTCATGTGAAAAAGAAATTGTGGATGATTAAACGTTTATATTATACAATTGTGGTATAATGATATCAAATTTTACAAAATTTTAAGTGTCTTATTCTTGTAAAATTTTGGATGTTCCTAAGAGTGGTTTTTAGTAGCTAGAGGGTATTGGCTCTATGTACAAGTGCTATCATTCTTATATCTATTGGTTGGGTTGCTATAAGTGAGATCAATGGTTCACGATGAAATCATTGGGTTTGGCGGTGAGTTTTTGGAGTTTTTTTGTTGGTTGGTGGTTGTGTTGGTGTGTGTATGGTGTAGTGGTGGTGGGGTTGTTGGGATTTTTTTGTTGTTGGTTGACGATGGATTTGTGGGTTGTTGTTGGTGGTGGTAGTGGAGGTGTGTGTGGTACAATGGTGGTAGGGTGGTGGCGTTGCTGGACTTTTTTTGTTGTTGGTGGTTCATAGTGGATTTGTGGGCTTACTGGTGGTAGTGGTGTGTGTGGTGCAGCAATGGTGGGGTGGTGGGTTTGGCAGCAGTGGTTGCTAGTTTGGGATTTTGGGTGTTGGGGTGGTGGTTCCTTGGAGAGAGAGAGAGAGAGAGAGAGAGAGAGAGAGAGAGAGAGAGAGAGAGAGAGAGAGAGAGAGAGAGAGAGAGAGAGAGAGAGAGAGAGAGAGAGAGAGAGAGAGAGAGAATAAAAAAAAATAGTATTTAAATGAAGTGGTGAAAGAATAGTGTTTGGAATGTTTAGTGTATTGTAAAGTGGTATGGTACATTGTTAGAATTATGAGCCCTCAAAAACAATATTATGCATTTTTATTTGATAATAAATAACATTTTCATATACTTGACTATAATGGGTATTTTCATTGTTTAAATGTAGCATGTGATGTCACCTCTATAGAAAAATCATGTTGATGGTTAAGGAACCAAAGACAGGGAGTAATGCTTTTTCATAGATTATTTAATTGTTCTAGGCTGTGGATATTAATTTGAAATCACCACTAGAGCCTACACTTGTTGTGCTACTATATGATAGGATGATTTCTTCGTCATTGAGGTAGTGACTTTAAGCAGACAAGTGGATGTAATGTCAAAAAGTACATACATTTAACTAATCAAGAACACCTTATGGAGTGATCATTGTTAGTTAAAAGTTTGTTCTATCAAAATTTTCTTATTGTCCTCAAACATGAGAGGTTTGTATATATTTATTTATCATGCACATAGCTTTAACGATGTCAACTGATGATGCTCTTTTAAAGGCTATATACAGACACGTTGGGTTATGTGTGTAATGAGTAAAATATGTAAATGCTTAACAATGAATCCACCAGTCTCTAAAGATGATAGTATATACAATTGATTTTCATATTGGAGTTGGACTCAAGACGAAACCGGCCGGTGACTTTCAAAGATATTTTGAAGTCCAGTAGAATTATGAAATCAAGAAATTAAGGGTTACATAACCTAGGAACATGACAATAATATTAATCTAGTCCTAGTGGCTTATGGTGAATATAGTGTGGTGGAATGACGAATATATAAAATTGTAAGTAATAGGACTTCATATGTAATTCTCTAATCTTTAGGGGTCAATAGCAATTTGTTGATGGACATTATTGCAATCTAAAGAAATTCACTTATTTTCTTGATATGGTGAAGAAAATTAAGGAATAATTTTTGAGAGAGTTTCAATCTAAGTCAATAACATTCAAAAAGCTATTGATTGATCCTACAACTTAAGATTAGGATCCCTAAAGTTTCCACGTCCTATCTCTTTCTTGGGTTTTAAAAAAGTCTTAACAAAATAAGATTTTTAATTTTCACATTAGTGGTTGGCCATTAGAACTACTGGGTGATACTGTAGTCATCTAAAAACCGAAAAAGAAACATAGAGACATGAACACCTTAGGACGCAACATGCTCGGGTTGTTAAGGGAAATATGCAATTTTGTTCTATTTAGAATCCATGGTTGTGAGATACAACGCTCTTTGAATGAAAATAGAAATTTTTATTTCATATAATTGATAAAGTTTTTTTTTTTTTTTTTTATGAACAGATAAAGTAACTTTTTAAGTGGTAAAATAGGAACACTACAAAAAACTGGTCTACAACTGCATTTTAAAAACGTGGCTATAGGTCCATTTGGTCTACAACCGCGTTTTCTATAGCTGCGTTTTTAGGCGTGGCCTACACAATGTGACTATCGGTCCGACAAGTCTATAGCTGTGTTTTTTCAAACGTGGCTATAGGAGTTATTTTAGTTGTGTTTTTAAAATGCAGCTTAGGGTATACATTAGCCGCGTTTGTTGTGTTATTTTAGCCGCGTTTTTTAAAAACGCAGCTATAAGTCAATAGTTTAAGATGCATTTCTAAAAAATGCGGCTATAGGTTAGCTGTAGCCGCATTTTTGACAACGTGGCAAAATAAAACGTGGCTATAGCACACATTTTTTGTAAGCAAACTTTTATGCGTGAATGAACGTTATTAATTTTTTTTTTCCAGAAACTCCAAAATCATCCAAGTGTACATGGAGGGTTTTTTTTTTTTTTTTTGGGTGAGAATCAGGGAACAACGAACAAGGACTCTAGTGGTTCTCTTTTATGGCTACTGCTAAAGATTGGCAGAGAGTTTGATGCTTAAGCATCAAACTCTTCCCTTGCAAATGGCTGCCTCACTGACAACCACTTGATCAACCTCCACGTCTGAAATCTTCAGACTAAGCAATCATACTCCTATAGTCATTCTTGTACTTACTTTTTAATTGTTCGTTTGACGATATTTTTAAGCAATAATAAGAATTTTATTGAAAGAGGGCAAAATACAACTTAACAACAGAGATAAATTATTATTTTTATTTTTATTTTTTAATTTATGAAAAGAGATACATCATTTGAGTAAGGAATTAAGGATACAAAACTGAAGCTTCTTTGTTTTTGTTTATTTATTTAATTAATGATAAATAATTATTCACAACCTTTTTATAATTCGTTCACTTGATTTTCAAAGGAAAACTATTGAAATGATAAGTTTTTATTGAAATAACACGAATCATTATAAATGAAACTATTTTTTATAATACATTGATTTCAAACAAATCATATTAATAATTGTGAAAGAATTTGTCTCATTGAGCTTAATATTATTTATGAATACTGTAATTGCTTTATTATTTACCAATCAGATACATACATTTCCTAGGATTATATAAGGAAAAGAATAAGAATGAGTCTTTTTAAAAAAAAAAAAAAAAAAATGAAATACCCACTGGTAATTTAACTTTCCGAAACTGTTAGGTGAATTTATACACCTTTTACACTTGGCAATGAGTCAGAGACAATTCTAGAAAAGGCCATCAATATATATGATGTTTCAGCAGTATCATACCAACAAGGTTAAGTGGTCCAATGACAAAAGTTCACTTTCTCTTAATTTGATTGGAGTTAACTTGAGTTCGAAATCTCAAGAGCGCATGTTAGAATATTCACTCCTGATGTTCACTAGCCAGTGCTTTTGCCAGTGAAACTGAAAGCTCTATTATTATTATTATTTCATTAAGAAACATGTTAGTGGCACTTTTTGTAGCTCTCGTTAAATGTTAGTGACAATTGTATAAGAATCATTAAAAATGAAAATTTTTGCGCAAATTTATTTACTAGATAATAAAGTGATAAACGTTTGCAAGATAATTCTTGCTAATACGTTTGCAAGATAATGCTTAATAGGTGTGGAGTCCAAAATTATAAGTTGTGAGGGTCCCTTTTTGGACAGTGTCCAGGCCCAAGCTGAAGCAAGGACCCTGGGCCTTGTTGTTGTAGTTTGAAGGGACTGGGCTTGGTTCACCGCAGCTAAATGTGCTGCTTTTTCAAACCAAGTGGTGCACAGAACAAGGATCCTACAATACATACATACTAGCAAGCAAGAATATATGTATTGAACAGCAAGAAACAGTAAAGGAAGACAATGTAATAAAGAATCATACAAAATAATTGTTAAGGATCCTCAAATTAGTATAAAATATTTCATTATTTTTTCTTAATTGTGAATTACAATGTGCTCACTAAGATGTGTTACAAGGTCCAAATAAGCTCAAAAATTACAGACTTAGATAGCTATCTAAGCCTCTAAGACTTGCAAAGTTTGAATCCCTTTGAATCCAAGTATATTCTATAGTGGCTGTTTTGGGATACCAGGCGTTGTTTTTCTACTTTCTTTGAGTTTTAGACAGTGTTTTCTCAATGATTCTGTTATGATTCCCTATTGCTGAATGCCCCCCTAATGTTGGCTGCTTCCCCCCTTTTATAGTGTCATTCTAGGGTTCGGGGTACCACTGATTCTCCCCCCTTGGCTCCCTAGGTATCAGAGCCCTTGTTATGCCAGCCATTCTGATGGCTAGTTCTTTCCCTGTTTCTTATAGTTTTCCTTTTTTAGTGCTGTTTCCCTAAAAGCCACTTGCTTACTTTTCATTCCGGGGTGTCCTTGGAGAGCTAACCTTCAATCTCTCTTCTTTCAAGGCTTCTTACCTTTTAGACTCAGCTTTTTGGCTGTCCTTCCTTTTGTTATTTTTCCCGAGTGAGCCGAATCCATTCCTGCCAGGTTGAAGGTTTTCCCAACTACTTCCCCTTATGGTTCTTCTTCCTAGGTTCCCCGAGGTACCAGCCTTTTGTTCACGAGTTGTTGCTATCCAAGCCTTCTGATTCTTTGTTGCATCACTGGGTGCTTGAGAAGGACATATTTGCCCTTCGTTTCTTGTGTTTCGTGGCACCCCTTTTGAGTTGTCTCAATCCCACTTCAACCGTGCTGCGCATCCCGAGGATCTTGAACCTTTGGCAGCCTCTGGGGATCTCGGCCCAGTCCGTTCCACTGGACTCTTTCTTTTTGTCCTCTGATCTTGGCGGGCTGGGCCTTTTTCTTTCTTCCCTTTGTTTCATGGGCTCTAAGGCCTGTCCCTCCATGGGATTGGCCCATCGTGCTATTTCTTTGGGTCTTGGTGTTATGATTTTTTAGACCTCAACATAAGTCAATCATAAATCATCAGTACCACCACGTAACAAACAAATACCATTACATGTATGTGTTATGTTTCACGCAAAACCAATGAATTCACCTTTAGATTAGTTTGACAACCGAATTGGAGGCAAGTAACGTTAGGGACTTTTCTAACACTTTTATTTGGGAAGATGGGGGAAAATGGGCTTTTGCCATTTTTTTTATAAAAAAATCCAACATTTTGCCTCCTTTTTCAAACTAATTAGGGAAATGTCCCTGTTTTGAAAATTGATTTTCTAAAAATCGAGTTTCAATTTAAAACTTGATTTTTGGACAATTGAGTTATAACAAACTGAAATTTAAAAAAAAAAAAAAAGAATTGTATGGAACTCGAGTTCATGGAGCTTAAGTTCCATGCAATTTTTTTTCTTTTTAATTTTTTTTTTTAATTTTAAAGTTTGATCACCCCATACCTATAGCTGCGTTTAGGGAGCCCTATAGTGGCGTTTTAAATGGAACTCGAGCTCCATGAGCTCGAGTTCCATGTAAGTTTTTTTTTTTTTTTTTTTTTTTTTTTTTTTTTTTTTTTTTTTTTTTTTTTTTAAGTTTGATCGCCCCATACCTATAGTTGCATTCAAGGAGCCCTATGGTGGCGTTTTAAATGGAACTCGAGCTCCATGAACTCGAGTTCCATGTAAGTTTTTTTTTTTTTTTTTTAATAATTTTTTTTTTAAGTTTGATCGCCCCATACTTATAGCCGCGTTCAAGGAGCCCTATAGTGGCGTTTTAAATGGAACTCGAGTTCCATGCAAGTTTTTTTCTTTTTTTTTTTTCTTTTTTTTTTTTATCGCCCCATACCCATAGCTGCGTTCAGGGAGTCCTATAGTGGCGTTTTAAATGGAACTCGAGCTCCATGAACTCAAGTTCCATGCAAGTTTTTTTTTTTTTTTTTTTTTTTTTTTTTTTTTTTTTTTTAAGTTTGATCACCCCATACTCGATTTTCTACAAATTGAGTTTTACATTGAAACTTGATTTTGAGAAAATCGAGTTTCAAAATAGGGGCATTTTCCTAATTAGTTAGGGAAATAGAGCAAAATGCTAGATTTTTTGAGCGAAAGGGGCAAAGGCCAATTTTCTCCTGGGAAGATGGGATACATTATAGGGCATTGTTTTAGTGTATCTTTATCCTATATATATATTTTGTTGATTTTAATATCTCTAAATGATTTTTTTTTAATTTTTTTTTCTATGCTATGATACATATAATTTAAAAATCGCACCTCACCTCTTTTACCAGTAACCAATGGCCAAAATGTTTATTTGATTTCATTTTTTTCTTGCAGTGGGCAAAGATTTATAATCTTGTGGATATTGAAGCTGATCCCTCAAAAGAGAACTGCCTAAGAGTTTGTTGTGTCAAAATAGGAGTATTGGATTATTTTTTATGTTATAACTTTTCCTTGAAATGGACAACTTATGCTGCCTCTGGCTCATATGCTGCCCCAAAACAAGGTATGAGGGATCTCGAGTTTGGAGATTCCATTATGTCAATGTTTTGTCCCCGGATGGGAATTGTTGGATTCCAATGAAAAACCAATGCTATTAGGTTTTTTTTTTATTTTTTTTTTATTTTTATTTATTTATTTTTATTTTATTTTTTTAATTTATTTGAGAAGTGGTTCCGGAGGACAACTCCACAATTCAAACACCAAATATTGCAACACCCAACAACTATTTATGCCTATATATGTGCCTATTTACTATTCACATTTCACCATTTGATAATTATGATTTTTTTTTTTTTTTGAGAAAGTGATAATTATGAATTTGATTCACCAAATATGAAAATGTAAATATAGAAGTTATTAGTATCTTTAAAACATCACTTTTGTTTCTCTATATACGGTTGTCCAATCCTTTATCAATAGCTTTAAAACATCATTTTTGTTTCTCTATCTACGGTTGTCCAATCCTTCTTTCTTTATTTTTTTTCTTTTGTTTCTACTTTTTCCATTTGTTTAGTCATTGCACTCATACATTCATCTATCTATTATATTATTTAGCACTAATTACACTCACCTCCCTTGAGGTTTAGGGAAATGATACTCCACCCCAAACTTGAAGGGAAAAAACATTTTTCCTCCTTGAAATCCGATTAACCAAACTTTGTTTAATAGTATTAAAAATGTCATGTGCTAACCTGCCTTTTGTTTAAGGCAAATTTCAAAGATTATCCTCCATTTTCAGAATTCGAATTCATTGTTTTAAATTTTTAATTAAAATGTATTTAAAAATTTAAGTATGAATTTTGCTTCTTTTTTTTTTTTTTTTTTTTTTTTTTTTTTTTTTCAATGGGTTATGGAGAGATTTGTCATTGCAAATGTTTTGGTACTTAATAAATTTTGAATTTCTATTTTAAATTTATCAGTTTTTTTTTTTTTTAATCATAGTTAAAATTTTGTAAAGAGAATCTTATAAAAATTTATTCCTTTAGGTTTGGAGTGGAGTGTCATTTTCCCAAACCTCAAGGGGGGAGAGTGTAATTCTCCCTATTTATCTATAATCAATCAATATATATCATATACTATATAATAAAAGTTGGGCTTAGACGCCGTGGTTACGCCACGTGACTTCAACAAATTGCAGAAATTTTATTAAATTTTTATATTTTTAAAGAACTAAAAAGGAATAGTATACTACCAAGGGACTCTAATTCATTCTTATCTTTAATTCATTGTTATCATAAAGTAAGTGTATCTCTAAAAAAAATTGAAATAAATAACTATAGATTAATATTAGTTTAATTAGGACTCTAATTCATTCACAACTAACGCAACTAAAAAACAATACATGCAACTAACACAAGAACACAGACTCACAAAATTCAAACACTAGAACAAAACCAAAGCACAAAAACGTAATCCTAAAACATAACAAAAACCTTTGACCACAACAACACAAAATAAAACCCAAATTAAATCACACCCATACTATCAAAAAATACTATTTGAAAGGTGGTGTCATTGCAGAGACTTGCTCTTAAAAAGGTTAGCTTTTATTTTTACTTCTTCTTCTTTTTTTTCTTCTTTTTTTTTATTTATTATTATTATTTTTTTAATGTTATGTCTCTCTATATATGTGTGTATACATGTTTAATTGTTGATATAATTAAGTTTCTATTTTATTTTTCTTTCTTCATATTGCTTGGTTTCTGAAAAATTAAGAAAGGGGTACAAGTTTCTGAAATTTGAACTTTGATTTAATTTTTTCACCCTCTAATTCAAAAAAATTTCATCTTTATTTGTTTTTAGCTATAAAATTTTTTCATACTTAAGCTTTGGTCCAATTTTTTTTAGGTTCTTGCAAGGAGAGCCAAGAATCAATATACCTGGAAAGGGTTTGGTACAATCCCTATAGCCTTAAAGGAACTCAAGGTTAAGGCCTACAAAATTTTACTTCATGCCCACAACCAGTCAAATGGGGTAAATCAGAACCCAACAAGTACAGCTTTTCCCTCTTTGTAACAATTTGGGTTTTGAAAAATTGTTTTTGGGTATTTTAATTGTAAATGTTATTTGTGTTTTGTGTAGGTTTCAGATGATGATGAAAGACTTTCTAATCCCAGTACTAGAAGTCAGAATGACAAGTCAAAGCTTACCAATGCTGTCTAATACTCATATGCTTGCTAAAAGGTATTAATTTCTTTTTGGAACCCTTTTTTAAAGAACTAAAAAAGAATAGTATACTACCAAGGACTCTAATTCATTTTTATCATTAAGTAGTTTATCTCTTTAAAAAAAATAAAGAAATAAAAAACTGCTTCATGTCTGCTTCATGTAAGATTGTAGGTAAATTAGTATTAGATTAATCAGGACTCTAATTCATTCATATTTGAAATTCAAAAAATCAAGACTCTAATTCATTCTTATCTCTAATTCATTGTTATCATAAAGTAAGTGTATCTCTTAAAAAAAAATACTGCTTCCCATAAGCTTTTTTTTTTTAATTTTTTTATTATTTTTTTTGGTATTAACTTTAACGTAAAAAATAAAAAAATCTACTAACAATCTAGCTAATAACGTTAACTATTTTTTGGGATAAAGTATTTAAAAAAATAACAATAATATGTAATTAACCTAAACTTCTTGATTAGGTAACTTCATGGAGTTTAGAGTATTTGATTTTTACTTGGACTCCTTTTCTAGGTGGAGTATGTATATATATACACCGTTCATTGGTGTAGTTTTTCATTCTCCAACTTATTGTACAGTTTTTTTATTTAGGCTTCCATTTTTCTACCTACAATCATGTAGGTGTGTATTTTTTACTCTAATTTTTTATTATAATCAATTAAATACGTTTTATGTATTTGTTGCCTTTTGTTTAAGCTAATTTCCTTAGGGGGTAATTTCCTTATGTTTGATCTAATTCATATGTTAATGGTTTGATCCAATTTAATTATTTTGTTGTCCAATATATGTGTAAGTTGTCGTAGTAAATTCCAATCATAGACTATTAAATTCACATACAATTTTGCAATCTATATGGTACTTTGTTTTTTTAACTCTGTTTAATTTTTTTCTTGATTTTGTTTTAAGGTTTGTCAAAAAAGATTTCAAGCATCCTAAGAAAGGTTTGTAATCTAGATGTAGAAATTTGCAATTTTTTTTTTTTTTTTAATTAGAATGAAGGTTTTATTCCTCAAATAGTTCTATCTTTAAAAAGTGGCCAATTTTATGTTACTTTGTCTAAAGATTTTAATCATTAATATTGTTGTTAACAATACTGCAAATCACTTATATTGTAGATTCATTAGATATAAAATTTATATGCAAATAGTTTGATACATGTAACTACAAATGATATTATAGCACAATTGGTATGTTAGAAGATAATTTTGTATTAAGGTGCTATCATTTTATATTTGATGGTTGTTATACCAATGCAATTTATTCATTTCGTTATAATAATTACTTATTTGTTTATAATAATTATATATATACTACAACTTTTAACATAAAACCGTGCAATGCACGGGCCTTCAACTAGTATCTATATAAAAGCAGAGATCTCATGCGGCAGTGCATGAGGTCCTGCCATGTGGCGCTCTAATTTTTCATTTAGTCTTTTTAACCTCTTTTTATTATTATTTTTTTTTACTGTTACTCGATAAATTATAGTAACTTCTTTTTACTATTATATAAAATATGGGCTGCTCTTAACAATTAGCCCAAATGTTATTCTCTACAAAGTGGGCTACCTTTTAAAAACAAACCAAATCTTATGAAAAGCCCAAATCCAGTTATTATTTTACATACTTTGACCCAGGTCTAATCCTTCCTATGTGTAGGTCAAAGCCAAAACTCTTACCCACTTACAAACTCTCTTCCACCTCTCCCACGTGCAAATGATACTTCTAGAAAATCTCATGCTCATGAAAGCTCATCTTCCTTTTTTCTCAATTCAATTCAATACATTTTTATTTACTAATAATGTTCTATGCAATTTATGTAAGCAAATTCTCTTTGTCATCAACTAGTGCAACAAAAATATATATAAATCTTAAGATTCTTGAGGTGGTTGAAATAATTGACAAATGCATATTTTTAAAATTATTAATAACAAAAAAATTCTGATAAATATCATATACTCTCTCACAAAATACCATTTACATAATATTTTATTTAAAAAAATTCAATGATTGGAATGGTCAAAAACATGGTTCTATTCAAGAAAGATAAAAAATAGATGCAAAACAATTTTCATAGGAGGATTTATCTTTAAAGAATATGAAGACAATAGAAGAGATCAAATGCATTGAATGGGATCCAACGAAACATGTTTATTAATCATTTCAAAGTATACCCATCATTTACATGAAAAAATAATAATACATCATACTATTTACATTAAAAAAAAAAAATTCTTATTAACTTCAAAGTTCATTGCATGATGTGAACTACTACGGTATTGCAAATCAACATCGATACAATGATGGGTTGGTATTACATTTCATGTGTGTGTTAAGAACCCATGGGTAGAACTCACCCTTGAAAATTGGCTTACAAAGGGATTGGCTTGCAAGGGGAGGGTGCCCAAGAGCTTATAAACACATGGTTAAGCTTACACTTAATCCATATGAGACATTAGGATCATAACATACTACCATGTTCTATAGCCGACGTCCACGATGGCTCACTCTAGCGATACTGACCCAATGGTAGCCCTTTCTCTTTTTGATGCCTCCACTCACCTATCAGTAATTTTAATCTAGCCTCTAGGTCACCCCCTCCAAGATTCGACCACAAAGCTGCAACTCATTTGATCCCATACTCAATGAGTTACGTCCGATTACTTAACATGGTGGTTGGCTCTGAAACTAAATGTTAAAAACCCATGGGTAGAACTCACCCTTGAAAAATGGCTTGCAAAGGGAGGGTGCCCAAGAGCTTATAAACACATGGTTAAGCTTACACTTAATCCATGTGGGATATTAGGATCATAACAGTGTGCTTTATGGAACGAAGGTCAAACCACAGTCAAGATCATTTTGGTGTGCAAAATGTGAAATAAAAACGAATCTCTCTATCCCAAAGTTAAAGGCACTCGCATTAACTACATACTCTCCAAATATTTATAATATATTCATCTCACTATAAGTACCATATATACAATTGCAAACTACTTCAGCTACATGATTCAAATTGAAGTTTTTAATGCAACCAACAAAACAACTTTTTTTTATATTTGATCAAGAGATCTTACTGAAAAACAAACTGAGGTACAACTTATTTAAATTATTATATTATTGTAAAACTTTTGATCATAATATATATTAAATGTATTCCTCATATGCAGATTGATATTAGAGAAGGAATTCCACATGATCTGAAGAAAATTTTAGGAAGAAAATACATTTTATACTTCATTTAAATGAATTCAATCTAAAGGATGGTTTTGAAAATTACACAGTTGCTCAGATTTTTGATACACCTTCAAATGACAAAAAGGTGTAGAAGGAAAAAAATACACAATCTAATATGCTAACTCTTTTGCTACACTATTCCTTATAAAGTAACAAAAAAATGTAAAATCATTTGCAAAAAACTGTCACATCACTAAATTTAATATGAATGCAGATACCTACACAAAATCTTAGCGACAAGTCCACAAGTCCAAACTTTATAAGATTCAGTCAAAAATCTTCCAATTCCAATTCATTAGTGATTAACACAAATGATGCAACAAAAGGAAAAAGTGATGAGATCTCAAAATTGAACAAATAAGGACGGACCAAACTTCAAACGTTGAAGATGAAGAAACAGATGACGATAATATACCCCTCAACAAGATTTACAGGCATCACCATACTGCAAAAACAAAGCATTGAAGAAACAAAAAAAAAACAAGATTTTACAATGAAGCTTTTTATTACATCACATAATAAAGATCAATAATATGGAATTAATTAACATGCTTTATCATATTTTATTATACAATATTACTCCAAAGTTATTTTTTTTTTATTGCTCATTATTTGAACAAAATATTTATAATGGATTTGAGTCTGCAATTTATAATTATTGCTTCTTATGATGAACTCATTACTAACAAAGTTTTATAACAAATATGCTATAATATATGTACAACATTCTCCAAAAAAGTTTTACATAAATTATTACAACATTATCTGTGCATTGCACGGGCAACTTACTAGTATATTATAAAAGTTGGATCCCACAACTGGTGGATGCACAAAGTGATGACACCTATTCCTTTGCCAATACATATATCAATGACAAATGTAATATTTAAGAGTGATGCAAACATACAATGCCATATGGCAAATAATGATTTGTACACATCATAAATATTTGACACCTCAGAATGACTTCATTTACTATATGGCATATGAAAGGTTTATTGCTTAAACATTCACCTTCCCCAACCTTTGACCTTCTTAATTCCCTCTTTATTAATGAATACATTTTTTTTCCTTCTTCCCCTTCATATTTTTAGATATAAATATGTTATCTTTTTATCCCTCTTATTATAACTAACAAGCCTAGGAAATTCGATAAGAAATTTTTTTTTCACCATTGTTTTGTTTTTTTTTTTTTTTTTCCTCCACAATCAAAGGTACCTCTCTCTCTCTCTCTCTCTCTCATGCGTGCACACACACATATTTTTATATTAATCTCTAACCTTTACTCTTTGGTTTGTTTTACAGATTGCTCTTTGTATATGGAATTCAAGATTGAATGATACTTGAAGAGAAAAATTGATTTACATATTTTTATTATTTAAAATTTGTTGTTATTATTTTGATGTTAATGCGAATATTTTTTTTTTCTTTTGGTGTTTTGATTAGTAGGTGATTTTTTTATTTGTTTGGAGAATCAATTAGTGGGTCATATTCAATTTTGTTATTTCGTATAACTTTCCAATTGTGATCCAAATGTCTATTCATATTTGCATGATTTTGGAATTTACTATGTATATAAAAGTTTCTAATAGTTCTGTCAACGTTTATGCATCCAATATTTGGGTTAGAATTTTTATGTTTATTCTAAAATTATATACAACCTTTTTCATTCATGTTTTGAATAATAAATTTTATTTTCGTTTTATGCAAGTGTGATCTCCTAAATAATAGTTACATATTTTTTTACATATTCTTATTGAAACTCATAACTAACATACATGATAAAAAAAAAATAATGCTATACATTTAAAGGAAATCTTTTCATAAAAATGTTTTATTTTTCCCATAATTTGCATATCACTATCAAAGAAATTTTGTTTTTCCTTCCTTCACATTAAGATTGATATAAATATTATAATACTAAAATTTTATATATCGTAGTATTCTTTAAACTAATATATATTATGGTTAAAAAAAATTTAATAAAGCAAAAGTATAGTCTCAAAATTTATATAATAATCTTTATGAGTGTTATATAAATAATTTTAAT
Source organism: Quercus tomentella (assembly GCA_028535165.1). Classification (NCBI taxonomy): domain Eukaryota; kingdom Viridiplantae; phylum Streptophyta; class Magnoliopsida; order Fagales; family Fagaceae; genus Quercus; species Quercus tomentella. The sequence goes on from JAPQVY010000155.1 coordinate 39,480,704, forward strand.
ATATTGAAAGATTATTTTGGACCTCGTATGTAATATTTTTCACTAAAATAATATGCATAAAATTTTAATCATTGTTTCACTAACAATGTCAATTGATTAGAAACGATTGGAAGAAAAAACAAAATTTTTTTTTCTTTGATTATGATTATGTTTTCGTTAAATTTTTACTTCTACATGATATTCAAAATAATAATATTTACGAGTTTCCTTGCATAATAATAATAATAACAACAACAATAATAATAATAATTTATATATATATGGTTGGGTTCAAGTTACACCTGGTGTAACTCTTGTAAAGTTACACATTTTTTATACTGTAGATTTTTAAAACATCTAACGATTGAAAAAATATTATTAAATGCATTTTTCTTTAGAATAAAATAACATTTTTTACTTAATTAATACTAGAATTTTTTTTCTCTCTCCTTATTTATTACTTTCCACTTTATTAAAAGGCATACCACCATTTTCAAGAACCTGCAAAACACATACTCATCCACTAAAGGGCACTTGCCATAGAGAAAGTGGGAGTTTTGGCAAAGAACCAATTGCGCATTGCACCAGAAATTTGTTAGATTGGCTTTGTTTGCAAATCAAACATTTTAGAGTTGTTCTGTTTTCCTACCAAACTTAATTATTCTATATCTATAAGAGTTTCTAAAGAGTTTTACTTTAGAAAGAATCCAAAAAAAAGTGAAGTTAAATTTATATATGTAATCAGTAATCATATAGGGCAGGTGGCATCCCAAAGTCTATGGGAGAAGACTTGTAGTATTCTCTTTTGGACACCCGTTAGAGGAAGCTCAAAATGTCATGGATAAGTTTTAGATAATGCAATGGCACACAGCAAAAAAGACCAACATACAAGGAGGCAAATGATTAGTACAATAAGCCTTTTGTACTCCTACTAAACAAATATGGCTGGGAGAAATCCAACCTATCATATGTGATTTACAGCAACCTCTTATAGTTTACTCAATAAAATTTCTACCGTTCACTTAAAAAATTGAAAGTTTGAGATAAAATTTTGGCCTTTATAAAAACAAAAAATGATAGAGTGCTCTTCAACGGGGTGGAAAGAAAGCTATCTAAAGAATTAATTCAGATTTCTCCTATCCTAGGAGCTCTCTCTCTCTCGTTCTAATACAAGATTTTCCCCTCCCTTAGGTTTCCTAAGGGCCTGCCTTTACTTTTCCTTATTTCTTTGGACTTTTTTCACCATGGCTGAGGATGTTATAGATAGTTTGGAGAATATGAAGCTGACATCGGAGGAAGAAGAAGTTATTGCCCTTCCAGATGAGGGGCGAAAGGAAGAATTTGAGAGCTATGCTTTGAGTTTGATTGGAAAGCTCCTCACTTGTAAACCTTTTAATAAGAAGGTGGCGCAAGACACTTTACGAAGAGCTTGGGGGATGGATGAGGGGATGCACATTGTTGAAGTAGGGTCAAATCTGTTTCAATTCAAGTTCAAGACAGAGTTTGAGTTGGAGCGGGTGTTTAAGGGTGGTCCATGGACTTTTGATAACCAAGTTCTTTTGCTACGCAAGTGGTAATTGGGAATGACTGCAAAGAATGTCCGGTTTGATTCGATATCCTTGTGGGTGCAGATTTGGGATGCTTCGTTTGACATGGTTAGTCCCACTGTTGCAGCAGAGATTGGTAGTCATATAGGGGTGGTAGAAGAGGTGGAGAATAGACGTAGACAAGATGGGCAAAATTTGTTCATGAGGGTTAAAGTGGCCATTCCAATAGCGAAATTGGTTCGTCGAGGGGGATTTCTGGCTGGCTCAGACAGCCAAAAGATGTTGACCACTTTCAAGTATGAGAGATTACCAATGTTTTGCCATTATTGTGGTTTATTGGGCCACGATATCAAGCACTGTGCTAATTATTTTGTGTTGACGAAATCTGGAAAGGAAGTGCAACTCCAGTATGGAGAGTGGTTGAAGGCTAGTAGGGGAAGACAACGGATGGAACGAACTAAGCCTAATCAGGGTGACACATTGCCAGAGAAAGGGCACTTACAGTCAGATATCTTAGGTGCGGTGGCGGCAGAAGGGCTTAATCATGCAAACCCTAGTGGAACGGAGGTTAGTGAGAAAGGAAATAGTGATAAATCAGGTAACACTCCAGAATATGGGGATTGTGTTCCAGATTTCATGGGAAGGGCTGAAACAGATATGGAATGGTTAACTCCAAACGACATGGGGGACAGCTCAAAGGAGATAATGCTGATACCTGAGGAAGTGCACGTGGTTTCAAATTTAAAAGCTGAGGGTAATGTATCTCTGCATGGGTTTACGCACACATGGAGAAGTTGGGATTTAATGGGCCAAAGCCTTCTAAATCACGACCCACTTGGACAAGACTAGCCCGAATGGTTTATGGAGTAGAGAATTCAAGCCCAGCTGAGGAAGCCACGGTGTTAGGGAAGAGAGGTTCGTATCAGGAAAGGATGGGTGAGGGTTCAGAGTCAGACGTTCACTTAAGGACCGGGAAAAGATTCAGGTTAATCCAAATAAAACAGTGGGGGTGCTAGAGCACCCTTGCCGATCACAATAAGGCTGCTAAGTTGGAACTGCCAAGGGCTTGGGAACCCTTGGATAGTTCGAAGCCTTTGCAAATTAGTGAAGGATCAAGATCCCACAGTGTGTTTTTAATGGAAATACGACTGGACAAGGAAGGGTTTGGTAAGCATTGCAGAGAGTTAACCTTTCCTAATAAGTTGATAGTGAAGAAGCCGAACTCAGGGGGAGGTCTAGCTTTGTTGTGGAAATCGGATGTACAATTGGATGTGATAAACTATACTGAGAATCATATTTTGGCTAAGTTGGTGAAGGAGGATGGTTTTGTGTGGCATTTAACCTGCTTCTATGGCTAGCCTGAAGGTAGCCAAAAGTGCAAGTCTTGGGCTCTTTTATCACATGTTGCTACGTTGGTTCATGGGCCCTGGCTTTGCATGGGCGATTTCAATGCAATTCTACTTTCTTTAGAGAAAAAAAGCAAGCACCCAACTCCGTATAAGTAGATGGAGGAGTTTGGTTCAACCTTGGAGACGTGTCAGTTGATTGATATAGGATATCGTGGTTATCCGTTCACTTGGAATAACAAAAGGCTGGGAGAGTCCAACACAAAAGAAAGACTAGATCGGGCAATGGCAAACACAGATTGGAGGGATCGATTTCCAGCAAGTATGGTAACGCATCTCCACTCTCACGCTTCAAACCATCTTCCTTTTATCTTGCAAACCCGGACAGACTAAAGATTAAGGGCTTAAGGTGTACGTGGTTTCAGGTTTGAGGAGGCTTGGTTATTATGGGATGATTGTGAAAGAAGGGTTGATGAAGCATGGGCAGCAAGGAGTGGATCAGGTTCAGCTTTATCTAACATCCATGAAAAGATTGTGTACTGTGGAGGAGACCTTCAGGCATGGGGTGCAATGAAGACACATCCAGATGTGGAGGAAATAAAGAGGCTACAAAACCGGGTTGAGTATTTGAATATGAGGGATACCATTGAAGAGAATAGGGCCGAATTCTTAGAGGTTAGTAAGCAGTTAGATAAGTTCCTTCTCAGGCAAGAAATTTATTGGCACCAACGATCTTGCATCCCGTGGCTTAAATATAGGGATAAAAACACCAAGTTTTTTCATTCTAAGTCTTCCCAGAGATGTCAAAAGAATTTTATAAACGGTATTAGAGATCAGCAGCAAAATTGGGTTGAAGAAATTGATGACATAGTAGGGGTCGCAATTACATACTTTGAGAGTATTTTTAGTTCGAAAGGATGTGATCGAATGGAGGAATGTCTTAACACAATGCCTCATAAAGTGACCTCAGAGATGCAGGAGTATTTGTCCAGAGATTACAGTGCTGATGAAATCAAAGCAGCGTTGTTCCAGATGGGACCAACAAAGGTACCTGGACCAGATGGTATGAATGCTCTCTTTTACCAGAAATTTTGGCATATAGTTGGTGATGATGTGATTGCTACTGTGTTAGATATTTTGAACTCTGGTTTAATGTTGCCTGAAATAAATTACACTCATATTGTGCTTATTCCAAAGATTAAAATGCATAAGAAAATTTCAGATTATAGGCCTATTAGCCTCTATAATGTGATTTACAAAATTATTTCTAAAGTATTGGCTAATAGATTAAAGATTATTCTCCCTCATCTGATATCTCCAGCCTAGAATGCCTTTTTTCCTAGACGTTTGATTACTGATAATGTGTTGGTGGCTTATGAGTCCTTGCATTCCATGCATAATATGAGATCTAGTAAAAATGGTTCTCTAGCCTTGAAACTGGATATTAGCAAAGCCTATGATCGGGTTGAGTGGGACTTTCTGAAAGGAATTATGTCTAAATTGGGACTTCCTGATATGTGGTTAGAAAGGGTCATGAGTTGTGTAACCACTTCTTCTTTCTCTGTTCGGATTAATGGAAAGGCTCATAGGAACATCCGACCCTCAAGAGGTCTCTGCCAAGGAGATCCTCTATCTCCTTATTTATTTCTTTTATGTGCAGAAGGGTTCTCATCCTTGCTAGCCAAAGCATAGGAGGAAGGGAGGCTTCATGAAGTGTCTATCTACTGGAGAGCTCCTACCATTTCGCATTTGCTATTTGCAGATGATTCCCTTTTATTCTGTAGGGCTAATCAAGAAGAGGTGCAGGTTGTTACAGAGGTTCTACAGATATATACGGCTTCTTCAGGCCAATGCATCAACTTTGAGAAATCCTGAGTTTATTTTAGTAGCAACACAGCAAGGGAACAGAGGGATAACATTAAGGTGGCCTTGGGAGTGGGGGAGGTGGACAGGTTTGATACTTATTTGGGGTTACCTACTTTAGTTGGTAGATTTAAGTATCAAACTTTCTCCTTTTTAAAGGACTGAGTATGGAAGAAGGTACAAGGATGGAAAGGACAACTCTTATCTAAATCGGGGAAGGAAGTTCTAATAAAGGCGATGGTGCAATCTATTCCTACATATACTATGGGGGTCTTCCAGTTACCGGTGAAGCTATGTAATGATCTTACCGCTATGTGTGCAAGATTTTGGTGGGGGCAGATGGGTAATGAAAGAAAGATCCATTGGAAGAGTTGGGATGCATTATGTCAACCAAAGAAGTAAGGAGGAATGGGTTTTTGAGACATACGGCTGTTCAACTTAGCCATGTTAGCCAAACAAGGGTGGCGTTTATTGCAAGAAAAAGATTCACTATTATATGGATGCTTTAAGGCAAAGTATTTCCCACGTTGCAGTTTTTTGGAGGCTAAGGATGTGCCAAACAATTCTTATGCTTGGAAAAGTCTTATTGCAGCCCAACCTATCTTGAAGAAGGGATGTTGTTGGAGGGTGGGGGATGGATCTTCTATACGAGCTTTGCAGGATAAATGGATTCTGAATTACCCCACGAATATGATCTTACATATGCCATCTGATGTGGACAGGAAGCTACAGGTCAGTGATCTTATAGACTGGACAATCCATGACTGGGACAGGGGGAAAATAGGAGGCATGTTTCATAGGGAGGAAGCAGAAGCTATTTTCTACATTCCCTTGAGCAAACGACTCCTACCAGATACCGTAGTGTGGTTGCCAAAAAAGGATGGGGAGTACTCGGTTTGGTCAGGATACTTCACTACTAGGAAGGTGCAAAAGGAAATGCCTGGATTTGAAGAATGCTCGGAGTCGAACACCAATAGTATGATTTGGTCAAGGTTATGGAAGCTTCGTATACCCAACAAAGTCAAGATTTTTGGGTGGAGGGCAGGTCAAGAGATCCTCCCGACAAGAGTAAATCTTGCCAAGCGCCAAACTTTGAAGGATGACACATGTCAGCTAAGCAAGCAAGCAAGACTCGGAGTCGGTGTTGCACGCATTATGGGATTGTGCTGTGGCTAGAGATGTTTGGGCTGGAAGTCAGACTCGGATGCAGAAGAGTGTGAGTGGTCAAGCCAGTTTTATCCAACTGATGGACGACATGATGCTCAAGTTGATGAACGAAGATGTTGAACTATTTCTGGTGCTGAGCTAGATTATTTGGAATCAACGAAACACAATTGTTCATGGAGGAGCCTTACAAGACCCAAACAGACTTGTACAACGAGTTGTGGATCTGTTGGAGGAGTATCGAGAGGCTCAGGTGCAGTTAACTATACTGAGTCAGACTGAGATAGTGTAGACATGGATGCCACCTGCTGGGTTACACTACAAAATTAATTTCAATGCTGCAGTGTTTGCTGACATTAAGGCTTCGGGCTTTAGGGTGGTCATTTTGAACGATAAGGGTGAAGTTATGGCGGCTTTATCAGCCAAAGGGCCACCGGTGATGGACAGTGAGGAGGCTGAGGTGTTGGTAGGGCGTAAAGCATTGGAGTTTGCATTGGATGCGGGTTTCACAGAAGTGATACTAGAAGGGGATAATATAGGAGTTATGAGGTCCATCCAATCTAATGGGGTGAATAACTCAGGTCTGGGTCACATCTATGGAGATATCCACTGCCTGGCAGCAGGTTTTAGAGCTTGGTCAATTAGCTATGTAAAACGTACTACTAATTCTATTGCCCATTTGTTGGCCAAATATGCTAGACAAGTAGTTGATGAACGGGTATGGTTGGAAGAGTCCCCACCACCTGCTCTAGAAGCGTTGTACTTTGATTCTTGCTATTTTAATGAATGAAATCTGAGTTCACTTTCAAAAAAAAAAAAAAAATACGGGGTGGAAAGAAAAGGAAAAAAAAAAAAAGTGTGGAAAGTAATAAATAAAGGGAGAGAAAAAAAAAGGTTATTAATTAGGAAAATTAGATGGAAAGCAATAAATCATTCTCAAAAAAAAAAAAATCAATATTTTAGAAATCTACAGTGTAAAAAATGTGTAATTTTTTAACTGTTACATCAGGTGTAACTTGAATATATATATGAGTTGAGTTCAAGTTACACCAATCATTATTTTTTAATTGAATGTAAATTTTGACAAATTGACCGTTGGATTACATTATCTTTGTATATTCTTCATGCTTGCAAAATTTCGAGATAATCAAAGATCAATAGTTATGTCTCAATTGTATAAATTCGAGTTTTTGTAATTTAAAATAATGCATAAAATATGAATTTATGGATTGAATAGTAAATAATATCTGATTAGTATTCAATGGTGGAATTTTCAAAATATAAATTCATTAACAAGTTATTGAGTGGTGTAATATTATTTAGAGTTACACCAGGTGTAACTTGAACCCAATCATCTCTCTCTTTATATATATATATATATATATATAATGTGCAACACATAGGATTATTACTAGTTATTATCTATATAAAAGTTGAATTCCTAAAACGAAAGGATACATACTGCGATGACAAGTCTTTTTGTCAAAGTACATAACAATGACATGTGTCAATGCACTTATTTATTATCATTTGACTTTGAGTTTTAGGAGGAAAAAAACTAAATAATTACCATTCTCACATTAAGTGAGCACTACACTACTAGTCATTATCATATTAAGTGTTAGAGGAAAGAGATGAATACATAATTAATACAATAAAGTGATTTAAATCATTTTGTCTTGCATATGAACTAAAAATGGCCAATATGTGAATTAAACATGGATACTCGTCCTTTTGTGTTACACACGTTTTTTTAAGAATTCGAATTTGGTAAGGATAAGGTGTAAAACTCATATTTTACACCATCAATAAAAGATTAAAATATCAGTTTTTTACTTAAAATTCAATACACCATACCACCCATAATAATATCCCAATAAACTCATAGTTAAGTTGAATTTTCAAATAAGTATTAGATTTGATTGAGTGTGGTTGTGCCTATTATTTAATATATAAAATGATGATGTAGCATGTTGGGATTGGAGGGGTAAAACTTAGGTTTTACACCACATTCTTAGGACAAAATTTAGCTACAAAATTGGTTGTAGCCTTAGGCTACAAACTCACTCAATATCTTTTTATTGAAGGTGAATTTTGACAAATCTACCATTGGATTACATCTTCTTCTTATATCCTCCATGTTTGCAAAATTTCAAGAAAATTAAAGATCAATAACTATGTCATCAATAAATTTTTAAATTGCAAGTTTTTGTAATTTAAAATTATGCATAAAATATAAGATTATAGATTATATAGTAAATAATATCCGATTGACACAAAAATTGACATATGTATTAAGAGCGTAAAGAACATGTAATTCAACAGTTAGATTTTCAAAATATGCAGTAATATTTATTTTATTGAGTAAGTTTGTAGCCTAAGGTTACAACCAATTTTGTAGCTAAACTTTGTCCACATTCTTATTGAATTTAATCTCTTTTTTTAATGACCTTTTCTGTTACACGTGGAAACATAAAAAGAATTGCAATAAAATGGATTGTATTTTTATGAAAAAGAAAATAAAAAATCATTGAGTTGTCATATCATATCCTTTGTAACTCATAAACCTGAAAATTTATTAATAAACGATAACTGTGCACTATATATTAACATATAACACTATAAATTTCAATTGCAAAAAAAGAATCCTGAAAAAGGTATGACTTTGTTAACTTCTCATTCTTTTTCAAGTTATTTAATATTTTCCTTTTCTCATTATATCAAATTTCTTTTCCTTTTTGAAATGAGTTTCTGTTTTCTTGGATAAATAAAATAGATAAAAAAATTCACCTAGAAATTCAACAAATTTGTGGAAGGAGAGAGAGAGATATGAATCCGTGAGTTTCCCTTCTCTTGATGCTAATGGAGTTCTATTTGGAAACTTACTTTTTAATTAGCAATAATCAGAGAGTTACAAAACTTCCCATATCATTTATCTTAATACTAATGGAGTTCCAGTGTTGATGTTCTCCATAGATTAGCATACAATCAATTTTTTTTTTTTTTTTTCATTTTTTGTTATATTGCAAATCTAATGCCATTTCTGTTATTAACTATTGGTGTGTAGACTTTTTTTTAAAACATTTTTTTGTTGCAAGAATTTATTTATTTATTTTGACATGTTCGTTACAATTTATTTGAGCATATATATATATATATATATATATATATATATATATAAACATTCTAATTAAATTCAGACACAAATTAATAGACAACCACGTAAAATAACAACAAAAAACTTTAATATATAATAATAATAACACATTCTCTCAAATAAATAGTTTTTTTCTTAATAACATGTCTACTTATAATATTTATAACTTGTAATAAGTTGAAGAAAAAGATTGTGTGAAGTAGGGTTGAGCATGAATCTGGCCTACCTGACCAATCCGATCGACCTGATCCGAAGAGTTTTGGGTAGATTGAATAATTGCTCGATTCAATTCTGTGTCAAATACTTAGGTCTTAGGTCCAACCCGACCCACCTGATCTTTAAAAAAAATAAAGTTGCCATGTTTTCTCAATTTTGAAGCTATTTGCTTGCCACTCTTCTTTTTCTTTTCTTTTTTCCTTCAAATTAATGTTGTAGGTACGATAGGCCCAGTAATCCACATTAGTGAATGAAGAAAGGGGTCTGGTCATGAGGGTTCAGGAAGGTGGTCCGAGGAGGAATGCCTCCTCGGCTAAGCAAAGCAGAGGTCAAAAGATGTGGTCTGCCATCCAGAGCAACGTTCCAGGAAATTCTATTGATAAGGATATACATCATGAAAGCACAGGACAAAGGGAAGCTATGAAATATTTGAGAGAAAGTTGCTACCACTGCATTGAATGCTCTGCAACTAACTCTTTGGCCGCATTAATGTAGAAATGCTACCTGAACAGTAATTTTCAGCCTTACAGCTACTCCCAGAAACTTCAGGAAGGTGCTGATGGGACAAGGATCAATGCCAGCAACCTGGTCTACATGTGGAGGGTGGAGATTAAAGGATGAAGATAGTATAAAAGAGAAAGAAGACCCTGAGGGAGAGGGATCGGAGAATTGAGAGAAAAACACTGTAGCAACAAGAATTGAACTTATAATCAAATTCAAAAGAAATATATACTAGAACTCATCTCCTCAGACTGTGCCGAGGACGATTTTCTTTGGATAAAACTAGTTTATCTTTGTTTTCTTGTCATCTGGATCCATTATAATTGTTATCCAACTCATTAGAGCCTAGTTTTCTAACCCACTCTCTACAAATTCATTGTATTGGACTCATTGGGTCTAGATCCTATTACCTTTTGGGCTTAGAAGAGAAATTGAGTCCTTACAATTGGCGCCGTCTGTAGGGATTTCTTGTGTTGTAGTGAGTTTAACATTCAATTATGGTAGGTTCAAGTCTGAATCGAGGGGAGTCTGTTGGTTTCCAACTTCAAGACCAGTTTCTCAACCTTGAACGGAGAAAGGACCTAGAGGTTAATGTGCATACCACCCATACTAGTAGGAGCCAGTCGCGAAATAGGAGTCGCATCTCTCATGAAGAGAATACTAGAAGCATGCAACTGGAGATTGACTGTTTGCAAAAAAGGTTGCGCCGTGAACCACATAGAAGGACTCCTTCAACTTCTGACTTTTCTTCTGATGATGATGGAGATGGCAGTTGCAGGCCCACGTCGAGGACTCCCCCTAGTGAGTCTTTCTCGTGTGATAAGGATCACCACCATAGGCTCAGACATAAGAGCCCATCTTACAAAGGCCTGGGAAATGACGCTATGAGTAGAGCGTTAAACCAAATTTCCAAATCACCTTTCACATACAGAATTGAAGGGGGAAAACTTCCTCAGGGTTTTACTTAGCCAACATTCACCATGTAAAATGGTTGAACAGACCCTGTAGAGCATGTGAGCTACTTCAACCAGAGAATGGCTATGCACTCCAAGAATGGGGCCTTGATGTGCAAGGTGTTCCCATCTAGTTTGGGGCCTGTGGCAATGAGGTTGTTTGATGGCCTGAGAGCAGGTTCTATTGATTCCTTTAAGGAACTCACCCAGGCATTCGGATCTCATTTTGTTACTTGTAGCAGAGTTCCTCGACCTTTGGACTCTTTGTTGTCCATGACTATGCGAGAGGGAGAGACCTTGAAAACATACTCTGACAGGTACTGGGAGATGTTCAATGAGATTGATGAGAATTTTGATGACATAGCTATAAGGACTTTCAAGGTCGGCCTGCCTGCCGAGCATGATTTGAGAAAATCTTTGACGAGGAAGCCTGTAAAAAGTGTGCACTAGCTCATAAAGGAGGACCAACAGCAAGGGAAGGGGAAGGCTAAGGTTATCCCTCAAGATAGGAGTGATTTCAGGTCGGATAGATACAACTATAACCAGCCTTGAAGAGACTTTGCTGGGCAATCTGGGTCTATTGCTACTCAGGTGGTCAGCATAGTGTTTTTGCGAGCCAAAAGGGGTAAAGTGTTCTGTTGAGGGGGGCTTATAGTAATCAAGGATTTTGGTGTTATCTACGGATGCAGTGTCAGAAGGGGCAAAGTGTGAGAAGTTAGAGAAAATTGTTATAGATGATGATTCGGAAAAGTTTTTTCAGGTCAGAGCTCAGCTGCCTCCTCGAGAGAAGGAAGAGCTGATAGTGTTCCTTAAGAGGAATATTGATGTGTTTGCCTAAAGTGCTTATGAAGCTCCTGGCTGTCATCCCCAAAAAGCAAGCACCTCGGCGTTCACCTAAAAAGTATTCTGATACTATCAAGGACGAGGTGATCAAACTTAAGCAGGCTGGGGCTATCAAGGAGGTGTTTTACCGTAACGGGCTGGCCAACACGGTGGTGGTGAAGAAGAAAAGTAGAAAATGGTAAGTATGTGTAGATTTCACGGATTTGAACAAAGCTTGCCCCAAGGATCCTTTTCCCATGCCTCGAATAGATCAGTTGGTGGATGTCATTGTAGGCCATCCTCATATGAGCTTTTTGGATGCCTTCCAAGGGTACCATCAGATACCTTTAGCTTTGGATGATTAAGAGAAGACAACTTTTGTTACTCTTACTGGAAATTACCACTACAAGGTGATGCCATTTGGTTTAAAGAATGCAGGGTCTACCTATCAGAGGATGATGACCAAGATGTTTGAGCCACAGCTAGGAAAAAATATTGAGATTTATATATATGATATGGTGGTAAAGAGTAAGTTAGAATCCGAGCATGTTAGTGACCTCGGGAATATCTTTGTGATATTGAGGAAACACAAGCTACACCTTAATGCTTCTAAGTGCTCTTTTGGTATTGGTTCAGGAAAGTTTTTAGGGTACATGGTCACTCACCGTGGAATTGAAGTCAATCCTGACCAAATTAAAGCAATTAACAGCTTGCAGCCACCTCGAAATCCCAAAGAAGTCCAGAGATTAACATTAATGACTGCTGCCTTGAATCGATTTATCTCTCGATTAGCGGACAAGTGTAGACCTTTCTTCTAGTTGTTGAATAAGGGAAGGGATTTGAGTGGACCGAGGAGTGTGTCCTAGCCTTCCAGCAGCTGAAGGAATACCTTTCTCGGCCACCTATTATGTCCAGGCCCGAGGTGGATGAGGTTTTGTTAGCTTACATTGTTGTGGCTTCCCATGCCGTGAGCTTGGTGCCAATACAGGTTGATAGTGGTGTGCAAAGACCAATTTATTATGTGAGTAAGTCGTTGCATGAAGTAGAAGTTCGTTATTTACCACTGGAGAAGACTATTTTGGCAGTAGTACATGCTACACGTAAACTCCCTCACTACTTCCAATCCCACACAGTTGTTGTTTTAACCTAACTTCCACTTCAATCACTACTTCGAAGTGCTGATTACACAGGAAGGATTGCTAAGTGGGGTACGATCCTAGGGACTTTTGATATCAAATATATGCCTCGCACCTCTATCAAGGGCCAGGTCCTAGGAAATTTGGTGACCGAGTTTGTTGAATCCCCATTGGAAAAGGAAGTTGAGAAGCAGAACATAGATGGAAAATCAGTTGGCATGGTCTCCTTGTAAGAGCCTTTATCTTGGAGGGTATACGTTGATGGTGCAGTAAATTAAAGAGAATCTGGAGTGGGGCTAGTTGTAATTTCTCTTGAGAAGATCATTATTGAAACATCCTTAAAGTTGGGTTTCTTGGCCACAACTAATGAAGCTGAGTATGAGGCTTTATTGGTAGGGATGACTATGGTTCAGAAAATGGGAGGAAAAATAGTGGAGATATTTTTAGATTTAAGGTTGGTTGTAGGCCAAGTGGAGGGGGAGTTGAAGCCCAGGGATGTTAGAATGCAAGAGTATTTGAATCAGGTTAGGCGCTTGCAGTCAAGGTTCGAGTCCTTCACCTTACTGCAAATTCTTAGGAGCAGGAATACATATGCTGATTCTCTGGCCACTCTCGCAACCTCCTCAGCGCAGAGCTTACCTCGGGTTATCCTTGTTGAAGACTTATGCAAACCTACTGAGATGAAGAGAGAGATAGTCCATATTCATCAAATTAGGGTGGGACCTAGCTGGATGGACTCTATTGTGTTATTCCTTAAGGAGGATATCTTACCCAAGGGGAAGGCCGAGGCTGACAAAGTGCGGAGAAAGGCTCTTCGGTTTTGGCTATCCGAGGACCAAAAGTTATACAAACGCTCTTTTTCTGGGCCATATTTGCTATGCATACACCCTGAGGCAGTAGAGTTACTCCTAGAAGAGTTACGTGAAGGGATTTGTGGAAGCCACACAGGAGGCAGATCCTTGTTTCACAGAGCCCTCACTTAGGGATATTAGTGGCCGAACATGTAGAAGGAAGCACAAGAGTACGTAAAGAAGTGTGACCAATGCCAAAAATTTGCCCCAAACATCCATCAACCAGGGAGTGTCCTCAATCCTCTGTCCAGCCCTTGGCCTTTTGCTCAATGGGGCTTGAATATTGTAGGGCCTTTCCCTAAGGCAGCAGGGAATAAGAGATGGCTGCTAGTCGGCACGGATTACTTCACCAAGTGGGTTGAAGCTGAACCACTAACAAATATCAGGGACGTGGATACCAAGAGATTTGTTTGGAAGAATATTGTCACTCGGTTTGGGATCCCTTATACCCTCATCTCGAATAATGGTCTTCAGTTTGATACCAAAGCCTTCAAGAGGTACTGTTGTGACCTGGGCATTAAGAATAGTATTCCACCTTGTCTTATCCATAAGGGAATGGACATGCCATGACTGTCAATAAGGTCATAGTGAATGGACTCAAGAAGAGGCTGGATGATGCAAAGGGAAAATAGGTGGAAGAGCTGCCACACGTCCTTTGGACATATCGGACCATACCTCGTAGTTCAACAGGGGAGACACCCTTTTCAATGACTTATGGGGCCGAGACTATAATTCCTCTGGAGACCGGATTCCCAACACTGAGGACGAGCTCTTTCACTCCGAGCAACAATGACGGGTTGTTAGAGAAGAGTTTAGATTTAATTGAAGAGCAAAGAGAAAATGTCATGGTTCAATTGGCGTATTATCAACACAAGCTTAAGCAAGCGTACGACTTAAATGTGAGGTTAAGGCCATTAGCGCTTGGAGACTTGGTATTAAGAAAAGTTTTGGGTACTACAAAGAACCCAGCATGGGGAAAGTTAGGACCCAACTAGAAAGGGCCATATCGTATCACCTCGGTGGCTGGAGTAGGTGCATATTATCTGGAACATCTAGATGAAAATGTTGTACCATGGCTCTGGAATGTAAATAACTTGCGAATGTATTATTATTAATGAAAGTCTTTTATGCCATATTTTTGTTTATGACATTATGCGTTACACTTCTTATTATTTTTTTAAATATTAAACAGAACCTTAGTCATACCTGGCTCCTCAGACCACATACTTTGGGTAAATTAATACTTCATATCATTTTTCTAAGTGTTAAACAAAACCTTGGTCATGTCTGGTTCCTCGGACTATATACCTTGGGTAAATTAATACTTCCTATTATTTGTTTAAGTATTAAACAAAACCTTAATCATGCCTGGCTCCTCGGACCACATACTTTGGGTAAATTAATACTTCATATAATTTTTCTAAGTGTTAAACAGAACCTTGGTTATGCCTAGTTCCTCGGACCACATACCTTGGGTAAATTAATACTTCATATTGTTTATTTAAGTATCAAACAGAACCTTGGTCATGTTTGGCTCTTCGGACCACATACCTTGGGTAAATTGATATTTTCAATCATTTTTCTAAATGTTAAATAGAACCTTAGTCATGCCTGGCTCCTCGGACCACATACTTTGGGTAAATTAATATTTCATATCATTTTTCTAAGTGTTAAACAGAACCTTGGTCATATCTGGTTCCTTAAACCACATACCTTGGGTAAATTAATACTTCCTATTATTTGTTTAAGTATTAAACAGAACCTTAGTCATGTCTAACTCCTCAGATCACATACTTTAAGTAAATTAATACTTCATATCATTTTTCTAAGTGTTAAATAAAACCTTGGGCATGTCTGGTTCCTCGGACCACATATCTTGGGTAAATTAATACTTCCTATTGTTTATTTAAGTATCAAATAGAACGTTGGTCATGTCTGGCTCCTCGGACCACATACCTTGGGTAAATTGATATTTTTAATAATTTTTCTAAGTGTTAAACAGAACCTTAGTCATGCCTGGCTCCTCGAACCACATACTTTGGGTAAATTAATACTTCATATCATTTTTCTAAGTGTTAAATAAAACCTTGATCATGTCTGGTTCCTCGGACCACATACCTTGGGTAAATTAATATTTCCTATTGTTTATTTAAGTATCAAACAGAACATTGGTCATGTCTAGCTCCTCGGACCATATACCTTGGATAAATTGATATTTTCAATTATTTTTCTAAGTGTTAAACAGAACCTTAGTCATGTCTGGCTCCTCGAACCATATACTTTGGATAAATTAATACTTCATATCATTTTTCTAAGTGTTAAACAAAACCTTAGTCATGTCTGGTTCCTCGGACCACATACCTTAGGTAAATTAATACTTCCTATTATTTATTAAAGTATCAAATAGAACCAGCCATGCTAAATGGCAGAGACCTTCATGGTAGTAACTTGATCAAATGGACACTCTTGAGCATCACTTAAAGCATTTGCAAGTGTATCTATGATCTGTTTGTGAGCTAACTATCACCTATAGTTCTTTAGGCTTACTAGTAAGTGGAGGGTTAGGTGGAGCCTGACATGGATGGATGCTCTACCATTGTGTATGTTTTTGAAGTTAAGGGTATACTTTGTTGAGATTGTAGACTTAGTAGGTTTAGCCTGTCCTGTTGCTGATCATGTGGGATGTAGTAACTATGCTATCACTTATGCAGATAACTAAATGGAGCTATATCTCATCGTCATATTGATTAAGTGTGCAATAAAGCAGAAACTACGTTATGATTCATGTAAATACCACAAGTATGAAAGAAAAGCTTATAATTATCATTAAGCTGGGCCTCAGAAAAATGGAAATTATTACAAAAGAGGAAATTGATTACAAATTTTGGAAACAAAAACAACAGTTCAAAAAAAAAAAAAAAAAAAAAAAGACAACTCATGGCTTCATTTTTATTACTAGCTTGTCTTTTGCTGGAGTCTTGGTGGGCTGGGTAGTTGTTGCTGCTAAGAATGCTGGGCCTTTACCCTTGGATTCTTCCTTGGTAGGAATGGGGAAAGTTGCCAAAACTAGCTCATGGCTTTGGGAAACCACCCCTCCCTCGGAAGAATCTTTAGGTGCAGTTGAGGTCTTTGTAGTCTCAGGGGCGATCTCCATGGGGTTTTCTTTTTCCTTCTCAGCTGTGCTAGCTTGCTTTGCCCCTTTTAGAGGATTGCTGGGAGGAGGAAGGTCCTTGGCCGGAATCACATCAATGGGGCTCGAATCTTTGGGGGCTGCATCATCCTAGGAGGCTGAGGAGCCTGGTGCCCGGATTGCAGGGGGGTAGTAAACATTCTCTGCTCTCCTAAGTACAGTGGAGGCCTTACTCCAGACCTGGAGGTAGTATGCTCTACATACCCCCGAGACCTCAGCCTTGAGGGCCTCCTCGGTCCCAACTACCCCAATGTCATTGCCATCTTGTTCGGCCTGGTCCCTAACCTTCTCAGCATCGTCTAGTTTTTTCTTTAGCACTTTTACTTGCTTCTTGGCTACAGCAAGTTCATCCTCGGCCTGGCAAAGTTGCTTGAACTGAGCCTTAGCCTGCCTTTCCGCCCCTTCTAGAGCAGCCTCAGCACTTTTCTTCTCCCTCTTAGCCCTGCCTCGGTGAGCTTGGCATTCCGCTTCTTAACCCTCTTCTCGGCCATGTTAAAGGCCTCAACAGCAGTTATGCGCCTGCCCTCCTCGTCCTTCATTTGTTAGTGAGTGATATTCACTAACTCCTCAGCCCTAAAAGTAGTTTGAACAGCCTGCAAAGAAAATGTAGCAGTGAGCAAAGGAAAAAAGTAAAAAAAAAAATATATATATATATATATATATATATATATATATATATATAGTAAAATAGCAAGAGAAAGAGGGCTCTTCATGAAAGACTTACCATGGTGAGGTCTCTCTTCAGACCCAGAAACACCTGGTGTCTCTTCATGGTCCTCAGATCGACCATGCCGTCGAGTAGTATAAGGGCCTGCTCTACAGTGTTTGCTACATACCCGGCCTTCCCATGCTAGAAGTCCCTTATCGAAGAGTTCGCAAGGAAAGGGGATCCGTCTAATACCAGGGGGGATTCCAGTTTGGAACCCTGGTGCAAAGGTCACATCCCTTGTCCCCAAGTGCCCTATCGCTCAAGGACCTCGTTTGGGTAGTCTTGGCTACCTTGGCCCCTCTTTGAGGCTCATTCTCTTAGGGAGGGACACCTCGGCCCTCTTCCATCACATCCTTCCCTTTCTGCTCCCGTTTCCTTTTTCTTGTCTGCAGGTTCGGGTTGAGGGTCATGAGGAGTAGGAAAAGAGGGGTGTTTAGCTTGACTGGCCACCTTAGGTGCCTTGCCCCTTACTTGAGACTCCATGATCTCTAATAGGCTAGCCCTAGGCTTGCGATGTATCCCCATTGCTTCGAGAACACTTGTATCTTCTTGGTTTCTACTTACTTAGGCTAAAGGAAGGTGGTTGAGTCGCCGACCTGAGACTCTGGAGATTGGGGCTGGTTGAAAACTTTGAAGTTGTCTCCAGAATCCAAGATTTCAACTATGTCTTCCTCTTCCTCTTCTTTGATAGCAGGCTAGGAAGGGGTGGGTTCCTCGGCTGTATACTGAAGCAGCAAGGTCACTTCAAGTACCCTTTTAGAAGCAGGGCTCGGATTAAGGAAACCTAGGGCGGCGACGTTTACTAGGTGCAAGTGCAGGTCCTTCGCCTTTATCATACACTTTGGCGCCTAGCAACTAGACAAAAGAGGGTTGTAGCCGATGACAAGGTGGGCCGCTCTTAACTGACCGTCACTGTGAACGAAAACCTCGGCTTTAAGTATCTTGTCTAGGTCTTGCTGGTTGAAAAGATTGAAATTCGGAACGGTGGCGTGCTTATCTGTAAAACCAATAGGAAAAAAAAAAAGGCACAAATCAAAGAAAAATTCAATTACAAACACAAACGGAGAAAAATGGGTACAGGATATGTCAAAAGGAAAAAGGTGTGACTTTAAAGTAATAAACCTAGACCTAAAAACCCCATCTGATATCCCCTCTCTCGTCAGGCAGTGGAGGCCATCGTGCCCTCCCCTGAAATGATTAGAAAGTCTTTGTTCATGCCTTTGTTGGATTCAGGGAGGCATGAGATGAGCCTAACCTCAGGAATCCTAGCTTTTAGGTAATATCCCTGCCCTTTTAAGTGGTGAAGGTTGTAAACCCAGTTGACATCGTGATGGGTAAGGTTTAAGCCCATTTTTCTCATTAAGGGCGTTTACGTTACCTAAAATCCTCAACATAGTTGGGGCACATTGGGTGGGGGCTAATCTATGAACCCTTAGGTAATCCCTAGTGACTGTGCCCATGGGGATTCTCATCCCTCATTCTATGAAGGCAATCATCAGGATCACCACTTCTCCCTCCTGCCTCTGAGCGTGCCAATCCCCTTGTTTACAGTATCTAATGGAGACTCTTGGGGGGATTCTATATTGAGCTTTAAAGCTCTCTATACCCTCTGCGGAGTCTACCAAGTAAGCGAATCTACCCATGAAGGAGAAAGGGTTGAAGGTAAAAAGAAGATGAATGGAAATTAGGAGGGTCGAGGAGGAAAGGGCTCTATGTAAAGAAAAGTAGAAGAGAAAGTAAACAGAAATATCTAAAAGACTTACGCAAAGGAAGAAACTCTCCTCGGACTGGCTCTTGATATTTATGTGTGTGAAAGTGAAGTGAATGAAATCTCCAAATAGTATTTGTATCAAGGAGAAAGGCAAGCGGGAAAACTCCCGCTCACATTCCCCTAAAAATCTCAAGCCGTTGGATCCGCTTCGTTCCGTGGAATGTGGGGAACATGGAGCTGTAAAAATTAATTGAGTGCACGTCTCGAATGCCGAAGCATCAGGAGTGTGCGTTGGGCAGTTGAAAAGATGTTTGCACAGATAGAGATGACGTATGGTAAGAGTAGGGTAATCGTGGTAGATATCGAAATCCTCATTTTTACCCAATGAGCAAAAGGGGAGAATTTCGAGGGGCTATTGTTGGTACGATAGGCCCAATAGTGTATATATATATATATAGGGCCAGGGGCCCGGTTCGAGGACACCTAGTATTCCAAGGATGGGTAAACGTTGTCATGGAAGTCCACATTAGTGAATGAAGAAAGGGGTCTGGTCATGAGGGTTCAGGAAGGTGGTCCGAGGAGGAATGCTTCCTCGGCTGAGCAAAGTAGAGGTCAGAAGGTGTGGTTTGCCATCCAGAGCAACGTTTCAAGAGATTCTATTGATAGGGATACACATCATGAAAGCACAGGACAAAGGGAAGTTATGAAATATTTAAGAGAAAGCTGCTACCACCATATTGAATGCTCTGCAGCTAACTCTCTAGCCTCATTAATGTGGAAGTGATACCTGAATAGTAATTTCCAGCCTTACAGCTACTCCCAGAGACTTCAGGAAGGTGCTGATGGGATAAGGATTAACGCCAGCAACCTAGTCTACACGTGGAGGGTGGAGATGAAAGGAGGAAGATAGTATAAAAGAGAAAGAGACCCTAAGGGAGAGGGATCAGAGAATTGAGAGAAAAACACTATAGCAACAAGAATTGAACTTGTAATCAAATTCAAAAGAAATATATACTAGAACTAATCTCCTCGGACCGTGCCAAGGACGATTTTCTTTGGATAAAACCAGTTTATCTTTGTTTTCTTGTCATTTGGATCCACTATAATTGTTATCTAACTCATTAGAGCCTAGTTTTCTAACCCACTCTCTACAAATTCATTGTATTGGGCTCTTTGGGCCTAGATCCTATTACCTTTTGGGCTTAGGAGAGAAATTGAGCCCTTACAAATGTAAAAGAAGAGGGGAGAAGTGGTGGGGTTTGAAAGCTTGGGAAGTGGTAAAGGAAGGTTGTGGAATTGTTCCAGATCTTCTTTTAGTTTCATACTTTCAATGACTTTCACTTATTATAATCATGCCTAAAATTATGATATTATATACTTATATTTCTAACATAGTATTCAAAAAAGAATTATTCCTAATATAGATTTATTTCTTAAGTTATAGTATTTAGTTAATTTTTCGCCAGCCATAACCATCTATTGGAATTTTCTTAATGAAAACCTTTTGAAAATTAAATTTTCCTTTTGAGTTATGTTTTCCTCCATTAAACCCTGATTCTAAATTTGAATCGCATTTTGAATTTGGTCATCCATGACAAATTAGGAATTTTGCAACATGCAAGTCAAACATATATTCATTAGTTAATGAAAAAATCAAGCAATCTAATATATTCTAAGAAATTATACTTATCAATAGGGATATAATTGTATATGGTAATTCATTTTTTTGTTTTAACCAAAATTGAAAATTTCCTAATGCAAATTCGTCATTTGAAAAGTTAAGTTTCATTTTGAGTCATGTCTTCATGTGTAACATATCTAATTTAGTCAAATTCTCATCTAATTAAGTTTCATTTTGAATTATGGAAATAATTTATGGAGCCCAAAATAACAAGTGCTCAATTGGAGGTCAATCTCAATTGCTTGTATGATACATGCATATATGTTGGAGATAATAGTGGGATTTGACTAATGAGTTGTGAGAAAAGATAGAAGCTAATAAAAAAATAGTTTATACTATTTAATGCATTTTATTTAATGAAAATTTAACTATTACCATAAACGTCTAAATTATTTTGACTATTCTTAAAAATCAATTATACAAAAACTATTCTTAAAAATTCTCATCTAAAAGTTTTGTTCTTTGTTGAAATTTTTTCAATAACAGGGAAGGGGAAATTAATTAATTTAAAAAAAAAAAAAAAAAAAAAAAAAAAAAAAAAAACCCTGACCCGAGACCAACTCAAAACTCGACCCGACCACAAACCAACATTTTTGGGTTGGGTTGGGTTCCTCCCTAGAAGATTTGGGTCGAGTTATGAGTGGCTAGAAACTTGACCTGAACTAACCCAAACTTAGCCCTAGTGCGAAGCATGAGCCAATAACTAGTATATGTAAAAGGAGGAGAAGGTATTTATGGAATTATAAGAAAATAAAGTATGAGGCTAGGAGCAATTGCTAAAAGAACCTGGATGATCAACATATGGTCAGCTGGATGATCAGCCCTAGTGGCAACACCACATAGCCTCTGGGGGGTTCAAATGAACCCTGACTTGGGACAAAAAAAATTAAATATAATTTTTTATAATTCTTTTTGTTTTGCCCACTCTAAAAGGAATTTTTGAACCCCTAAAAGAAGGCCAACAACAAACCAATTCAACATCAACCTTAATCTTGGTCTTTTTAGACAAAAAGAAGAAGAAAAAAAACCAACAACAATCTAATTTGATTTAAAATATAGGAAAAAAATAGCAAGCAAAAGAACAAAAACTAGTAATTTGTTGATCTTAAATCTCAAAATAAGACAATTAAGTGGGCAAAAAAGTGTAAACACTAAAAGAAAATAAAGTGTGAGGTAATGGAAGTGGGGAATAAAGATTTTTTTTTTTTTAAATGAATGTGTTGTTTTGTTAAATTTTTAATAGAGTAATGCCAAAAAAAAAAAATCATTCTTAATGAATTGCAAAGACCAATAAGTTGTTAAAGTTGAGTTGAATTGTTAAATAAAAGAATTGAAAGAATAAAGATAAAAATTAATAAATAATAAATCAAAGTATTCTAAGCAATAATAATTAAATTTCATTTAACAACAATAATTAATAACTTTATTATAGTAAGAGATAAAAGATGATTTCTAAGATTAAATTTTAGCAACAATAATTATATTTTCCATATACTAAGAAACAATATACTCAATGAACTTATAGTTTATCCTTTATTATTTTGCTATTACTATGGATAAATTTCTAATAAGGAAACCATGTGTACCACAAGATTCATCTCATACCTAAGATTTTTTTTTTTTTTTTTTTTAAAGAACTCGTGTTGATTTGAAAAATTTTGCTTCAGATCATGAGTTACAAGAAAATATCTCATCTTATCATCCTCATAATCAAAATAAAATAAGAAAAATATTATTTACAAGAAGGTCTTTGTCAACCACTTCAACATGAATTTGAATGAAACCCCTAAAAAATATTCCTAAAGTCGCCACCACTGTTGCACCTGATGCAATAGTTATCAAGGATTGAAATTGAGAGTAAAAAAAAAAAAAAAAAAAAAAAAAAAAAAAAAAAAAAAAAAAAAAAAAAAAAAAAAAACTTTTAATATTCAGCCCTTGAATAAAAAAAAGTAAAAAAAAGTAAGAAAAAAATTAAGATTACATAGTAAAGATGGTAAAAATATTTGTGTGTGGAGGGGTAATTGCACCCAATCCAAATCCTAGTTACTCCATTCATGATTAGACGTTGGGAATAATCTCCAAGCTAAGGAGAGGGGCAGACCCACTTAGAAGGGTGCTTTTCTAATTTTATAAAATTACCCCTAAAGTTTTTTAAATTTCTCAAAAAAAAATATAAGATTGGACCCCCAAACTTCTTAAATATTAGATTTTTACCCCTAAATTTACCTAAAATTTTCAAAACAGATATGATTAGCCCCCCAAACTCTTCATATTTCTTGTATGATACTATTAAATTGGTTCAATTTTATATTTATTATTATTTTGGCCCCACATTTATAAAATTCTGGTTCCACCTGCTAAGGAGGACTTATTACTACACCAAAAAGAGCTTATCTTATATGGTATTATAAACAATTCAAAGAAATTCACTAGTGTAGGAAAAAAGGAAATCATAGGTTGGATTGTACGAGAAGTAAAACTAACGACCTCTCCAATAAGTTTTCTATAAATGGGTAACCAATTCAACAGCGTTCCCTGATATGTTTGATTGTTTTCTATTAAAAAAAGATTCTACCTACACTTGTTTGAAATGTATAGATTCTACCTCTCAAGTCACAAATTTGAAATGTTTCTTTTATAAAGTATAGATTCTACCTATTTTTACCCAAAAAAGAAAAAGAAAAAAGAAAAAAAGATTCTACCTACACTTGTTTATTAGCGTAAATGGATAAGAACCCCTAGTTGGGTTTAAGATGAATTCCACAGTTTTTTACCCAAAAAAAAAAAGAATTCCACAGTTCATACCTGTTCCCCTGTTTTTTCTAACCACATTAAATAAGTTGTGGGCATGATCAATAAGAATAATTCGCCTATTCCTTGAAAAAAAAGTAGGGTTGCATTTTCAACATAGACGCTAACTTTAATATTTTCCTACAGGTTTATTCAAAATAATAATAATAATTAAGAAAAGTTAATGGATAATTTAAGCGCATTGGTTTAAGATTATTTTTAGAAACTTTTTATGAGAAAAAGAAAAAATTAACTTTTTTGATAGCTTTTTTTTTTCTCTCCAAAAAATAGAAATATTTTTTTAAAAAATAGTTTATTAATAAATACTCTATGGACACCTATAAACAGAACTCATAACAATTAAATTTCAAACAGTTGTATAAAAGAATGGTCTCAAAACTTTTTATATTTTAAATCCACAAGAGCACTAGCATCTGGGTTTGTATACCCGATCTCTATTTTATCATCTAGAAAGTTACTTTATCTATTATCAACCCATTTTAAAATACACCCTATATCCAAGTTTATATTCTTTAACCATTTCAGTTAAATATTCTTTTTTTATGCTTTATTTACCATTTCTTTATTTTTGTTTATTCTTTCTCTCTCATTCTTTCTATACAAGAACCACCACAAATCTATTAACACCACCACCACCACCACCAATCCACCACCACTGCACTACACACCTGACACCACCACCACCAACAACCCACAATCCACCATCAACATTCAACACAAAAAAAAAAAAAAAAAAAAAAAAAAAAAAAACCCAGCAACCCGCAATCTCCACCACCATGAGCAAAACCCAAACCCATGGCAAGCAAAACCTAGATCCATGGTGAGCAAACCCAGACCCACGATGGAAAATCCAAGGCCCACAGCAAGCAAACCCACAACAACCCCATGGCAAGCAAATGGCGAGCAAACCCACGACGAGCACACCCACAGCCCACGGCGAGAAAACCCATAGCAACCCCATGGTGAGCAAACGACGAGCACACCCACAACGAGAAAATGACAAGCACACCCACGACAAACCCATGGCAAGCAAACCCATGGCAAACCCACACGACCTAAATTGCAAGACCCGATCCATAGCCCCTCCAATCCACAGCCAAAATAGAGAGAGAGAGAGAGAGAGTTGAAGAAAGAATAGAGAAGAAGAGAGAAGAGTCAGAGACGAAGAGTGAGAGAAGAAGAAGAGAAAAGAGAGAGTCAAAGAGTGAGAAGCAATAGAGGAGAGAGAAAATAATATTATTTTACTTATACATATATGCTACAATAAGTTCTAAATACCCATACTTACTATAACTAGGATGGGAAAAAAAGAAAAAAATGAAAAAAGAAAAAGAAAAAAAGGTTAACGTACCCGGATGTAGTGTGATTTTAAAGCTCTAATTGGTAAAATAGTAATTTGGGGAGTTTTTACACCCCCAATATTAGTGCTTTAACGAAGATGATATTGGTCGTAAGTGAAATGGTTCTTTTGTCTTTCAATTAAAATAGGAAAGTAGCAAGTACAAATAATAAGGGTGCCTCATCCTGAAAAAAAAAAGGGGGGGGGGGGGGGAGGAGAATAAGAAGAAGATAAGAGTGGTAAGAGCATCTCCAGCAGCTTTTTTAAATTTTTGTACTGTTTGGAGAATGAATAGTACATTTTACCTTTTACCTACTTACTTTTTCAAATACACTTTCCAACAAACTCTCTATCATTTCTCTATTCAGTTTAAATATTATTTCGTCATTCTTTCTTTAATATTTCTTTATTCTCCTTTCAATTTTCTTTCATTCATTCCTAAAAACTACATTTATAATATTTTTACAACACTTTCACGAAAAATCATTTGTGATAAGTTGATATTGATTTTAATTTGAACGTACTATTAAAATTATTTTTTCTCACCAATATTAGCTTATAATAACCTACCACTTAAGATTTATTGTGAAAATATTGTAGTAGCATTTCTCAATTTTAACTTCTTATTCTTTATTTTATTTTTCCCTTATTTCTTTATTTTTTTTCATCCATATAATTTCCTTTTTCTTTCTTTTTTTCCCCCCTCTTTTTTTCTCCTCCACACACATACCCTTACTCTTTTCTTTTTTTCCTACCACTTCCTCCAAACTCCAGAACATTCCAAAGAGCTCTCTTTCTTTCTCTTTCTCTCTCTCTCTCTCTCTTTCTTTTTTTTTTTTCTTTCACTCTTTTCTCTTATCACTTCGTCCACAAGTTTCTTTCTCTCTATCCCATCAAAACACACAAACTTAAAGGTCACACACAACCACACCATTTGATTCTCATCAAACGAAGATAGAAAGAGGGGAAAATTGCCAAGGGAGGAAAATCGCCTCCGTCGTTTGCTGATCTGCTTTGCCTTCACTGCTTCCTGTCTTCCTCTCCACTGCTTCTTGATCTCTTCCCCATTGCCAACAACATGTAGTAGAAATGGGTCAAATCAGGGTTTTTTTTTTTTTTTTTTTTTTTTTTTTTTTTTTGTTGGTTCTGATTTCATTATTGTGTTCCTTTGTGGGAGTAAGTGAAAGATTGTGAACCCGATAATTTTTTTGGTTCTGAAATTATGAGAAAGATTGTATATTTGATTTCATTGCATTTTCTGTTTTGTGTTTGTTCAGAATGTATTTTGTTGTACTTTCTAGCCGTTGAGATAAAGGGATGAGAGAGAAAAAATTTATTTTTTATTTAGCCAGGTTTTTTTTTTTTTTTTTTTTAAAGAGAAAAAAATGATTTGAAGTTGCTACAGTGCTCTCTTCTTCTAGAGAGCCACGTAGCAAATCTATTAAAAAAATAAAAAAAAAAAAAGAAAAAGAAAAAAAGAAAAAAAAAAAGAATAGAGATAGAGAGACTGTTAGAGCTTGTTTTTTTATGTATTTGCTCTCCAAATAAGGCTTTAGAAAGTCTATTGGAGATGCTCTAAGTTAAATGACTCATGACAAGAAAGCAAAGTCTTGGATGAAGAATAGAAATGAATGCGACGTGAGAAGAAAGATGTCACACCTATGTTGGCGGTACTTAGGAAGGATTAGTTCAATACAAAGGGGAAAACTTTTGATAATTAAATTGGGGAGGGGGTAAAACTTAGCAAGGTACTGTACATTTGATTTTCTAATTGAATTTACAAACCTCTTTGCCATTGGGTTCAATTTAATCGTTCTAAAAAAAAATTAATACAAATGGGTGTTTAAATTTAATTAAAGATTTTTTTTTTTTTTGAGGAAATGATTAAAGTATATTATATACTGTTCTTAACTTTACCCCAACCTAGAAGAATCAGAAAATTAACATTTATTATTATTATTTTTTTATATACAAGATATAATTTCTACTCTAACCTAATCTAAGTGTATATGTGTGTGAAGCTCTCTCCTGGAGACTTGAACCCCGACCCTTGCTCCCCCACACTCCACAAGTACTTATATTTGTGGAGTGACTATCGCATCAAGGGTATGTGGTGATAATTAACATTTATTGTTAGCACAAGAGATATTGCATCTTTCATTATTTTGTATATGTGTGTGAAGCTCCCTCCTGGAGACTTGAACCCAAGCCTTTACCCCCCACACTTCACAAGCACTTATATTTGTGGAGTGACCATCGCACCAATGGTTTGCGGTAATAATTAACATTTATTGTTAGCACAAGAGATCTTGCATCTTTCATTATTTAGTATATTTTCCATTTACTATTTTGCAGGTTTCTATGGGAGTCATGGGACTAAATTTTCCAAATTTGTTGTAATTTGTGAATATAGATATAACATTGTAAAATTAATTTGAAGTGACGTTCTCCTGAATTACTCATTACATTTTACCATTTAAAATGCTGGCTTAATTAATTGAACGTTTGATACACGCATATTTCACAATAGCCAATAGATATCATGTCCTATGTAAAAAACACAACAGCAAATGCAATAATCACTCGCGATACATGGGTCCATATAATTATGTGTCCCACATATTGTGACGGAATCGCCATAAATATCGACTAATCGACTGTTTATCATAAGCTTTTTGAAATAGTTTAAAAAAAAAAATTATTTGCTTATATATTTTTTAAATATTCAACTAGGATTGGCTCTAGGCATGAGCCTAAGGCCCCATTATCCCAAAAATATTTAAAGGGTTCTAAGGCCTCATTACATAAACAGAAGGTCCTTAACATTGTACAAAAATATCCTAAAATTGTAGAATGATAATTGATTTCTTTTAAAAGAATTAATCTGCAATTTTGCATCTCACATACACATAATAAGAAGGATGCTTTTTAAATTAAGGAAAAATAATATAAATAATTGAATAAATAATATTTTACACTAAAATGTTTTGCCTCAGACCACAAAATGTCTTGTTTTTAATAGATTTAATAGATAGATAGTGGGGATGGCGGAAATAAGGTGGGCTAGTGAAGTTCAAACCATAGACATCAAATACCACAAGAGAATTCATTACCACTAGATGTCAATTGAACCCCACAACCATATCTTAGCAAACTTTCAATAAAAAACAATCACCATAAAGCGAAATAAACTAGGGTCTACACATTTTAGCTTTTTTTTTTTAATAAAAAAATAGTATTAGTTTTAAAAATGGGTACTCTTTAACATAAACTCAAACCAAAATAATTGTATTTCCAAAGAGTGAGTTTCAATTAGCTCAAATGATAAAATTTCTAATTATTGAATAAGGGATTTAGGGTTCAATCATTGCCGACAACAAAAATTGATTAGTGTGTTGGGTTTCTTATCAACAAGTACCCTTAGCACATTTGTAAATGAACTATTTTATGATTTTTTTTTTATACCTTTTATGGAATATAAAAAACTATAAAAAAAATCAATTAATTTTTTCCTTTCTTATAAAAAGTTTTAAAAGTATTTTCTAAACAAATGCTCTTAGGCTGTCCTTTAACAAAATCAATTTTTAGTTAAATTTTTAGTAGTAATTGACATTGCTGAAGAAACAAAAATCTAGATACAATTTTTTTTTTTTTAATAACTTACTAAATTAACTAGTATTGATGTACAATAAATGTGGTTTTAATAGTAACTTATTTGAAAATGGTGTTGCACTAATCACAATTTTCCATCCCATCAAATTGTGAAAGAGATTGATCTTACTGTTGCTTTTAAAAAATGAATTACTTGGCAAATTGATTTTTTTTTAAATTCATTTAGCAACTAATCACAATTTAAAAAAAAAAAAAAAAAAAAGTATTACACTAGCATGAATCTAAACACACAACATGACATATTATCCCAAGTGCAAAAACCTAGCATTCATCTATCATGGCATCCTTATTTAATTTCCTAAGGGCAGCAATCATATCAAGGCAGTAACGTGGCATTTAAACAAGCAAACAAGCATGGCATCAAAGCAATTGAACAAACATGTTCTTTATTCTATACAACCAACTCACAATTATGTTAGGCAATCAAACCAAATGTATGTTCATATGATTATGTATGACTTATCTTACTTACCTCACAACACCTATGCATTAATGCATGTTCGTGTTCATATGCATGTTCATAGTATTCAACTAGTCGTAAACCCTAATCATGTAATCTAAGCAAAAGATAATTAAAACATGTTATACTACTGACCTAGAATCTATACATGTGAGAAATAAACTAAACAGAAGCTAGAATTTGCATTTAAACAAAATAAAAACAAGAACAAAACAATTTTGAGTTTCTTGGTTGAACTTGCATACACAGGATCAAGGGGGTGCATATGCAGGTACAAGCCTGCGTATGCAACCCTGCCTAGAAGCGCAGCATGCAACACCGATCAAAACCTAATCTAAATAACCTAACATGCTTTTTAATCAATCAAACAACATACCTAAACTACACAAGAAGATATTAAAGCAGAAAAACATAGATAGAAACATACAAAGAAAGAGATAAAAAGAAGGACAAGTACCTCACGCAAGAAGATTTTAGAGCTTGATTTTGACCGTTCTCTTCGGTCAATCTACAAAACAAAAATACCCAGATGGTTAATAAGTTTAACTAGAAGATTTTGGACTAAAATAATTCACTACCAAAAAACTTTAGTTTAGGATGCTTTTTAAAGTAAAAAAATCTTCTCTTGAATAACTTTTTTAGAGTAGATTTTGTCTGTTTTTTGGAAAAAGGGTGGTGTGGCCTTTTTATAGTGTTCAAAAAGAAGGATCTGAGGCAATTCCAAGCGATTTGGGATTTCCTTTGCCACAATTTTCAAAAAAAATCTTGCCTTACAGAGAAATCTGAAACCTTAGTTGTGTACGTAGGCTTGTGGTTGCGTACGTAAGAGTTAAGGATGTGTGCACAAGCTTAAGGCCGCGTACGCACCCTTAGGGTTTCTGTAAGGTTTTTCTTTCTTCCACAAGCATCTTTCACTAAAGAGTTTCCATAGTTAGGCCCTAGACCAATCCTAAACCTTCTAGTATTATAATCATTGGGGAATGATGCCTCAATTCGTAAGGGGTACAGAATGAGGTGTTTACACACCTACCATATTATTGATTCATTAAATTTTTTTTGGTATGTCTTATGGGTATAGAGTAAAATATTCTAACCAAAAGTTGATATACTACTTTTTAATTTTTATATATGAGCTTTACTAAAATATGCCCTTAAGGCATATATTAGTAAATATATTTTAAGAAACTTTTATGGAAAAATAAAAAAGCGATTGACTTTTTTTTGATAATTTTTTTAATTTTTCATAAAATGTATAATTTATGTATGTCCTAAGTGTGTATATACATATTAATATATATATATATATATATATAACAGTCTTAGCTATAAAAAAAAAAAAACCTTATTTGTCTTATTAAAAAAAAAGCTCATTTGTCGTTTCACGCGCTATAGAGCGTTCGCTCAGACTAGGGGGGCGTCGCGGAGAGAACAAGTCCAGAGCCAGGCGTCCAAGACGGTAATCGTATAAATTGTCAACTTGGAATAAGACAAAGCCACGTAGCATGCCAGCGTAACAAAAGAGCCACATGGAAAACTCAAAAACCGTTGTCAAATCCCTCTGTTAACAGACAAGGCAACCTAAAATTTCCCCAATATGTAAATATATTGAGTGCAGCGGTAAATGATAACCATAGTTCCAAAACCTAACCACGGTTAAGCCCCAGTCTCCAAGGCTAGTTTATAAACCAACCCAGCGTGCCGGGGTTTGAGTAACAATCAATATCAAACCTCAAACCACCTCCAAAAAATGATGCTGGGAGAGGCACACCATCCCAATCCAACGGTCCACGTCCCTCCATGGCCAACTCAGGACGATCCGACGGCAGAGATTTACTCACCTTACTCGTTAACCTCCCTTTCCGTTAACTCTGACGGCAATGGCAACACCAGCGCGGGTGACTACTCGCCTTACTATCTCCAAGACGTCATGACGGCGCTGCAACGTTATTTGCCGTCAAACGAGGCGGACTTGGATTTAGACTCGGATTCGGGTCGTGAAGCGGATGCTCCGGTGGACGCGTACTCGTGCGACCATTTCAGGATGTTTGAGTTTAAGGTTAGGAGGTGCGCACGTGGGAGATCACATGACTGGACAGAGTGTCCGTACGCTCATCCGGGTGAGAAGGCCCGGAGGAGAGACCCGAGAAAGTATCACTATTCGGGTACGGCTTGCCCCGATTTCCGAAAGGGAAATTGTAAGAAAGGCGACACCTGTGAGTTCGCACACGGCGTATTTGAGTGCTGGTTACATCCGGCTCGCTATCGTACGCAGCCTTGTAAAGACGGAACCAGCTGTCGTAGAAGGGTTTGTTTTTTCGCTCATACGCCTGAGCAACTCAGGGTTCTGCCACCTCAGCAGATGCAGAGTCTATCTCCAAGGAGTACTGTAGTCAACTCGGTTGACTCCTATGATGGCTCGCCCTTAAGGCATGCCATCGAGGCTGCTAAAACGCTGCCCTTTTTGTCTTCTCCGTCTACGATTTCTCCTCCGGCGACTCCTCCGGCGGCCGATTCTCCTCCCATGTCGCCGATGGCTCAGTCGCTGAGTCGTTCACTCGGTTCGGGTTCGATCAACGAAGTGGTGGCTTCTTTGAGGAACTTGCAGCTAGAAAAGGTTAAGTCATTGCCTTCCTCATGGAACGTTCCCGGGTACGGGTCTCCCAGAGGATCCATGCTCCGACCCGGATTTTGTAGCATGCCTACTACTCCGACCCGAGCACCAACCCGTACTGGAATGGGGTACTTCGATGTGTGGGACCAGGGTTGCGAGGAGGAGACTCCGATGGAGAGAGTTGAGTCAGGGAGGGGGTTAAGGGCTAAGATGTTCGAGAAACTGAGAGAGGAAAATTCTCTGGATCGGGTCGACCCGGGTCCATCAACAAGCAGTGCTCCGGATGTCGGATGGGTCTCGGAGCTTGTTAAGTAAGTGAGAGAAGAATTCCGTCTGATGATTTTTATTTTGCTAAGATCTTTTTATATATAAAGATTCTATTTTTTGGTGGGTTGTTAGTACTATTTAGGGTCCTCTCTCTCTCTCTCTCTCTGGCTATGACAACACTTTGTGAATAGTTTCTCAGCTCTGAAGGCGAAGCAGAAGCGAGAGACGGAGACGGAGACAGAGAAAAGAGACTCTTTAATTTTGGAAAATTATGTGTAAATATTTTTAAAAATTGTCAGATGGATTGGATGGTATGGGTGAAGAGTGGAATCTCTTTTTTGGGGAATTTTCTGAAAACATTGGATTGCTAAGCAAGTAAGAAGGACAAAAATATTGGCAACTTTTTGTATAGGGTAGCTGAAGAAGACAGTGGATCACTCTCTTTTTACTATTTTGTTAATTATTGCTGTGTTTATTATGATCACCATCCCACTTACTGATCTTGATCATTGTAAATATTTCTCAGTATGTATGCTCTTTATCCTAATGCAATTATTAATGTTTTTGTATATTTTATCAATTTTTTCCTCATTATTATTATTGTGCTTAGAGTTCTTCTGTTCGTACTGTAGTTGGGTCTGGTTGGATTTGTGCGCGGTCATGGTTTTCTTTTTTTTAGTCCGCATGGCATATTTTCTTTCTTTGTGGATTAAAATTTTTTAATGAATACCCGCAACAAGAATGTTGTAATTCTCTTTTATCTGTTTTTTGGTTCTTAGTTCTTTCAAATGGGTTTCTTGATGTTCAAAACTTGCCGTTTACACTATTGATTATTACAACTCTTGCCAAATATTTTGCCCAAAAATATGTTGATTTTTTTGGGTCAATTAACGGTAAGATGTAAATAATTGAGGATGAAAAAATTTATAAGTTCTGATGCACAGAAAATTATAAGGACCAATTATGTGATATATAAGGACCAACTATGACCACATACTTTAGAGATGGAAATTATAAGTTTTGAAAATTAAATGGATCTTCAAGAGTTTTAGTTCAACTGACACCTAAGTGACAACTATCAAATTTTTTTAATTTTTTGTAATTAAAAAAAAATAGTTAAGGGACGGATTATGATCAACTGTGTTGACTACGAGTCTTGAGTCTCTTGACTCAGGATTTCATAAATCAGGCTGGAACTCTTATTAATTATATCTATCCATGTGAAGGTTTTAGTTTGTTATTTATGGATAATCTCTACTGTTCCCCGGCTTTGCTGTTTTTGTGCCTCCTGATTACCATTAGAGCATGTCTAGACAATCTATTAATAGTCAACTTCCAATGGATGTCTCTATGAAAAGGGACAGTGGGAAATAGGGATTAGATTGAATATCGAAATTGGTTGTGGGGGACTGTTTAGAACAGTTGGGAATTTATTTTTCTCACGAGAAAGTCTTTCATTTTCTTGGACGGAGTGGAAAATTTGAGGAATAGTCTAGAGCTCATTCACATCTTAGTGGGACATAGTTGGAATTCCACATCTTTGTGGGGCATGGTTGGATTTGATGATAAACGAAAGAAATATCTCTGACAAAAAAATAAATTAATAATAATAATGGCAGTTGGAGTATAGGACATTCTGAATAGACAAAAAAAAAAAAAAAGTAAAAATTGTAGTAAGTGTATTGCGACTTTGACTTATAGTTCTCATTTAACCCTTCCAACACGCGAACATCATGAGTTTTCTCGGCATCTCTTGACCTCTTCTAATTCCACACTATTTTAGCAGATGATAGAATCGGTTTAGATATTGATGAGGACAGAAAAATCAATTAGTCATCCATTTTAATGGACGAAATTAAGCCACCAGTAAACCATCATAGAAAGATAAGTGATTGTTCACATACATTCATATAAGTAATTTCTCAAATTATCTCCAAAAAAAAAATAAAAAAGTAATTTTTCAAATACGTTCAATATATTCAACGATGACCATTACTCACATGTCTTGAACTCCTATTAAGACAGTGACCGTTACACTTGCGATAATAATCACCTCTAATTATGTACAACAGCTATTTAAGTCACATAAAATGGATAATATGCCTCACTTGTTAAGGTATGAGAAAAATATTAGGGTTAATTGCAAATTACACCCCTAAAGTTTGGGGGTGATTGAATTTTACAACATGAAATTTTAGAATTTAGATTTTACCTCTTGAAGTTTGGTGATGTTTGGATTTTACACCTTGATGTTTCAGAATTTGGATTTTACACCCTATTTTTTAGAAGTGTTTGGATTTTACTCCCTAAAGTTTTGGGGTCTTCGGATTTTAAACCTTAAAGTTTCAGAATTTTGGGGTGTAAAATCCAAACAATCCTAAACTTTAGGAGGTAAAATTCAAGTTTTGAAATGTTAGGGTGTAAAATTCAAATACCCCAAACTTCAAGGGGTGAAATCCAAATTCTGAAACTTTAGGGTTTAAAATCTAATCACTCTCAAACTTTAGGGGTGTAATTTGCAATTTACCCAAAATATTATTATCTATATACAAAATATATAGATTAATACTAACTTAAGCGTTGGAGGCTTCTCCACCAGGCACAGCTTGGTGATCTCTTTGATTAACTCTCTTTATCTTGTAGATCTTAAAAGATTGTCAAAAGTTCTTGATTGGACGAATGACTCAACTGACGATTTTTGGCATCATCAGTTTAATGTTATCTATGGGGACAATTAGCCAATAAGCTTTTCCTACAACAAAGGGTTACTCTTTTCAATTTCAAGTTACGAACACCAACATACCATACCAATAACCCTAAAATACCACCAATGACGAGTAGAATAATACATGGGTGTCAAGACAATGGATGAGGTTACAACATGGATTACGCCGAAGTGATCTTGTAATCGATAGACTACAACGGTCAGAAGAGCAATTATGAGCCAATTAAATCTCCATTTATACCTAGATATACGATACTCAAATAGCCAGGAAAGCCATTAAAGGCCCTAATGGCTTTACAAAAACAGGCTATAAATAAGCCATCAATCACCAGGAGAAAGGTACGCACACCCAAATATACAGAATTACATTCTTATTCTCTGAGAGATATTGAGAAGCTTTTTGACTTAGTCATCGAAGAACCATTAGCTGACACCAATCTGGTGCATCCTCTCTCATCTTTGTAAGGATCATTACCTCGTCCAGTCCTAAGACGAGGTTCACAACTAATGACCATTTTTGGTATCATCAATTTGGCTTCGTCTATGGGGAACAAGGTCTGAATTATACAAATTTTCGTAGTACTACCATTCAAGTGATACAATGAACCCAATTTCATCAACTCCACTTGATTCGATGTAGATGACCCAGAAAATTCAAAAGCTGATAGCAAGCATGGAAGAGTTGGTCAAACAGAACCTGGAGTTGAGGAAATGCATCTCTCAGGAGAACAGCAATGCATCACTTCGCTAATATAACCAGAACAACAATGATGAAGAAGTTCACAGCTCGTAGAACAGTTATAGAGAAGAAAGTTCCAAGCGAACAAAACTGTCCAATCGAAACAATAATGAGCTTCTGAGAAGCATGAGGAAAGAAATGGACGAGATGAAAAGTGCCTTGAAAGGAAAGTCATCCAAGAACTTGGATGTAATGATTAAGAGAACAGATTCACCATTCACCAAGAAGGTCTTAGAATGCCTTCTCCCATCAAAGTTTCAACTTCCTCAGTTGGAAACTTATGACGGGTAGACGAATCTGCTGGACCACATAGAGTCTTTCAAGACATTGCTGAAACTCTAGCGAACACCTAATGAAGTGATGTGTAGATCCTTCCCAACAACTCTAAAAGGAGTGGCTCAAGTTTGGTTCAGCAAGTTGGCATCGTCCTCAATTAGGAATTTCAAACAATTAAGTATTCCTCTGTACAACATTTTATCTACGGCCAGAGACATAAAAGGCCAACTTCGCATTTGCTAACGGTAAAACAACAAAAGGGAGAAACTTTAAAGGCTTATGTGAAGCGTTTCAACTGAGCAATCCTGGTGGTAGACGAAGCAAACAACCAAAGAAAGCAGAGATCTAAAAGAACAAATTGAAGAGCTGATCTAGAAGGGGAAGTTACAAAAATTTGTTAAAAGAGTTCACTGTCATAAAATAGAGGAAAAACCTTA
The DNA here is from genome assembly GCA_028535165.1 of Quercus tomentella. NCBI lineage: Eukaryota > Viridiplantae > Streptophyta > Magnoliopsida > Fagales > Fagaceae > Quercus > Quercus tomentella. Next base: position 39,516,867 of record JAPQVY010000155.1, read on the forward strand.
GCAAGACAATACCAAAAAGGAGGACGAGCAAAATAATGCTAGGACCACCATTGGTGAGATAAGAATGATCAATGGAGGACCAGTCATTGGTGGATTGTTCAAATCTTTGCGCTCACCAGAGGCAAGTTAACAGTGTTCATGCAGTGTACCCATTGACGAAGCATAGGAAGACAGAAACAAATGATATTGTATCCTCAGAATACGATGCTAGAGAAGTGAAGCAACCTTATGACAACCCATTGGAAATCATGCTTGCAATAGGATATAACATTCATCGAGTATTGATTGACAACGGAAGTTCGGTAGACATCATGTATATGACGACCTTCTAGCAAATGAAGATAGACCTAAAAGACTTCGCCATTTTGAGTCTCCTCTGGTCAGCTTTAGAGGAGATTGGGTCTATCAAAAGGGAATTATTTCCTTATCAATCACAATTGGGAACTACCCTGCACAGGTAACCAAAAGTATTGATTTTCTCATAGTTGATTGTCCATCGTTCTATAATGTCATTTTAGGATGACCAACACTCAATCGACTAAAAGCCGCAACCTCAGCGTACTGTCCCTAGGTAAAGTTTCCAACTAACCATGGGATAGGAGAGATTCATGGAGATTAGGTACTGGCTCAAGAATGCTATCAAACAGTACTTGTAGGGAAAGAAAATCATACATGGATCATTGAAGAAGAGCAACAAGAGCCAATTGAAGAGTGGAAGATTGTGGAGTTGGTGGAGGGAGATACATCCAAAACTACTAGGATAGGAATAACCTTTTCATCAATAGTAGTAGACCACTTTCTATCATTCCCAAAACAAAATTTGGATGTTTTCGCCTGAACTTATGAGGACATGCTAGGCATCAATAGGGATATCATAGAGCATTTTCTAAACATCGACCAAAAGAAGAAGCTCATCTAGTAAAGACGACGAGTCTTTGCTCTAGAGCGAAATAAGGCCATAATGGAAGAGGTGGATAAACTTTTGGCAGAAAATTTTTTTCGGGAGGTCTACTACCCTGTGTGGTTAGCTAACATTGTCATGGTGAAGAAATCAAATGGAAAGTGGAAGATGTGTGTTGACTTCACTGACCTCAATCATGATTGCCCAAAAGACAGCTTCCCCTTGCCAAGGATTAACTAATTAGTTGATTCGACGACAGGACACAAATTATTAACGTTTATGGATGCTTTTTCAGGGTACAACTAGATTCGCATGAATGAGGAAGACTAGGAGAAAACAACGTTCATCATGAGTCAAGGCCTCTACTATTATAAGGTGATGCCTTTTAGGCTAAAGAACGCTGGGGCCACATACTAGAGGTTGGTAAATCAGATGTTCAACAAGAATATTGGGCAAAACGTGGAAGTCTATGTAGATGACATGCTCGTTAAGAGAAAAACGACCAAGGAGCGTCTCGTCGATTTGAAAGAAACCTTTGAAACACTTCAAAAGTACAAGATGAAGCCCAATCTTGCAAAATGCACCTTCGGAGTATCATCAGGAAAATTTCTCAGTTTCATAGTTTCTCAATGAGGAATCGAGGCCAATCCTGAGAAAGTGAAGGCCATTTTGGAGATGATGTTGCCCAAAACTGTGAAGGAAGTGCAGAGATTAACGGGTCGTGTTGCAACTTTGAATAGATTTGTGTCAAAGCTATAGAAAAATGCTTGCTATTCTCTAAAACACTCAAACGAGCTTTCAAGTGGACTGAAGAATGCAAAACCACCTTCAACAACCTAAAGGACTACCTGTCAAAACCCCCATTCCTGAGTCTGTCTATGAAAGGAGAAGACCTTTATCTCTATCTCGTGGTTTCCCAGATAGAGGTAAGTTCGGCCTTGATCAAAGAAGAGAATAGGATACAAAAGCCAGTGTACTACACAAGCCAAGCTTTCCAAGGTGTAGAAGGAAAATATCCTCGCTTGGAAAAAAATCTATTTCACATTGATTATGGCTTCAAGAAAACTTCGTCTATATTTCCAGGCACATCTAATTGTTGTAATGATGGATCAACCATCAAGAAGGCCATGAGTAAGCCAAACGTAGTTGGGCGGATGGTGCAGTGGGCTATCAAGCTCAGCCAATTCGACGTTGAATACAGGCCTCGATTAGTAATCAAAGCTCAACTATTAGCAGACTTTATTGCTAAATTCAGTTTTTCATATGATAATCAAGTGCAGTTGTGGACAGTTCATACCGATAGCTCGTTTGTCAAAAAGCTGGGAGGTGCAAAGGTCATCATGATCTCCTTTGACAACGATGTCCTTAAGTATAGAGTATAGCTTCAATTCCCAACAACAAATATGAAGTAGAATATGAAGCAATATTCATTGGATTAAGGTTGGCTAAAGCCCTAAGCATCAAAATCATGGTGGTAAAGAGTGATTCCAAGTTAATTATTGGGCCAGTAAATCACGAGTATGAAGTAAAAGAGGAACGAATGCCAAAGTACCAGAGATTGGCAATTTAGATGGCCAATCAATTTGACAAAGTCAATTTTGTACAAGTGCCAAGTGTAGACACCTCATTTTGTACCCCTTATAACTTGAGCCCTCGTTCCCCAATGAAGACATCTCTTTGAGGCCCATGGTTGATTTAGGGCCCAATCTTGTAAAATCATGACTTGAGAAGTTATTTTTGGGAAATAAAACTTATTTTTGGAAAAGAAAAGTTGCAGAAAACCCTAAGTGTGCGTATGCATACACGCATATGCGCACACACACTTGAAGTATGCGTATTCATACTTAAGGTATGCGCACGCATCTAGAGTTCCAGAATATATGAAAGGAAAGCTTTTCGACATAAATTCGAGTAGAGTGAATCCCACATTGTTTGGGAGCCTCCCTGCACCTTTCTATAACCACTATAAAAAGTCCTGAAAGACACTTTTACAAAGGAGGATGAAATATACAAGATTCACTAGAACATAGTGAATCAAAGAAGGAGTTTTATATTAAAACATCCTCAAATCAAGTTTTACTTGATTGGGACCTATTTTGGTCTTGACCTTTAAGTTCTAAAGTTTACTAACCTTCTTGGTTTTGTTCTTGATTAGATTAACTAAGGGAGACAGTCAAATCAAAGCTCTAGAGAGTTCTTGTGTTGAGGTAAAGGGTCAACTTTGGCTCTTCACTTCTTTGTTTATTTGTTGTTTATTTTCATGTTTTAGTGCTTTGATATGCTTGTGTTAGCCTAGGTTTATTTTTATGTTCATATTATAAGCATGATACATTGTTAGTTTCCTTGCTTTGTTTCTTTTTTGTCTTGTGTTTTTGGGCTGGGTTTCTGGGCGTGTATGTGTGCACATGCTTGATGCATGCATACACATACTCATAGTGTGCATATGCATACGCAAACAACTAGGATGCGCACGCACACTCGTGCCCAGAAACCTAGATTCAGTTCTTCCTTGTTTTTGTTTGCTTTCTTTCACATATTTAGCTTATATTTGGTCTTGTTTCCCATGTTTAGGTCCTGGAGCCAATAGATTAACATGTTTTGTGTTGTTTATTTATTAGATGAATGATTAGGGTTTATGATTAATTGAATGCCATAAATATGCATATAAATATGAACATACATTGATGCATAGGTTCTGTGATGCAGTGGGGTAGGTGAGGTAAGTCATGCATTGACCACATGAACATGCATTTGGATGTTTGAATATGAGTTGATTCGATTATGATAGTATGCTTGGTTGAATGCCATGGGCTTGGTTGATGTTTGTGTTTAAGTTTACCATGTTGATGTTATCGCCTTATGACTATTTACATGTATTGCTTGCTGCCCTTGGATGATACGTTTGAATGTCTTGATAGATGAATGCTTGGGTTTAGGGACAATATGCCATGTTGTTTTCTTTAGATGCATGTTAAAGTGTGTGTGAGTTTAGAATGACATATTAGAGAATCCTTTGATGGGATTAGGATTTGGAATACAATAAATGGAGGTTGACCCACAGGTCGAGTGGGGTTGGGTGCCTAACACTTTTCCATCCCTATACCTAAACCCCGGACACGTGTTTTGGTAAAGATCAGTCCTTCCACAAGGGCGCTATATATATGATTCCTAGACCTAATCTCGGTGGCGACCCCATTTACACCCTCCGCCCGGTCCACCCTAGGCCGAGGCATACTTCCTATGAGGAAACCATTACTGCCCAACGCAGTGGGGGCGCTTGCGCCCACACCAAGGGAGAGAATTCAGAAGCCGATGAGATGGTAAGGCTAGCCTCGTCCAAACATTCAGGTCCTTCCAGTTGTGTTCAAAAGCACCTGGATGACTCAAATTCTCTCATACATTCAGGAAGGAAAATTGCCAGAAGACCCAGAATGACCAATGTTCATTTAGCACGATTTACCAACCTTAATGGTTAATTGTATAAACGAGGATACACATTGTCATACCTCAAATGCTTGAACCTGCTAGAAGTAGATTATGTGCTTAGGGAGATCCATGAAGGGATTTGCGGAAACCATTCAAGTCTAAGGTTGTTGGTAAATAAGGTCGTTAGGGCTGGATATTTCCGGCTGACAATGCAAAAGGATACACACTCCCTAGTCCAGAAATGTAATAAATTCCAACATTTTGGAAGCATTCAGAGTGTCCCAATAGAGAATATGACAAGCATTGCTTACTCTTGGCAATTCGCCACATTGGGAATTGACATTGTTTGACCACTCCTACAAGGTAAAAAGCAAACTCAATTTTTACTTGTTGCAATCGACTATTTTACCAAATGGGTTTAAGTAGAACCCCTTGCCAAGATTACAGAATCAAAAATCCAAGACTTCATGTTAAGGAACATCATTTGCAGGTTCGGCATTCTGAGAATCATCATCTCAAAAAATGGATGGCAATTCGACAATTCCAAGTTCAAAGTTTTCTGTTGTGAGTTGGGAATCAAGAACCATTTCTCCTCCCCTAGGCACCCCCAAGCCAACAGATAAATGGAGGTAACAAATTAGACCTTGCTAAAGATCATCAAGGTTCAACTTGAGGGGACAAAGGAGACATGGCCGGAGGAGTTGCTTGGTGTGTTTTGGGCATACTAAACAACAGCAAGAACTTCTACAGGGGAAACCTCATTTAAGTTAAAATTTGGCACAGAAGCAATTATCCCTATGGAGGTTAGTTTATCTAGCCTTAGAAGCGAAACCTTTAACGAGAAGAACAACGAAGAGAGTCGTTGGTTAGACCTCGACTGTTTGGACGAAGTCAGAGAATAAGCACTGCAGAGAATGACGAAGTACAAACAGAAGATGAAGAAGTATCACGACCAAAGGGTTAAGCTCAGGAGGTTCAATCTTGGGGACTTAGTACTTTGTAGAGTGATAGAAGCCACGAAGGCCCATACAAGATCGTCAAGTATTCTTGAAGAGGAACTTATTACCTTAAGTCACTCGATGGGAAATAATTACATCGTTCGTGGAATGTAGAGCATCTCAAGAGGTACTATTGTTAGCAAGGTGATTTTTTTAGTTTACCTTTATCCAGTTGTTTTGTAAGCAAGAATGAATAAGGGACAAGTTTCCTTGTATGAATAAACATCTTTCTCTTAGAAAATCTAAAAGTCCCATCTCTTGTTCATTTATTATACAAAAGACAAGTTTCCAAGTAGAAGGTTGTCTATGCCTCGTGGCAGTTCGACCACCCATCGTGACGACACTTGGCACGCGCCTAAAGACGTATAGGCTTGGGAGCTCGGGTGTCGTGGAGGAGGGTTATACCTCTGGGGTGTGATTGGAAAATGATTCAATTTTAAGGGATTTACCATAGGTAAGTGAAGTTGCCACCAATCATTGGGTTTTTTCTAAGGTATGATTAGTCACCTGACTTTATTTGATTTTATTACCAATCCTAGGCTAAGAAAAAGGTCATTTTTCCTAATCTAATATGGATGGATAAAAAATCTTGATTCTTGAGTTCGGAAGTCTGGCTACATGTGGGGAAGGTGTTAGGCACCCCACAACGCTTGTCCAAGGTCAGTCCTTTGTTTTGGTAAAATCTTAATTTTTGGACATTGGCAATTAAAAATCAAGCTATTGGAATTAGCTTTTGGGGCTTTAATCAAATTGGGCTTTGAGGTTTGGTTTTGGAAAGGGTGTGGTCTTGATCGATGCTTCCCTAGTGTGTTTGGAATCGTTGCTAAATTTCCACGACAAAAATCCGATAGCATTTGGCCTTATTTTTGTGGTGAAAATTTGGCAGTGCTTCGTCTCAGGTGTGTCATAGTACACAAAATACTATTCTCACCAAGCTTTCGTCGTGAGAATACGGCAACGGAGGTGCCCCATTTTCACAGCAAAAATCCAACAGAGTTTTGCGTTTGGTGCACTATGGCACACCGTTAGGGTTTCATGCCTGTGTATACAACACGCGCCAACATGCTCGTGCTAGGACGAGTCGGAGCCCCTCAAAGTATCAAACATATTGATGCGTGTTGCATACACTGGGAAACCAATGTCACTTGGTGACATGGATCGGGACGATCACATCGTGATGATCATGCACACAATATAGTGTGAATATGCACTTGTAGTAATTGCCTTGGGCATATACCCACATTACAAGGTTAAGAGCACTCATGGCTAGAGAGAGTCACTTACGTAGCCATGAAGGTCCATCATACAAAGTGCACGATCACCCACACATAAGCATATATAGATATACATACATCATGCGCAATGCTATCACATAGAGCATGAAAGTAGAATAGACATTGCCAACGTCCCTAAGGTATGGCCCAGCAAGGTACAGGAAATGTAAAACAAACATTGCTATACCCAGGGAACGCGGCCCAAGCGAAATGCAGGAAAGATAAAGGGTACATGGAAAGGAAACCCTAATACAATGCTCTAGAGAATAGGCTAAGAGAGAGGGAGAAAGATGTAACCACTCGGGAAGGCTGGGCCTCCTAATCTATTGAACATTACCCTTTTTAGGCTTGCGTCTTCTTGCTTGCATCCTTGCTCTTTTTACTTGCGCCTGGGAAGTTGTGCCCTTACTCCAAGTGTCCTTGCTCTATGCGTGTACATGCAATAAACAAAGAAAAAAGCCAGCAGACAAGCAAAGGAGACAACAAAGAGGTAAAGAGAGCATGCAAAGAGACACACTAACAAAGAGAGCCAAACGGGAGCAAACAAACATGTTATCAAACAAAATGGGGTTTCCTAGGAGGACAAATGTAGGTTTGGATCAGGTGTCCATAGTTCCATGAGATTGGAGTATAAACGACACACATGCCATCAAACAAAATTCCTATAAAGGACTCGGGGTCTCGTGTATCAAAGACGGGTGTGAACCCACACTAAATAGTAGGAATTAGGATTGATGACACAAGCAAGCGAGGACTCATGCATGAACATGTAGGCAAGCATGCAAAGATGCAAAGAAGCAAAGAAAGCCAAACAGGTGGCATAAAGCAAGCAAGGCAAGCATAACATCATCGCACAGAGTGGAGAAAAGTGTGCATCAAGCACACCAACATCACGGAGATGTGTTTCACAAGCAGTCAAATCCAAACAAGTCACAAGAGGGACGGATGCAACCACACAAGCAAGTGGCCCCAAAGACCAACAAGCACAAGCCCACGGAGGGCAAAAAGCATGGCAAAGCCTAGATCTAGACAGGCAAACATGGATATAAAGCATAGAAGCTAGCAGACATACATATGCATAAAGAAAATTATCCAAACCCTTTGATGTACGCCTTGGTGATTGGATGTAGGCCTAGACCACAAGATCTAGATCTACACACTACCTAAAGGGGCCAAAACACAAGTAAGAGATACAACAAGAGATAAGAAGGCTTTAGAAGCACATGACATAGCAACCAACAGGTAGATCTAGACACTTAAACATGGCAAGGAGCACATAAACACATAGATCTAGGCATAAGCATGGCAAGGAGCACATAAACACATATATCTAAGCATAAACATAGCAAAAAGCACCTAGGCATATGGATCTTAGCACAAACACAATATTTAGACATATCCTAGCCCAAGAAGGCTAGGCCAACATCATCAAAGCGATAAAACATGATAGAAAGCAAGGAGACATGCTTGAAAAGCGATAAAACATGCTAAGAAGCAAGACAAAGCAAAGATATACTATGGAAAGTAATAAAACATGTTAAGAAGCAAGATAAAGCAAAGGGTGTAGATTGTAGCTAAAAAGCTACATCTACACCATTAGAACCTCAAATCCAAGATCCTAAGACCAAGGAGAGGAAACAGAGTGCAAGAACACTACCTCTTGATTGTTGAGAAAAGAGAGAAATAAAAGGTTTTTGGATGTGTTTGGGAGAGAATTTGGAGAGCAAAAAAGAGAGAATCTGCCTAGAAAAGTGCCCCAAAATGCCCAAAATTTTGTTTTGTTTTGTTTTGTTTTTTTTTTGAAATCTGGGGTCAAGGGGGTATTTATAACTATTTGGCATGCATTTCGAGGCTGGCAGCCCTTGGGTGACCGTCGAGTCGAGTATGCTGACATTAGTAATTTCGTATTTTTCCTCTAGCTTTTCGATTCTGACTTCGATCACATATGTGAAGGCCTTTCCAAACTCCGATTGAGCTGATCTTGGTGTCCCTGGAAAGGTCTAGATGTCTAGTTTCCAGAACACTAAACAAATTAAAAATCGAATGGTTGGGGTGAAAGTTATGGCCTCAAAAAACAAGCTAACGTGCCTAGCTTGGTTTTCAAGATATCTCTATTGTTTTAACTCCGACTTCGACCCATGAACAATCATTGGAAAGGGAATTTGATGCTCTTTGCAATGAATCTAGTTTCAACCTGTTCAGGCGGTTAGATCAAAATAAGGGTTTTTGGGCCTTAGGAGTCAACCTCAGGTTAAACTTGGTCAAAGTTGACGAAAATCATTGAGTAGCTCAGGTTTGATGTAGAAACATGAAAAAATGGGTTTTGGGATGATTTTGACCAGCTTTGACTTTTGGTCAACCTAGGGTTAACTAGGGGCATTTTGGTCAAATTGACTTGAAACGACACTTTAAGTGCTTCGATGCCTAAACGGGTTGCGCCATGTCAATCTAGATGTTTTCACAGCCCTATGGAAGAAATTTAATGTTTTTGGAATTTTCAGGGTCTGGCACGCAAATCGAGGGTGGACAAAATACGGTATTAATAGTTGCCCCTTCTTTATCTGACATCTCGATTGTAGAGAGAGGTGTTAGATAAAGAATGTAATTCCGCATTTTGTTGCCCTAAAATTACATGTGATAACTATTCATGGGCCAAGACCGGTCTTACCCTGGTAAGGTTGAGCTGCTGCAGTTGGTTTGAGAAAAAATTTCTTTTGGTTTGGCTCCTTGGTATTGGGCAAAAACATCCTTTTTTTTTTTCCTTGGTCAATGGTCAACTGGTTAACACTGACCAGCGGCCACTCTATCTGCACCAATCTAACTCGATGGCCATTAAAGGTGCGCTGGGCTGCCCAGGCCGTACAATGGCCTATAAATGGGCCCCAAAGCCTCATTTTGACCATTCTGTCTTCATTTCTTTGAAATCTCGCTTCTAAAAAATTCTTTGGAGCAAGTCACGATCTAGTGGGTTCAGCTTTCAGCTTCATTTTGTTGCTTCAGCCTTCTGCTCTGCACTTGATGTCAGTGTCTATTTTCTCTTTCTCTTTGCTTTTTCTGCAAATATGTTAGTAGCAATGCAACTAGGAAAGCATGCTAGCATTTATTTTATTTTTGGTATTTTTGCATTTTATTTTATTTTATTTTTTATCATTTATGCCATGATGATGTCGGAAAATATTTTTTGTTCACATGTTTAGGCAGTTATGTGGACATGAGCATACTTGCGTGCTTTCACATGTACATACATGCAGGCACGAAGGTGCACACTCATATATATATGTGTGTGTGTGTGTGTGTGAATTGCGTACATGTATAATTACGTTTACACACATCTGTCCATGCAAGGAAAACATAATTTTAGGCAGCATAAACGAACATGCAAATGTTAGATGCCATGAAAACTACAACAAAAATTGAGGAGAAAAAGCTAGGAAAACATGAGAGGTTATGTAGGATGATTGGAGATTTTGGGATACTGAAAACGTGAGGGCAATGCAATTTTGAATGAAAGTAGTTTTGAAAAGCGTAGGATTAAACGATCACTGTCGAATCTGAATCCCGATGAGCTAGATAGGATTAAACGGTCACTGTTGAATCTGAATCTCGAAAAGGTGGATAGGACTAGACAGTAATCTGAATCTCGATGAGATTAAACAATCATTGCTAAATTTGAATCTTGAAAAGATGGGTAGGATTAAACGGTCGCTACTGAATCTGAATCCTAAAAAGGTGGATAGGATTAAACGATCGTTGTCGAATCTGAATCTTGATGAGATTAAACTATTACTACCAAATCTAAATCTCGAAAAGGTGGATAGGATTAAATGGTCACTGCCAAATCTGAATCCCAATGAGATTGATAGGATGAAACGGTCACTGCCGAATCTGAATCCCGATAAGATTTAACGATCGCTACCAAATTTGAATCTCAAAAAGATGGATAGGATTAAACAATCGCTGCAAAATCTGAATCCCAAAAAGGTGGATAGGATTAAACGGTTGCTGCTGAATTTGAATCCCGATGAGATTAAACGATCGTTGCTGAATTTGAATCTCGAAAAGATGGATAGGATTAAACGGTCGTTGCCGAATTTGAATCTCGAAAATGTGGATAGGATTAAATGGTTGCTGTCGAATCTAAATCCCGATGAGATTAAACGATTGCTACTAAATCTAAATCTTGAAAAGGTGGATAGGATTAAACGGTCGCTACCAAATTTGAATCCCAATGAGATTAAACAGTCACTACCGAATTTGAATCTCAAAAAGGTGGATAGGATTAAACGGTCACTGCCGAATCTAAATCCCAGTGAGATTAAATGATTGCTATTGAATCTAAATCTTGAAAAGGTGGATAGGATTAAATGGTCGCTGCCAAATTTAAATCCCGAAAAGGTGGACAGGATTAAATGGTCGCTGCCGAATTTGAATCCTGATGAGATAAAACAATTGCTGCTGAATTTGAATCTCGAAAAGGTCGATAGGATTAAATGGTCGCTGCCAAATTTGAATCCCGATGAGATTAAATGATCGCTGTTGAATCTGAATATCAAAAAGGTGGATAGGATTAAACGATTATTGCCGAATTTGAATCCCGATGAGATTAAATGGTCACTATTGAATCTGAATCTCGAAAAGATGGATAGGATTAAACGGTCGTTGCCGAATTTGAATCCCAATGAGATTAAACGATCGTTGCCAAATCTGAATCTTGAAAAGGTGGATAGGATTAAACGGTCGTTGCTAAATCTGAATCTCGAAAAGGTGGATAGGATTAAATGGTCGCTGCCAAATTTGAATCCCAATGAGATTAAATGATCGCAGCCGAATCTGAATCTCGAAAAGGTGAATAGGATTAAACGGCTGCTGTTGAATCTAAATCCCGATGAGATTAAATGATCGGTGCCGAATTTGAATCTATAAAAGGTGGATAGGATTAAACGATCGCTGCTGAATCTAAATCCCGATGAGATTAAACGGTCGCTACCAAATCTAAATCTCGAAAAGATGGATAGGATTAAATGGTCGCTGCCGAATCTTAATTCCAATGAGATTAAACGATCGCTGTCGAATATGAATCTCGAAAAGGTGGATAGGATTAAACGGTCGTGCTGAATTTGAATCCCGGGAGAGGTATTTTGAAAACTTGTTTTCTATTTTGAGAAAACACGACATTTTGGTTTGATCATGCATGATATGTGTTAGGTAGTAGGTTAGACATACTTACCTTTTTGATTGCATTGCCATTTGATTTTGGCGTATTGATTAAATTTGAATTTGTTTATACTAATTATGTCCCGATTGCCGAGATCTAGTGGGGATCGCAGGAAGGCTCCCGTTATTGCTTCATCTTGAGGGTATTCATCTAGTAGTGATGATGATACCATTTTGGCTAGTAAGCAGGTGGTGCAGACCCTTCAGAGGCACTTTGATCGAGGAGGTGATAATATTGCGCCCTCTAGGGGCATGCACATATGAAATTCTAAAACCCAAGGTTGGTTTAGGGCCCGATCAGATTACAAATTGACTTAAGAAATGTTAAAATGGAAAATATAACTTCTTATGAGAAAATAAATCAATTTTTGGAAAATAAAAGCCAAGGAAACCCTCGACCTGCGTACGCAGGTAGGGACCTGCTTACGTAGGTCTGATGTATGCGTACGTAGGCATGAACCTGTGGACGCAGCTAGGGTTCCAGAAACCTATGAAAAACAAGTTTTTTGCATTAAAGACTGAGGTTTGAAATGAATCCCACATCGTCTGGGAGCCGTTCCAAACTCCCATTTTTCAACTATATAAAGCCATACATTATATATTTCAAAAACACATTGAAAATCTTAAGGGAAAACCTAAGATCCACTAGAAATAGTGAATCAAAGAGTGAGTTTTTCACAAAACATCCTCAAGTCAATTTTCTTTTGATTGAGACCTTTTTTGGTCTTGATCTTTCAAGTTTAAGATTACTAATCACTTTTGTATTTGATTGTGAATAGATTGACTGAGGGGAACGATCAAAATAAAGCTTGAAAATCTTCTTCTTTGAGGTATTGAGTTCTAACTTTTCTTTCTTTCATTTCTTAGTTTTAATTCCTTTTTCTTCTTGTTTCCTTGCTTAGAATACGTTTTAACATGTTTAGGAATACTAGGGTTTAGTAGCTTTTTGTTTTAAAGCATGCTAGGTTGTGAGTTTTGTAGTTTCAAAGTTTTGCTCTATTCTATGTTCTTGTTTTCTGGGTTAGGGTTCTTCAAGGTGTGTCTGCATGCGCATGCTACCTGCATACATACGTAGGCTCGAAGTATGCGTACGCATATAACTAGCCTGCATACGCAGGTCTATATATGCACACGCATACTCGTGCCCAGAAACCCTAATTTGAGTTCTTCTGCTTTTTATTTTTATTTTATATATATATATATATTTATATAAATATATATATTTCTTTTACATCACATGCCTCTGTTTAGTTCCTTTTTATCCTTTTTATCCTTTTTTTAGTCTCTACTCCTCTGTTTAATTACTTGTTTTCCTTTAGCATGCTAGATTAGGGTTTCTTTTTGTTTCTTGCTTTAATGCCATGAAAATGCATTCCTATGGCCATCCATTGATGCATAGGTGCTGAGGTGCAGTAAGGTAAGTGAGGTAAGTCATGCATTTACATGAACATGCATTGAGTATATGTTTGATGGTGAATATGAACATGTTTTGTTGGTTGATATGCTTTGGATGTTTTGATGATATCACATGTTATTTCATTCTTCGTATGCCTATATTTCTGCCTTGATTTGATATATACATGTTGTTGATACCGTATTTTGTCCGCCATCGATTTGCGTGCTGGACCCCGAAAATTCAAAAAATATTATTTTCGCTTCATGGGGCCAAAAGGACATCCAGAATGATGTGGGGCAACCCGTTCGGATGCTGGAGCACCCGAAATGTCTTTTTTAACTAAAATGACCAAAATGCCCTTGGTCAACCTATGGTTGACTGAAGGTCAAACAAGGTCAAAACCCTCACAAAACAAAATTTTTCATAGTTTTACATCAAACTTGAGCTTTTCGGAGATTTTTGGCAAGTTTGACCAAGTTGACCCGAAGTTGCCTGACGACGAGCCCTAAAAACCCTAATTTTGATCCGGCCGTCAAAACGAGTTGAAACTAATGTCATTACGAAGATTATCAAATTCTCAGTTCAACGACTATTCATGGGTCAAAATTGGAGTTAGAACGGCCGAGATATCACGAAAACCGGGATAACGCAACGATCGATGCACCACTAACTTTCGAGAGCCATAACTTTTTATCCGACCGTTAGATTTTCTAGTTCCATACCTTTTTAGAAACAGGAAGTCAAGATCTTTCCAGGAGTGTCAAGATCAACCCGTTCCAAGGCCATTTGAAGATGGCAGCCCTTCAAGTGTGCCGGGGCTATAAAAGGCCCCAGGCACCTTCTAGACCAAAAAAGAAAAAAGAGACTCCTTGGGTCCTGCTCTCTACCTGGACGTTTTCTACACCCTTATCCTCTTTTCCAAACACAAAACACACAAAAAAACAACTTCAAAGCCTCTTGATTCTTCTCTTCACCAAAAATACAAGGTATTGTTCTTATACTCAATCTTCTTCTCCTTGGTTCTACACTTTGGATTTAGGGTTTAGGGGTGTGGATGTAGCTTTTTAGCTACTATCCACACCCCTAACTTTCTAAATTTTTTTCTAGCATTTATCTTGCTTTTTATGCCTTAATAACATGATTTATTGCTTTACTTGGCATGTTTTTTGCTTTATATTGCTCCTAGCATGTTTTTAATTTAGATCCATGTTCTTCCATGCTTTATGTGTTATTTGTTTTGATCTACATGCTTTATGCTTTATGCAATGTTTCTCTATACTTTGTTCCTCTTTTTAGTTTATGTTGATGTTAGGGTTACATGCTCACATGCTTGTATGATGTTGTTGGCTATGCCTTACTTAGATCTACATGTTTGTATGCATGTTCTATGCTCCCATGCCTATGTCTATGCCTTCACATGCTTGTATGCTTGGATTTATGTTCTTCCATGCTTTTATGCTTACATCCACATGCTTAGATGTACATTTACATGCCTACATGCATATTTCAATGGTTATATGTGTAGATTGGTGTGTTTACATGCTTAGGTTTGTGCTCTCTACATGCTTTATACTATCTTCCATGTGCTTGCGTGCTTCATGCCATGTTTATGTGCTTAGGCCTAGACCTTGTTTGTCATGCCGTGTGCTATTGTAGCCCTTTTGTCGCTTTTGTCTCTCTTTCTTTTGTTTTGGCCATTTGGTAGGATTTAGATCTTGACCCCTTTATGGTCTTGATAATCATCCGTACACCAAGGCCTACATCAAAAGGGTTTGGATCATTCCCATTTGCATGTCTATGCTTGCTTGCTTCTAGGCTTTATGCTTGTGCTAGCCTTTCTTGTTCTAGGCTTTGCTATGCTTGACGGCCTCCACGGGCTTGACCTTGTGTGGTTACATCCGACGCCCATGAGGCCTTATTCAGATGTAACCACTTAGGATGCATTGCCGTGATGCCAGTTGCTTCGTGCATACCTTTTCCCCTTTTCGCTCTGTGCAATGATATGCTTGCCAAGCTTGTTTGTGCCACCTGTTGGCTTTCTATGCATCTTTACACTCTTGCTTACATGTCCATACATGAGTCTTGCTTGCTAGTGTGTCATCCATGCTTCAACACAATGAAGTTATGGACATTCGATCCAAACCTACATTTGTCCCTCGCGGACACCACCTTTTGTTTGCTTTCTTGTTTGTTTGTCTTCTCATTTGTTTGCTTGCTTTCTTGTTTCTTTGCTTGCCATGTCTATCATGCTTATCTACTTTATGCCTCTTTCACATGCTTTCTGCGTCTTTTTCCTTCCATTGCTTGTTTGTTGGTTTCTTGTCTTTGCCTTTACATGTACACACATGGAGCGAGGACGCTTGGAGCTAGAGCACGGTCTCCTAGGCGCAAGCAAAAAGAGTGAGGATGCAAGCATGTGGATATAAGCCAAGCGGTTATGTTCAATAGGTTTAGGGGTCTAGCCTCTCCCATTTGGTTATGTACTCTTTAAAATCCCCTTCCTTCCTCCTTCCCTTCTCTCTTAGGTGGTTTGTATTAGGTATATCATGCCATGTACCATTCGTCCTCATCTCTAGAGTATGGTGACCCCTATTTACTTTCTTACACCTATATTTTGGGCCATTCTCTAGGGATGTAGGCATTTACTTTCCTACTATGTGTGCTTGCATTGTGCATGATGTATGTATATATATACCTGCTTGCCCCTCCCGGTGTGATTGTCACAGTCCATGTCACCTAAGGAAAAGCGATGCCTAATTTCCGACACAAAAGTAAGGTGTGTTGCCAGATTTTCGTCGTGGAAATCTGGTACTTTGCTCGAATGCCTTAGGAAAGCATAAATTGGGACCACACCCATTCAAAAAGAAAAACCTCAAAGCCCTCATGCATGCAAAGCCTTGAAAGCCAATGCCAAAATCATGTTTTTACTGCCAATCTCCAAAAATTAAGGTTTTATCAAAACAAAAAACTGTCTTTGGACAGGCGTTGTGGGGTGCCTAACACCTTCCCCACACGTAACCAAAATTTCGGACTTAAGAATAAAGATTTTTTACCATCCATATTAGATTAGGAAAAATGCCATTTTTCTTAGCCTAGGATTGGTAATAAAATCAACTAGAAATAGGTGACCAATCACACCTTAGAAAAACCCAATGATTGGTGGTGACTTCACTTACCTTTGGTAATTCCCTTAAAATTTGGCCAAGATTCCTGCCACACCTCTAAAGGTAGACAAATACCTTCCTCCATCGAGAGAGAGAGATCGCACTCGAAGCTCCGCGTGAACACCACGCACCAATTAATCGAGAGGGGCCTCCAACGAGCCTCGCGTGTGCGGGAGTGTCGCCATGGCGGGTGGTCGAACGAAGGCCCACGACGACGGTGGTTTTCCACTCCGATCGAAGCCGGGCGTCGACACATGTTTCTGCCTTGGATGTAATGGATACTATGTGTGATAGATGTATGTTAAGATTTGATGTAATATGCCATGATAGATGTATGTTAGGATGCAATATTGAACATGCCTTTAATGAGATTAAGACGTAAGACACAATGAGTGGAAGCCGACCCAAAAGTCGGCAGTTTTAAGTGCCTAACACCTTCCCAAATTTGTACCTAAACTCCGAACCCATACTTTGGTAGTAAGAATAGTCCTTCCACGTAAAGGCGCTATATACATGGTTCGTAGACCATAAAACTAGGTGGAGGCTTCTTCTTTTTTCTCCACCCTAATCCACTCGATTAAGGCATACTCCCCCAAAGGCCCAACCGCGCGTTACGCCCACACCTGCCCCGGTGCAGGGCCTCGAGCCCAATCTAAAGGGACAAATCCCCATCCACCACCAGGATTTGAAGGAACTAGCATGTACTTGGTCTTATGTCTCCAAATGGGAGGATCCCTGCATGGAATATAAGGTGTTGGGGGCACGTGAATCCCCTGGCCCCTCATTTCACCGATCAGGATGCCAATATAACCCTGAAGCAGTCCTATCTCGGCAATAAGCTAGCTTCTCTCTCTCTCCATGGCAATGGTCTGGCTCTCCCGCTCTCTTTGCCATCACTCCCTCTCCTGTGCTAACACTATGGCAATCTCCTCCTCCGTGTACCCTTCCTAGTAACAGCAGCACTCTCAAGACCTCTCACCCGAGCCTATCGGGCGTATACAATGCCCCTAAGTACTTTGCCCCTGCTGTAAAGAAGCCCTCAAAGGAGCCTATCGCATAGACGGGGTCATCCACGACTATCTCAGGGCAAGATATCTCAAGAGGTGGATCTCTTGGGACTCTGAAAATCGGCATGACTTGATGGAAGGTCCTCTTAGCCAAAAAGAACTCCCAGCTCATCAAAGCCCAAAACCAGCACCGTGCACACGATTGAGCCATAGCAAAAGTGACATTGTGTCTAGCCAACAACCCTCCATCATATGGGTTGTTGCATATCTCACCCCAGGTGATGCAATCAAGCACAGCATTGATAGTAGTCCGCTATGTCAAAACGACTTTGGAAATATTGCAGAGAGACTAGACGTATGCCCTAGGATATATCATCATAGAAAGGCTAGTATATTGTGGACGCAGGGCTGAATGTACTTATATGCCCACCATGTCAAAATTTTCCAACAACCCTCGAGGCTCCCGAAGCCCTAGCGTGACGCCTGCTTCAAGTAGGCGATGAAGAATCCATAGGAGAGGGACCCTCAATTATAAGCCCCTGTGATGGAAACCACTCTTATGGCCACTACAACCTTGTAAGTCAGCATCAATCTGTTGTTGCCCAACAGACATTTGCTAATGAAGTAGAAAAAGATCTCCTGAGAGCCACGTCGTCTGGCTCCGCCTCCCAAGGTATGTTCTCCTCCAACCACCGCATGCAGATTTAGGGCTCTTCAGTAGGCTCAAAATACCTCTTAGTCGCCCTAGTGAGGGAGTAAGGGATGCCCAAAAGCTCGCTTGCCACTACGAAGCTCACAAACTCAGTTGAGACCAGCTCCCTTCCAAATCTAAGGCCTAAGATGGCCATCTAGTCAAGGGGAAGGAATGCATACTCCCCGTAACTCAGGTGGAAAGTGCCCATCTCAGCATGAAACTATTGCACCAAAACCTCAGCTAGCCCATGCCTCATGGAAGGCAGAATACTAAGGGAGGCCTAGAACCCCTACTTCATTAGGAAGGCGTGATAGTGTGCATTAGTAGATGCATGGAACAACCAGAGGGAAAACGAAGACCATGCCCCTTGGCCACGGACCCTCTCAGTACCCTGTGTTCAAGATCAAAGAAGAGCTATCTGTCAGCACACATATTTCTATATACCAAACCGACAAATGGAAGGGAAAAAGGAACATACCTAACCCTTCCATGCCTGAGTGGAAGGATGCTTCTTCAAATCATGCTGTAGATGAGTGTCTTCAATACTATCATCTATCTCTCCATTATAGGCCTCAAATTCGGCCTAACGTGATGGAAACCTTGGTCTACGACTGCTGCGCCTAGAGGCACTAGGGCCCGGCCTAGCTGCATCATTCGGCCTCCAAATCAACATCCAAGTCAAACATGAGCTCATCCCCAACTCGTCGCCCCCTGGGCCTCCTCCCTCCTCAATCCAAGGAAATTGTGAAAAACCTTCGTCCGAACCAGTATGAGACTGAGATGAAGCACTGGCCGTCTCTACTAAACATCGGCTCCTAGTAAATCATTAGGGAATGGGGCCTTGAGTTGTAAGGGGTACAAAGTGCAGTGTCTACAGATGCCCTTCTTTTGATTTGTGACCTCCGCTAATAGAATCAAAAGAATAAGAGACAAAAGATTTTGTTTTGACGTATGGCTCAGGCCTAACCCACACAGATGGCACACAACTCCGCAGAGTCGCGTGGGATTCGTATGTCTAAATTCCCACCTTTGTTGCTTGGGAAACGAGCAACGACAGGTTCACTATCCCAGAACCTATTTTGCCAATTGCAAGCAAAAGGTGAATGACTTATTATCCTAGAGTCACTTAAAAAAGAAAAACAAACAAGGCCAACGGCCTCAACCATCAACCAAACAAACAAGGTGCTCTTACGAGCTCAAAAGGATACATATCTGTGGTGTTCATCTGGAGCTCTTACCTCAAACTTCTCTGGGTGGCTTACGCTTCTAGATAATACTTGTCTTCTCCATCTCTATCTCTACCTGTTCTAGTGAGGCTCTTACCTCGGGGTGGCCTTGGTCTCTGTCTTTATCTCTACCTCTTCTACTGTGCCTGCATGTTCAATTCCCTTGGGATATGTGCACAAGTTCTATATTATGTAGGGTTTGTGCCTACATGTTCAATTCTTGGAGGATATGTGAACAAATTATGTATTCTAACTTGCTTGACTAGTATGTGGCTCATGCCTACATATTCAATTCCCATAGGATATGTGCACGAGTGGCTTTGGTGTTCTGATTCACGAGGAAGTAGCGGGTGAAAGATCCACTAGGGATGATGAAAAACTTATTGGGAAGTATGGTCTGTGAGAGGTGTGTTGGTGACTGACGAGGGAGTCTTCTTGGTATGTAGTTCCCTGGGGAAGATAACTTACTGAGAAGTTTGGTGGTGATTTTGACCCACGAGGAAGTCTTTGATAATGTGTGATCCACTGGGGAAAGATTTTATTCTTCTTCATAGGGAACTTGTGTTGATTCTACCCACGAAGGGGTTTTATCAACTCCATGAGGGACTTTTCTTCATAACTCACGAGGGGATGGCGTTTGTGCCTTGGGCTCGCAAGGGAGTCCTTCCATGATACTGTACTTTACTGGGGATTTGGTTGATGATCTGAACTCATGGGGGAGTTTCCTTAGCGACTTTTGATCCACTGGGGGATGTTTTTAATTCTTTCAATCCACTGGGGATGCTTTGAGGGTCTTTGTGTCATTTACCCAACTGAGGGTATTTCTGTCATTTTTGATACATTCTTGAATTTTCTTTTGCACTTCCTACCTTTTGGGAATCCACTGGGGATATTTAAAAACTTTTTTTTTTTAACTAAACTACACATAGTTTAGTGGGGAGGCCTAAACTACATGTAGTTTAGCCACCAGGTGCAATCCCACCTCTTTATTTTCTTCAACAATTACTAACCTTTTCTTTTCTTTTTTTCTTTTTTTTCCCTTCTTATTTCTCTTCATCTTCCACATCTCTTCACATTCTCCCTAACCCTCCAACTTCCATCTTTTCTTTCTACAAATACTCTCTGCTCCTCTCTTATTTCTTCTCACAAACTGATTCTTCTCTCTCAAAATTTCTCATTCGAAACTCTCTTCCTCTCCCAAACTCTCTTATCTTCTTCATGGCACCCAAGTCCAAAACCAAGAAAACCTTTTACGTGTTTACTAGTGATGCCTTCAATCTCACGTGTTGGAATGGAGTAGTAAGGCTGAATGAGTCCCCTCCGTTGACATACAAGCCACAAGATCATCTTTCAGAGTGTGCAAGGGCTGGATCAGTAAGTTTTTCAAACTTTTCTCGTTTTCTCATTTTCCTTTTATCTTCTATTTTAATCTGTTTTTGGACATGTAAATGCTTGGGTTTTGCTATGGGATGGGTTTAGATGAAAACCTGACACCTTAGGAGGGGTAAAAACATGTTTAGGATGAGTTTTGACTGAAGCATGCTTGAAAATGTTAAAGAATGACCCTCTGTCTGTGTTTATGAGTGTGGATTAGAGTCGTGTACGCGGCTTGTGTTCATGTGTACGTAGCCAGTCATTATGCGTACGCAGCCAATCATTATGCGTACGCAGGCTTGTTCATGCGTACGTTGGTACGTATACTGTTCTTGAGTTCATATGCACGTGATTTCCAACTAGCGTATACGTACCTAGTGCCTACGTATGTAGACACGGACCTGCATACGCATGCCACCAGATAGAAATCATATTTTAACACCTGTTTCATCTGTTTCAGGTAGGGGAAGCACTAACAGTGTGGAAGCATGGTATAGGGTCCTTACTGCGGAAACAAGGGCCCACATTCGTGCAGCGGGCTTCGAGCCGATCATTTGCTTACTACCGGAGAGATCTGCTAGTGCCATTCTAGTGCAGTCTCTGGTTGAGAGGTGGTGGGACACTACCTATACCTTCCACACTGCTAATAGGGAGATGATTGTGACTCCCTATGACTTCCACCGCATGACCAGCCTTAGGTGCGATGGGGCTCTCATAAACTTGAAGGGTGAGTCAGGCACTTAGCTGGGTATATACCTGCTCGGGAGGAGGTACACCACTGAGACGATCCGCTATTGTGACGTTGAGATGGATTACAAGCTTTTCCCACTGGTGATGGCTGACGACAGCGCACGGATGGCTAGGGCCTTTTTACTGTACCTTCTAGGGGCATATCTCTTTGCTAATGGAGGGTAGACGGTATCTCTAAGGTGGTTAACCCTCTTCCACGACTTTGGTAAGGCTCGAAAGGCCAACTGGGGGCAGGCGTGTCTTGCCTACTTGTACTCTTCCTTGGACACGCTCAGCCGGGGGACTTTGCACTAGCTTGTGGGGCCTTGGAAGCTCTTTGAGGTTAGTTCTCTTTTCTTCTCTTTTATAGCTTATGTACTCCCCATTCTTGCAATTATTTTCATCCACATGTCATTTAGGCTAAACTGTACATCATGCTTTTGCAAACTGTATCTATGTCTTCATCTTGCTATCTGTTTACATTTATATCTTGCAACTGCTTTTCTTGCAAACTACAACTCTTTTTCTTGCAAACTATCATCTTGCACTACAAACTGTCCTCTTGCAAACTGTACATCGTGCCGGCCTCTCTCCCGTTACGGCCCCAGACTTGGAGGCGACTGCTTTTGTCACTTCCAGGATCACCCAGCCCTTCAAGGTGCTAGCTTGAAGGCACCCTACCTGGCAGAAAGGATATGATGCTAGTTGGTGGGTGAGGACGCCTCATAGGTTCCGATGGATCCTCTGGTGTTTATGCTTGCCCCACTTTCCATGACGGACGCCAAGTATCAGTTGTGGAGGAATGGCATTCCCTATGCCTAGCGGGTTTCAGATGAGTTGGACTATGAGGAGTTCAAAAACACTCGTCTCATGCCCTCTCTTGCTCCTACGGTAGGTGCTCTCCCTTTTCTCATTCATTTCCATTTTTCCTTGGCATTGTTTCACATGATGATGTTTAAATGGGATACCTATATCAGGTTGGCCCTGCTGCTGGTGCTCCTATTGACCCTCCTCATCTTCCTTGGTCGGTCTATGTCTATGGTCCTGATGGTTTTGCTTGTAAGCATGCGGTGGGTAGCAATACAAATGTCATAGGCTACCCTTTTCCCGAGGGTACATGAGCGGTGAGTTCTCCTTCATTCTTGTCTCTTTCCTTTCTATTCTTACATCCCCCAACACTTGTTCTAACACCATTTTCTTTCTTTCAAAATTTAGCCCATCATACAGGAGCATGATGAGCTAGTTTGGCTTGCGGGGAACCTCAAGTTGGAGATGACCGAGTATTCCAGGTAGATCTATGGTCCTAGAGGCTTTGCCTGCTTGGGTGATGATGATGATGATGATGGTGATGGTGATGGTGGTGGCGATTCAGAGACTACTCCTAGTTACCAGCCAAGGAAGAGGCGCTTCCGATGATCTTGCAGACAGACAGACAGACATAGACACACAGTATATTTCCATTTTTTATTTCTCTTTTCTTTTTATTAGCATGTATTTCTGCACTTTAGCTTTTATTTGAGACATTGGGTTGTATTTAAGAACATCTTTTACATTGACGCTTTTATTTAGGACATGTACTTAATTTACAACTCATAGGGATAATTGCACAATTCAATGCAATTTTGCTTTTCTTGATCTTTGATGCTTGAAAATCTGAGCTCGATTATTCCTTGAGTAGTCCCTTAGGCTGTAGTAATCATGGGAGGGGTCTTGGTGGAGGAATCACACTTCAAATAATGTAAATTTTATTAGAAAACCATTTTTTAGGAAATTTCTCCTAAATAAGTTCTAATCTTGCCACATCCAAGCCTTATGGGTTCTTTAGCATAATGAGAAATGGGAGGCAAGCCATCACCATTCTCTAGGTAACATACACATATTGTGCTTAGGAACAAGATTTAGAAACTATTTAAGAAAAACCCACCAATCATAAGGCTTTATTTTCTAATTAAGAATGGTCACGAACACAGCCTAAGCCATCACATACCATCTAGTTAGGAATATAAAGATTTATCATAAATGTTGTGGTTGATTTCTCAAGTGAAAAGGCAACCAAAAGAAAAAGGATAGAAAACATTTTTTTTAGGTTTAGAGAGACAGAGAAGAACACAATAATATAGCACAACATGTATAAAGCAATAAATGAAGCAATATGAAGAACAACAAATAAATAGCTGAACAAGTAAATAGAGCAACAAATAAATAGATGAACAAGTAAATAAAAGAAACAAGATTGTTTTTCCTAAATGCCTAGACTTTATGAGTTCTTCTCCCTATTAAGGAATGGGAGGCTTGAAGCCTTCAACCACCCTCCTAAAGGTACATCTCACATAGTGTCTAAGGAAAAAGGCATGAAATCCATTTAGGAGAAACCCATAAGCATATAGATAAACAACAAGTAAATGAAGCATCATATAAAATAGAGCATTATTTAATGATAGGCCAAGAATGTATGGACCCCTTGTGATGAATTAACAAATTAATTAGCCAAGGTAATTAATTAATTCAATTAGCATGCAATATGCATGGTAGCACAAACAAATCACCAATTAACTAAATGCAGCGAAAATTAAATTGACACGGTGATTTGTTTATGAATGGGGAAAACCTACATGGCAAAAACCCCACCAGATGATTTTAAGGTCACCACTCCCGAGAATTCACTATTATCACAAGCAGTTACAAGTAAAGGAATCCCAATACCTTATACCAACCTACAGTTGAACCCTTACCCTAATACCCAATTGGACTTGTTCTGTAATGACAATCTCTCCTTGTAATGCATGGCTCCCAGTACGTGACTAACCAATTTGATGCGCGGATCCCAGTACGCGGCTTACTCACCAACTTGAGAAAGATGTTGGTTGTAAAGTTCTTCAGTTCATCACACAATGAAGATCACGAAGCTCTTTGGTTACAAAACCCTACGGTGTACAAACACAGCAACTTCTTCAAGAGAAAGATGAACTAGGGAAAATTCTGTCTCTGGTCACAATTTTCATGAACACAACTTTTCTTCACACTCATGCAACCTTTGATGGCCCTTAAAAGAATCCTTATATATGTTTAGGGTTGTGAGAAAAGAAAGCCCAAACATGTATTCACGGATTGGATTGAAATCAGTTCTAAAAAACTAAACTTCATAAACCTTGATAGATAGCTTATCTGTCAAGCTAGCTGTCGAGCATCGAGCTTCAACAGCTTTTCAAACCTCGATAGATACTAGCTGTCGAGATTTAAAATCTAGCACTTCTTCACTTGTTTCTTGGACAGACTTGCATGGTTTTAACACTTAATCTTGAAACCTTGTTCCTTGAAGTATTAAACACATCCTAGATCTACCCAATTACAAGTAAAGTGCGTTTTGTCAAAGGATTAGCCAATTCTATATTGACATATGTTCCTAACATTAAATCACATATTTCCTAACAATCTCCCCCTTTGGCAATCCGTGACAAAACCACAACAAACAGATGAACATATGAGAGAAGTCATAAATCACTTAACTCATACTCACTTGTTGAATATAATAAAATCTATCCTAGCACAAACTCTTGAAAAACTTTGCAAGAAGAGAGTTTATGGAAAGAAGACTTTGACAACCTATATTTCTGAAACACTTTAAACAAAACTCATCATGGCATCTTAGTGTGAAACAAAAATAATAGATTGCATACAATATATAAGAATCATATGCATAAAGAGAGAAAAGAAACAACACATGTAAAGATAGGTGAATAACATACATCAGAAGATATAAATCAAATATAAGTACAATGTATGTCAAATGGTCACAAGACCAATATACATGAGGTAAATGTAAAAGAAAGAAAAGAAAAATACATAAAAACCTCACTACATCCCTCATAGACACTCCCCCTATCACAAAAATCTCTTACATTAACTCTCCCCTTGTGTATATGATTACTCTTATATCAAAACTACTCCCCCTTTTTGTCATGAGTGACAAAGGGTAAGAACATCAAGTAGACATCTCATCATCACTGAGCGAGCTAGTATCCTCATCCTCATCAGCATCATCACCGCCGGAGCCATCATCACTCTTATCCTTTAAAGCCGGTGGAGATGGAGATGTAGCAACAGTGAAACCACCTATGACAGCCTGTCGTCGTACGATACGACCAACATGGGTGTTCACCTGACACAACTCATCACTGAGTGTGTCAAGACGAGCATCCATATGCACAAGTTGTGCCATGATGGCCTCAAGAGTCACTCCACCCGCATAAGATGAAGTAGCGGAGGTGGATGGAGTGGTAGAAGCTGGAGGAGTCACTGTCTCTGTCCAGGGCCGCCTCGGTCTAAGCTGTGCCTCGCTTCATCGAATGATAACAGCATCTATAGCACTTATAATAGTGAAATGAGGAGACTTGAGAAAGGAGATAGAAAAATGGCGAAGAAGCCTCATGATAGTGGAACGAAAAATGAGCTTATCACAAGTCGCCATATCCCTACAAACATCTATAAGGGATAGAATAAAATGATAAAGGAAGTCAATAGAAATATCCTCTGAGAGGGATAACAAAAATCGAGCACGAGGCTCTGTAAAAAAGTTATAGTGAGACAAAGGATGAAGAATGAATGTCATCATCATGTTAAGGAATCTCGGACCTTTTGCAAAGCCTGAGCAAAGGGTGTTTTGACGGTCACCCCAAGATGAAGGTGTTTCACAAAATAGAGACGAGAGTTTGTCTTTGGACACAGTCCTTAGATGATCGCAGCCAGGGTAGTTACGATGCGCTACCCTAGGAACGTGTAATACCTCGAATACAATATTTGGAGTAACTACTGTTGGGGTTTATGCCCTAAAATCCAATTTATTAGCATGTCATAAATAATTAAATTGCTTAATTATATGAGACTATCTATAAATGAACTAATGGGACATTATCTTAGTCCATGAAATGCATAGTATGTGATTTATGTGAAAAGTCACAGAAGATATAAATCACAAATTCTTTATAAACTCAGAATTTTAGTTCGTAGTCGGTGATGAAAATTGGGCATTTCATCTGCGACGACTATAACATATCAACTAAGATGATTTGTCTTGTTCATGGAAGTGGAGACTTCTAGTTGATATGTTGATATGTTT
This sequence comes from Quercus tomentella, assembly GCA_028535165.1. Lineage (NCBI taxonomy): Eukaryota > Viridiplantae > Streptophyta > Magnoliopsida > Fagales > Fagaceae > Quercus > Quercus tomentella. The sequence goes on from JAPQVY010000155.1 coordinate 39,543,386, forward strand.
TAAGAGTTAAGACATATTGAACTGGACCATTGTGAGATTTATTATTCTCCTAACAACTGTCAAATGAATAATAAATCTCACGACTTCTATTTACATCAACTCTAAATCCTGAGAGAATAATGGACCTGATCATGAGGTGTAGGTTGCTTTGATATATCAGGAGTGAGATCTATAAATCACGATCAAAACCTCAGTATGTTGGGCAGCCGCATTTAGTGTTGATGGAACATATATTCTCAAGATGGAATTCATAATCTCTTAACGGAGATATAAAATATTCCCTTGAAATAAGTTTAATGGGTTTGGTTATTCAGAGTGTTGGGCCCAACCACTTTAGTAAGGAGTTACTAAAGTATATATTTATGAAATTGGATTTCATAAATATATGATGAATAACATAAAGGATTAAACCGGATACTCAAGGATTAAGATGTAGTAATCTTCAAAGTGGCAGTCTATTTCATGACTTTGTATTCCTATGAATATTTTAATGAAGGGGTTGCGTGTATAATAAAGTCTTGAGATATAATTTATTAATAAGGCCTAGAGTGCAATTATATTCCTATAGTGGTATTGAATATAATTAATGGTAACTTTGGACTTGTTAACCTTGACAGAAAAGCCCAAGGCCCATTGGAGCTAGAGTCTTATTTGTTCCCTTTTGGTCCCACTCCAAGCCACATACTAGAGCCTAATTGGAATAGCCCAAAAGGCTAGCCCAATTAGATAATTAATTATATATAAGGAGAGAAACATACAGAATTTAGTGAGTGTGGTTTTCATTTAGATCACATAAGGAATGCAATGATGTATGTAAGTGTTGGACATTCTCTTATTCTCTTCTTGGAAACTGATTGAGAGACCACCCTTCTTGGGCATCAAGTGGAATTGGAGTGAAGATTAAAAGTGTTCCCAAGTAATTCTTAAGTTTTGGTTTTGAATTTCACCACACCAAGGTATGCTTTCTATTCTTTGTTCTATAATTCAAGGTTACATGTTATCTTTCATGAATGAAGTAGATCCGTGTTTGTTGCTTCCGCTGTGTGTTTTGTATGAGATACAAAACCATATTTTCCAACAACTACGATGCGTGTACCTCGAATGCGAGAGAAAAAAATGAGGTACAAAAGTATCGAATCCGTGCATATTGGAATAAAACTCCTGTATGATCAAGGAGGGACAAGTGACTGGGATGTTACACAGTGATCCCCAACCCCGACTGTAGATGACAATGGGAAGGTCAGTATCGGAAAAATCCAATAGAATGACTTGGCATTCCGAATGAATGCCTCGTCGATAAAAGTTCTCCTAAAAGTCCTTTCGGGCTTTATCATCACGAAACCATACGTGAGAAGGAGTAGGGTTAGAAGAAGAAGTGGATGCCTCAGAATGAAGAGGGTTCTATAACGGAGTGGATTTGTGTTTGGGTGCCATAGGACAGACTAACGCAAGAAGGAGAGAGAGAGAGATGTAGAAAAGCACTAAACAACATCAATATATAAGAACATAAAGAATTGAAGGTATGTATGCATGAAAAATGCATGAACATATGACATGCAAACTTAAATACATCATGGGCTCAACCTAATCCAAACCTACCAGCACACAACAATTTAACATAGTAATCACACATCTAAAATGCATGAAAATATTGTTAAAATGCAAATGTGATGCAATGCATGATGATTTAAAATCATTTTCACAAAAACCAACCCAAAAATTTTGTGAAAAACCCAACAATTTTGAAAAACCCCAAATTTTCAACAAAAACCCAAAAGTTAGGTCAAAAACGTGAAATGCATGATGAATGAATGAAAAAGAGACATACTAGAAGCAAAAAATTCTCTTTAAGACTGAAGAACACTTGAGTTTGAGGTTTGGAGTGTGAGAGAAAGGTTTGGGAAAATGAGAAGACGAAAACTATCGAGAGAGATCGAGGAGAAATGAAGAAAAATCGTGCGGACCCTATATATAGAAAAGTCATAAAGCTCGATAGATCGAGAGGTGTCGAGCTTTAAAACGCGTGAATTATTTGTCAAAGAGCTATCCAGGTTCTATCGAGAGGTGTCCACAGCTAAAGGATCTCAATGGATCAAGAAGCTATCGAGAATCTATCGAGCATCCAGAAAGTTTCTTGATGGATCAAGCAGCTATCGAGAATGCGATAAAAAGCAGCTGAAGGGGCTCGATAGATAGCCTAGCTGTCGAGAGGTGTTCAACAGCTATCGAGATTGCTTAAAAATAGTTTTTCAAGAAGAGAAAAACGCAGATATGAATGCAATCAAGCATGCTATACAACCAAAGATCCAAACAATATTCTAAGCTCTCAAAATCATTTCTCAACAAAAAAAATGTCAAGCTCATAGATCCAAAACACACACACACACACACACACCAAACAAGTCTAACCAATTTTATATTTCAAAAACAAGTGAAGACAGTTTAGTGAGCATACATTAACACATGTATTCCTTGTGATGGCCAAATCACATTGTACCTGCATATGTAACAAAAGTAGCAAAGAATATTGCATTTTGTGTGTGAAAAACATTGCAAGATTGCATAAGTGTCTACATGTTATGACGATTTGAGATATGAGAAAATCACTTTAACTCACACACAATTATAACTATTTGATAGGGACTATCACCTTCGAGGTACCTCTTATAACTCTCACATCTCCTAGAATACACACTTGCAATCATATATAAAGCATTTTGATTCTTTTTTCTTTTTATTTTTATTTTTTTTACATATTTTTGTTTTAAGCAAACCATGCATGGGCATAGAAGAGATAGAAAAGAAATACCCAATGATGTTAAGCATTTGACATTTCACTTTTGCTATGCCGAAGCATACAAATGTCATTTTATGATTGGCGGGCAACAGTGGTGAGATGGTTATTTATGCTTTTCTCTTAGGATTTTCTAGTCCTTCCCGTCAAAAAGAGTGATACGAGTGTTAAGTACAAGAGATTACTTAATCTTACTCATCACAAACATGAGCCACAAAGCTCACTTGCTTAGTTGTGCATAGAAATGCTCATCTAAGCTACAAAAGATACAAAGTTTAGAAAATTTTGTTTCAATGGCCATCCAAGGTACACAAGTACCAATGTACACAAACGCACACTGTTTTTGTATTTTTCTGATTTTTCAATTTTTTTTTTTTTTTTTTTTATGAAAAACAAAAGAAAGCAAAACTGAAAAATAAACAAACAAAAACATGTTAAAAAAAAACAATGCACAAAACTAGATGCAAATGCATGAGGAAGAAGGAGAAGAAGAAGAGATCAATCCATGGAGATGACATCAATGTTTTGGTGAAGGAATTCAAACTGTTTGCTATCAAGAGATTTGGTAAACAAATCAGTCTTCTAATCATCAATGTGTGTTGGGAAATTTAGACCCCAGTTGATAGAATTAACAAGTTTTAAACCAAAGTTGTTAATTAGATTTATTATGAATAAACCTTGTTAAAACAAACAAACATCAATATCATGTCAAAATCATGCAGCGGAAAAATAAATAAGACAAGATATGATGACCTAGGAAAACCAATGAAACAAACTAATTTCACAGTAAAAAACCTGGGGGGAAACCTTCCCGAAAAGCAATCCACTATAGTAAAGAGAAGTTTCAGATCTAGTACAAAACCTTTGTCCCTATACTCTACAATCCCTGTAGATGAACTTACAGCAGAAACCTTTTACCGCTTCAAAACCTCTAAACTCTTCAATATATGAACGCCACCCTTTTTGCACGGATCCCAGTACGTGACTAACCAATGATGCATGGCTCCCAGTACATGACTAACACACCAACTTGAAGAAGATGTTGGCTACAAAGTTCTTCACTTCATCAACAATGAAGATCGAGAAGCACTTGGTTACAAAACCCTAAGACGCAAAGATGCAGTAGCTTCTTTCTGAGAGAATAAGGCATCGGTCACCTTTTGCATATGTTCTCCTTGTATTCTCTTAGGTGACGGCCTCTAAAATAAGTCTTATATATGTCTAGGGTTGTGAGAAAAGAAACCCTACACAAATACATAAGCATTGGCCGAAAATCAGATCTAAAATTCTGAATTCTCGTAACCTTGATAGATACCTCGATAGATAGTATATGTTGAGCCTCATTAAACCTCAATAGATAGCTATCTGTCAAGCAGCTGTCGAGCTATCTGTCTGCAGGTGTCGTGTCCAACTTTAGTGAACAGCTTTTCTTCACTTGTTTCTTGGTCCAATCTTCATGGCTTTAATACTAGACTTGAACAACATGTTTCTTGAAGTATTAAACACATCCTAGATCTACCCAAATACAAGTAAATTGCGTTTTGTCAAAGGATTAGCCAATTACACAAAATATGTCCTTAATAGTGTGAATGAACTCAAGAGTAAGAGTACCATCTTCGACAAGCTCCCGAATGAAGTGATGTCGAATCTCTATGTGTTTAGTTCGAGAATGTTGAACCAGATTCTTAGAGATATTGATGGCACTGGTATTGTCATAGTAGATGGTAAGATGTTCTTGACAAATACCATAATCATGGAGGAGTTTTTGCATCCATAGAAGTTGGGTGCATCAGCTATCGACAGCGATGTACTCAGCTTCTGCAGTGGATAATGAGATGTAATTCTGCTTTTTTCTCATCCAAGAGACAAGATTGTCACCCACATAGAAATAACCCCCCGATGTACTCTTTCCATCATCAGCATTCCTAACCCAGTCTGCGTCTGAATACCCAGCTAAGACATCATTTGTGTCCTTGCTATACCACACACCAAAGTCGGCAGTGGTTTTGACATACTTTATGATCCTTTTCAAAGAAATCATATGAGATTCTTTGGGATTTGCCTGATATCTAGCACACACTCCCACACTGTAACTAATGTCAGGTCTACTAGTAGTAAAGTAAAGAAAACTACCTATCACACTTCTATAAAGAGATGAATCTACACTTTTACCTAACAAGTCAACAATGAGTTTAACATTTGGGCTCATAGAGGTTCTAACAGAACTAGTAGATTCCAATTTCACAAGATTTCTTGCATATTTAGATTGAGATAGGAATATACTTGAATCTTGTTGACGAATCTGCAAGCCAAGGAAGTGAGTCAGCTCTCCAATCATGCTCATCTCGAACTCGGCCTGCATGAGTTTTGAGAAACTATGAGCAAGTTCATCTTTAGTCAACCCAAAGATGATATCATCAACATAGACTTGAGCATCTATCAACTCACCGTCTTCCCTTTTGATGAAGAGAGTTTGATCTGCTTTTCCTCTTGTGAACCCATGTGACACCAAGTATTGTGTGAGCCGATCATACCAAGCTCTAGGGGCTTGCTTTAAACCATAAAGTGCATTCTTGAGGTACAACACATGATCCGAAAAGTGTGGATCAATGAATCCTTTTGGTTGAGCCACATAGACATCTTCTTTATGGAACCCATTCAAGAAAGCAGTCTTTTCGTCCATTTGGTAAAGCTTGAACTTCAAGTGACATGCTAGGGCTAGGAGAATTCTGATGGACTCCATACGGGCTATTGGAGCAAATGTCTCATCATAGTCTACTCCTTCCATTTGAGAGTATCCTTGAGCTACAAAACGAGCCTTGCTGCGGATCACATTACCCTAATCATCAGTCTTATTGCGGAATATCCACTTTGTGCCGATGATGTGCTCACCTTCTGATCTAGGTACTAAAGTCCAGACTTCATTCCTCTGAAATTGAAGCAGTTCATCATGCATAGCTTTAACTCAGCTTTCATCCTGAAGAGCTTCCTTAACTTTAGTGGGTTCAACCTGTGGCAAGTAATAAGAATAAGACACAAAGTTAGCAACACATTTATCAACTGTACGCTTCCTTTGTGTAAGTTCATTCATGTTTCCCACAATAACTTCAGGAGGATGATTTAATTTGATCCTGGTGGAAGGTCCTTTCTCTTCATGGGATTCAGAATTAGGTGAAATAGATATGTCTGCTGAATCTTCTACAACACTTGGAGTATCGGGAATACTTGGAAATGTGGGCTCTTATTCAACAATTTCTTGAACTTCCTTGGGCTCGGGAGGAAGAATCTCTTTGGGGATTTCCTCATTAAATTTCTTAGAACTAGACTCTGAAGATTCATTGATAACAACATTTACCGTTTCCATTACCTTTATGGTTCTTTTGTTGTATACCCGATAAGCCTTTCTTGTAGAGAAGTATCCAAGAAATATTCCTTCATCGTTTTGGGAGTCAAATTTTCTCACATTCTCTTTAGCCTTGAGAATGAAACAAGTACTTCCAAAAATTCTAAAATACTTCACATTTGGCTTCCTTCCCTTCCATAACTCATATGGAGTCTTCTTGGTACCGGGTCTAAAATACACCCTATTAACTGTATGACATGCAGTGTTAACGGCTTCTCCCCACAAGTTTCTAGCCACATCCTTGTTGTGCAACATGGCTTTAGCCATCTCTTGAATAACCTTGTTCTTTCTTTCTACTACACCATTCTGCTAAGGAGTAATAGGAGCAGAGAATTCTTGAGATATACCTGATCTCGTGCAAAAGGACTCCATATATGAGTTCTTGAATTCTTTACCATGATTACTTCGAATTCGATCAATCTTCAGGCTCTTCTCATTTTGCAATCTTGTGCACAAGGCTTCAATGTGCTCAGGAGCATCAGACTTGGATTGTAGGAGTATGACCCAAGTGTACCTAGTGAAGTCATCTACCATAGCCATGATGTATCTCTTTCCACCAAGAGACTCAGTTCTGGTTGGACCCATGAGATCCAGATGTAGTAGTTCCAATGGTTTGGATGTAATGGATGTCTGAGTGCCCGGATGTTTAGCTTTTGTCTGTTTTCCAAACTAACATGGTCCACACACCACATTGCTCACTCTACTGAGTTTTGGTATCCCCAAAACTGACTCATGCTTAGGTACAATTGAAAGATGTTTGTAACTTGCATATCCCATCCTTTGGTGCCATATATCTTCATTAGGTAAATGAATGCTATTGCACACAATATCAGCATCAGGAACCAAGCCATAACAATTGTCTAGAGTGTGAACACCACTTATAAGTTTCTTCCCAGCCTCATCCATTACAAGACATTTCCCTTTTAAGAATAGTACCATGAAGTCTTGATCACATATCTAACTTATGCTTAACAGGTTCACTCTCAGACCTTCTATATATAGAACATATGCAATGTCTGGTAGTCCAGGTAGAGAGATGATTCTCTTTCCTTTAATCTATGATTTGCTCCCATCACCAAAAGTGACATTACCACCTTTCATAGACTCTAAAACCTTGAAGAGAGATCATTCTCCAGTCATGTGTCTTGAACAGCCGCTGTCAAGGTACCACAAACACATGTCCATAACCTTAAATGCTTAGATGAGGCATACTTCATGCTTAGATGACAAATCAGTGGGAATGCTGTTTTCTCTCATCTGCCTTTTATGAAAAAAGTCTTTGACTTTCACTCTTCTCAGACAAACTTCTTTGCACATTTTCATTTTGAGACAGTCTAGTTTCTTCTTTGTCACGCTGAGATCTTTTCCAATAGTCATCATAATAGAATTCAAATAACTATTAGACTTGCATTTTCTGATACACTCAAACAAGTAGAGATTAGAAAAACAAGATGTATTTGAAAAAAAAGATCTCTTCAAGCCGGTTGTAGCCATGACAACAGGGGTCAATGGATCACACAGCAAAGATTAAAACCTAATTAGAGTGTGCCTGCTCTGATACCACTTGATAGGCCAAGAATGTATTGACCCCTTATGATGAATTAACAAATTAATTAATTAATTCAATTAGCATGTAATACACATGGTAGTACAAACAAATCACCAATTAACTAAATGCAGCAGAAATTAAATTGACACGGTGATTTGTTTACGAATGGGGAAAACGTACACGACAAAAACCCCACCGGATGATTTTAAGATCACCACTCTCGAGAATTCACTATTATCACAACAAGTGGTTACAAGTATTCACAGATTGGATTGAAATCAGCTTTAAAAAACTGAACTTCATAAACCTCGATAGATAGCTTATCTGTCGACCTAGCTGTCGAGCATCGAGGTTCAGCAGCTTTTTAAACCTCGATAGATACTAGCTGTCAAGATTTAAAATCAAGCACTTCTTCACTTGTTTCTTGGACAGACTTGCATGGCTTTAACACTTAATCTTGAAACCTTGTTCCTTGAAGCATTAAACACATCCTAGATCTACCCAATTACAAGTAAAGTGTGTTTTGTCAAAGGATTAGGCAATTCTATATTGACATATGTTCCTAACATTAAATCACATATGTCCTAACATTTAACAAGGACAATATGTAAAGAGCAATAGATAAATAGAGTGAGCAATATAAAGATAGGGCAAGAAAATAAAGTGCATGAATGTAGATGGACAAGTAAGTAAATGAAGCATTTTATATATAGAAAGATATGATGTTTACACTAAAGTAGGCACGCCCCAGCAGGTCTATTCCAAACTGTATACCTAGCTCATCCTCCAAGTTAATGATGGGCCTATGGGATCTCAAATCAGACATCCGGTGGAAGTCGTGGGGAGTCACGGTTATCTCCTGCTCAGCAATATAGAAAGTGTGGGTATTATCCCACCATCTCTTAGCCAAAGCGTAGACCAACACATCGCTGGCCGAACCCTTATGAAAAAGGTGCATAATTGGCTTTCGACCGTATCCACTAGAGCCCTCGCCTCGTCCGTCATGGATTGATACCAATCGAATAGGTGGCTAGAGCTACCCTTACTCGAGTAGGACTGCAAACCCTACAAAGGACAAGAACAAGAGCATAAGGATCATATTGGACAGAAATAAGTGAAAGAAAAGAGAAAATACACATTCTGGGTATAAAACTGTGTCTGCAAGCTCAAGTATCCATGTGCATACTAGGAGTACGCGTACACATATCCCAAGTATGCGTGCGCATGTTGAAGCATATGTCCATGTATTTTTATGAACATCTATGCGTATGCACACTAAGTATGCATGTACGCATACTCCTGGTATGCGTATGCATAGACGCAACCAGAATGTGGTTCATTGCCATTTTTCGGCCTTCCTTGGATCAAAACTCATCCTAACATGTTCCTACCCTCTTTAAGACATCATACTTTCATCTAAACCCATCCCACAGCAAAACCCAAGAATTTACAAGTCTCAAAACGGATTGAAATAGAAGATCAAAACAAAACTTGAAAATGAGAAAAGTTTGGAAAACTTACCAATCCAAGCCGTGCATTGTCCAAGAGATGTTCCTGAGATCTATAGAGCAATGGAGGAGACTCATTCAACCTTGTGGCACCAATCTAGTGAGTAAGGTTAAAGATATCACCAGAAAATCAAGTAGGAGGCCTTTTTGGTCTTGGGTGCTATGGGTGCAACGGGGGGAGTACACCTCGGCCAAGTGGACTGTGGCAGAGAAAAAATGGAGTCTCCACCTAGATTAAGTCTAGGAACCATAAATGTAGCGCCCTTGTAGAAGGACTGATCTTTACCAGATTATGTGTCCGCAGTTTAGGTATGGGGATAGGAAAGTGTTAGGCACCTAACCCCACCCAAGCTGTAGGTCGGCCTCCACTCCTTGTGTTTCAAATCCTAATCCCATTAAAGGGTCCTCTAATATGTTATTCTAAACTCACACACACTAACATGCAAAACATGGCAAATGTCTCACACTCATCCGTAGCATAAAAACCCTACCATTCATCTAGCAAAATATTCTAAGGGCAGCAAGCACATCCAAGGCAGCCACATCGACAAGGCATTAATATCAAGCATATCCCAAACTTCCAAACATAGCATCATGTTCATCAACCAATCATATTCATGTTCATCAACCATATCATGCTTATTATCCAATTCAAATGCATGTTCATGTAATTATGCATGACTTACCTCACATACCTCATTACATCACAACACCTATGCATCAATGCATGTTCATGTGATTCATCCAAGATATAAACCCTAATGATCAATATGTCAAATAAACAAGTAAAACATGTTATTCTACTAACCCTAGACCTAGACACGTGAAAACTAGACTCAACAAAACCTAAACATGTGATTAAAACTAAACAAAACAAACAAAAAAGCAAGAACCCTAAATCTATGTTTCTGGGCATGAGTGTGTGTGTGCATACATAGGGTAAGCGTGTGCATTCCTACTGTATGTGTACGCATACCTCGAGTATGCATATGCATGCATAGAGCATGCGCACACATACATGCCTAGAAACACAATTTCAGAACAACAAATAAAACAACAATTTAACAAACCCTATCATACTTCTAATACAAAACTAAACAACCTAAACTAACAACAAAGATATCAAAGATAAACAAAACAAAATCTATTCCTATGCATTGGATCTAACAACAAACAAGAGCGACACTTAACACATCAAAGCATGTTCATCAATATTTCCAACCATTCAACTCTCCAAACAAAATATGGTGAGACGCAACAAATCAAAACCAAACAAAACAAAACATATTTCTAAACATGTATGACGTATTAGTCAATTAATAACAACAAGAACACAAGTTATAAAAGATCCAAATCAAGGAAAAGCCATGAAGAGAGACTCACCTTACTTATGGAACATAACTTGGTGGATATTTTAACCGGCCCTTCAGTGCCTACACAACAAGATCGAATGATAATCAAGGGAATCAAATATATCAATAGTCCATTAGTAATCACAATTCAAAAATAAAAAAGATGTTCTTGAAATATTGTTTGAAAAAGGTTTTAAAAAGAGATTAGAAAATAGTTTTTGCCTTAATGAGTAATAGAGAGAGGTTTTGAAAAGCCAAAAAAGGTGCTCAGTGGCTGTGTGTAGAAGATGCAGAGAAAAGAAAGAGTTTTTGGAAGAGTTTAGGTAAAAAAATCCATTCTCTCTAGCTAAGGTTTGCATTTGGAGGCATAAGGTTATATTTATAATTTTAAACTAGGGTTTTCAGGCTCATTTAGAGGGTTTTGGATGTTCCAAAGGGTTTAAGGGCCAAGCCCCATCAAAGAGGGAGGCTTTGGGCCCTAAAAAATTGAAGTTATGGGATTTTGGAAAAGGCCCTGTGTACGCAAGTATGTGCATGCATATGCATACATGATTCATGTGTACGCATGCATCCCTAAAACCCTAATTTTGATTTCTCAGATAGCCCGACTTCAAACGTCTATAACTCACTCAATATAAATCCAAATTAGGAAATATTTGTGTTCAAATTAAATCCCAGGATGTCTACTTTCCAATAAAATAAATTTCACTCTAAAATTCTTTGTGAATCAAAAGTTATGGTCAAGATAGTGAGGAAATGTCATTTTTCGGCATTGTTTTCAAAGCGATTTGAGCACTTTTGAGTTGTGATTACTTCCAAACTATCAAAATAACTTCAATTACCTTTTTTTACATATGTCAAGCTCATCATTGGGACTGGGGACTAAATTTTATTAACTAGGTAGAAAATGAGGTGTCTATAAGTGCCATTGGAGAGGATGAGAGAGAGAGAGAGAGATTTCTAATTCTGATGAGAGGATGAAGGAATGAGAGAGAGGCAGAGGTTTTGTAGGGGAGGAAAGGAAGTTAGAGAGTTAAAACAAAAATGAAGAGTTGAGGAAGATGAAGAGAATAAGAAGGAAAAAAGAAACGGTTGGTAACCATTAGGAAAATGAAGAGGTGGAAAAGGCACCTGGTGGCCAAACTACGTGTAGTTTAGTAAAAAAAAAAGGAAGAAAAGTTTTTTTTAGAGAAATTTCAAGGGCTTCCTCAGTGGACTCTCAGAAGACAAGAAAATGGAAGAAGTTTCAAGATTACCCCTAGCGGACCAAGGAACATCAGAAATTACCAAATTGCCCTCAAATGACAAAGATACCCCTCAGCGGGTCAAGAAAAGGCAAATTGACACAAAAGATTCAAAACACCCAAGAATCATCAAGAAAACTCCCTAGAGCCAGAAACCACTAAAAGAAATCCAAAATGCTTGGAAAGCCCCTCAAGTGAGTTTTCCACCAAAGATCATGAGTATCCTACCATCATCATTTGTGGTGCACATATCCTTCGAGAGTTGAATATGCAAGCACAAGCCCTCAAAACAAGTTGATACTAAAAATGAAGGCTACAAAACTTGAGTACATATCCTCCTTGGAATTGAACATGTACATCTAGACAGAGGCTTGAGCCACTTAGAACAAAAGAGATTTAGACAGAGGCATAAGCCACTTAAAAGAGAAGAGATTGAGACAAAGGCATGAGCCACTTAGAAGAGAAGAGATTGAGGCAGAGGCATGAGCCATTTAGAACTGAAGAGATCAAGATAGAGATGGAAGTCACCCAGAGAAGTTTGATGCAAGGCCGCAAATGGACACCATAGAGATGTATCCTTTTAGCTCGTAAGAGAACCTTATTTGTTTGGTTGATGGTTGAGGTCGTTGGCCATTTTTTTTTTTTTTTTTTTTTTTTTTTTTTTTTTTTTCGTTTTTAGTGACTATAGGATAGTGAGTCACTCGCCTTTTGCTTGACAATTGGCAAACTGGGTTCTTGGATAGTGAACCTGTTATCACTCGTTTCCTGAGTAACACCCGTGGGACTTCGAACATACGAATCCCACGCAACTCTTCGGAGTTGCACCCCGCCCCATTTATGCGTGTTGTTTGCAATGTGCGTGGATTGGGCCCAAAACTTACGTTGAAAAAATATTGTCTCTTTTTCTTTTGATTTCGTTAGCGAATCTCACGAATCAACAGAGGGGTAACTGTAGACACCTCATTTTGTACCCTTTACGACTCAAACCCCCATTCCCCAATGACGACATTACTTTGAGGCCCAGGGTTGATTTAGGGCCTAATCTCGTGAAATCTTGATTTGAGGAATTATTTATGGAAGAATAAACTTATTTTTGGAAAAGAAAAGCCTCAAAAAACCCTAAGTGTGCGTGTGCATATGAGTCTAACTGTGCGTATGCATACACTTGTATGCGCACGCACACTTGAAGCATGCGTACGCATACTTAGGGTATGCGCATGCATTTAGGGTTCCAGCAACTATGAAAGGAAAGCTTTTTGGACATAAATTCATGTAGAGCGAATTCCACATAGTCTGGGAGCTGTCCCACACCCCTATTTTACCACTATAAAAAGTCATAAAAGGAACTTTTCAAAAAGAGGACGAAATATACAAGATTCACTAGAAAATTGTGAATCAAAGAAGGATTTTTTCACACAAAACACCCTTAAGTCAAGTTTTACTTGGTTGGGATCTATTTTGGTCTTAGCCTTTGAGTTTTAAAGTTTACTAACCTTCTGGTTTTGTTGTTGATTAGATTGATTGAGGGGAACAGTCAAATCAAGCTCTAGAGAGTTCTTGTGTTAAGGTAAAGGTTCAAATTTTGGCTCTTCACTTTCTTTGATTTTTATTTTTATTTTTTTTTATTTGTGTGCTTTATTGCTTTGATATGTTTATGTTAGTTTAGGTTTGTGTTGTGTTCATATTAGAAGCATGATAAGTTGTTAAATTTCTTGTTTTGCTTTGTTTTCTATTCTGGTTGCTGGTTTTGAGTTTTTAGGCGTGTATGCTTGCGTATGCATGAAACATATACTCGAAGTGTGCGTACGCATAAAACTGGGATGCACATGTACAATCGTGTCCAAAAACCCAAATTCACTTTCATGTTTAGTCTCTGTTTATCCTGTTTTGCATATGTTTAAGTCCTGGGTCAGTGCTTTAGCATTTTTTTTTTTTTAGGAATATGATTAGGGTTTTGCTGGTTAAATGTCATGAACATGCATTGATGCATAAGTGCTGTGATGCAATGAGGTAAGTGAGGTAAGTCATACATAAATCACATGAACTTGTATTTAAGTGTTTAAGCATAAGTTGCTTAATATGCTTGGTTGAACGCCATGAGTTTTGGTTTAATGCTTGAATGCTTAGGTGTGCTCGTTTAATCTACCTTGTGATGTTGCTACCTTAGGTGATTTGTGTTTAATGCTATGATAAATGAATGCTAGGTTTGGAGATGATATGCCATATTGATTGCTTTAGATGCATGTTAGAGTGCGTGTGAGTCTAGAATAACATGTTAGAAAACCTTTTAATGAGATTAGGATTTGGAACACAATAAGTAGAGGTTGACTCATAGGTCGGTTGGGGTTGGGTGCCTAACACCTTCCCAGCCCCATACCTAAACTCCAGACATGTGCTCTGGTAAAGATCAGTCATTCCACAAGGGCGCTATATTTATGGTTCCTAGACCTAATCTAGGTGGCGACTTCATTCACACCCTCTGCCATGGTCCACCCTAGGCCAAGGCGTACTTTCCACGATTGGAAAAACCCTTCTAACTCGTCATGAGCGCTTGCGCCCACACTTACATCAATGATACTTTAAATGAATGGAAGAGCAACTTATCAAGTGAACAAGATGGTGATTCTACAAAGTTTCAAAAAATTGACGTTGAAAGCAAAGTACAACTTACACTAATATATGCAATCAAAGAAAACAAAAGGAGTTATTCACTGACTATTACAAAGCAGCAAAAAGGAAGAAGATATAGAGAATACTTTAAATTTTTCTTTCAATTTACTAGAAATATTGATTAATTTGTTCTTTAAATTTGTCTTTCATACATTTATTGGATAATTGAGGATGTTAAGGATTGAAATCTTAATTTTAATTTTAATTTAAGTTTGATTTATATTTTTCATTTGGTAATTTAAAGTTTCATATCAAGGATAGGAATTTTGGAGACTAGAATCCTAATGTATAATCAAAGAGGAAGAAGCAAGGAATTATTTAAATCTTCATACGCAATAACTTTCCTATGTATCGCACGAATTAGCGATTAGTATTTTTTTGTTGCAATAGCTTTGTATCAAAAGAGATTTTTTTTTCTTGTATTGACATATATATTTGAGTAGTCAATTCATGTCACGAAAGAATGCAATAAGTTTCATTGCAATCACGGTAAATGCGTTTAAATTACAGAGGTTAAAGTACATTTACATTTGTTGAATTGAATCGCATATAAGTCAGCATTTGCAGGAGGCTCCTATTTGACAGTAAAAACATGAAATCTGCGTGCTTCCTCTAGTACCGGCATTGACTGGGCCCAGATCTCTCTTAACCCACAAGAAAGCTAACAAATTGGTTGGAGAAATTTTAAAGAACAAATATTATAAAAAATAGTCAGTCAGACTAAGTCAAGCTTTCAAAAGCCATGTTCTTTTTATCCATCTCTAAAACCATACTGTATGCTCACTTTGTTATTATGCTATAATAAGCTCTCTTTCTCTCTCTCTTGCCGCTGATCGAGCTTTTGCTTTAGCTGTTGTTAAAATATTTCAGTTGGCCATGGGAAGAGCTCCATGTTGTGACAAAGCTAACGTGAAAAAAGGGCCATGGTCACCTGAAGAAGATGCCACTCTAAAGAGATACCTTGAGCAACATGGCACTGGTGGCAATTGGATTGCCTTGCCTCACAAAGCAGGTCTCTTTCCCAACATTATATTGTTTCTTGCTTTTGAAAAACTGTTATACCCCATTTCTTGTTCTTTGCACGTTTTCTCAAAATCCCTTTTGGCCTTGTCAATGATTCTTCTATGTTTTAGGCCTTAAACGTTGCGGCAAGAGTTGTAGGCTGAGATGGCTGAATTATCTCAGGCCTGATATCAAGCGTGGAGGTTTTACAGAGGAGGAAGACAGCATTATTTGCACTCTCTATGGTAGACTTGGAAGTAGGCAAGTCAACTAATTTATAGACGTACTTCTTTGTGTAATTGTGTTCTTTTTTGGTTTTGTGAACTTGGGTTCTTTTTTTCTTTTTTTTAATCATATTTATGTATATTTTAAATTTAATATTTTAAATTATTTATGTAATTGGAATTAGGTGGTCTGTAATAGCTTCCCAACTGCCAGGGAGAACAGATAATGATATCAAGAACTATTGGAACACCAAGTTGAAGAAAAAGCTATTGGCAGCTGGAAATGCTTGTCCCAAGAGTACAACTAACAGAAGCCCCCATGAGACTAGCAACAGTATTAGTCATCTGAACTTGGCACAGATTTCAGCTTCAATTCCAAAAGCTGAAACCTATGATTATGGGAGTTCATCTTGTTTCTATAAAAATTCCAATACACTAATGCGGACTCCACTAGCGGAAGCCAATAACATGGAAAATTGTGATCCAGGTTGTATAATTTTGGACCCAAGTCAGTTTCATGTTTCAAGGCCTATGCAAGTTCCAGATTTTCGCACAAGTGGAAGTGAGAGTTACAGCACTATAACAACATCATCTCAGGACGTTGCAGGTCTTTCACCTTCTTCTACTTTGGCTTTGGAGAACAATTACAACTTGTTGTCCTGCAATGGAGGCGTTAACGATGATGGACTTCTCATGGATTTTCAGTTTGAGTGCCATGATGATGATTTGTTAGATGGCTTTGTGTTTCAGGAAGATATACTAGAGAAGTTACCCCATTCTTGTTTAGTTAAGTCTCCCTAGATTACTTGATGGCTAACTAAAAGTCCTGAACATTAACCTATCACAATGTTACAAACCGACCATTATAGAAAATCCAAAAAAGTAAGATGGGAAAGTAGCTATTGGATGCTTTAATTTGTAGGGTGGTATTTTGTGGAAATGGTCAATGTAAGTGAAATTTTAAAGTAATGAACATGGGATTATGCTACTTAGTACATTAAGGATAAGCCATGTGGGTTTACCGTTTCCCACATTGTTTTTGAAAACATGGTCCGACTCCTAGTTATTTGTTGTATTAAGAGAGATTGTTGTATTTGAGTAATTCTTGTACGTCATAAAAAGGTACAACTTTTACCACAACAATCTTACAAGCTAAATTGTGACTGTCACTTTTATATATACATTTTTTTTTCACCACTCACACTCTATTACATCAAGAAGTTATGAAAAATTTTGTAATCCTAAAGTTGCTTTTTTAATTCTTTGGTGAAATGTTCATGAATGTGAAAGCTGTAGTCAGCAAAATTTGTTTTCTTCTGACTGGTCAGTGGTCACGAAAGTTGCATTGGCCTAGCCAATCCAGAGTTGAAGAATCTCCGTCATGACAAAACCCTTATGTAACTCTCTCTCTCTCTCTCTCTCTCTCATTCTCTCTCGTGTGTGCGTGTGTATAATTGTTTTTAGAATATCATCTTCGTGATGGTTCATAGGAGATACAGATTCCCTTCTATTTGTTATCAGCATCCATACGTCAATGTATTATCACATTAATGTAACAATACATCTCGGAAATTTTGGTTGCTTTCATAGTCAATATACCTATGAAATTTCTCAAAAAAAAAAAAAATATATATATATATATACCTATGAAATAATGCCCTTTGCACCTCTTTTTAAGTTAGGCTAAAAATCAAATTACATTCTCTAAGTTTGACTGAAATAAATTTCAGTCCTCTAACTTTACTTTCATTCAATTGAGTCCTCTAAATTAAATATTTATTTTAATTTAGGTCTTTTGTCCAATTAGGTTAAAAAAAAAGTTGTTTCGTATGTAATTAAGTAATGATTTTCTAAAAAAAAAAACTTCTCAGATAAAAAATCTATAAAATATTTATATTAATTTTATTGATGTTTTTTCCATGTGTGAAAAAAAAAAATTAATGGTAATTTTTTAATGAAATGGGATAGAAGGTTTAAATTGAATAAAGTTAAAACTTAAAGAACTCAATTGAACGAAAGTAAAGCTAGAGGGATGAAATGAATTTTAGTCAATGAGGGTGGAATTTACATTTTAGTCTTTAAATTACATCTTATTCATAAAAATATCATTTGCCAGTGTGTTCATGATGGACCAATGTAGAAACCTCATTTTGTATCCCTTACGACTAGAACTTTCATTCCCCAATGACAATATCACTCGGAGGCCTAGAGCTAGTTTAGGGCCCAATCTTGTAAGTCTTTAGCTTGGACAATGTTTTGGTAAAAGAAAAGCATACAAAAACCCTAAGTATGCGCGCGTGTGTTTTAAGCATGCATATGCATACTTCGAGTATGAGCGCGCATGTAGGGTTTTAGAACACCTTTATAGAAAGTTTTTTTATGTAAAATCGTGTGGAGCTAATCCCACATCGGCTAGGGGCCTCCCTACACCCCTCTCTAATCACTATAAAAGGCCCTAAGGCTCTTTTCCCAAAACAAGCCAAATTCACTAAAAATAGTGAATCAAAGAGGGAGTTTTTATTCTAAAACATGCTCAAGTTAAAGTTTACTTGGTTAGGACATATTCTAGTCTTAACCTTCGAGTTTTAAGCCTACTATCTTTCTAGTTTTGTCTTGATTAGATTGACTGAGGGGAACAATAAAATTAAAGCTCAAAGGAATTCTTGTGTTTAAGGTAAGGGTCTATCCTTGTCTCTTTCATTTTTGGTTGTTTATTTCTTTTTTTATTGCTTTAATATCTCTACCTTGTAGTTAGGTTTTATGGCTTTTATATATAGAAGCATGCTAGGTTGCGTTTGATCGCTGTTTTTCCTGCTATTTTAAAACTGTGTTTCTAGGCATGTATGTGTACGCATGCTTCACGCATGTGTATGCATACTCGAGGCATGCATACATAGGCACAATTGCACCACTAAGACAAAGTAAGCACGTCCCTACTTCAATTTGGGTCCAACAAGTTGGTAGTAAAAGAGGATGCTTAACCAAGGTTGACATGACACCTTAAGAAGAAATGTCCACATCAACCGATATTGCACTCGTTGAGAACATAGCCCAAAAGATGGATGATCAAAATAAGATGCTAGAGAAAATGGGGGCTCACCTCACTCAACTAAAGGAAAGTAGGTTCAACAGGAGGCACATAGGAGAGGAAGAGAAAGAAGAGATTGAAGGTTGGGATGAGAAGAATAGAACTGAATATGAGACAAATAAGAAGTTTGAGAAGCTCACCACAGATACCCTTGCCATGTAAGAGAAAATGGAGAAGATGCAATTGGCTTTTCGCATGGCCCAAGGAATGGATGATTGTCTTTACAATGTGGGTAGCTTGGGATCCAAAGCTCCTATTCCATTACCTCTTAAGTTCAAATCTCTAATGTGGAAAATTTTGACAGAATTGGGGATCCAAAACAACACATTAGGAGGTACATAAGTATAACTGAAATGAAAGGTTTGGATGATAAGTAAACATTGTATGCCTTCCTCTTATCACTAATAGGAGGCGCCTCAAGATGGTACTACAATTTGGACCCAAGCAAGACTAAAGTGTGGAATGAGTTGGTAGATAAATTTGTGGATCAATTCATCTTCAACACTATGATCAATCTGACTTTGAGAGTGTTGGAGACTACCAAGCAGGGGGTTGGAAAGACTTTTTCCAAGTACATGACAAGATGGAAGGGGAAGGCTTCCAAGATGGTTAATAGGCCAAATGAGAAGGACAAAATCAAAATGATTATCAAGAACTTGCTTCCAACATAGAACGCTAGGCTTCTATCATCGCCTATTGGTTCTTTTGGAGAATTATGTGATTGTGGGACTAAAATTGAAGATGCTATCAACATTGGACAATTGGAGAAAGGAGAGAGCAAGCCTCCTATCAAGAAGACATATGAGGGAGGATCATCCAATGCCAAAACACCCAACCCTGTGAATGTGAGTGCCATCATACCCCAAAAACCCCTGGCCTACCAAAGTTTCACAAAGAAGGCCAGCCTAGAATTTTCCGACCTAGGGATGACCCTTGCCTAAGCATATGAGAATTTGACCTCCAAAGAATACCTTAAGGCTCTAGATCCTACACCTATGCCTAATCTCGTGCCTCTTACTTGGAACCTTAATAAATATTGTCACATCCATCAGATATCTGGCCATAAGATCAACAATTGCTTCCACCTTACATGAGATACAAGACTTGATAGAAAATGGAACTCTTCCAAACCCAAACATCATTATGAAGCCTAACATTAGAAAGAATCATTTGCCTAATTATCACCAAGCTCCTTCCCTGTACTAGAATTTCATTGAGGTTGGAGAAGTTGATTGGGACTTTTCTTTTTTATTCATTTGTCACATATAGGTATAGGCGAATAAAAGATAACGATTTTCGAAGCTGTGCTAATAGTGGTCAAGAATAAGGTAAGAAGAGGTTTTAATAAAAAATACGGGTAAGTTTCTAAGTTGATAGAAGTTATGGAGGTAAACATGGTTGAAGTCTAAGGGATTTGGGATGAAGATGATAAGAAACTTTTGAGTGCTATAGCCATGTGGGGAATCATCCTAAAGGGATTTCTGACTTGCAGAAGAAGATTCAAGAAGAGAGATTAGAAAATGTTAATAGGAGTTGAGGCATTACAAGCCAATTTTCCTTAGAGAAGGACCATCCTGGTAGGAACTTAGGAGAAGGAATGAAACCCATTGGACACAATGGGAATGAAAAAAAAAAAGGAAGACAGGGTTTTAGCCCAAATGAAGAGGATTCAAGCTCAAGTGTCCGTTTAGGTATTGTTAATGGCGTCTTAAAAAGACTGAGCTGCAATACTAGATGCATTGTTTGGAAAAAAGGTACATATAGAGACAACGCATCAAGAAGTTTTGGCCGTAATGGGAGTGGAGGCCGTGTCTCACCTTTCTCTCAATTTTCCTAATGAAGAGCTCACTCCAGAAGGAATCACTCATACAAGGTCTTTGCAGATTACTATTAAGTGCATGGGTGCTAAGGTCTTGATAGTGCTTGTTGACAATGGGTCCACACCGAATGTATGCCCATTTAGGACTGCTCTCAAGGTTGGCTTAGACATGGAGACTATTACTCCTTCCCCTTTATGGGCGTAAGCGCCCGTAACGATTTGCTTCTCGCATCCATTTGGGAAGTACACCTTGGCCGAGTGGACCGGGCGGAGGGTAAAAATGGAGTCGCCAACTAGATTAGGTATAGGAACCATATATATAGCACCCTTATATGAAGGACTGATCTTACCAAAGTACGTATCCGGAGTTTAGGTATGGTGAAGGGAAGGTGTTAGGCACCCAATCCCACCTAATCATTAGGTCGGCCCCTACTTATTGTGTTCCAAATTCTAATCCCATCAAACGGCTTCTAATAGGTTATTCTACACACACACACACACACACACACACACACACACTCACACACAAAGCCGATCCTAACATGCATCTAACACACAACATGACATATCCCTATCACCCATCTAATCAATTCATGCTTTTCATAACCGAGGGCAACAATACACATAAGGCAGTAGCATTAAGAAGGCAGCAAATCACAATCATGGTAATAATCAAGCATGTTCAACCATTCCAAGCTTGTATTATGGCATTCAAGGTTCAAAGGAAACAATCATTATGTCAAGAGATGCATGTTCACATTCATATGCATGAACTCATCTTACTTGCTTTACTGCACCATAGCACCTATGCATATTCATGTTATTCACACAAACCTTAAACCCTAATTATCAATATATTAAACCAAGCATATCAAAAAAGTTATTCTACTGACCTAAGGCCTATTCATGTAAAATCTAACTCAAACAGAAGCTAAAACATGAATTCAAACTAGAAAAGTAGGATTAAATCTAAAAGAAAACAAATCTAGGTTTTTGGGTTAACTATGTGTGTGCATGCATAAGCATGCATACGCAAGGTCATGGAGATGCATACGCATGCACAAGCCTGCGTACGCATCCCTACCCAAAAATAAAACAGGCAACACTTGAACAAAACTACTTCTAATCAACATAACATGCTTTCTAACTATCAAAGCAATAAACCTAAAATACACAAGATATTATCAAAGCAATAAAACAATAATAAAAACAAAAGAAAATGAAATAAAAGATAAGAACAAATACCTCACACAAAATCTTCTAGAGCTTGATTTTTACCGTTCCCCTCAGTCAATCTACAAAACAAAAAACCCAGAGGGTTAGCAAGTTTAACTAAAAGGCTATAGACCAAAATAGGTCTTAGCCATGAAACTTTATTTAAAAAAAAAAAAAAAAAAAAAAAAAAAACTCATGAATCACATTTTTGGAATTAATTCTATGTGTTTTTGGGAAAATGGCCATGTGGCCTTTTTATAGTGTTCAAAGAGAAAGGGCAAGGCTCTTCTTATGCTATGTGGGATTAGCTCTACCGCATTTTCCATTAAAAATTCACCTTACATAGCTTTTCTAAAACCCTAGAGGGTATGCATGCTCGTGGTTGCGTACGCATGGTTTAAGTAAGCGTATGAATGAACAAGGCTATGTACGCATGCTTAGGGTTTCCGTAAGGTTTTTCTCTTCCAAAAACATCTTTCAACTAAAGAGTTTCTTTGGTTAGGCCCTAGACCAATCCTAAACCTACCTTGTTAGGTTAAGATAGATTAACCCTAATTAATTAATTAATTCAATTACCGAGATTGATTAATTATGTCAAATTACATGCAAATCGTAGAGGCACCAAAAAATCAACAAATAAACTAAATGCAGCAGAAATTAAATTGACACGGTGATTTGTTGACAAATGGGGAAAATCTCTCTCAAGGAAAAAACCCCACCGGGTGAATTTAAGGTCACCACTCCCGAGAATCCACTAATCAATAATCAATCGGTTACAAGTGTGAGGAATCTTACCACTACCCTGGCCTATCCCAATATACCAACCTACAATTGAACCTTTGCTCCAATACCCAATTGGACTTGATCTTGTAGCAGACTTCTTTCCTTTGTTGCACAAATCTCTAATTTGTGACTAACTCCTTTGCACGGATCCCAGTATATGACTAACTCCAGCAATTTGATTAATTATTGTTGGCTGCAAAGTTCTTCACTTCATAAACGATGAAGATCAAAAAGCACTTGGTTACAAAACCCTAAGGCGCACAAACGCGATGGCTTCTCACCGAGTGTATGAGTTCTAGGTCTTTGTTTTCGTGTATGATGACTTTAAAATAAGCTCATATATGACTAGGGTTGTAAGAAGAGAAACCCTAATCATTCAAGTCATCATAGGCCGAATTTCAGATATGAGATTTCTGAAATCATAGATCTTCATGGTTCGAGCTTGTGTTGAGCTTCTCCATTAAACTTCGATAGCAGCATTTGTCAAGCTTGTGTCGAGGCTTAATGAAACAACATTTCTTCACTTGTTTCTTGGATCAACCTTCATGTCTTTAATGATATCACTTGCTATGTTTGAACAACATACTCCTTGATAAATTAAACCCAACTTAGATCTACCCAATTACAATTAAAGTGTGTTTTGTCAAAGGATTGGCCAATTACATAGAAAATATAACCCTAACAATCTCCCCCTTTAGCAATCCTTGACAAAACCACAAGTATAATTATGAGAGAAGTATAAAACAACAATCTCCATAACTATTACACAAAAAGTACATAAGTCTAACTAATACAATGAACTCTTGAAGAACTTTGCAAGAAGAGAGATCATGGCATGAAAGACTTGCAACCTATCTTAGCTGAAATACTCAAACAAGATCCATCAAGGCATCAAGTGTGAAATACAGACAAGTTATACAAACTAAGAAATATGTGTATAAAGAGAGAAAAGAAACAACACATGTGAGATAAAGGTGAGAAACATACATCATCATATATATCAAAAGAATAAAATGTATGTAAAGTGGTCAAAAGACCAAGGTACATGTAATGAGAACTGTATATCAAAAACCTCACAACATATCTCAAAAGCATTCTCCTCCTATCACTAGTCTAACTATCCCCCTAACAACAAGACTACTCTCTCATAACCAAAACTACTTCCCCTTTTTTATCACGAGTGACAAAGGGTGAATCACTAAGAGACAATCATCTCATCATCATATGCAGAGCCAGAAGCATTATCACTATCATTATCTCCACTATTAGAGGACTTCGCAGAAGGATCAGGCGAGGGAGAAGGAGCAAAACCACCAAGACAGGACTGTCGACGAGCAACACAACCAATCCTAGTGTTCATCTAACACATCTCATCGAAAGATGGTCAAGACGACTACCAAAATTAGCACATATGATTTGAATCTGATCCATGATGGTAACGAGAGATGCTGCTACTCGGAAGAAGAAGATGAAGCAGACGTAAAAAAAGGTCAAAAGGTATAGGTAGCATCCTCGGCAGCTCTAATGCCAGCCTCCTCCTGTTAAGCGAAAGTAGACTCCTCACAAGGCCATTTGGCCTTAAAAGCCAACTGAGTAGCACTTCTTCACATAGATTTCTAACTAATGGCACCCATGATAGAGAAGAGAGGGCCAAAAGGTATAGGAACGTGTATGTGTGTGAGAATGCATGTGATAGCTGAAGGGAAGATAAGCTTATCAAGTGTAGCAGTGTCTTGATAGATATCTATCATAAATACTATCATGTGAGAAGGAAAGTTTATAGAAAGACCTTCCAAAAAAGAGGAAAGAAAATGAGCACGAGGCTCAGTGATAGTGTTATAGTGAGACCGTAGAGTGAGAATAAAGGTCTCACCATATTAAGGATCCTTGGACCCTTAGCAAAGTCATGTGTGGTGAAATTGAGAAGATCACCCCATACTATGGCTTTCTCACAGAATGAGGCCAACTTGTCTCGAGAGATGGAATAGGGACAAGGATGACTAGGATAGTCCGAATGAGCTACCCTAGGGACCTATAGTACCTCAAAAATGAGCTCCGGAGTAACTACGATACATGTTCCTCGAAATACCATAGTAAACTGGGGAATAGAAGTATCGATAGCATGTATGTTGGAGAAGACCTCCTGTATAAACACACTAGGACACCTAGAGGGTTTCTTGCAAAGAAATTCCTAACCCCGAGAGCTAAACGCACCAGGAAGAGGTGTGTCTGGATAATCAGATAGAATGACTTAGAGTTCCAAAAGAATCGCTTGGTCACAAAAGTTCTCCTCAAAATCCTTTTGGGATTTCGAATCACGGAACCTATCTCTAGAAGGAAGAGAAGAAGAAGATAAAGAACCACAACGAGATATCGGGTTCTTCGAAGGAATGGATTTCTTAGGTGCCATAGTCGAAAACTAAGGGAAAGAGCAAATAGAAGATACAGCAGGAAATGATGCTCAACAAAGATAAAGAAGAAAATAACAATGCATGGTAATGCATGAGCATGTAACATGCAAAAATAAAAGCATCATGGGCAAAACCCAATCCAAACTACAGCACTCACAATTTATAAATAGTCACACAATCCTAGAATGCATGAACATGTGAATAAAATGCTAGAGAATGCAATGCATGATCATATGATTACATAACAACAAAACCCGACCCAAAAATTTTCACAAAAATGAAAATTTTCCCAAAGAAATTAGAAAACCTAGGTCTAAATGCATGAAATTCGTGAAAGAAGAAGAAAATAAGAGATAGAGACCACTTACCAAAGGATTTAAGCTTGCAAGAGGTCGAAAAAGAAGAGAGAAGAAGGATTTTAGTGAAGAACAAGGGATTGGATCGAGAGAAAAGAGAGAGAGATCGAAATATTTGAGTAAGTAATGAACCGGGTCGAACCTTAAGTATATATAGATCCAAGCATCTCAATAGATCAAGAAGGTATCGAGAGGTGTCAAGAACAAAATCTCGATAGATCGAGAGGCATCGAGGAGGTGTCGACGGCTAAAAGCTTTGATGTATCAAGGAAGGTATGAGCTTCTATTAAGCAAACAGAGAGTTCAGAAATATGGCTTAATGGATCGGGCTATGTATTAAGAGGTATCGAGGAAAACCCAGAAAACTTCAATAAAAGAGGCTTGTGTCAAGAGATGTCGAAAAGGTGTTGAGCTTCTATCGATCTATTATCGGGCAAATAGAAACATGGTTTTTCAAGGAGGAAAAACACATGATATGAATGCAAAAAACATAGAATTTCGTCAAGTTTGACCAAGTTTGACCCAAGGTTGACTCCCGAGGGCACCAAAAATCCTATTTTGATATAACCATCAGAATGGGTTGAGGCTAGCGTTATTGTAAATATTATTGGATTCCCTTTCCAATGACTATTCATGGGTTGAAATCAGAGTTAAAATGGTTAAGATATCTTGAAAACCATGCAGGGCGCATCAACACGCTTCCCGAGGCCATAACTTTTGATCCAACCGTCTCGTTCTCGTTTTGTCAAGTGTTTTGGAAACTAGACATCAATAACTTTCTAAGGACACCAAGATTATCTCAATCGAAGTCTAGGAAGACCTTCAAATATGCAATTGAAGTCGGGTGGGAAAAAATGAATTGCTGATGTCACTGTACCCGACCCGGCGCTCCTTAAAGGTGCATCGAAAGTTGAAGAGTCATTTTTTTACTATAAATACCCCCAAACCCCCAAGAAAAGAAAAAAAAAATTGGAATTTGGAGCATTTTTCTGGGCAGAGTCTCTCTCTTTTCCTTTCTAAGTTTTCTCCCAAACACATCAATAAACCTTTAATTTCTCTCTTTTCCTAACAATCAAGAGGTAGTGTTCTTGCACTCTTTTTCCTCTCCTTGGTTTTTGCACCTTAGATTTGAGGTTTTAGGGGTGTAGATGTAGCTCTTTAGCTACTATCTACACCTATTTATTTTATTGCTTTATTTTACTTTATAACATGCTTTATTGCTTTCTATAGTATATCTCTTCTTTTATCTTATATGTCTCCTTACTTTCTAACATGTTTTATAGCTTTGATGATGTTGGCCTAGCCTTCTTGGGCTAGGATATGTCCAAATACCTTGTTTGTGCTTAGATCTACATGTTTAGGTAGTTTATACCTTGTTTCCATGCTTTTGTTCATGCTTGTGTTTGGATCTATATGTTTATGTGCTCCTTGCCATGTTTATGTGTTTAGATCTACATGTTGGGTGCTATGTCTAGTGTTTGGCTTTGCCTCTATGTCTCTTGTTACGCCACTTTCTTGTGCTTTGGCTCTTAGGTAAGGTATAAATCTAGATCTTGGGGTCTAGGCCTACATCCATAAACCTAGGCCTACAACAAAGGGTTTGGATCCTTTCCTTTATGCATGTGTATGCTTGCTTGCTTTTATACTTTAGATCCATGTTTGTTTGACTAGATCTACATTTTCGCATGCTTTGTTCCCTCTGTGGGTTTGTGCTTGTTGGTCTTTAGGGCCACCTGCTTGTTTGGTTGCATCCGTCTCTCTTGTGACTTGTTTGGATGTAACCATTTGTGAGAACACATCTCCATGATTTTGGTTTGCTCAATGCATAACCTTATCCACTCCGTGTGATGATATTCTTGCCTTGCTTGCTTTGTGCCATTCCATTTGGCTCTCTTTGTTTCTTTGCATCATTTCACGTTTGCCTATATGTTCATGCATGTATCGTTGTGTGTGCTTTGTTTGCATCATCAAGCCTGGTTCCTATGATCTTGTGCGGGTTCACACCTGTCCTTGATGCATGAGACCCTGAGTCCCTTTTAGGAACTTTGCTTGATGGTACATGTGTCGTCCATACTCCGATCTCATGGAACTATGGACACCAAATCCAAACCTATATTTTGTCCTCTAAGGACATCCCTTTTGTTTGATAACATGCTTGTTTGCCCCCATTTGACTCTCCTTGTTAGTTTGTCCTTTCACTTGCTTTCTTTCTAGTTGTTTCTTTGCTTGTTTGTTGAGTTTGTGTTTCCTTTGTCATTACATGTGCACGCTTGGAGTGAGGGTGCGACTTCCTAGGCACGAGCAAAAAGGGCAAGGATGCAAGCAAGAAGGCAAAAGCTCAAAAAAGGCAATGTTCAGTAGATTAGGAGCCCTAGCCTCTCCGAGTGGTTGTCTTTCTCTCTCTTTCTCTTTTGCCTTCTCTAGAACCATGTATTAAGGCTGCTTTTTCCTTGTACCTAGCTTGGGCCGCATTCCTAGGGTATGGCATATGTTTGTTTTACACTTCCTATACCTTGTTGGGGCATACCTTTGGGATGTTGGTGACCTCAGCTTTACTTTTCCTGCTCTGTGTGCTAGCACTATGCATGATGTGTGTGTGTGTGTGTGTGTGCTTATTTGTGGGTGATCAAGCACTTTGTATGATGGACTCTCATGGTTAGGAGAGCATCAATCTTCATACTAAACGCGAAACTTTGCCGAATTTTTGCTGTTAAAATGAGGCGCCTTTGTTGCCGTATTCTCATAGCAAAAGCTTGGTGAGAATAGTGTTTTGTGTGCTATGATGCACCTAAGGCGAAGCGTTGCTAGATTTCCATCACGAAAATAAGGCGAAATGCTGTCGGATTTTCGTCATGAAAATTTGGTGACTTTTCTAAAATATACTAGTGAAGCATTGATTAAGACCACACCCTTTCCGAATCCAAACCTCAAAGCCCAATTCCGTTAAAGCCCTGTAAGCTAAAGCCAATAGCGCTTTTTTAATTGCCAATGTATGAAAATTAAGATTTTACCAAAATGAAGGACTATCTATGGACAGGCGTTGTGGGGTGCCTAACACCTTTCCCACACGTAACTAGACTTTCGAACTCAAGAATCAAGATTTTTTATCCATCCATACTAGATTAGGAAAAATGATTTTTTTTCTTAACCTAGGATTGGTAATAAAATCAAATAGAGTCAGGTGACCAATCACACCTTAGAAAAAACCCAATGATTGGTAGTGACTTCACTTACTTTCGGTAACTTGATTAAAATTTACCCCATTCAATCACACACACCAGAGGTTCTTCACCCTTATTTTCATAGCACCCGAGCTCAGAGCCACCTTAAGGGAGCGAGTCGCCTTAAGGTTGGTAACCTTTAGAAAAATGAAGAGGCGAGAAAGAAACCTGGTGGCTAAACTACGTGTAGTTTAGGCCATATTGCTAAACTATGTGTAGTTTAGTCGCCAAAAATAAATCCAAAAACCTTAGAATTTATAGAAAATTCCTAGAAGTCTAGAAAATCAAAAGGAATCCCCAGTAGACCCCCAAGTGAAGAAAAAAAATAAGAAAAATCTCGAACCTTCCCCAATGTATCAAAAGGCATTACAAAATTGCCCCCAAACATTAGGAATGCCAAGATTACTCCTTAATGAGTCAATGAACTTTCAAAAAACAACCCAGTAAGTCGAGAAGGACAGAATTTACATAGAACCCCTTAAGAAAGCTAGAAACTACAAAGTAATCCCCAGTGAGCCGAGGTTTACACAGGAACGCCCCTTGAAGATTAGAATTTACAAGAAAGCCCCAAAATGTTTCGAAATCCCTTGAGTGAGTTTTTCACCCAGATTATAGAGAAATTACCATAACCATGAGAGGACATCAGACTTTGTGCACATATCCTTAAGGAATTGAACATGCAAGCACAAGTCCTCAAAGACTTTAAATATGAGAACAGAGGAGATTGAGACAAAGGCACAAGCCACCTAAAGGAGAAAGCCACCCAGAGAAGTTTAAGGCAAGAGCCACAGATGGACACTAGAGATACGTTCCCTTTCTAGCTCGTAAGAGTACCTTGTTTACTTGATTGATGTTTGAGGCCATTAGCAATGTTTGTTTTTCTTCTTAGTGACTCTAGGATAATGAGTCACTTACCTTGGCAAACCAGGCTCTTGGATAGTGAGTCTGTTATTACTCGTTTCCCGAGTAACACCTGTGGGACTTCGGACATACGAATCCTACGCAGCCTTTCGGAGTTGCAACCCGCCCCATATATGCGTGTTGTTTGCCGTATGCTTGGGTTGGGCTCAAGTCGTACATCAAAACAAAATATTTTGTCTCTTTTTCTTTTTATTTCGTTAGCGGAGCTCACGAATCAGAAGAGGGGCAACTGTAGACACCTCATTTTGTACTTTTTATGACTCGAGCCCTCATTCCCTAATGACGACATCACTCGGAGGCCCAGAATTGATATAGGACCCAATATTGTGAATATTTATCTTGAAGGATGTTTTGGTGAAGCAAAACCTACAAGATGCGTATGCATGTTTCATCCATGCGCATGCATGTTGTTGTTCCATGCACACGCATATTGAAAGCATGCGTAGGCATACCCTGTGTATGCGCACATATGTAGGGTTTCAGAATTCTGTAAAGAAAATTTTTTTTGGTAGAAAATCGTGTAGAGTGAATCCCACATTGGCTGGGAGCCACCCTACACCCCTCTATGATCACTATAAAAGGCCTCAAATGCTCTTTTACAAAAAATGTCGAATTCTCTAGAAAATAGTGAATCAAAGAGGGAGTTTTTATTCTAAAACATCCTCAAGTTAAAGTTTACTTGGTTGGGACCTATTTTGGTCTTGACCTTTGAGTTTAAAGTTTACTAACCTTCTTGGTTTTGTCCTTGATTAGAATAACGAAGGGGAATGGTCAAATCAAAACTCTAAGGAGTTCTAGTGTTTGAGATTTTTTTTGATAAGCTAGTGTTTGAGGTTAATGTTTGAACTTTTTTTCTTTCATTCTTGTTTTTTCATTTTTTTTTTCTTTACATTCTAATGCTCTGATATATTATGGGTGCAAGCACCCACAACGAGTGGTTTCCTCGTGGGAAGTACGCCTCGGCCTAGAGTGGACCGGGCAGAGGGTGAAAATGGAGTCGTCACCTAGTTTAGGTCCAAGAACCAAATTGGGCATTTTGAGCCACTTACTTACATGCATAGGTATGCATACAAAATTATGGGTCTGGAGTTTGGGTACGACTCGGGAAGGTGTTAGGCACCCAAGACCACCCGACTTGTGGGCCGGCCTCCATTATGTGTTACTATGCCATATTTAAATAAAGAAGTTATAAAAAGGATGCACACAACATGTTAAAGATCACATAACAATATAAAAGGAAACAAATAAAACTAAACCAAACAAATTATATTAAAAAGAAAAAGATAACAATTAATTAAAACATCTAAAGGAAAGAATATCAAATAAACCAAACATGGCAAAAATACCAAAATAAACATGGAAAACAATTAAACACAAATAATTAACCTAAACAGAGCCAAACATAATCAAATAACATCTGAAAAATTACTAAATTAAATAAAAACAAATTTTTCCTTAATTTGGGTTTGAGGTGCATACTCATACTTAAATATTGTTTTTGAAACTGAATTTTTGGGCCCCTAAAACTGAAATACTAGAGGTTTGGGAATGAAGGTGCGTATGTAGGGCCTAGGGTGCATATGCATCCTTAATCCCATGCATACACATGCTTCCCAAACCCATATTCCTAACAACTCTAATGGCCCAACTTCAAATGGTCATAACTTACTCAATATAAATTTTAATCATGCAAAATTTATATTCAAATTAAAACACAAGATGTCTAATTTCAAATGAAACAAACTTCACTCAAATATTCTTTGTGAATCAAAAGTTACAGCCAAAACAGTGAGCAAAGATCATTTTTCAACATCGTTTTCAAAGTAATTTGAGCACTTTGAGTTGTGATTACTTCCAAACTATTGTGAACACTTTAATTGCCTTTGGTAGACATATGTAAATTTTGACAACAATCTCGACAAAAAGATTTCTATCGAGATTTAAAGTCGAAGCTCGACACAAG
Source organism: Quercus tomentella (assembly GCA_028535165.1). Taxonomy (NCBI): domain Eukaryota; kingdom Viridiplantae; phylum Streptophyta; class Magnoliopsida; order Fagales; family Fagaceae; genus Quercus; species Quercus tomentella. The sequence goes on from JAPQVY010000155.1 coordinate 39,574,909, forward strand.
CTGTTTCTATCGAGACTTACGAAATCAGAAATTCCAAATCTGATTTTTCGGCCCATGCTTGTATATTTGTATAGGGTTTCTTTTCTCACAACCCTAGACTTATATAAGGGCTTATTTTAAAGGCCGTCATACATGCAGAAAGTGACCTAATGCCTTATTCTATCAAAAAGAAGCGACTACATCTTTGCGCCATAGGGCTTTGTAACTAAGGAGCTTCCTAATCTTCATCGTTGATGAACTGAAGAACTTTATCGCCAACATCTTCTTCAAGTTGTTGGTGTCAATCACGTACTTGGATCCATGCATCATTAGTTAGTCACGTACTGGGATTCGTGCATTGAATTGGAAGATTGTCATTACAATACAAGTCCAATTGGGTATTGGGGTAAGAGTTCAACTGTAGGTTGGTATTTTGGGATAGGCCAAAGGGTTTGGTAAGATTCCTTATATTTGTAACCGCTTGTGATTGATAATAGTGGATTCTTGGGAATGGTGACTTGAAACTCACCCGGTGGGGTTTTTACCTTAGAGGTTTTCCCCATTCGTAAACAAATCACCGTGTCAATTTAATTTCCGCTGCATTTAGTTTAGTTGGTGATTTTTTTGTGCTGCCACGCTATTGCATGTAATTGAACTTAATTAATTAACTTGGGTTATTAATTAATTAATAAGGGGTCAATTCATTTTAACCCAACAAGTGGTATCAGAGCGAGCAGAATCTAATTAGGTTTTAATCTTTGCTGTGTGATTCATTGACCCCTTTTTGTCATGGATAGAGGACAATCTCTTATTATACCTCCTTTATTTGATGGTACTAACTATGCATACTGAAAAGTATGCATAAGAGCTTTCTTGTAGTCTTTAGATGAGAAGATCTGGCAAGCTATAGAAATTGGCTGGGTAAAGCCAAAGGAAGCGCCAACTGATTGAAATGAGGACAAGATCAAAGCGGCAAACTTCAACAGCAGAGCATTGAATGCCCTATTCAGTGCGGTGACGAATGAGGAGTTCAAGAAAATATCCTCAACTAAAACTACAAAGGAAGCATGGACCATCCTCCAGACAACCTATGAAGGGACTAAGGCTATCAAGGATTCAAAGATCCAAAGGCTCACGAATAGCTTTGAAGAGATAAAGATGGAGGAGGATGAGATGTTCGATGAATTCTATGCCAAGCTGAAGGACTTAGTGAACTCAGCATTCAATCTTGGTGATCATATTCTCGAGCCTAAGATTGTGAGAAAGGTGCTTAGATCTCTCCCTGAGAGATTTCATGCCAAGATAACAGCAATTGAAGAATCAAAGGACATTGACACCATTCCTTTAATAGAGCTGATTGGCTACTTGCAAACCTATGAATTGGGTTTAACTAGACTTGGTAAAGGAACCAAAAGTAAGAATATGGCACTGAAGGCCAAAAGTAATGAGACTGATGAGTCTTCAGATGATGAAGATTCCAAGATAAAGTCCTACATGACTAGGTAGTTCAAGAAGTTCATAAAGAATGCCAATGTGAAAGGTTTTGACAAGGACCGTAAGTAATCTAGTTCTTCTCAATTTAAAAGTCAAGATAGAGGGAAGAAGGATGCTAAGGATGGCGGTCAGTATACTATTCCCTCCAGACCAAAGTGCTTCGGATGTTAAGGTTTTGGACACAAGAAACAAGAATGTCCAACATATCTCAAGTCGATTGGGAAAAGCAAGGCTCTTTCTACTACCTTGAGTGATACCGAGCCTGAGACTGAGTCAAATGACAGTGATGACAAGGGAATCTTGAGTGCTTTCACTGCCATAGTGGATCCTACTAAGGGGATCGTAGAAGTAATGGATGAAGAAGAGGACTTTATGGAATCCAAGTTTGAAAAGATGGATGAACAGGATGACATCCATACAGCCTATGCAAAGTTATACAAGGTATCTAAAAAGCATGAGAAGTTGTATAGGCTATCTACTAAGAAGCTTGGTGAAGTGGAGCTAGAACAAGAGGAGCTATCCACAAAGGTTGATGAAGCCAATCAAACCATTGGAGCACTGAGGTTCGAGAACAACTTCTTGGCTGAAAGAACCAAGAAGCTTGAAGTAGAATTGTTCCAAGTTCAAGCTTAGTTGGAGAGGACTTCCAGTGCAAAGCTGGATGAAATGCTGAACCTCCAGAAATTAGCTTCTGACATAACCGGCTTGGGGTATGAACTTTCTAACTTCTCATATTGCCTCCTCTAGCAAGACTGTTTTTATCTCACTTGTTAATAATGAAAATCTTGAGAAAAATGAAACTAAAACTGAGATAGCTAGTGAGAACAATCTAGACAAAAGCAAATCTATTCTAGGAGCACCTCTTAAGATAGAGAAGAAAGAGACTAGAAACCCTAAGAGCAATAAGGCTAAAAATAAGAAGTCTCAACCAAAGAAGCCGCATTTCTGTCATCACTGTGGAGCTTTAGGACACACTCGTCCAAATTGCTATAAGTGGTTAGCCACTCAACAGAGCAATAGTGTGTTATCATCTGGTGGTCAAGGTCAATTCCACCATCTTTGGGTCCTCTTAGAGATCTTCTGAAGGCCCTCATGTTCCTTTCGAACTTAAACGGTTTCAATCCTTCCCCCTCACCTTTGGAACAAAGGTTCAACTCTAGGAAAGGATCTTCCTTCAAAACCAAAGTTTGGAAAGAAAAAGGCTCAAAGTGATTCAGTCACTTTTTCTCTCTCTCCCTTTATGTTCTTGCATAACTTGTTTGTTTTGTTTTCTAGTTGTTTTTGAGTCAGTCTAGTCTTTATGCTTTGTGTTTTTTGTTTAACATGTTTTTGTTTGTTTGTTTTCAGTTTTTGTTTTATTTTATTTTTATATAAAATTTAAAAAAAATTGAAAAATCTGAAAAATACAAAAACAGTGTATGTTTGTGTATATTGGTACTTGTGTTCCTTGGATGGCCTTTGAAACAAAGTTTCTTAACTTTTTATCTCTTGTAGCTTAGATGAGCATCTCAATGCACAACTAAGCAAGTGAGCTTTGTGACTCGTGTTTGTGATAAGTACGATTAAGATGATCTCTTATATCTCATGCTTATATTACTCTTTTTGACAAGAAGGACTAGAAAATCCTAAGAGAAAGGCATAAATAACCACCTCACTACTAAAACCCGCCAATCATGTATCACATCTGTGTGCTTAGGCACAAAAAAATTAGGATGTTTAAGCTTACATAAATGGGTATATTCTTTTCTCTCTTTTATATGCCCATGCATGCTATGCTTAAAAGAAGAATATGCAAAGAAAATAAAAGTAAAAAAGAATTAAAATGCTTTTAAAATGGTTGCAAGTGTGTTTCTAGGAGATGTGGGAGTTATAGGATGTACTTTGAAGGTGATAGTCTCCATCAAGCAGTTATGATTGTGTGTGAGTATATTTATTTTTTCTCTAGTCTCAAATCATCATAACCTAAGACACTTATGCAATCTTGCTATGTTTCACACACAACAAGCAAATTCTTTGCTATTTTTGATACATGTGCAGGTACAATGTGATCTGGCCATCACAAGGAATACATGTGTTGATATATGCTCACTAAACTATCTCGACTTGTTTTTGAAATATAAAATAGGGGTTAGACTTGTTTAGTGTATGTGTGTATTTTTGGATCTATGAATGCTTTGCATCTTGTTTGAGATGAGATTTGAGAGCTTAATATGTGGCTTGGATGTTTGTTTGAGTAGCTTGTTTGTTGCATTCATCTCTATGTGTTTCGTAAAAAACCTCTTTTTCTTCAGGCTCGATAGCTCCTCGACAGATTCCTTTCTATCGAGCTTTTCTTTCTCCTTTCTCAATAAATCCTCAACAGATTCTCGATCCATCAAGGAATTTTCCTGTGCTCTCCACCTTCTCGACAGCTTTTCGATCCATCCAGATTTCTGGGTTTCTTCTTGATAAAATCTTGACAGCTTCTCGATCCATCGAGATTTCTAGGTTCCTGATCGACACAATCTCGACAACTTCTTTGATCCATCGAGACAAATTTCTACGCTCTCTGTCTACTCGATAGATTCTCGACAGATTCTCGATCCATCAAGACACTCTTTTTGCCGTTGACAGATCCTCGATAGCACCTCGATAGATTCATTTCTATCGAGATTTAAAGCTCAACAGATTCTTGATAGAAACTTCAATCCATCGAGCCGCGTTTTCTATTTAAGGTTAAGGCACAATTTCATTTTTTCATTCTCTCATCTCTCTCGACAGATGTCTTTCTCTCTCGACCCAAACTTCTCACTCTCACTCAAATCTCCACTCCAATCAAGTTTTTCGGCCCAGTAAAGCTTCAATCTTGTGGTATGATCTTCAAATCCTTCCTCTCTCATGCATTACATGCATTTAGACCTAGGTTTGGGGTTTTTGTTAAATTTTTTTGGGTTTTGAGTTTGTTAAGTTCTAAAGACTTAGGTTTTTATGTATTTAGAACTCTAATGTGTATCGTTGGCAAACCATGATTAAAACAATATGTTTAGTCGTGTTTAGACTTGCTCAAAGTTGATTCATTTATGTAAAGTTGGAATAAGCTAATGCAGAAGGCATTTATGCTTCTCGGCCTGGTTCGATCGATCGAAGCTTAGGCTCGATCAATCGAAAATCGGGTCAGAGGAGTTTTCTGCATAATTCCAACTCAGCCCTAGTTTTGTTTTAAAACGTTTAGGGTTTTCTAATTTGCCCTGGGTATAAAAGGCAAACCCTAGCCACATTTTAGTGTTACTCATATTGCTGTTTGTGTAAATCTCTTGTGAGATCTGTGAGGAGTTTTCCTTTACACAAAGCTTAGGGTTTTCAAGGAGGAGATGTTATCTACACCTTGATGATCAATTTAGTTGCTGCCATTGAAGCCTAAAGAAAAACAAGCGTGGGTGCTTGTATCTGGTGGTGAATCCAAGAAAGAAGGAGTCCGTGGTTTCGGAGCTTGCATGTGGTCGTGTCAGTAAGTTCTACTGGTGGGTAGCAATAAGAAGTTGAGCGTAAGTGCTTGTAAGTCTTATTGTATGAACTTCGATTCTTTCAAGATAGTGGATTCAGGTTTACCTTGAGGATAGCTAGGTTAAATCCTCCCCAGGTTTTTTACCCGTTTGGTTTCCTGGGTGATCATATCTTTGTGTTATTTATCTTTCCACTGCTTTGCATGATATGATTATTTGATTGTGTTAACCTAGATTTGGAATTTAGACTAAGTAACAACTTGGCTAATTACTTAGGTTAATCCAATTGTGGTTTTAAGGGATCTAAAAACTATCAAGTGGTATCAAAGCGGGTAGCTCACTTGTTGTTGATCTTTTGATCACTGAGCTGATCCTTGACCCCTGTTATCATGGAACACGGACATTCTCTTGTTATTCCTCCTCACTTTGATGGGAATAACTATGCTTATTGGAAAGTAAGGATGAAAGCATTCCTGAAATCTATTGATGAGAGAGTCTGGAACTCTGTTGAATACGGATGGGAGAAGCCCACTACTCCTGTTAGTGAGCGGCAAACTTCTTAAAAAGAAGCAGCTGCGTTCAATAGCAAAGCTATGAATGCTATCTTTAACACTGTTTCTATGGAGGAATTTAAGAGAATCTCTAATGTTGAGGTTGCTCACACTGCTTGGAATATCCTCCAAACTGTGCATAAAGGCACAAAGGCTGTTAAAATCAATAAATTGCAACAGTTAACTTCTAAATTTGAAAGCATTAGGATGTCTGATGATGAATCTTTTGATGAATTCTATGCTAAACTTAATGATATTGTTAATTCTGCATATAACTTGGGTGAAATCTATGATCAACCTAAAATTGTTAGGAAGATCCTTAGATTGTTAACTGAAGACTTTAGACCCAAGGTGACTGCTATCACTGAGAGCAAGGATGTAGACTCCATCCCTGTTGATAAACTTGTAGGATCACTTCAATCTTTTGAGTTGGACCTACCCAAAACTAGCAAATCCAAATCAATGGCTCTTAAGTCAGTTGATGATGTTGAGGTTGGTGGATTTGATGATGAGCTCTCTGCTACAGAGATTGCTTACCTTGTCAAGAACTTTAGAAACTTTCTCAGGAATAGTAACAGAAGGGCAAGAGATACGAATACTGCTGAACCTAGAAACTTTAGGAAGAATGATCCCACTAAGGTTAACAATAATGATAAACCTAGAGAAAAAGTAGGTCAATCTCCAAATAATTCTTTGGGTCCTCAGTGCTTTGGATGTCAAGGGTATGGTCACATGAAATCTGAATGTCCTACCTATTTGAAGTCTAAGGGTAAGGCTATGGCTGTAACCCTTAGTGATGGTAAAGTTTCTGATGATGAGTCTGGTTGTGACAAGGATGGAAACTTCATTGCTTTCACTGCTACTGTTGTAGTCAATGAAAGCATATCTGCTGAAGAGAGCCCTTCTGATGGGGAACTCTCTGAGGATGCAGATCTTCAAGAGGCCTACAATAAACTTTGCAAAGTTGCTGCAAAGAATGCTATGAATGTTGAACTTGGCCTGAAGAAAATTGAATCTCTTGAGCTTGATAAGAAGAATTTGCTTGTAAAACTGTTTGATGCTAATGAACTTTTGAACAATGTGAAAACTAAGAATATGCTATTACTTGATAAAGTTAAATCATTGGAACTTGATTTATCTGTTGCTAGATCTGCTAGTTCTAAACTTGATCAAATGCTGAGTGTTCAAAAGTCTCCTTCTAACAAATCTGGATTAGGTTTTGTTGAAAGCATCTATGTGTCTTGTCACGCCCCAAACCCAAAGGGGTCCAAAGCACGAGAAATACATCCCAAAGGTATCTGTAGATTTTTTCCTTTTTGGAAAACCAAACTATAGGAGATCTTTGTTTTCCTTTCATTTCCACAGGATAAGAATATATAACCATAAATCTCCATATTACAAGTCAGAGCTCTATAACACATTTACAAACAATAACTAAAAATCATGTGCCTCCACATAATACATGAATATATACTACAAAGCTCTTGGATTACACAAAGTCACAATCTTATCAAGAATAAGGAATCTTAATATCAAGTCTATGCCTATCATGCCTGAGGTTAACAAACCTCAAGTAACCAACCTCCAATAGAATTAATTAAGGTCTCGTTGAACATAGCAAGATCGAGTCACCAACAATTTACAGAAAGAGTCTCCAAATTTAAGATAGCACTCTAATCATCACCAAGGAAGTAAGCTCCATACCCAAGGTATAGCTAAGAAATCTGAAAAACTGTTAAAGGGTGGGATGAGCTAACGCCCAGTACGTAGCATAATTAATGGGGGTGGGGGAAATGCAAGTTTCATTATAATGAACAGTTTACAAAACATGTTTTAGTTTGGGAAATTGCTAACTAAATACTGCAATATCATTTTCAATAATAACGTAACAAGAATGATTAAATGATGAAACATAAAGTTTCTCAAAATAATACCATGAAACTGTATATTATAATCTGTGAGCACTAACAATATAATTTCCAAAGCCATAAAATCTACATACGGTAATTTTATCACAAATCTACCATACTACCACATAAACCGGTTAGGGGATCCACCCATTCACAACTGGCATGATATTGTCCTCTCTGGTATGCAGACTCTTGGCCCCATGGACAGTAGCCTCACCCATACTCTCAAGGTTTTTCTCTCCCCCCATGGGCAGCAGAGAGAGCGCGTCAAATAGGACCTCTCTTGCATGTGGTCTCTTGGCCCCATGGGCAGCAACCTCACCCACACACAATCAAGGAACCTCTTCCCACCATGGACGGCAGGGAAGAACGCGTCATCCAAAGTGAAAGGGCACTGACCTGGATTTGATTCCGTTGTTACAAAGACTACTGAAATCAAATCGAGTGATCACCGAGAAATCACACATGGCATGGTATTAAAACCACATAAGCTCACAGGTTACATTTCCTTTCAAATATATAGTTTATAACCGGGTAGTTTCAGAAAAACCTTAAATAATCTAACTTCCACAAAGTTTGTAAGGTTTTTAACTTCATTCTTGTCAAGAGATTTTCTATCAGTTTCTCAAATAATACAAGACAAGATAAGCATCTTTAAATTTTTTAATATACCATAAAATCCATGATTTCCTTATCAAAGATAACATAAAAGATTCATATCAACAATTCATACATTTCCCCAAATGCAATTCCAAATATGATGTACTTTTCATATATAATAATATATAATAAGGTCACAACACAATACTTTTAAGAAAACATATATCCACATATAATTTTCCAAAAAGTGTTTGACCCAAAAACAACATTTATAAAACATGGTTATTTTCCAAAAATCCCATTAAAAGCTACTTACCTTGCAACCCGCAAAAAGCCTAATTCTCCAAGCTCCAAAGGAGATTAGCTAGAACCTCAACAATATCAAGCAAACCTAACACAATAAGCATAAAGCTTAAAATTGTATTTAGCTACAATTTAGGAATTGCCAAATAATCACTTAATTAGGCAAGCCTAGTATTTAACCTCATCAATAATAATATATTCCACTTCCATAGTTTCTCAACAAATTGATTCACAAGGCATAAACTCCAATTTATAAAGTTAACCCATTTAATATCATCTCCATCATTATGACTAGCTTCCATAAAATTTACACTACATCATTAAGAGACCCAAGAAAGCAAAATCAATATATCCTCCAAGATAAGAAATTTAGAACTTGAACTAACTCCAAATAAACCCAATGGCAATGGAAAAATTAAATTTACTAACCATCACATGTTATAACTTAAAACTCCTAAATTTTCCACAATAAATCAATCTTAGGTAGTCATCATTAGCACAAACCATATACCCACTCATCAAATAATTCCACCAATACAAAACCCATACATAAAAACACATAAATATCACTTCCAATGCTCATAAATCATATGAGCATCATTATTAAAGCTTGGGTAAAATAACCTCAAACAAGAACATAATATCCATCAAAAGAGATTAGAACTTTTACCTCAAATAAAATGATGAAGATGCTTTGGAGTTCCTAAGTATTTTTCCGGTGATCTTGCCGGAAAAGTGATGGTGAGATGGTGTGGTTTGGAGTGGAGGCCGGCGGGTGAGTGTGGAAGTGAGTGTGTGTGTGTGTTTGAGTAAAGAGAAAAGAAAGAAAAATGAAAGAAAGAAAAGAGAGAGCCGGCCAAAAGAGAGAAGAGAGGTGGGTGAAAATGAGTGGTTGGGAATGATGGGTAGTGGGGTTAGGTGGGGCTTGGCACGTGGGAACCCAAAAAAAATATCTGATCTTTGACTTTTTTTTTCTTTTTTTTTTTTGACTTGCTGGGACGTTACATTCTTCCCCTCTTATCAAAATTTCGTCCTCGAAATTTTATGTACCTTGATCTAAAAAGGGTTTGGGTATCTTGACAACATAATGTCCTCATGCTCCCAAGATGTCTCTTTCACCGAATGATTCTTCCAAAGCACCTTTATCCAATATGCTGTTCTATTGCATAACACTTGCTCCTTACGATCCAAAATCTCTATCGGAACTTCTTCATATGACAAATCATCTCTAATCTGAAGAGGCCCATAGCTCAAAACATGTGAAGGGTCAGGAATGTATTCCCTTAACATAGATTCATCGAAAACATTATGAATTCCTGATAGGGCCGGTGGTAGGGCAATTCTATATGCAACTTCATCCACTCTCTCCAAGACCTCAAAAGGCCCTACAAACCTAGGGCTTAACTTACCCTTTTTGCCAAATCTCACTACCCCTTTCATAGGTGCAACCAGTAGGAAAACTTTATCTCCAATTTCAAGTTCCAAAGCCTTCCTTTTAATGTCAAAATAGCTCTTTTGTCTACTTTGGGCTGCTCGTAGTCGATCACGGATCATATTTACCTTTTCACAAGTCCTCTGGATAACCTTTGGCCCCAAGAGTTTTCGTTCTCCAACCTCATCCTAACAAATTGGGGATCTACACTTTCTCCCATACAAAGCCTCATAAGGTGCTGCTTCGATACTTGAATGGTAACTATTATTGTAAGCAAACTCCACCAAAGGTAAGTGACTAGCCCAACTCCCTTTAAAATCCAAAACACATGCTCTCAACATATCTTCTAAAGTTTGAATAGTCCTTTCAAACTGTCCATCTGTCTGAGGGTGGAAAGCTGTGCTAAAATCAAATCTAGTACCCAAGGCCTTTTGCACACCACCCAAAAAATGAGAAGTAAACATTGGATCTCTATCTGAAACAATAGAAGCAGGTACTCCATGAAGTCTCACAATCTCATCAACATAGAGCTGAGCTAACTGATCAAGGAAGTAGTTCATCTGAATAGTGAGAAAATGAGCTAATTTTGTCATTCTATCAACAATCACCCAAATAGCATCATGACCCTTATGAGATCTTAGCAATCCTAGAACAGAATCCATTTTGATTTTCTTCCAACAAACCCAAGGGTCGTTAGTGCAACACCTTAACTTCTAACAAGCCAAGCATGCTCTACAAAGTGAGCAATCTCTCTTTTCATATTATTCCACCAAAAATTTTCATGAAGATCATGGTACGTCTTTGTACTACCTGGATGTATTGTATATGGGGAATAGTGAGCCTCCTCTAGAATCTCATTTTTAATCAATGGATCATTTGGCACACAAAGTATGCTCCCAAATCTCAAAAGCACCATTCTCAGAGATAGAAAATTCAGATTGCTTTCCACTACGCACCTCATCCATGATTTTCTTTGAATGTGGGTCATCGGCCTGTGACAATTTAATTCTTTCTACCCAAGGTTGGTTGAACACTTAAACTAGCCAGGTAGGCCTCAGAATGGCCCATAACAACCTCAATCTCCATCCTTTCAGGATCCCAAATAATTTCCTTTAAGTTGTATGCAAAGCAGCTGAAAAATAACCGGAGACTCTCTACTAAGCGCACCAATAATGACATAGCCTTACGAATGTGATAGTTAATAGGGCAATCATAGTCCTTAAACAATTGAGCCATCTTTGTTGTCCCATATTTAGCTCATTCTGATTAAATAAATACTCTAAACTTTTATGATCCAATGAAAATCTCATATCTTTCCCCATACAAATAATGTCTCCAAATTTTCAAAGTAAAAACAATTGCAGCCAACTCCATGTCATGAGTGGGGTAATTTTCTCATAATTTTTCAACTAACGAGAGGCATAAGCCACAACCTTCCCATTTTGCATCAACATACAACCAAGTCCCTTATGAGAAGCATCACTATAAATGACAAAACCCCCCGTACCTGAAGGGATAGTTAACACTGGAGCTGTGACCAATCTCCACTTTAGCTCTTAGAAGCTTTTCTCACATTCCTCCTTCCATTCGAATTTAACATTCTTCCAAGTTAATTGTGTCAAAGGAGCCGCAATGCGGGAAAATCCCTCTACAAATCTTCTATAGTAACCAGCAAGGCCCAAGAAACTTCTAACCTCACTCACATTTGTAGGCCTATCCCAATTAACCACCGCTTCTATCTTATTAGGATCCACTGTAATTCCATCCTTAGATATCACATGACCCAAGAACACTACTTGATTCAACCAGAATTCGCACTTCTTCAGCTTAGCATACAACTTCCTTTCTCTTAGAATCTGTAAAACAATCCTCAAGTGTTCTTCATGCTCTTCTTGACTCTTAGAATAAATCAAAATATCATCAACGAACACAATGACAAATCGGTCCAAGTACTCATGAAATACCCTATTCATCAAATCCATAAAAGTAGCAGGGGCATTAGTTAATCCAAACGACATCACCAAAAATTCATAATGACCATATCTAGTCTGAAAGGCCGTCTTCGGTATGTCCTCACCTTTAATCTTCAACTGGTGTTAACCAGAACGAAGATCAATCTTAGAAAAGACTTGTATTCCTCGCAATTGATCAAATAAGTCATCAATACGAGGCAAAGGATATTTTTCTTAATGGTGACTCTATTTAGCTCATAGAAATCACTACATAACCTCAGAGACCCATCCTTTTTCTCAAAACAATGCACACCAGCATGGTAAGAAGCCAACCAATCCATGCCCAAAATGACATCAAAATCATGCATATCTAATAACACCAAATCAGCCAATAACTCTCTACCCTCAATACAAAGAATACAATACTTAAGCACAAGATTAGTCATTAAAGTATCACCAATAGGGGTTGAAACCAATAACTCCAAAATCAAGTAGTTCAGGGCTCTTAATAACTTTTCCATCTTTAGCAACCAATTCTCTGCTGCCGTTGGGTCAGGTTCACCATTAAACGTTTGAGGGTTTTGCTTATGGAACTCCCCAAAAGAATAACCCTCCTACCTGTACTCACCACCCTGGACCGATCTAGCAATCCTAACATAGATCCTATCTACCACCACATCAATCTCACCACCATCGCGAGTGACGAATCTCTCATGCTCTTGGCATCGTCTAAGGCCATGCTCTGAAGCTGCAACCTCATCTACATGCCTTACTTTATGTGCTTTCTTTTTGGGAGGTATAGTGTACAAAGGTACTTATGTCCATACCCAAGAAACAAAGAAGGTAATTGCAAGGCAACATAGAAGGTTAGCATAGACAAGCTAGATAAGAATAGAAGAAAAGCAGGTGGAAGCTGAAACAAATGAAAAGAATAAAGGATTCATCAAACCCCTAATGCTCTGACTTAGATCAAAATCAATTCCTATTTTCAAAGTCTACAGAATCATAACCTAAGCTCTGACACCATAATTGTCACACCCCAAACCCAAAGGGGTCCAAAGCATGAGAAATACATCCCAAAGGTATCTGTAGATTTTTTCCTTTTTGGAAAACCAAACTATAGGAGATCTTTGTTTTCCTTTCATTTCCATAGGATAAGAATATATAACCATAAATCTCCATATTACAAGTCAGAGCTCTATAACACATTTACAAACAATAACTAAAAATCATGTGCCTCCACATAATACATGAATATATACTACAAAGCTCTTGGATTACACAAAGTCACAATCTTATCAAGAATAAGGAATCTTAATATCAAGTCTATGCCTATCATGCCTGAGGTTAACAAACCTCAAGTAACCAACCTCCAATAGAATTAATTAAGGTCTCGTTGAACATAGTAAGATCGAGTCACCAAACATTTACAGAAAGAGTCTCCAAATTTAAGATAGCGCTCTAATCATCACCAAGGAAGTAAGCTCCATACCCAAGGTATAGCTAAGAAATCTGAAAAACTGTTAAAGGGTGGGATAAGCTAACGCCCAGTAAGTAGCATAATTAATGGGGGTGGGGGAAATACAAGTTTCATTATAATGAACAGTTTACAAAACATGTTTTAGTTTGGGAAATTGCTAACTGAATACTGCAATATCATTTTCAATAATAATGTAACAAGAATGATTAAATGATGAGACATAAAGTTTCTCAAAATAATACCATGAAACTGTATATTATAATCTGTGAGCACTAACAATATAATTTCCAAAGCCATAAAATCTACATACGGTAATTTTATCACAGATCTACCATACTACCACATAAATCGGTCAGGGGATCCACCCATTCACAACTGGCATGATATTGTCCTCTCTGGTATGCAGACTCTTGGCCCCATGGACAGTAGCCTCACCCATACCCTCAAGGTTTTTCTCTCCCCCCGTGGGCAGCAGAGAGAGCGCGTCAAATAGGACCTCTCTTGCATGTGGTCTCTTAGCCCCATGGGCAGCAGCCTCACCCACACACAATCAAGGAACCTCTTCCCCCCATGGACAGCAGGGAAGAACGCGTCATCCAAAGTGAAAGGGCACTGACCTGGATTTGATTCTGTTGTCACAAAGACTACTGAAACCAAATCGAGTGATCACCGAGAAATCACACATGGCATGGTATTAAAACCACATAAGCTCACAGGTTACATTTCCTTTCAAATATATAGTTCATAACCGGGTAGTTTCAGAAAAACCTTAAATAATCTAACTTCTACAAAATTTGTAAGGTTTTTAACTTCATTCTTGTCAAGAGATTTTCTATCAGCTTCTCAAATAATACAAGACAAGATAAGAATCTTTAAATTTTCTAATATACCATAAAATCCATGATTTCCTTATCAAAGATTACATAAAAGATGCTCATTTTTTCATATCAACAATTCATACATTTCCCCAAATGCAATTCCAAATATGATGTACTTTTCATATATAATAATATATAATAAGGTCACAACACAATACTTTTAAGAAAACATATATCCACATATAATTTTCCAAAAAGTGTTTGACCCAAAAACAACATTTATAAAACATGGTTATTTTCCAAAAATCCCATTAAAAGCTACTTACCTTGCAACCCGCAAAAAGCCTAATTCTCCAAGCTCCAAAGGAGATTAACTAGAACCTCAACAATATCAAGCAAACCTAACACAATAAGCATAAAGCTTAAAATTGTATTTAGCTACAATTTAGGAATTGCCATTTAATCACTTAATTAGGCAAGCCTAGTATTTAACCTCATCAATAATAATATATTCCACTTCCATAGTTTCTCAACAAATTGATTCACAAGGCCTAAACTCCAATTTATAAAGTTAACCCATTTAATATCATCTCCAACATTATGACTAGCTTCCATAAAATTTACACTACATCATTAAGAGACCCATGAAAGCAAAAGCAATATATCCTCCAAGATAAGAAATTTAGAACTTCAACTAACTCCAAATAAACCCAATGGCAATGGAAAAATTAAATTTACTAACCATCACATGTTATAACTTAAAACTCCTAAATTTTCCACCATAAATCATCCACCATAAATCAATCTTAGGTAGTCATCATTAGCACAAACCATATACCCACTCATCAAATAATTCCACCAATACAAAACCCATACATAAAAACACATAAATATCACTTCCAATGCTCATAAATCATATGAGCATCATTATTAAAGCTTGGGTAAAATAACCTCAAACAAGAACATAATATCCATCAAAAGAGATTAGAACTTTTACCTCAAATAAAATGATGAAGATGCTTTGGAGTTCCTAAGTATTTTTCCGGTGATCTTGCCAGAAAAATGATGGTGAGATGGTGTGGTTTGGAGTGGAGGCCGGCAGGTGAGTGTGGAAGTGAGTGTGTGTGTGTGTTTGAGTAAAGAGAAAAGAAAGAAAAATGAAAGAAAGAAAAGAGAGAGCCGGCCAAAAGAGAGAAGAGAGGTGGGTGAAAATGAGTGGTTGGGAATGATGGGTAGTGGGGTTAGGTGGCGCTTGGCACGTGGGAACCCAAAAAAATATCTAATCTTTGGATTTTTTTTCTTTTTTTTTTTTGACTTGCTGGGACGTTACATGTCTGCTCCCCATTCCACAAACTTTGTCCCTTCATCTACTTCTGAACATTCTGTGAGTGAGATTGTGAGTGAAACTGTCAAACCCCCTGTGAGTGAGGTTGTCAAACCTATAGAAGTTTCACCATCTAGGAAGATTAGGGTTGATCTAAAAGAGTCTAAACTTAAGCAGCCTACCCTTTCTAAGTACAAGTCACAGCCTGCATGGGTTTATCATTTTTGTGGAAAGTCTGAACACATTCATCCGAACTGTTACAAGCTGCAAGTTGCTAAGAGAGCAAACAAACCAAAAGTACCTGTGCCTCAAGCACAAGATCCTATGGTACTCATTGGTGAATTGGTAAATGCTTTAAACCTTTATTCCAATCCTGGAGTTGGTAATAATTCCCATGTGAATAAGAACTCCAATGCTCATGGTGCATCTAAAAGGTTTTGGATGCAAAAGACTTGAACTAATTGAGTCTTTCTAACATGGTCCTTATGCTTCATTGATCTACCCTTTGTGACCATCGTTCTTTGGTTCTTTGTTTTCTTTGTTTCTCGGATTTGCATTGCATAACATTCATGCATTTCATTCTAGGTGTTTTTTTTATAATAATAAAAAAAGGAAGAAAAAGGAAGCAAATTGTGTTTTGCACTATTTTTTCTTAGTTTTTGAGAACAAGGTTGGTCAATTTATTTTCACATAACATGTCTTTTGTACCTTGTTTAGCCTTGATGAGCTTACTTATTGCACTTTACTAGTTAAAGCTTTGTAGTGCATGTTGTGTGGGAAAGATATTTATGGTTTTGATCATTTTGTCTTAATCTTGAAGTCACTTGTCTTTGACTGTTGGACTTGAACCTTTAGAGAAAGGCATAAATAACCATCTCACCACTATTCACTAGCCAATCATGAACACCTTAGTGCATATCGTAAGATTTTGTGCTCGAGAAAGTGTAGCACATGCACAAAAAGAACATAAGGTGTAACCTCGGTTTAAATGCTAAAATTGGTGTGTACATTATTGGACTTAATGTTAAATATATCAAATAAAATTGGTGTGTACATTATCCCGGCTATTTTAATAAGTTTTTGAACAATTAAAACTAGTGTGTATATTATGAGGCAAAAATCAAGAAACTTACATGATTGCAAGCTTATGATCTAGGAGATGTGGGAGTTATATGATGTAACTCTTTAGGTGATAGTCTCTTTCAAATTCTTTGTAATGAATTTTGTAGACTTTGTGTTTAATTGCTATACACATATCACCTCACATGTAACTCAAGCTATTGCTAGTTGCACACACTACACAAGTTACTCTTTGCTAAACATTGTACATGTTAAGTGTGTCTTTGGTCTGACCAACCAAGTTTGCAAATACTTTGAGTTTTGTGCAAAACTGATTTGATGCTTGAAAATTTATGGAGAATGTAAGAAATTTTAACCTTGGGAAAATTGGGCTTAAATCCTTGCTTTGGAAAATCATATCATCACATACTCATGCATTTTTTTCATCAATTTCAATGCTCTGAGATGTTTCTACAATTTTTTTCAAAAACAATGTTTTTCCTTAAAATTTTTGTGAGCCTCTGTCTGTTCGATTGATCCAATCTTTTTTTCGATCAATCGAAACTGTTTTGAAATTGTTTTAAATTTTTTAACGAGCCTATGTCTGTTTCGATCAATCAAAAGTGTTTTTCGATCAATCGAAACTCGTGAATCAGGTTTTAAAAAAAATCAAATTTGACTTGTTCAAACCACTTTTTCAAAACTTTTCAAAACCTTTTTCTCTCTCTCCGACTTGGCAAGGCTCCACCAGATTTTTTTTGTCGTTTTCCTCCAAATTTCTTGCAAGGATTCTCTCTCCCTAAGCCGATATGTCTATTTTACCCTTCCTTTTGCATTGTTTTTCACATTTTCATGCATTATCTCATGGTTTTTGGGTAATTTTTGAACTATGCATAATTTGGGATTTTTGAATAATCAAGCCTTGTTTTATGAATTTGATCAATGGGTTTTGTTGCTACAATGCTGTATTCATGATCTATATTGGTTAATTTGATCAATTTGGGGTTTTGAGATAATTTGGAAATTCTAGGGCTTGTAATTAACCCGAATTGGGGATTTTGTTCAAATTGGTTTCAATTGATGAAATTGGCTTGTTGAATTGATGTAATTGATCATTATTTTCTATAATCTATCTTGTATAATGATCAATTCGTCAATTTATTACAAATTGATCAAGTGGTTTTTCAAATTTTGGGGTTTTTGTTAGAAACTCTATGTTCAAGCCAATTTTGTGAATTTGAACTTGATTTGAACTTAATTGCACTGCATTAGGACATGCATCATATAGATTTTTGTTCTATATTTTTGTTGTGCTAACTTGTAGTCTGCCCTTGGTTTTTGTTTTTTTTGCTTTGTGTCTTAGTCCTTATCCTAGCACCATGCCTAGGAAAACTAGAGCCTATAGGACCCCCTCTACTTCCTCTGAGTCTCCCTCTAGGAGTGAGGTGTTTAGGAATGACAAAAGCAGAAAGGCCTTTGAGAAACTGAACTGTAAGCGTAAGATTTGGGCTGAGCGTTCTGTGGTTTTAGATGAGGTTAATCCGGCCATTAGGGCAAACCTTGAGTCTAGAGGTTGGCTGTCCTTGTTAGAGATAGATCATCCACCTTCGACCGCCCTGATTAAAGAGTTCTTCTCAAATCTCTCTTGCCACGTCTATGATTCCAACACCCTTGTTAGGAGTTGGATACGAGGTGTAGAGTTCACCATTACCCCTCGGATAGTGGCTAAAGCTCTTGGGGTTCCGGTCGTTAGGGAGCCTGTTTATCCCTATGCTGAGTCTCCACCCTTAGATGACGTCATGTCATACATCACTGGGTCTTCTATCCAGTGGGGTTCTAATCCTCGAATCACGTCTGCTGAGCTTACTGAGACTGCCTATCTTTTCTTTAGGATAGCGTGTCATTCTTTGTGGCCTATTTCTCATCTCCACACCATCCCTCTAGAGCGATGTGTGTTTTTGTACGCTTTTGTTTCTGGTGCATCTATCAACTTCCCACATCTGTTCCTTCGTTCTTTGAATGAGGTTCATAGGAGTTCTGCCATAGGGCATGCTCTTATTCATCCTATTTTCTTTCATAGGATTTTGTTGTTTCTTGGTCTAGATGGTTTCCCTTTTGGTGAGCCCGTTCATGTTGTAGCTCCCTTAGGTGCCACCTTCCTTAGGCAGAGGGCTACTCACTTGAGAGTTGATCCTTTGCGTCCTAGAGATGCGTCGTCTGGTGTTGTTCCCCCTCCTCCCTCTTCTACAAGTGCTGATGCTGCTGAGGTGTCTGGTGCTGCTGCTGCTGATGCTGATGTTCCTCTACCGACTATTTCGGATGATTCAGACATTTAACGTACGTTGGATCATGTCTTGACCGTTCAGGCAGCTCATGGACAGATTTTGGTGGACATTCTCGATGAGATCCGTGCTTTGCGCGCAAAGTTGGCACAATTTCGACGATCTTCACCGCCACCTCCTTTTGATGATGGATTTTGATTGCCCTTTGGCATTCCGTCACAAAAAGAGGGAGTACATATTTGAGCACTTGTAGAGTTTTGTCTTCAGGGGGAGAACATTTTTTATGGTTGGAGCTTGTGGAGTTTAGATTGTATCTTGGTGCTTCACATTGTATTTTACCTTTTTTAGCTCTTGCCATATTTTTTGTTGGGCTATTTATGTTAGGGGAAGATACTTTTATTGCTTTATATGTTTCTTGTTTTCAACTGCTTATTGATTTATATTTATGAGTTTTTCATTGATATATATCTTTATTGTGTGTTATTTGAAATCAAGAATTTTTTTTATTTACTTGTATTTTCCAAACATGCGGTTATGCATTTTGTTTAGTGTTTCAGGAAATATACAGGTTGATTCAATTGAGCTGCTGTCTACACTTGCAACTGATTGATAGTAGTTAGGATTGAATTTTTTTTTATGAGCATTACTTTTGTAAAGGGCTTTTCTTTGTAAACTTTGAGCTTCTAGTTGTGTTTTGTCACGGATTGCCAAAGGGGGAGTTTGTTAGGTTCTAAAGACTTAAGTTTTTATGTATTTAGAACTCTAATGTGTATTGTTGGCAAACCATGATCAAAACAATATGTTTAGTCGTGTTTAGACTTGCTCAAAGTTGATTCATTTATGTAAAGTTGGAATAAGTTGATGCAGAAGGCATTTATGCTTCTCGGCCTGGTTCGATCGATCGAAGCTTAGGCTCGATCAATCGAAAATCGGGTCAGAGGCATTTTCTACATAATTCCAACTCAACCCTAGTTTTGTTTTAAAACGTTTAGGGTTTTCTAATTTGCCATGGGTATAAAAGGCAAACCCTAACCACATTTTAGTGTTACTCATATTGCTGTTTATGTAAATCTCTTGTGAGATCTGTGAGGAGTTTTCCTTTACACAAAGCTTAGGGTTTTCAAGGAGGATATGTTATCTACACCTTGATGATCAATTCAATTGCTGCCATTGAAGCCTAAAGAAAAACAAGCGTGGGTGCTTGTATCTGGTGGTGAATCCAAGAAAGAAGGAGTCCGTGGTTTTGGAGCTTGCACATGGTCGTGTCAGTAAGTTCTACTGGTGGATAGCAATAAGAAGTCGAGCGTGGGGGCTTGTAAGTCTTATTGTATGAACTTCAATTCTTTCAAGAAAGTGGATTCAGGTTTACCTTGAGGATAGCTAGGTTAAATCCTCCCCAGGTTTTTTACCCGTTTGGTTTCCTAGGTGATCATATCTTTGTGTTATTTATCTTTTCGCTGCTTTGCATGATATGATTATTTGATTGTGTTAACCTAGATTTGGAATTTGGACTAAGTAACAATTTGGCTAATTACCTAGGTTAATCCAATTGTGGTTTTAAGGGATCTAAAAACTATCAGAGTTTATTTGTGAAATTGTGGGTTTGGGTTGAAGGTTTTGCTATCACATGCTCATGCATTGCACTCTAAATGCATTATAACAATTTTTCATGCATTTTCTAGATATGTGTGATTAATTACTATTGTTGAGTGCTGTTAGGTTTGGATTAGGTGTTCCCCATGATGCCTTTATTTTAACATGTCACATGTACATGCATCCTTCATGCATACATTCTTTTCTTTTTCTCTCTCGCTCTCGGATAGACTGTGTCATGGCATCCAAACAGCGCAAATCTATTATGGCTCGGAATCCTCATGGTTCCAAGTCATCTTCTTCTTCTATTCCTCCCATACCCTCTTATATTTAGTTCCGTGATGCGAAGGCCTAGATGGACTTCTTTAAGAACTTCCAGGCCTGTGGCATTGGAACGCCAGTTCATTCTGTCAGATTTCTCCAACACTACGCTACTTGATGTCATTCGGACTCAGGGATGGGAATCTCTATGTGAGAGACTCGTGCATTGTCCCGTCGTGTTTATACAGGAGTTCTACTCCAACATACACGGCATCGATACCTCTGTGCCTCAGTTCGCTACGCGATTTAAAGGTACACATATAGTAGTTTCCCTGGATCTTGTTGTCGAGGTACTACGAGTCCCTAGGGTAGCACATCCTAACTACCCTGGCTGTGATCATCTCCGAACTATGTCTAGAGACGAACTCATCTCCCATCTATGGGACCCCTTCCATATGGGGTGGTAGGCTAAACACTCCATGCTCAAGTTTTACAAAAGGTTTGAGATTCCTTAACATGATGATGACATTCACTCTCACACCATTGTCTCACTATAACTCCATCACTGAGCCTCGTGCTCATTTTCTTCTTTCTTTGATGGAGGATCTCACACCATTGTCTCACTATAACTCCATCACTGAGCCTCATGCTCGTTTTCTTCTTTCTTTAATGGAGGATCTTACCATTGACTTTCCTTCTCACTTCATCACATCTATCATAGTTGTGTATCAGGACACTGCTACCCGTGATAAGCTCATCTTTCCTTTGGCTATCACACGAATCCTTCAACAGTTCTCCATTCCCATTCCTCTCTCTCCTCTCTTCACTGTCATGGGTGCCATCAGCGCTGGTTCTGTTTGGCGGAGTAAGGCTCAGCTTCAGTCGAAACGGCCACAAGTAGAGACGACCAATCCTGCGGCTCCTGCGACTCTTGCAGCTTCACCCTCTTCTGCTCCGTCCTCTTCCGCTCCTTTTTCCTCCATGGCTGGTGGTATGATCCTCGAGGCCATCATGGAGCAACGTCAGCGGATGCATGCTGACTTTGGTGGTTGTTTGGACACTCTCACTAATGAGATGTGTCAAATGAACACTAGAGTAGGACGCACTGCTCGTCGACAGACTCACATGGCTGGTCTTGCTCCTTCTCCCTCTCCTTCTCCGAAGGCCTCTTAATGATGAGGATGATGCTGACTCTTCCGGTGATGACGACCTCTCAGTGACTTGCCCTTTGTCATTCGTGACAAAAAAGGAGAGTAGTGTTGGGTTTTTTAGAGTAGTCTTGTACTTAAGAGGAGAGTTAGTATAGGATATTTTGTTAGGGGGAGTGTATATAGCATTGAGGGATGTAGTGAGGTTTATGTGTACTTTTTCTTCTTTTAGTTACATTAGCCTCTTGTACCCTCGGTCTTGTGACCATTTATTTACATACATTGTGCTTTATTTTCATATATGATGATGATGTATGTTTCTCTTCACCTACCTCTACATGTGTTGTTTCTTTTCTATCTTTATACATATGTTTCTTTATGTACGCAATCCTTATTTCTATTTCACACATGATGCCTTGATGAGTTTTGTTTAAGTGTTTCAGAAAGACAGGTTGTGAAAGTCTATCATGCTGTGAACTCATTTCTTGCAAAGTTTTTCAAGAGTTTGTAGTAGGCAGAGATTTACTTTGTAATACAACAAGTGGTTATAAGTTTAGTGATTTAAGACTTCTCTCATGATTATTTGTTTTGTTGTGGTTTTGTCACAAATTACCAAAGAGGAAGATTGTTAGGGACATAGTTTATGTAATTGGCTAATCCGTTAACAAAATGCACTTTACTTGTAATTAGGTAGATCTAGGATGGGTTTAAGACTTCAAGAAACATGTTGTTCAAGTCAAGTGTTAAAGCCATGAGGATCTGACCAAGAAACAAGTGAAGAAGAGTTGTTCATTAAAGTTTGACAGCAATCTCGACAGAAAGATTTTGAAAGCTCGAAATGTGTAAAAACATAAGAGCTTGTTTAGACCCCCAATTCAAATAACGGCTTGGTTGATTTTACACTAACTTAATACTAAGTGCGGAATAGTGTAAAAGCAAGCATACAAGCAAGAGAGCTACTCTAATCCATATTTAAAGCAACACAGCAATAAAATGAAATGAACAAGAGTAGGGAAGAGAGATGCAAACACAGATAACACCGAGACGTGTTATCGAAGAGGAAATCGAAGAACTCGGCGAAAAACCTCTCCGCCGCCCTTCAAGCGGTAATCGATCCACTAGACAATCAGTTGGGATACATGGGTAAGCAAGAGACCCTCCAAGCCTAATCTACCCTCTGTACCTAAGCCCTCCAAGCTCCTACTCCAACAAGGCTTTTCGGAACCGTGTCTTGTCTAGCTCTCCGGATCCCGCAACAAGCTCCATGTTGCATCTGCCATCCTTGGCTTCTTCCAATGTTTCCCAGCAGCACCAAAACCTCACTGGACACTCTCAAAAGGTGTGGTAAGTGTTTGGGCTATTGACCTCTCAATGGTATGGAAATGGAAAGGTAGGAGATGAGGAAATTCCACAAACAAATGTGTAAAGAATTGTTGGTATAACAATTTCTAACTCTCAAGTGTTTTAGCTAGGGTTTTCTCTTAGAAGCTCTCTCTCACATTTGCGGGTAATATGGGTATATATAGTGAGGGTATAGAAAGTGTGTATCAGACAGTACAGACTAGCAGAACAGAATGTCTCGCGGGTGTCTCGTGGGAAGGCCTTACCCGCGAGACACAACTGTCTCCATCTGTACAGACTCTTCACATTCCCATCATGTACAAGGCACATGCTTCACTTCGAGGGAAGCTTAGTCGCGAGACACCCGCGAGAAGTCTTCTGGTTTCACTTGCTTGAGTCTTCACACTCTCTTTCTAACACACACAACCCTTACAATCAAATCCCACAATAAATACAGGGTACACAAGATTGAATATAATTACAATCAAATTTGGCACAGAATAAAAATCAACAAAATACAAATTTGTAAATCACAACTTTACAGATTTCTATCGAGATTTAAAGTCAAAGCTCGACGCAAGCTGTTTCTATCAAGACTTACGAAATCAGAAATTCCAGATCTGATTTTCGGCCCATGCTTGTTTCTTTTCTCACAACCCTAAACATATATAAGGCTTATTGTAACCAAGGAGCTTCCTGATCTTCATCGTTGATGAACTGAAGAACTTTGCAGCCAACCTCTTCTTCAAGTTGCTGGTGTCAGTCACGTACTTGGATCCATGCATCATTGGTTAGTCACATATTGGGATTCGTGCATTGAACTGGAAGATTGTCACTACAATACAAGTCCAATTGGGTATTGGGGTAAGGGTTCAACTATAAGTTGGTATTTCGGGATAGGCCAAAGGGTTTGGTAAAATTTCTTATACTTGTAACCGCTTGTGATTGATAATAGTGGATTCTTGGGAGTGGTGACCTGAAAATCACCTGGTGGGGTTTTTGCCTTGGAGGTTTTCCCCATTCATAAACAAATCACCATGTCAATTTAATTTCCACTACATTTAGTTTAGTTGGTGATTTGTTTGTGCTACCACGCTATTGCGTGTAATTGAACTTAATTAATTAACTTGGGTTATTTATTAATTAATTAATAAGGGGGTCAATTCATTTTAACCCAACACTAAAGTCTTGTTTTGTTTGCTATTTGTTTGCTATATCTGGGTTTGTGTTTCTGGGAGTGTATGTGTGCACATATTTCATGCATGCGTATGCATACTCACAGTGTGCGTATGCATACACATGGGATGCGCATGCATACCCCGCGTTACTGTGTATGCGCACACATGCTAGTGTCCAGAAACCTAGATTTAGGGTTCTTTATGTTCCATTTGTTTTACTTAGTTTTTAATCACATATTTAACATCTGCTAAGTTTAGGTTTCACATGTTTAGGTCTGGGGTTAGTAGAATAACATGCTTTGTGATGTGCATAAAATATAGACAATAAAGTACTCTCATATTTACATATTTAACTTTACTTTTATGCTATTTTGTGCTTGATTATATATTATCTTTGTGTCATAGGTAATAAAGGCTTTTTATGCAAAATGGGGTTATGTCAATTGCTAAGCTAGCTTGAAGAAACCTGGAAGGCATGAAGTAAAAGGGAAAAGAAAAGCAATGAAAAGAAAGAGAAAAATAAAAGAGACAAGAAGGAACTTGGGAAGTGCGGGAGAAAAAAAAAAGAACGGGTGTGTTTGGATATCGCTTATTTTGCTGAAACTGAAAAATTATTGCTAAAAGTATTGTAGATAAAGGTAAAAGTTAGTTGAAATAGTACAGTGAGGCTCATGAATAATGTCAAAAAATGTAGTGGGGCCCATGAATAGTAACAAAAATAAGCTAAATAGTGAAATAATTTTCATTTTTAATCATAACCCAAACGCACACGTAAAATGATGAAAATATAGAAGTTTGCTTTGGTAAGACATGTACAATGGGCTTGATTGCATGTTTGACGTGGGCCTCATTATTTCTTCACTAAAACACATACCTGAGAGTTCTTACTTTTGGGCTACATTGGGATTTTAATAATAAACCTTTAGGTCAGCTGCATGTGATGGATTATAAAGGAGCAAAACAAAGCAATAGAAAAGAGGCTAATCCAACTTGTATTAGAAGTGGCTTCTCTTGTATAAAAACCTCTAGGTCAGTTTGTGAAATAATATAGAGAAAATAGAGGCCAGGGCTGAACATGTAGCATGTAGAGACAGTTGCATATGACTTCTTTATAGCTTTTCTTCATGACAACATTGCAACTATTTCTCTCTATTTTATTTGTCTAGTTTAATGTTTAGTATTTTATTTTTGTGTTTTCTTTTAATTACTATGAGTAGCTAAATTTTCAATTAAGGTCGAGGATGAAACCTTGTTAAGGATTAACAGTAATATTTATGTGATTTGATTTTTCCCACAATAGTTGTTTTTTAATGACTTAAATTGTTCTTGCTTCATCTCAATTAACTAAGATAGGATTCTAGATATGAGTTCAATCATGTTTTTCTATTTATCTCAATTAATTGAATGCTTGGTTTATTATTTCTTGATTTTAAAATTGGATATCTCTAATGATTTGTTTGCCAATGGATTCAATTGATGATTTGATTTTATACCTAAGAAGCGAAGAAGAGCATGCTTTAGATTTTTAAAATAGAGATTTCAATGAGAATATTTTCTGTGATAGCAAGATTGATTTCTAGATTATCATGCAATAGTTAGGAAAAATTAATGATCATGAATAAATTATGATATGAATTAATAAGGCGGATTTCAAAACCTTAATTCCTTTCTCTTGGTTGTTTACATCTTTTTACTACTTTATATCACATCTTTGCTTTGTTTAATTATTTACTTAGTTTATTTAATTTCAAAACAACCAATTTTTATTAAACTAGATTATGATTAATTTGGTTAAGGTTATATTAATTTTCCTATGTTCATACAAGTCCCTGTAGGTTCGACCTCATTCTTGTCAAACTATACTTTGGTACAGTTTGTGCACTTGCAAGTACTTTAAAATTTCACAACAAGTTTTTGGCACCGTTGTTGAGGACTTGGTTAGGAAAATAAATTAGGTCTTAATTGAATTTTTCCATCCACTAGTTGTAGTTAAATTTTTTTTTTTTTAAATACAAAAAAAAAATTATTATTATTATTTCTTTGGGCATGGTGCATGAGAACTTGGATGCGTGATAAATACAAACGTCTTGTTAGTTGTGATTATCCATCCAAAATGGGAGAAACAGGAGATGATTCAAAACTCTTACAGAGTTGTTCTCATCCATAACCACTAATCCTCTATCTTATATAGTATTGCCTGCAACCATTGCTACACATTTTGAGTTAAAGCCACAGATAATCCACCTTCTTCCTACTTTTCATGGGTTAGATAGAGAAGACTCTTACATGCATGTAAAGGATTTTCTTGAGATTTGTGCTACTTGTAAGTTCCAGAGTTTCACCAATGTCTCTATTCACTTGTATTTATTCTCTTTTTCCTTGAGGGATAAGGCAAAAGCATGGCTTAACCCTCTGTCACCTGGATCTATCACCTCATAGGAACTTTTGGTAACTAAATTCATCTCTAAATTTTTCCCAATGGCCAAGACCATTTTTTTGAGGAGAGAAATTGCATATTTTTATCAGGATGAAAAAAAGAAATTTTATGAGAGTTAGGAGAGATCTAAGGACTTGATCTTATAGTGTCCTCACCATGGTTTTGAAACATGGAGACTGGTACAATATTTTTATAATGGTTTGACTCAAACAAACCGTAACATGATTGAGTCCATGAATGGTGGTGAATTTTTTAGTCTTATAGATGATGAGGCATACAAATTTCTTTAGAATTTATCAGAAAGCTCACAACAATGGGGTTTTTCCAATCGTAGAGAGAGTTTTGCCCGTGCAGTTAAGAGAGGAGGATTGTATGAAATCAGTGAAGATTTAAACATAAAAGCTAGGTTAGACAATCTCACTCGTAAGGTTGAAGTTTTAGCTTTAAGTAAAGGGGTGAATTCTATCAATCAAGTTCAAAGTGGAACATGCTCTATTTGTATGAGTCCTATGCATACAACACAAATGTATCCTTCCACATCTGGTTACCTTAAATACTATACTAAGCAAGCAAGTGCACTAAATAATTATGGAAGGTCACTTGCTAGTCCATTTTCAGAGACATATAATCCAATTGGCAAAATCATCCTAATTTCTCTTGGAGGCAAAACCATCCTCCCACAAATGTAGGTGGACAACAAGTGCATCAACAAAGTCAATTTGATCCACCTACCCAAGCATATCCTATCATTCCTTAATCAACTCCTCAGTTTATCACCACCAAGACAACAATCATATTTGAAGGAGTCCCTCAAAACTTTCATGCAATCAACTAGCCAAGCCATTCAAGAGATGAAAAGTTCTACTCATTTGAATACTCAAGCTATTTCAAAGTTGGAAAATCAAGTTGGCCAGTTAGCAACCCAAGTTGGAGAGAGGGAAAAAGGAAAATTTCCTAGTTAGCCTATTCCTAACCAAAAAGGGCAGCATGCCATCAATGGTTCTTCTAGTTCTACTCATGCACATGAATTAGTTCAATCTATTACTACCCTTAGGTCCAGAAGACAAGTTAAAAATCAAGTGAAAATGCCAAAGGTGGAGGGTAATGAAAACAATGTGTTAAAGGAAAAAAAAAAAAGTTCACAGTTCACAGGATGAACATAGAGAAAAGAAGGAAAACGCAACCGAAATTCCAAATTCGAGATTTTAGTTCTTCCCCTCTTGATGAGAAGTTTGTTCCTATTAGTCCTCAGAAAAGTGCACAATTTGGAGATATTTTAGAGGTTTTTAAGCAAGTGCAAATAAACATTGCATTCCTTGATGCAATACAGTAGATTCCTGCTTATGCCAATTTTCTGAAAGATCTTGTGACAATGAAGAGAAAGACAAATGTCCCTAAAAATGCATATTTGATAGAGCAAGTCAATTCAATCATTCAGAATGAATATCCAGTGAAATGTAAGGACCCAGGATCTCCTACAATTTCATGCAAGATTGGGGATCGTCTCATTGAGCGAGCTTTGCTAGATTTGGGGGCAAGTGTGAACCCAATGCCCTATTCAATTTATTTACAGCTAGGTTTAGGGGAGCTGAAACCCATAACCATGATACTCTAGTTAGCTGATAGGTTTGTGAAAATCCCCAAAGGTATTGTTGAGGATGTGTTGATTAAGGTGGATGCATTCCATTTTATTGTTGATTTTGTTGTGTTAGACTCTGAGTCTGCTCTAAATGCCAGTATACAAATCCATGTCATTTTTGGGTCTCCCTTTCTTAGCCACATCCAATGCTTTGATCAATTGTCAGAGTGGTGTAATGAAGATTTCTTTTGGGAACATGTCTGTTGATCTTAATATCTTTCATGTAAGTAAACAAGTACTAGACAATGAGAATATTTGTGAGGTTAACATGATTGAGAGTCTAGACCATGTTACTTTCATACAATCAAGTTGTGAGGATCCCCTAAAGGCTTGTTTGACCCTTTTTTGTTACAATTTGGATACTGAAAAATAAATTGAGCAGGTTAATGCATTGTTGGATTCTGTTCCTTTCTTAAGTACTAATAGCTAGTGTTGAGGACAATTTTTTCACACCACATGGCTTCATTTCATTGGCGACCCGCACCATGTCAACGCTATC
Organism: Quercus tomentella; assembly: GCA_028535165.1. Lineage (NCBI taxonomy): Eukaryota > Viridiplantae > Streptophyta > Magnoliopsida > Fagales > Fagaceae > Quercus > Quercus tomentella. The sequence goes on from JAPQVY010000155.1 coordinate 39,603,671, forward strand.
ATAGATTTTGGGAAAATCTCTTCTAAAGCCCAAAAGAGCCCATATTTACACAAAAAGGCGTCAAAGCCCATGGTTCAAGCTCATAGCACATCATCTCATTTTTTGGCTCATGATCCAAGTTCATGAGTCTCATCGGGGGAATTTTGGGAGTCGTGGTTTGGAGGGCCAAGAAGTATGTTTAGTAAAGCTCTAGTGATTCAAAGTTGATAAAGGAAAGCATGTTGCTTGGCATGTCTTCCCCAATTCCCTGAACTTTGACGGGTTAGTGTGCAATAGGTAACATTTGGTAAGCCTCTCATATCACATAACACTTAAAATGATAAAACTCCCCTTGCTCTTTACATAAAAATTAATGTTCATCATATAATATAAGTTTAAAAATGTAATTATAGTATTTCATATAAAATATATTATTATCATCTAAATCAATTCCAAGCACATGGCTAAATATATATTAATATCTCATATCTAGCATTAAATGCTCTCCTTACTCTCCAAGATTTGGTTAAAAGGCAAAAAGACCATAATTACATCTCTAAAACTTCATCAAATATCAACCAACTAGTCTATTACTTACCAAAATTATATATGGACTAAACATATAATTTTCCAAAAGAGGAAACTTAGCCAAAAATACCAACAGCGGCTCTGGCAGAAGCTGCAAACAGCTCCAGCAAAAGCTACAAACAGCTTCTACACAAACAGCTCCAACAGAAGCTGCAAATAGCTTCTACAGAAACAGCTTCTGCAAAAACTGCAATAGCTCCAGCGGAAGCTGCAAACAGCTTCTGCAGAAACTGCAACAGCTCCAGCAGAAGCTACAGTAGCTCCAGCAGGTTGACACATGTCCTAAAATGACATCACTTGCTCATTAATGCCCAATCCCAGCAGCTTGTTGTCATACCCAAAGAAATAGAAGGATCTCATAAAGATTATCTTACCATTTTTAGCCAAACCATGATGTAAGGTTGAATTTATTCAACCATCTCATTGGCTTTATTCCGTGCCAAATTTGCTTGTATTTCAGCATTTAGTAACCCTGTATTTAGGTGGGTTTGTTGTAAGGGTAGTGAGTGAGATAGAGTGTAAATTGCTCAAGAGTGTGTAAGAAAATAGAGACTCGCGGCTTGATCTCGCGGGTGACTCGCGGCTACAAGCCGCCAGATGCAGCACACGTGCCAAGCATGCCAGAAGGTGAACAGTCATGCTAGCTGGAGCACTACAGGACAAAACAGGATAACTGGCCATACGGTTATCTCGCAACTGGATCTCGCGACTCAGTCAAGTCGCGAGGCCAAGCCGCGAGCCAGCCCTGTTTTGAAAAATCTGACGTTTCACATTCTCCTCTCACCTCAGTATAAATACCCCTTATACCCACAAATGAGAAAGAGCTTCCAGAGAGAATTTTGAGAGAGAAACCCTAGAGTAAAACAAGATTGATTCATCCACAATCTTTACATAAGTGTCTCTTCAAATTCCTCAACTCTCTTCCTCTCCATTGTCAAACCCTTAAGAGGCATTTTACCAAAACCTTGTTCTCACCATATCCATTACTATGAGAGGGCTGTTTGGTGTTCTGGGAAGCAATTAGGAAGGAACCAATCTTCATTGGTTGATGCTATGGTCTAGTAGCGGAATCCGGGAAGCTAGAAAAGAAAAAGGTTCGGCGCAACTTCGTTGGAGCAAGAAGCTTGGAGGGCTTAGGTGCACTGGGTAGATTAGGCTTGGAGGGTCTATTGCTGTCCATGTATCCCAACTACATTTTCTAGTGGATTGTTTACCGCTTGGAGGGCGGCGGAGAGGTTTTACGCCGAGGGCTTCGGTTTCCTCTTCGATAACACATCGCGTGTTGTCTTTGTGTTTGCATCTTCCTTCCCTTTTATCTTTACCTTTTATTATCTGCTGTGGGTTGTGATTTTAATTTGGCTTAGATAGTTTTTCCAATTCTATATTATAGCTTTTGTTCATTTTCCGCACACCAGTTGTTTGACATAAAGCTTGAATTGGTTAAGTTGTTAATTGGGGGTCTAAACGTTCAAGGGTGTTTTTACACTATTTGAACTTTCATTTGGTATTAGAGCGGGTACACTTGTTATGGTTTAAATACCTAAGTGTGATCCTTGACCTCTTGTATTTATTTGCCATGGATTGTGCTTTGTATGCCTCTTTGTATGATTTGGTTGGTGATGAATGTAACATGCCACGTGTTTGTGAAAATGCCTCTATGAGTGTTAATCCTCATAAGTGTGATGACATGTTATTTGAATCTATAGGTGTTGTTGACAAACTCTTGAAGAAAAATGCTAAGAAGTTTTAAAAGAATTTGAGCAAGTTATTTTGTGAAAAGGATGATTTGATTGTTAAGCTCAATGAATCCAACAAATTGGTTGAGAAATATAAAAAACTTGCTGAAATTTCTCTTGAAAAGCTGAAAGAGTTTGAATGTTTACATATGGACTTGGATGCTAAACTTGTTTTGTCTAACAAACTTGTTGATGATCTTAAATGTGAAAATGAATCTCTTAAGATGCATGTCAAGTGTTTGATTGCTGAATCTATTGTTAAAAATGATGAAAATATTTGTTGCAATCATGTTGTGGTACCCGATTTTGTGTCTAGTGTGTGTTCTACCTTAAAGGACAAATCGGTGTACATTCCTCCACATAAAAGAAATCAAAAGGTGGAGAGAAAGGTTAAGTCAAAGCTTCTGTTTAGGTCTCAACCTAAGGTTTTGAATGGATCTAAGTTTGTTCCAACTTGCCACCACTGCGGTGTGATCGGTCATATAAGACCTCAATGCTCCAAGTTGAAAAGGGAACAAAACAATGTTGCTAGATCTCTTCCCAAAAAGCCTAGTAGACCTAAACGCATTGTTTGTCACCATTGTAGTGCCTTTGGTCATCTAAGACCTCAATACTCTAAGTTTCATGCTTTTAAAAGAATCAAAAGAAAAGAGAAACTTGAGCTTCATGGAAGTTGTGATAAAAAGAGTAAACTAGATTTGAGTGAAAATAGCATATTGTTAAAGAAAGTGTTTAATGCCTTTAACTCCTTGACTATGTGCATCTCCGGTTCTCATTCTTCCAACCCTCGTCTCACTTCTCATGAGATACTCATTCCAAACAATCATTCCGTTTGGATGAGGAAGGGTTCCTATGGTTGAGCTTTTGCTCTTTTGGTCCTTGATCTAATTATTTCGATCTTTGTAGGACCCTTCATGCATTAAATGTCATATCTTCATGCATTTTATGCATCTTGCATTTATTTGTATGCATTGTTTTGTTCTTGATCTTACTTTTATATTTCAGTTTTGTGTGAGTAAAAAATCCAAAACCACATAAAAAGTGAAAAATTCAAAAAGTTTGATCGTATATGTTTGAGCACATATCACATGTGAGTTTGGCCTTGTACCTTTGTACAAATGGCTTTGTGCATTTACGAGCTTAGCTTGTTATTTTTGCACTTATATCTTTGTGGGAAAAATCTTGACATCTTTGTGTGATTGTTGTAAATCGATCTTCAAGTTTGTCATGAATGATTAGTCAATAGTCATGTTGGTTTTGATACATGCGTAGACTTGTGCTTATATCTCTTCCCACTCTTTTATTTTTATTTCTTAAAGAGCTCAATAAATGTAAATCTCAAAATGAAAAGAGATAATGAGCTGCAAAAGCCGTCGCACATACTAGTATTCGACTAGGAAAAAGGGAAAGCGACTTATATGAAAATGTATAATGCCCAAAAAGCCAAAGGCTTGTTCATCAAATTGAAATATCACAAATTTCAGGCATTGATCTCAAAATGAGATGTTTTAATTCAAAATGATCAAATGTTATGAATTGTAAAGAAGCCAAATGAAAAGCTTCATCGTATGTAATCATTTTCTTGTGGGAGGTCATATATGTTCATTTCTATAATTGAGATAGACCACTTGAATTATTACTAGTTGTGTATAACTTGATTGAATTGATCATTGAAGCTTCACTCTAGACTAAGGACTATTCCACATTTGATACACACACACAACACACATGCCTAATGTTCAATGAATGTCTTATTCATTTGTTAGATTGTACTTGTCTAAATGTGATGTGTGTGTGCTCAATCATATATGGGTTAATCCAAAAAGATTTTTGATCATTTTATATGTTTTTGGAAGTGATTTTTATCACTCTTTGTGTTCATGTTTAGTGCTTGCTTTGTTTTTCATTGTTTAAACATGTTCTGTTTTGAAAAACAAGTGTTAGAATTTTTGGCTACTCATTTTGGCTACTCGTGTGAACTGCCAGTTTTGGCTACTCATTTTGGCGGCTTGCACCAGTGAGTTTAAGCTGCGAGTTCATACAGAGGGGTTTCGCGACTCACTCGCGACTCGCCAATCGCGAAACGCCCAGAATCAGCTTTTTAAAGAGCTTTTTTGTGGGAAACTTGTTTTAAACCTCTTCCATCCTCTCTCAAACCCCTCTTTCAATATTTTTACATCAAAACTCAACCAATTTGAATGGTTTTTCATTCCATTAACATCTCTAAGGTAATTATAAACTCTTTTCATTAATTTTGATCCTTAGATTATGTTTTGGAGAGTTTTGTGCTCTTGGTTGGGATTTTTATCATAGGGGTTGGGAAAACTTAATTTTTGTCAAATTTCTTCATGGGATTGGTTTCTTTTGTTGATTTGCATTGGATGTTGGCCCCTTGTGGCAGAATGAACATGTATTAAGGGTGGATTTCATGATGTTCATGCATTGTTTGACATTATTGTTCATAGTGTGCATGCTAGGTGTTTGATAAAATGTCTCTTAGACATTTTCTTGCTTGTTTGGACTCTGATGATTACCAAACTTTGGGGTTTCTCATGTTTCCTCATTAGGAACATGTTTGGTTCATTGGTTGTGTATTTAACACACTTTGCCCCACATGTGCATTTTTCATGCATTGGTCATGCATTGCACATAGCCACCTCTTGCACGCACCTTTGCTACCCTTGTCATGCATTGGTCTATACCTTGCTTCTTCATCCTAGCATGTCATGTTTACCTTATACTTTGTAGCATTTTACTTTGTCTTAGGTTTGAGCTTCATTTTCTCATTCATCTCGCACCCCTCATGCATTATTAGCATTGTTCGTACCTTCATCTCTTGCCCTCGTTTCTTCTTGACCCTTTGTATATTCCTGACAAAAAGGGGGAGAGTATAGTCTAGAGTATACCGGAGTGTTTTGTCATTTCTATATGACTCTTGTGCACATCCTTAGGGGGAGAAATTCTATTTCTCATGCACATTTGTAGGGGGAGAGATATTCCATAGGGGAGATGCATATACCAAGGGGGAGAAGACATTGAGATAATAAGAAAACTTTGTTTTGTTTGTTTCTCTTTATGTTTTTTTTCTTGTATTGCATCATGTTTGTGTTTTGGACTTGCATATATCCCTATGCTATTGTGCTTCTTTGAATGCATGTTCGGATGATCATTTGCTTTGCTATGTGATCATTGTAGTCATTTCTATATGACTGTTTTGGTGTATGATCAAGTTGCTCACATGTTTCACATCATGTTTACTTGATCGCAATTTACTTGTTACATTATACTTGTCCTTTTATTACTTGATTTACCTTGAGGGTCTAATGTGTTTTGTGCAAGTGTTTCAGGTTACAAGTATATATGTTCTAAGTGCATCACAGCTTCTCATAATTTTGAAGGGGAGAAACTTTAAGCACTTTTAGTTTATATTCAATATTTTGTGTTTGTACACATGTTGCTTTTGTAAGCTTTTAGGGTTATCTGTAGGCTTTATGGTCTGTACCATGCTTTATGCAGCCTTTTATATTTTGATTAAATCAGTACTTTTAACTAAATGTCATGCATTTTCTTGTTAAGTACTGTCACTCTTGTGCCCTTGTAGGATTGTTCCTAGATGCATACACCTAGTGTTTTATGCATTGGTTGAGTGTTGGGCATACAAGTAACTTGCATTATTCTTGTTTGCTTGTATGTTCAAGTGTTCATTCCAAGTGTGAATGAGCATTATGTTCACTACCTTGTAGTTATTACTTGGTTGATCAAGCCATGGTTTGTTTCTTAACTCCATCTTTGCTTGATCACATATTGCCTGTTTCATATGCATTTCACGATTTTCTGCTTACAATGATCATGGTGTATTGTTGTGTTTCAAGAGTCTCATGTTCATATGATTCAAGTGCTTCATAGCTTCTAGAGTTAGGTGTGAGTGAGTTTTGCTCAACTGTTCCCAACTCACATGTTAAGTCTAGAGTCTGTTTTAGGGTTTTGTCACGAAATAGCCAAAGGGGGAGATTGTAAGGTTGAATTTATTCAACCATCTAATTAGCTTTATGCCGTGCCAAATTTGCTTGTATTTCAGCATTTAGTAACCCTGTATTTAGGTGGGTTTGTTGTAAGGGTAGTGAGTGAGATAGAGTGTAGATTGCTCAAAAGTGTGCAAGAAAACAAAGACTCGCGGCTTGATCTCGCGGGTGACTCGCGGCTGTAAGCCGCCAGATGCAGCACACGTGCCAAGCATGCCAGAAGGTGAACAATCATGCTAGCTGGAGCACTATAGGACAAAACAGGACAATTGGCCATACGGTTATCTCGCGACTGGATCTCGCGACTCAGTCAAGTCGCGAGGCCAAGCCGCGAGCCAGCCCTGTTTTGAAAAACCTGACGTTTCACATTCTCCTCTCACCTCAGTATAAATACCCCTTATACCCACAAATGAGAGAGAGCTTCCAGAGAGAATTTTGAGAGAGAAACCCTAGAGTAAAACAAGATTGATTCATCCACAATCTTTACATAAGTGTCTCTTCAAATTCCTCAACTCTCTTCCTCTCCATTGTCAAACCCTTGAGAGGCATTTTACCAAAACCTTGTTCTCACCATATCCATTACTGTGAGAAGGCTGTTTGGTGTTCTGGGAAGCAGTTAGGAAGGAACCAATCTTCATTGGTTGATGCTATGGTCTAGTAGCGGAATCCGGGAAGCTAGAAAAGAAAAAAGTTCGGCGCAACCTCGTTGGAGCAAGAAGCTTGGAGGGCTTAGGTGCACTGGGTAGATTAGGCTTGGAGGGTCTATTGTTGTCCATGTATCCCAACTACATTTTCTAGTGGATTGTTTACCGCTTGGAGGGCGGCGGAGAGGTTTTACGCCAAGGGCTTCGATTTCCTCTTCGATAACACATCGCGTGTTGTCTTTGTATTTGCATCTTCCTTCCCTTTTATCTTTGCCTTTTAGTATCTGCTGTGGGTTGTGATTTTAATTTGGCTTAGATAGTTTTTCCAATTCTATATTATAGCTTTTGTTCATTTTCCGCACTCCAGTTGTTTGACATAAAGCTTGAATTGGTTAAGTTGTTAATTGGGGGTCTAAACGTTCAAGGGTGTTTTTACACTATTTGAACTTTCACATGAATTTAATGCCAAATACTTTCCCTCCAAGCAAAAGATGTCATTCAGATGGCATCATTTGACAACTAACAGCTGTGACAGCACCATTAAGTCTCTAACTTTGCTTCTTTTGGCTAAAAAACAAAATCCCACTAATGAAACCACTTACTTTGTCAAAGACTTTTCCTTATTTGCTAAATTTCCCTTCAACTAATTCTAATCTAGTTACATACTTGGCTCTATATAAAGAGGACCAAGCTACACACTAAGAGGGATCCATCCCTCTCTCATCTTCAATATTCTGAAACTCCATTCATTTTGCTGCCATATCTCTAAAGACCTCCATATCTTTCTTCATCTCTTTTCATAGATAATAACACATCACACCTAGTACACCACACCATTACACACTGTCCATCTCTCCCACACTTAAATATTCTGAAACTTCTTCATTTTGCTCCCAAAAACACATCTCCATCTCATTCTTTATTTCTCATACAAAATCTCCCTTCTTAGAAAGCAACATAACCCATGACATAATACAAAAAACCACTCCAACAGCAGCTATAATCTCATGTATTTACTATATTTAACCTTCATATTATCTATCTCACACTTCCATATATTTTACAAACATATTCCTCACAAAATACCCATACATACTTCTCATATATCTTTAAACTCCATGTCTCACAAAGTATACATATACAAGATCCATGTCCAACAAAGCATCTACATATAATTCCTATACATATTACAAACACCATATCTCACAAAATATATATATATATATATATATATATATATATATATATTTCTTACCATCTCCACACATCTTAAAACATATCAAACACTCTTCCAAGAACTTATTACTAAAAGCCCTTTCTCATGGAAGACATATCTAATACTATATATAATAGCAGAAACCTTTAAGGAGGTGCTGACACGTTAGCAAAAATGCCTATCTAAAAAACTGACACGTATAGAGTTTTCCCTTTAAAAAACCGTACGGTGCGTTTGGAAGACAAACTTTCATCAAACGTGTATCTATAAAAACACCAAGCCGCCTATTAAAAAAAAAAACGCAAACCCTAAAACGCTCTAACTTCCGTTTCTCCTCTTTTGGATACTCTCTCCTTTCGCTTCCTTTTGATTTTCTTAACACCGATGCTTACGATACAAAGATAGAGGAGGAAAAAATAAACCTTGCGATTCAGAGATGAGAAGGAGACAGACGTTGAGAGAACTACCACTGGTTAGTTTTTCTTTTTTTCATTCTTTCTTAGATCTGGGTATGGGTATGAAATATGAATTAGTTTTGAGAAATTTGGTTGGATTGATTTTAATTTAGGTATTTGTGTTACATTAGGTTTTGATTTGATTTTTTGAAATTTGGGGTTATATATGATTTAAGTTTGGAGAGGGCAAAAACAGAGAAATAAGAGAGAACAAGAGTTCGTTATTCGGAAAGAGTAGAAACCTTTATCGGTAATTTTTTTTTTTTTTTTTTAAATATTGCTTTAAACATTTGAGTTGATTTAGTATTAGGTTTGGGTATTTAATTGAATTGATTTTGATTCAATATCTGTCTTCCTTTTTTACTTTTCCCCCTTAAACTACACTCTTAGATACCATTTAGAGGACAGAAAAACAGCGAGTCAGAGATTGAAGAAGTTTGATTTTTTTTTAATTTGATTTTGATTGTCAATTTGTCAATATGATTTTTTTTTTTCAATTAGTTTGTTCTGGGAATAGGAACAATTAAATAGGAATGTTGATTTAAATCACTAGCAGACAAATAACTTGCGGAGAATGACTTAGTTTTGGTTGATTAGTAGTTTGGATTTGTTTTGATTAATGTTTTTGGAATCCATTTATATATATATATATATATATATATATTAATATGGGCATGTTGTTCCTTTGGGAAGGTTACCGTGTAAATTTTAAGGATTTCTCTGTTTTTCGGCGTTGATAAAGATTACTGATATAGATGCTCTTATGCTATGAGCGCATCAACTTTTATATGTTTATCCAAGTCAATGATATGGACATGCAGCACCATGACAAAGATAAGATAATCATGGCCTTTTATGAAATCAAGTTCTAATTCAATAAAAAACAATATATCACATGTATTAATCATGGCACACATGAATAAATCTAATACTTATGCAGAAAAAATTACTGCAAAATTTTTAATATGAAGAAAAGAACTTTTCTTTCATTCTAAAACACAATTAACACATTAGTGCTGTTTTGTTCTCAAAGCAAATTGACCTGTAAAATTGTTATGATTTCATTAATATTTTCCCACCTTTTCCCAGCAGCCAAATAGATTGTTAGAGTTCTCTTTTTTCTTTTTTTTTAGGCTATGCTTTGTAGCAAATTTGGCTTATTTGTGTTTGTATAGTTTTACAATTCAGTCTGCCTCTAAGATTACATATAGTCTTAGTTTTGCGAAATTTGAGTTTCTATTAGTCATATTTCTATAACTACTAAATTTAAGTCCAAACCAAGTTTTATATATATGGTTTGTGGTCTCTAGCATTTTTTCCGACAAAACAAATACAAATGTATAGTTTTAAGTTTGACTAAACCATGTTTCAATAGATTTTCATACTATACGTATTTTTTTAATTTATAAATTGACATTTAATGTAATTTTTCTCTTTAGTTAAATATGGATGATAGAAAGGTTCTAGCGAATGTGAAGATGAGAGACATACTTTGGTTTATGGTGGTTGACTATTTCAACAATTACATGTTGGTGCGTACACATGTATAGAAGGAAATCTATTTATGTGGGTGAGGTTGAACCAACATATATTGAAGACTGAATTATATAATGGATTGAATGGTGTGATTAGAATCCTAACTTTGAATAAGAAAAATCTTTGAAGAGGAATGAGACTAACTTATTACTAAAAATTTTATGATATTATGATTTTGTTTAGCTATTTTATAGAGTTATCTTAGAAGTTTTATCATATCATGTTTATATTATTAGATTATGATAGTAGTAGGTTTAAGCAATAAGTGAAAATTGTAGTACCATACTAATAGAAATTCTTTATAATTCTTTGATTCTATACCTATAATTAAAGGATTTTACATATTTTTCCATAATTAATTTTTTTCCCCATGTTATATGCTTAATAATCAATGTTGTTTGGTTCTCTAGAATTGGTTTTTTGCTTAGCTTTCTCTTTCACTGTATTTGATAGATAGTATACCTAAAAAAAACATAAATGAGTGTCTTATCTTAAGTTCATTGTCTTCTCATACATAACCATCTATTGAATGGATAGAGTATGGAGAATATATGTCTAAAATTAATGAGAAAATTTGTGGTTTATATGCATTTATGATTTTTTTTTTTTTTTTTTTTTTTTTTAGTTTCTTATCAAGCTTCTAAGATACGTTTACTTTGTGCAGTATATAAATGTTGGGGTTGAACGGAATCTACAAAGGTCTATATTTATTCCTCACAAAAGGGACATGATAGGTAGAAAATAAAAAGGGGAAACGATATTTGACCGATTGGAAGGGAGCAGGAACAAAAAGAACAACTGAGATATGAAATGAGATGATGCTAAATTAGCATCTTCAAATGCACTTGGTTGGATTGTTTTAGATTTAGATATTTGAGTTAGATTTGGTTTTAATGGGTTTAAAATAAATTTTGTTTTGAGTATTTGTATTAGATTTTCGTTAAATTAGTTTTTGGTATCTACCTATGGTGTTTGTAATTAGATTTGTAAATGGAGATATGTGTTGGGTGTTTAGTACGTGGTAAAAGTGTATTTAAATATTATTAAAAAAATTTCTTTTCTAATAAATGTAAATAAAAAGGTTCCCGCACATAGTGCGGGTCAAAAAGCTAGTATTTATAATGCTAAAAGCCCTTCTCATGAAAGGCAAAAACTTATAATACTAAAAGTTATTCTCATGGAAGGCAACATTACTCATATTTGACTAAAAACTAAAAAAGCATTACATGGGAAAAGTCATTCAAGTGCATGATGAAAGGGGATAAACTTAACCAACCTATGCACATGGCTGTACATCTCTCTCTCCCTCCAGTTGCACCCATTTTTCCCTTTCAATCATGAAGTCACCATCGAAGGACTCATAATATCATATTGTACCACTGGACTTGTTTTATCACGCTGCTGAAATGTCATAAGTCCACTGCTATTCTACGGCTGGAGCTACAAACTGTAAAGATAAGTCAATCTTTCTCCATCTTTGAAATTACATTATTAAGTACATGTTAATTCATTATTATTGTACCGCTGGATGCAAGTTACTTTAATATCATCTCACTATTTAATAAACATGATCTCACTAATACTTCATTAATGAACATACATATTAATAAATCAATAGATAAGTCAATACTTTCTCCATCTTTGAAATTATATTATTAAGTATATGTTAACTCATTATAATTTTACTGCTGGATGCAAGTTATTTTAATATCATCTCACTTTTTAATGAACATGATCTCACTAATACTTCATTAATGAACATACATATTAATAAATCAATCTACCACCATCGTGCATATATTATTTGGACATGAACCACCATTGGACACATATTTTTTGGAAATGAACTACCATTGGACACATATTATTTGGACATGGACCATTGCCAGACATACCTTATTATGTTGAACATGAACCATGAACCGCAGCTGGATATGGACTATTGAACTCATCCCATTATTGGACATTTGATACCTAATTAATTATTTTCTAATGTTGGACATCACTTAATATACATAATAATAACGTATCAACTCACCATTAAATTAAAGCTATCATGCTAAGCATATTATTTATTTATTTAAACCATTATCATGATTTTAAGACTTTGGGCTTCATCTATTTTGTAGGCTTAAAAATACACCAGAAGCCATTGGTCTATACGGCCCAATGTCGAGTTCCAGGTTGAAATCCCTAAAACAAATCCGGGCTTAGCAAAGTCACACTTCTAGCAGGAGACACATGGCTACACGTAAATAAAATAAAAAAACTGCCCCCGACAGCTAGAAACCAAAAGTGGTCCGTCTTCCACTTTCTTCATCCCCACTCCCATTTATTATAGAACCACCAAATTTGGTTTTGAAACCATTATCTAACACTCTCAAGTATGTGTTTTTAGGTTCTTTGGAGACCTTACCTATCATTATAGCTTCAGAGTTGGATGACTTTTGGCAACACCAATTGATAAGTGTACTTCAAGTGCATAAGGAAGTTACAGTTTGGATGATTGCTGATATTAAAGGTATTAGTCTCTCTGTGGTTAAGCAAAGAATTCAACTGGAAGAGACTACTAAAGCTTCTAAACATGTTTTTAACATAGGTAAGTTACAATCTCAATGGTCTAGTCAATTCATAGTTTGCAAAGCTTATCTCCATGGTGTTGTAGAGGTTTGGATGATCCTGTTTATCAGGATTGACCTCCTATTGTGTTAGATATTTTTTTGAAAACAAAAAACAAAAAAAAAAATCATATTTTTCTTGTTTATTTTCTTGTTTAGTTTTATTCTCTTTTGTTCTAGCTAATATTTGACAAAAATTAAAATTTATAACAATCAGCTTGAGCAAGTACATCTCCTCCTTCTCCTTACCTTACTTGTTTCTACTTGATTCTCATGTTGCATATCAATATTTCGCTCTCCTTTCATTCAAGGCATATATTTGAGAGTATCATTTTTAACATTGAGGAAAATGTTTGGTTTAGGTTTGGGGGGATGTAAATGGATTTCTATTTTTCTATTTTGTTTTGTTTAGTTGTGTTGAAAAAAAAATTATTTTGCCTTGCTTGAGGTTTATGTTTAAAGTTCATTATACTACTCTTGCATAAAGAATTTCAATGCTATCATGCTCAATTCATTGCACTTGCATGTAGCCACTTAGACACAACTTTTTGTTGAAGTATAAAAGTGATTAGAAAATCTTGAAGATAATAATGTGGAGACTGTAACCCTTATGAATTTTGAGCCTATAATTTTTTTTGGAGGGTTATTTAATTTTTCTAATCTTAAAGTTCATTTGGAAGTGTGTAACATATTTCCCTTGTTATAGTCTCATTGTTCTTTCTTTTGGCCAAGAAGAAAAAATTTATTTTTATCCACACTTGAATATTTTGAAGTCATTGATGTTGAATGAACTATACTAGTCTTTGAGAGTTGAGATTAGGCTATTTTTGTCTGCTTTGAGGCATATGTGTTTTTCTTTTTCTTTCTTGATACATTATCACTAGTCAACCCGTTGAGCCTTTTAATAGCCATTCTTTCTTAAAGCCCTTATCCATGGTGTTTCAAGAAGAAATTTGATTAATTTGTTTCAATGTTGTGGATGTGTAAGAATTCAAAGAAGAAAGAAAAAAGAATTCAAAGAAGAAGAAGAAGAAGAAAAAATAGAAAAAAAAGGAAAAATGTCCAAAAAAAAATTGTCATCAAATTTTGAGAAGTGCAATGTAAGGAAGGAATACTACTTTGAAGAAGAAGAAGAAGAAGAAGAGTTGGAAAAAGGATGTTAAATGGAAATAACAAAAGGAATTGAGATTCCAACTAATCTTGAAAACACTTCTTATATTTACTTCACCCATTTTTATTTCACTCCTTTTGTTTTTACCCTACATTATGTCCTAATAAAGTCCTTATTTGATCTTGAAGATTGTGTAGTTCAGATATTGACATGACTAGAAAAAAAAAAGTTTGGTATAAATATTTTTTGCCATCATTTCATGAGACTACTTGTTCTTTCTTGATTAAGTGTTTTTCATGTGATTTATATGTGAGGTGCTTGATTTTGCTTACATTACTCTGCTCACATATACTGTTGAGAGTGTTACACCCCATTTTAGAGTGATTTTATTTGTTGAGTGATAACACTGGAAAGATTTGAGTTGAAGCAAACTTTCAAATAAAGATACGAGTCAAGTTTATCTAAAACTAAGATTGTGTTTGGGTTGGCTACCACTTTTCACTCACATTGAGTTTTGATGGTATGTGAAATTTCTTTGGCATTTGTAGTGTTTTTGAACTTGAATTAATCCTCTTTGCAAAAGGCTCATAAAATAAAAGTTTTAGTTTTGTTTGATTTTCTTTATTTTTCTTGTTTTAGTATTCATTCTAAGAATTTTGTGGGTATATTCACTACAAACCCTTATGAGACTATAACTCGTCCACTAGTGTAAGCTAGGGGTTTAAAGGCTTGTTGCATATGCTAAATGTAATCGAAATTTTCAGCGAAAGTGGATTAGTTAGGATTTCATTTTTCTTTGTTTTAATTTCTTTGTTTTGTTTTACTCTATCTGTTTTGCTTGAGGACTAGCAAAATGTAGGTTTGGGGTATTTGATATGCATGAAATATAAACAATAAAATACTCTCATATCTACATATTTAACTTTACTTTTATGCTATTTTGTGATTGGTTATATATTATCTTTGTGTCACAGGTAATAAGGGCTTTATATGCAAAGTGGGGCTATGTCAATTGCTAAGCCAACTTGAGAAAACCTAGAAGGCATGAAGTAAAAGGAAAAAGAAAAGCAAAGAAAAAGAAAGAGAAGAATAAAAAAGATAGGAAGGAGCCTGGGAGGCATGGGAGGGCAAAAGAAAGAAAAAAAAAATGAAAATATAAAAGTTTGCTTTAGTAAGACATGTACAGTGGGCTTGATTGCATGTTTGACGTGGGCCTCATTATTTCTTCACCGAAACACATACCTAAGCATTCTTACTTTTGGGCCATGTTGGGATTTTAATAATAAAGCTTTAGGTCAACCACATGTGATGGAGAGCATCCACAGCAGTGGATCTATAATTTTAGCTATTTAGCACCAATAAAAGTTACTTTATCTATTTTACCTACACACATGCTACAGCAGTGGATCTATTTTAGCTTTCAACACAATAAAATAATATAAACATCACAATAAAATAATATAACTACTACAATAAAATAATATCTCCCACTACCCAAAAAAACATACACAGCACCAACCACCTCTACCATCAACCACAGCCACACCCACAACCACAACCACCCCCACCACCACCACCACCGGCCACAACCACCACTCTACTTTGGCAAGCACAACACAACATAGAAAAAAAAACAAAAAATAAAAAACAAAACCATAACCACAATCACAACCCCATCGCCACCAGTCACCACAACCAAAATCCATAAACCCATTATCAAAATCATCCACCACCACTACCATAGCCAAAATCAACCACCACCACCACAGCCACCAAACCCATATGAAAATACATTAAAAAAAAAAAAACAAGCAAACAAACAAACTCAATCACAGCAAAGAGAATAGAGAGATGGTGTGGGTCTGTTCGGAGGACTGGGCGGAGGCGTGGGTCCGAGGCGTGGATCGGTGGCTTGGGGCTTGGGTCAGCTTGGGCTAGTGACGTTGAGGCCGACGGAGGGGCACGGACTGGGCGATGGGGCTTGGGGAGATCGGCAATGGGGCTTGGCGTGGGTCGGCAGAATAGATCGGTGATGAGGGAGCTGGCCGGCAAGCTGAGGGATGAGGGAGATGAGGGAGCTGGCCAATGAGCTAGAGAGAAAAAAAAATCGAGGAAGAAAGAAGAAAGAAGAGAAGCCGGAGAGAGAGAGAGAGAGAGAAAAGGAAATGTTTATTTAATGAGAGAAAGAGAGAGAAGTGTATAAAAAAAAAATTTTTTTTTACCTTCGAGCTATAGTGCACATCTAAAGATAGATGTGCACTGTAGCTGAGGAGCTAAATCTTTTAGATTTAGCTCCACTGCTGCATCATGGTTTTTTGTGATTGAGAGCTAAAAAATACCATTATACCTATATAGCACCACTGCTATGAGTGCTCTAAAGGAGCAAAACAAAGCAATAGAAAAGAGGCTAATCCGACTTGTATTAGAAGTGGCTTCTCTTGTATAAAAACCTCTACGTCAGTTTGTGAAATAATATAAAGAAAATAGAGGCTAGGGCTAAACGTGTAGCATATAAAGGCAGCCACATTTGGCTTCTCTATAGTTTTTTTCCATGACAGCATTGTGACTATTTCTTTCTCTATTTTTATTTGTCCAATTTAATGCTTAGTATTTTATTTTTGTGTTTTCTTTCAATTACTATGAGTAGCTAAATTTTCAATTAAGGTTGAGGATGAAATCTTGTTAAGGATTATCAGTAATATTTATGTTGTTTGATTTTTCCCACAACAGTTGTTCTTTAATAATTTAAATTGCTTTTGCTTTATCTCAATTGACTGAGATAGGATTATAGATATGAGTTCAATCATGTTTTCCTCATGATTTAGGATTTATCTCATTTAATTGAATGCTTGGTTTATTATTTCTTGATTTTAAAATTGGATATCTCTTGTGATTTATTTGTCAAATTATACAATTGATGATTTGATTTTTAGAATTGGACATCTCTTGTGATTTGTTTGTCAATGGATACAATTGATGATTTGATTTTATACCTAGGAAGTGAAGAAAATCATGGTTTAGATTTTTAAAATAGAGAATATTTTCCATGATAGCAAGATTGATTTCTAGATTATCATGCCGTAGTTGGGAAAAATTAACGATCATAAATATATGCTGATATGATTTACATGGTGGATTCCAAACCCTTAATTCCTTTTTCTTGATTGTTTACATCTTTTTACTACTTTATATCACATCTTTGCTTTGTTTAATTATTTGCTTAGTTTATTTAATTTCAAAACAACCAATTTTTATTAAATTAGATTAGGATTAATTTGGTTAATGCTTAATTAATTAAGTCCAATGGTATGCTACTCTCCTCCTTTATACTTAATGAGTCATACTACATTGGCTGATACTGAGTTTGTTCTGTTAATTGATTTGCAGCACGGAGTTTTGGTACCTGATGATACTGGTAGTAATAACAAGTCGTCTGTCAAATCCTCTTGTACCAGTTGATGCCTTCTCTATTTGGTATGGTGCTTCACCATCACCTCCATATATTGCCATTTGCATGCTTAATATTTCATACTTGTTAATTTGGTGGCCCTAGAGATTAGATTTGAAAAACACTTTTCAAAAATCAGTGAGTTTTATGCTCACGTCAAACTATCATATCACTGGTATATCTTTTGATGTCAATCGAGACATTAATATAACATATAGGGACACCACTTAATTCAAAAGTTAAACTTATGGGTTTAAACCCAATTATGTTATATTAATTCAACTTCTTTTCTTTATCTCCATGTGAGACTTCCACCCACACACATATACCCAACAAAATGAGCTTGAGGAAATCTTTCATTTTCATAAAGTCCCTGTGAGTTCGACCTCATTCTTGTCAAACTATACTTCAGTCCGGTTCGTGCACTTGCGAGTACATAGGTGCTATGATGCAATGAGAATAACATGAATATGCATAGAACATAAACATGTATTGATTCATAGGTACTATGATGCAGTGAGGTAAGTGACGTAAATCATGCATGATTGCATGAACATGCATATGATTTGATTGATAAACATGATGAATATGCTTAATTGGTGCAATGATGCAAAAGCTTGAGTGATTGAACATGCTTGATTAATGTCATGATTGTGATGTTATTATCTTATGGATGTTACTGCCTTGTGATGTACTTGCTGCCCTTGGATAAATGTGAATGTCATGCCATGTTAGGTGAATGTTAGGGTCTTAGGCCATGATGTATGTGGGATGATATGCCATGTTGTATGCTAGATGCATGTTAGAGTGTGTGTGTGAGTATAGAATAACATGTTAGAAGACCCTTTGATGGGATTAGGACTTGGAACACAATTGTTAGGACATATGTGGATCATGTTAAGAACATATGTCATTTAGAATTGGCTAATCCTTTGACAAAATGCACTTTACTTATAATTGGGTAGATCTAGGATGTGTTTAATACTTCAAGAACAAGAGTTCAAGTTCAAGTATTGAAGCCATGCAAATCTGTTCAAGAATCAAGTGAAGAAGTGCTATATTTTAAAGCTCGATAGATAGATCGACAGATATACCTATCAAGATTTAAAATGTGAAACTTAACAGATAAGCTCGACAGCTATATCTATCCAAAATTACGAAAATCATTTTTTCAGATCTGATTTCACGCATATCCATGTGTATGTGTTTAGGTTTTCTTTTCTCACAACCCTAAACATATATAAGAATTATTTTAAGGGTTGTCTCACTTGATGCAAGTAGATGCAAAGGGTGTTGCACTTGTTGTTGCAAGCATATTGTGACTGGAGACATATGCCTAGTTCATCTTCTCTTAAAGAAGCTACTGCGTTTGTACGCCGTAGGGTTTTGTAACCAAGAAGCTTCTTGATCTTTATCGTGTAGATGAACTGAAGAACTTTGCAGCCAACATCTTTCTCAAGTTGGTGTGTTAGTCACGTACTGGGAGCCGTGCATTGAAAATGAAAGATTGTCACTACAGAACAAGTCCAGGTATAAGGTACTGGAATTCATTTACTTGTAACCGCTTGTTTTGATAATAGTAGATTCTCAGGAGTGGTGACCTTAAATTCACCCAATGGGGTTTTTCCTTTGAGGTTTTCCCCATTCGTAAACAAATCACGGTGTCAAATTTAATTTCTGCTGCATTTAGTTATTTGGTGATTTGTTTGTGCTACCACGCGTTATTGCATGTTAATTGAATTAATTAATTAACTTGGCTAATTAATTGATTAATTTATCACAATGGGTCAATACATTCTTGACCTATCAACAATGAGTGAAGGCTGACCCACAAGTTTGGTGGGGTTAGGTATCTAACACTTTCCCATCCTCATAACTAAACTCCGTACACGTGCTCTGGTAAAGATCAGTCTCTCCACAAGGGTACTATATATATGATTCCTAGACCTAATCTAGGTGACGACTCTATTTACACCCTCTGCCCGATCCAACCTAGGCCAAAGTGTACTTCCCACGAGTAAATCACTCATTGCAGGCGCTTGGGCCCACACTTGCACGTATAGTTGCTAATAAAAAAAATTTACAATTGAATCATCTTATAGCCTTGATATTCACAAATTTTTTTAAAAAAAAAAAAAAATCACTTAAAATCAAATTAATAAATTTTTTTTTTTACATAAATTGTATATAAATCCTAATACACAACAAATTTATCTTAAATGTGACTAGTGAGACTATGTTTAATGTTGTGCTTGGTTGGGGTGATAAGGGGAAGGGTGGGAAAGAGGAAAAGGGAATTTCCTCCCATTTTGTTGGAGAGAAAATAGGGAGGGAGGAAAACAATGAGGTGAGGTTCCACTTAGGCCCACCATTCTTTTTCTCTCCAAAATAAGAAGAAAATGACAAAATGGCGATAAACATGAAATTGTAAAATTACCCTTATTATCCCTTTGTTTCAAATTACATTAAGTGCATAATAGTAATTTGCCATTTTTTCCCTTCTACTTTTCCATCATTTGTACCAAACACACATGATGAAAAACTAAAATATATTCTGTCACACCCTAAACCCAAAAGGGTCCAAAGCGTGAGAGAAGAACCAATAAGAGCGAGAATGTAGGAGTTTCTTTTTTTTTTTCTTTTTTTTTTCTTTTCCTCTCCTCAATACATGATAAGAATAAATAACCATACTAAAATCTTCATATTACAAGTCAGAGCTCTATAACACAATTACAAACAATAATTCGAGTCATGTGCCTCCAAATAATGCATGAATATGTATCAAAGCTCCAAATGGATAACACAAAACCACAATCCCTTCTAGAATACACAACCTCAACATTGAAGTTAGGCCTACGAAGCCTAAGGCTAACAAACCTCAAGTATCCAACCTCCAATAGAATTAATTATGATCTTGTTAAACTTTGCAAGATTGAGTCACCAACCAATCATAGCATAAATCTCTCACTTAACATAATGCTGCAATCACCACCAATAAAACAAGCTCCATGCTCGAGGTATAGCAAATTTATCTAAAAAACTGTTTGAGAGTGGGATGAGCTAAAGCCCAGTAAGTAGTATAATTAATGGAGGTGGGGGAAATGCAAGTTTCATGATTATAAACAGTCTGCAAAACATGTTTTAGTTTGGGAAATTGCTAACTGAATACTGCAAGATCATTTTTTTTTATAATAATGTAACAAGAATGATTAAATGATGAAACAAAAAGTTTCTCAAAATAATACCATGAAACTATATACAATAATCTGTGAGCACTAATAATATAATTCCAAAGCTATAAAATCTAACATATGGTAATTTACCACAAATATACCACACTACCACATAGACCGGTCAGGGGATCCACCCATTCACAACTGGCATGATATTGTCCTCTCTGGTATGCAGACTCTTGGCCTCATGGACAGCAGCCTCACCCATACCCTCAAGGTTTTTCTCTCCCCCCCCATGGGCAGTAGAGAGAGCACGTCAAATAGGACCTCTCTTGCATGTGGTCTCTTGGCCCCATGGGCAGCAGCCTCACCCACACACAATTAAGGAACATTTTCCCCCCATGGGCAATAGGGAAGAACGCGTCATCCAAAGTGAAAGAGCATTGACCTAGATTTGATTCTGTCGTCACAAAGACTACAAAAACCAAATCGGGTGATCACTGGGAAATCACACATGGCATGATGTTAAAACCACATAAGCTCACAGGTTACATTACTTTGAAACACATAGTTCATATTCAGGTAGTTTTAGAAAAACCTTAAATAATTTAACTTCTACAAAGTTTGTAAGGTTTTTGTTAGGACATATGTGATTCACTTGTTAGGAACATATGTCACTATTTTATGTAATTGGCTAATCCTTTGACAAAATGCACTTTACTTGTATTTGGGTAGATTTAGGATGTATTTAATACTTCAAAAAACTGTGTTTCAAGATCAAGTGTTGAAGCCATGCAAGTTTGTCCAAGATTCAAGTCTAAAAAGTGTCTGTCATTAAAGCTTGACAGCTAGCCATCTATCGAGCTTAAGAAGTTGTTCCAGCCCCGTGGCTCGATAGCTGCTCGGTAGCTGCTCGACAGCAGCTCGACAGATAGACATCTGTCGAGGTTTATGAAAAACAGAATTTCAGTTCTGTTTTGACTCTAATCCGTGATTATGTATTTGGGCTTTCTTTTCTCATAACCCTAGACATATAAAATGATTATTTTAAAGGCCGTCAAAGTGGACACAAGTTGCACAAGTGTTGAGCAAAGTTTGCCCGGAGACACAGTTTTACCCTAGTTCATCATTCTTGTGAAGAAGTTGTTGTATTTGTGCACCGTAGGGTTTTGTGACCAAGCATCTTCTTGATCTTCATCGTTGGGATGAACTAAAGAACTTTGCAGCCAACAACCTTCTCTAGTTGGTGATTGAAGTCGTGTACTGGGATCCGCGCAATTGGTTAGTCACGTACTGGGAGCCATGCATTAAAAGGAGAAATTGTCACTACAGAACAAGTCCAATTGGGTATTGGGGTAAGGGTTCAACTGTAGGTTGGTATAAGGTACTAGGATTCCTTTACTTGTAACCGCTTGTTGTGATAATAGTGGAATTTCGGGAATGGTGACCTTAAAATCACCCGGTGGGGTTTTTGCCGTGTTGGTTTTTCCTATTCGTAAACAAATCATCGTGTCAATTTATTTTCCGCTGCACTTTAGTTAATTGGTGATTTGTTTGTGCTACCACGTATTTGTATGTTAATTTGATTAATTAATAAATTTGACTAATTAATTAATTAATTCATCACAAGGGGTCAATTCGTTTTTGGCCTATCAGTTTTCAACTTCATTCTTGTCAAAAGATTTTCTATCAATTTCCCACATAATAAGACAAGATAAGCATCTTTAAATTTTCTAATATGCCATAAAATCCATGATTTCCTTATCAAAGATTAAATAAAAGATGCTCATTTTTCCATATCAACAATTCATACATTTCCCCAAATGCAATACCAAATATGATGCACTTTTCATACATAATAATATATGATAGGGTCACAACACAACACTTTCAAGAAAACATATATCCATATATAATTTTGCAAAATGTGTTTGACCCAAAAATAACGTTAATGAAACATGGTTATTTTCCAAAAATCCTATTAAAAAGCTACTTACCTCGGAAAGCCAACCGATTTTACCTCAACCAGCATCACAAAATCAACCAATCCCATTATTAGGTCCATCACCAAGAATCTCAAAACCTAGAAACATAAGGATCCAGCCTATTAATAACAAGGCCTATCGCAAAGTTTATCATCACATTTGTCTCCAAAATCGAATAGGATCCCCTAAAACAAATCAAATGCACTAAAGCCTAGCTTGCCCAACCTAAGACAAGTACCCTTCCCAAGCAGGAACCAAACAAGCATCCAAGAAATTCATAGTGCTGACACAACCAAAACATTTTAAATTCACTACCGCAAAAATGTGCATCATAAGATAATATAACATACTCATGAATCTCTTTGAGTACTAAATAATATATTTAAGCCAAGATAAGATCAACCGAGGTTTGGGATTAATTCCACAATTTCTCAGCGTTTTAGTCTTGCTTTCAGATTTAGTACATAGCAGGGCAGCCATTTGTAAAAATTTTTTGGTCAATGAAAAGTTATCCGATTAATTCAAAACTTTAAGGGAACATTCCCCTATATGTATACAATGTACCACAGAAAATTCAGCCCAAAACGATTTTTCTGTAATTTATTAAAAATCATGCATTGTGGCTGACTCAAATCTGTCATGACAGCTTTAGAAAATTGCTATAGTTGTAAGACTAGCCCAAATTATTTGAGAATTTACTCACATTAAAACCACCAGATTTAAAGCATATTAAAAACAAGGAATCAAACCCAAAAATCTCATATAAACAACTTATCAAACACTTGGTATGCAAAAGCACATGCTCACACTTAACTTGCATAAATTCGTTGTTATCACTCCACTCACACCCACATTTGCCAAAGTCATTTAAAATGCAAAGAACACACTTCCAAAAATCAACCCAAACTTCCACAAAATCAACCCACACGATTGCTCAAGGAACCCAAATTTTAACCATGGAGAAACCCCAAATGATTACCATTTGTAAAAACCCTTAACCATTTAACAATTAAGTCCACCAAATCAAAAACCCATGTACTCAATCACATGTATATCACTCAAGTAGCTTAGATTAGAAAGAAATCTTACAACAACTTGAAAAGCTACCAAAATAGTTAAAGAGTTTTACCTTTAAAGTTTGAGATAATGGAGCGTATGGGGTTTCTAATGGGGTTCTCCGGTGAAATCCACCAAAGGTGGTAGTAGATGGTTGGTTTACCGGTGAGGGAGTGAGAGAAATAGAGGGAGCTAGAGTGTGTAGGTGTGTGGGCTTCGGTGGGTGGGTGAGATAGAAAGATAGAGAAATAGAGAGAAGGGGCAGCCGGTCAAGAGGGAGAAAGAGATATCAACGTGAAATGAGGAAGAAAAGAGGGGGGGGGGGGGGGGTGTGACTTAAGTTGAAAAGCTTAATTACCAAATTGCCCCAAAAATATCTTGAGTAAAATTATCAATTTGCCCCTCAAGCTTCCTCCAATATACACTTAATAACTGGGGTGTTACATATTCTATCCTCGCACTTTTACCATCCTCACTTTGTCATCATCCCAACCAAATAGAGCATTAGTGTAAGAGAGAAAAAGAGTGGTTTGATGTTGACTAATTGATAAGAGCTAGCCTAAGAGGTGCCTTTAGAGATAGAGGGAAATTATATGCTAAATCTAGTTTTTAAGAGAGAGGCGGAGACATAGATAAATAGAGGTTTGATTGAAAGCTGGAAAGGATTTTTTAAGAGAGAGAGAGAGAGAGAGAGAGAGAGAGATTAATATTAATTAAACATGGACTACTTTTTTTATAAAAAAAATTATGGGTGTGAAATATATTTTATTTTAATTTCTTATAAAAGTATAGTATTATATTATAAGACTAAAATATGGGGCCTTCTTCCATAGTAGTAATGATAAAGACTTTCTTCTTCTTATTTTATTTTCTTTTATATTTCAGTAGTTATTATGAAGGAGGGGTGATATGAGGCGTGGACATCTCCGTTGAAAATTAAGAGGTTCTGAATGAATTATAAGGCTCCTGGCAGAAAGGCCTTCCTTAGCCTTTATATTGGTTACTATTCCTTTAGTTAGATTAGTAGAGATGCAAACAATATTGTCCATGTTTTTGCCAAAAGTTTGCTTATGCTAATACATCCTTTGTTTGCGACTTTGTGGTAATAAATTTTCCCTCTGCCCTTTAGTTTTGAAAGGGTGGAGGAAAGATGTTGATTTAATTTCTATTTATTGAAATCGTGATTTAGAGAGAGAGATAGAGAAGAATTCAAATTTATAACGAACATCAATGAGAGTTTCTTTTCAAGATAGGTCAAAAGTAGGCTAAATTGTAAATTGCACCATATGACTTTGACTAAAATTCAATTAATTCTTCTAATTTCACTTTTGTTCAATCGAGCTCTTTAAGTTTCAACCTTATTCAATTAAGGCATCCCAATTAACTTCTATTAGATGTTAATGGCTTACCGCTAAGTGTTTCAATTTTTTTTATCAAATTTTTTAAATTAAAAAAAAAAAGTTTCCCAAAAAATTTGAATATATATATATAGAGAGAGAGAGTTGAGTTCAAGTTACACCTTGTGTAACTCTAAGCAATGTTACACCACCCAATAACTTGTTATAAAATTTATATTTTGAAAATCTTACCATTGAATTACATGTTCTATACATTCTTAACAATTATGTCAATTGGATGTTATTTTCCATTTGATCTATAAACTCATCTTTTATGCATTATTTTAAACTACAAAAACTTGAATTTAAAAAATTGATTGATGACATGGTTATTAATCTTTGATCACCTTGAAATTTTGCAAGCATTGAGAATATACGAAGATAATAGAATCTAATGGTTGTCAAAATTTGCATCCAATTAAAAAATATTGAGTGATGTAACATTGCTTAGAGTTACACCAGGTGTAACTTGAACCCAACCCATATATATATATATATATATATATATATATATATATATATATATATATATATATATATATATATATTTGTCAAATTTTTTCTTATTCTAGTATATGCTAATATATATTTCATTCTCAGAATAAAACTAATATGCTAGTAATATATACTAGTTAGTTACCCATGCAACGCATTTGATTTTGTGATATTTTATGTAAGATGATTTTAGATAATGTTGTACATATATTATAAAGAAAATATAAACTAAATTAGAGTAAAGAAACATATATATTTTGAGATATTAAAAATTAGTTTAGTAACTTCACTACATATTTGTAGACTTCTTAAGGTAAGATTTTTTTTTTTTTTTTAAATCATGAAACCAAAAAATAAATGCAAAAGAGTAACAGGACCATGAAAATCAACTAATTTGTGTTGTATTTACATATTTCATACCATGAAATGAAAGTATGCCCAACACTTTGATCGTCTTCCACTCATTGATAGTGCGACATTAAAAAATGGTGTGAGCAAGTGTGTATGCATGTGTCTTATAGATGATTTAAAATTAAACCATAGTAGAATATGGCTTTACATTGTGCACCAAATATTATCTCTACTTATATACCCAAAAAAAAAAAAAAAAAAACTCCCCAACCAAATTACCTAAACCTAAATAATATTTAAGCCCCTAATTTAAAAAGAAAAAAAAAATTATCCGTAGGGGTGGGAGGCCAGTATAACGGAGGTGGTGACCCCTCAGATTCTCTTTCTCTCTCTTTCAAATCTTTTGTTAGTTTTAGATCTTTTATTTTGGTAATATATAGTGAAATAGTGCATTTTATTTAACAATCCACAATATTTTTGTGTCTCTTTCTCTCTCTAGGGTCTTATCTAGTTAGTTAGTTATTATTATTATTATTATTATTATTATTATTATTATTATTTTGCTTTTTTTTTAAATACTAAAACAATGGGTAAGATAAAAGACATGAAGAATAGAGAAATGTGTGGTGTAAGCTTAGGTAATTAATGAGATATTAATGAGATAACAGTAAAATAAGTTAATGTGAACTTTTGGGTAACAGTAATAAAAAATAAAAACTTAATGAAAGAGGTAAAAAAAGGCTAAATGCAAAATTAGAGTACCACTTGACAGGACCTCATGTACTCTCGCATGAGGTCTCTGTTTGTGTATATATATATATATATTGATTTCATTTGATAATTCTTGATAATTGCCTTACATTCTCATCTGAGAGTTAAGCAATGCATTGCCTCGTCTATTGGCATGTGATGCATGTCTTGTGGGGTGATTGTTCTTTATACCATTTTTTTTTTTATTTTAATAACCCATCTTCTGAAATGGTGCACTGGGTCTACAAACATCACCACCGTCACCATGTGAAGCGGTGCCAACCCTACCACCGGTGAATCGGAGAGCCATTATCGCCGAAAAAACTAAAACTTCAACTGCTTGTAGCTTGTATGATTCACTTCTCTCTTGATTCCAAAACTTCGACGCTTCTCTTCTCTTGACAGCAACCCTACAAACATCACCAACATATGATTCACTTCTCTTCTCTATGTGTGTGTGTGTTTTTTTTTTTATGAAAACTATTTTTTGATAATTAACTAAACCTTTTTTAATTCAAAAAATTTGAAACCAAAAACTTAAAACAAAATTGGGACACTTGACCATAACATTTAATGAAATATAACGAGAATGCTTTAATTGAATAAAAGCTTGAAACTTAAAGGATTTAATTAAACGAAAATGAAGTTAGATGATTGAATTGAATTTTGGTCAAAATTAAAGAGTGTATTTTATAATTTTTCCTAAGGAGTATTTGACTTTACTTCTACAATTCTTATTTGATGATTAAAATTTTAATAATTAAGCTAACTGAAACCCACGCACATGCTGTCTTCCCTGGATTATTCTTTTATTTATTTATTTATTAGGTGGAATCAATTTAGGATTATTCTGGGAAAGACCTCAAGCTAAGGAGAAATTTTCATATGGGTTGAGCGTATGAGACATCTTTTTCATTAAAATGTGGGATCCACTTATCAGTGAGAGATATGTCTCATATGCCTGATGCATAAGATAACTTCACCAATCTAAGGGGGTGTTTGGTTCGTCGTGTTGTTACATTACACCGTAATATTACATTATTGTAATCTTATATTAATATAATCTCAATACAAGAATACAACATTTCATTATTTAGGAAGATAATGAGATTAATATGATGTAATATATTTTGTAATTTTAGATTATAGTAATATTAGAAAAAATAAAATAAACCAAAAATTTTAATGTCAAATTATCGTAATGTACATCACATCAAGTACACATTACAGCGAATCAAACTCCTTAATCCATAAACCAAAAACGTGTTTTGTTTATAGAAGACAGTGCATGCAATGCAGCTAGCCACCCACTTTCTTCTTGCTTTAAACAGGACTAGCTAGCTAGTTACCCACACCAAAAATATCGGTCCAGGAATACATTGCTTTACAATATTACCAAAAATATCTATGAAGCAAGGCATTTCTTTTACAATATTTGCCCCAATTCTTCTATCTATCGACACGCACTCGTCCATGTTTATATTTTGATGTAACTTACATATTTGTTAATATGTGATTTTTTTTTTTTTTTTTTTGAGAATCAGTTAATATGTGATTTAATTACATTATTTACACATAAACAACTGTTAAATCATAGTACAATGTAATCCAATCAGCGCTTAATTATCATTCGTCTAAATTTTGGTCAGAGAGACTTTATGTATTTGTTCTAAGAAAATAAAATGTCGGTTTAGACTTCAGATTATAATATATAGCCGGCTTCAATATATTACTAAATAAAAAATAAAATCCTCAAAGCTGGCTTCCTCTCAGAGCAGCAGATCTGAACAACAAAAAACGTACAGATTGATCTGGTTGATGACGTGGTGCCATGCAAAAGGTACATTTTTTTTTTTGGTTGAAAAGGATGATATGCATTGATTAGCTAGCCATAAAAGGTGAAGTATTGACTAAAAACCTTAAGGAGTACAAACCATAAGCATCAGATTCTAATTTGATATAAAGCTCATCCGAGTTAGGAGCATCTAAAACTACAAAAGTCCCTATCAGTTTTCTTATACCGCAACCAACGCGAAGAAGGGTCAGAATATTATTATGCCATGACTAGATGCTGCGTCAGTGGTCCAAGCTTTGCTGCATTAAAGATAAAACTCAAATTAGGATGTGATATCCACGTAAAGCTGACTCATACCCTGCGACTTGGGGTTTTAACAATAATAACAACCCGTTTTCTTCCTATATAAACTGCCCAAATTAAAGGTATGCACCCCTTTTTTTCTGTAAATTATACTTTCTACAACCTTTTTTTGCTAATATACCAAATTTTACTTACACGTACGTACTGTTAGAATCATATATTATATGTTGAATACTTTTTGTTTTTATAAAGTATTAAACATGTTAGTATATATTATTCAAAAAAAAAAAAAAATTATAGAACAAGATAAAACTTACTTTCTCTTATAATAAAAAAAAAAAAATATATATATATATATATATGTGATAAAACTTAATTTGACACGGGCCAAATTGTCAACTATTGAATTTGAATAATTTTCTTTTTAAATAAAGATATATAATTTGAGAGAAATGATATGTTCACAACATTTTTACAATATTTTTACAACAAATCATAAGTGACAGGTTGTTACTGGTTGTTATTGTTGAGGCAAAAAAGTAAATTTAGTGTTAGGTTCAAATTTAAACCAATAACAACTAATCACCTATAATATGTTGTAAAAATGTTGTGGACGTAGCATCTCTCATAATTTGAAGGTGACCCTAACTCATCACAATGAAATTTGATTGAATGTGATTTGCACACGCAGAAATTTGGGTGCATCTAACATTATTTACACATGTTTTGGATTCTTTTGAACGCTTCTTTCGGAATTATTGGATAAAATAGTAAGAGAACTAGATTTTCAGTTCAGGACTTCAGTTAAGGACTCCAAGGTTTTCGATATATCAGACAAGGACTTTTTTATTTGACTATAAATACTCACATTCAAGACGTGTTTAACTACAGCCATTTATACCCTTTTCAGTGATTCTATTTCTTTGGTTTTTGAGTTATATACTTATATTGCGTCAATTTTGGAGGCACAATGACCATCCTCATTGAGCAACCACAGCTTGGTACCATTCTTTTCCTCTTCTTCTTCTTCTTCTTCTTTTTATTAATTATTTCTTGGGGTTTAATTCCTTTTCTTGATCATTTTGTCTCATTGCACTGGTTCTAAATTCTAATTGAGTTTGTTACCTTTGTTTGTCAGAATCACAAGTGGAGGACCAGAAGTTTTCTTCTGTGACGCCTAAAACCGTATCAAACAATGGATTGGTAGCAGAAGAACTTGTTTCAAGCAATGAATTCATGGCACCAGAAATTAATTCTTTTGGCCAATCATTCAGGTCTTTTTCTTTTTTTTTAATAATTACGATTCTTTTCAAAGATTTACATTTTTTTTTTTTTTCATAAAAAAAAGGTTCTTTTTATTAATGTGTTGGTCTTCATTGAATGAAATCTAACGTGGAATTATGGATATAATGCTTGACAGAGATTATGATGCAGAAAGTGAGAGGCAAAAGAGTGTGGAGGAATTCTATCGCTTGCAACATATTAACCAAACATATGATTTTGTAAGCAAAAAACATCCAAGGAACTATATACATGTTTAAATTAACCACAAAATGTATAAGATATCAAAGAAAAAGGCCTAGTATATATAGCACATGTAATGTACATTTAACTGACATATCTTTGGATGCAATTATAGGTGAAGAGAATGAGGGAGGAGTATGGTAAATTGAATAGATTAGAGATGAGCATATGGGAATGTTGTGAACTCCTCAATGAGGTTGTGGATGAAAGTGATCCGGACTTGGATGAACCTCAAATCATGCACTTGCTACAATCAGCTGAAGCAATCAGAAAAGATTATCCCGATGAAGACTGGTTGCACTTGACTGCTCTTATTCATGGTATATACCTCATTAAATTTATTTAGCTCTATTCTATAAATTATAAACAAGGAACATGATATTATCAAAGTTTATATGTTTGCCTTTCAAAACATGAAGTGGGTCCCACCCAATCTAAATATTATTAATTTGTTTAGCTCTTAATGCAAAATATATAATTTGTGATACTTAACAAAGTATAAAAATCAAGAACAATGACAAAAAGAAAGGTGAATAAATTAACTCTATTGTTGTATGGTTTCAGATCTTGGAAAAGTTCTCCTTCTTCCTAGCTTTGGAGGGCTTCCTCAATGGGCTGTTGTTGGTGAGTGAAATGTCAATTTTCTTTTCTTTTCTCCCATTGGGTTTAGAGTAAATATAATTGAAAATTCAATTTCAATCTGGCAGGAGACACATTTCCTCTTGGTTGCGCTTTTGATGAAGGAAACGTGCACCACAAGGTCCTTTAAAAAACTGAACTATAGTAGTAGTAGCACAATCTAGATAAGGTTTTTAATCAAAGTATACTGAGAAAAAACTCCTTTCATATTGCAGTCTTTCAAGGAAAATCCTGATTACAACAACCCTGCTTACAATACCAAGTATGGAATTTATTCTGAAGGATGCGGACTAGACAATGTGATGATATCATGGGGGCACGATGACTATATGTACTTGGTATTAATTTAGCCTCTCTCTCTTTTTCTTTTTCTTTTTTTACATATTTGTAGAACTTAAATTTTGAATAATAAACTTGTACTGCTAAAAAATAAACAACAAAAACAAAACAAAACAAAACAATTTGATTAACTAGTATTTGTAAACTACTACAGGTGGCTAAGGAAAATAGGACAACTCTACCTCCGGCAGCATTATTCATTATCCGATACCACTCATTTTATCGTGAGTATTATCTTCCAAGCTTCTTAATTGTGCAAATTGTTAATCCTCTTAGCTAGTCAACCATAATAATTAATCTTACTTCCTTTGATATATTATTGAAGCCTTCCATACAGTGGGAACATATAAGCACCTAATGAATGAGGAGGACGCTAAGAATTTAAAGTGGCTTAAAGTATTCAAGTAAGCTTTTTGTTCGTTCTCACCAGATTACTTCATATCTTCAATCCATATCTTGTTGCTTTAACCAGACTAATCATATATGTTGTACTTTGTAACATATACAGCAAGTATGACCTGTACAGTAAGAGCAAAGAGAAGATCGACGTTGAAAAAGTCAAGCCATACTATCTCTCTCTCATTAATAAGGTAAGATTTTCATTTTCAATTTTTTTTTTTTTTTATACAGGAATTTTGTTCTCTGATTTCTTAAATTTTTGAATAACTTAAATTTATCTCACTCTATCTCCCATTTAAAAAGCTTAAAATCACACTTGTTATAAGTGTTTATTGAGATAGAAGTTGGACCCGCACATAAGAGATAGATAAAAGCTTAATTACAAGTTTAGAACCATTCTTTCTCAAATAAAAAAATTAAAAATTAAAATTAAAAAAAAAAAGTTTAGAACCATCACGTTTATTTTCTAAATTGAAAATTTTTGTTACAGTATTTCCCAGCAAAGCTCAGATGGTGAACATTGGAGTTTTGTTACCACCGGATCAAGGAATAGCTACATGGCGTGACTGAGTGATGATATACTTGTGTAAAATGAAAATGTGATGTGTTCCATCCTCTGTTTCTAATTGACGCTAAAGTTAGCGTGCTGTTTATGAATTATTTATTATATTCCTTCATTGTTCATTTCAGTCATATTATTATTAATATTAATTCTATTTACTAAAATTTTCTTATGGCTTTCATCCGTAATCAATTAGCTCTGATGTGCTATTGAATCTCCTGATTCTTCCAGAGGTCTTTTTTTTTTTTTTTTTTTTTTTTGAGAAACAATAAATAAAAATAAAAAGTAGGAAAAGAGTGTGATTTCACAAATATGTTAATAATGCAAAGTTAGGCTCTACATAAGTTTTTCTTAATCCAAATATGTAACCAAGCCATTAAAAAGTGTGACAATTGATGGCCAGGTCTCAGAACAAGAGAACAAATTTTTAGAGAAAACACGGGGATAAATAAACAAAATTTACTTTTAACTCGGTGGGGTTTCATTCAAAAATATCACGAATTGCACATTTAAAAGTAAAAGAACCTAAATGCAACCAAGCTTAAGATTGAACTGCATAAACACCAGGGGGGCATGTACGAAGCTAGGATTTCTATTGACAGGGTCAAAGTATTAAACCAGATTTTTTTTATGACGATTTTTTCTTTTAAAAGAGAATTTAACCTACGGTGTTCACTCTTCAACCATCAAAGACAAGGTTGTCAAAATCAAAATCTTATGTAAGATTGTGGGAGGTAGGTGGAATTGTGAATCGTAAAATCAGATCGTAGATTGTAAGATCAGATCATGGATCGTAAGATCCTACATTATTTGAAAGAAAAAAATATATATATATCATTTAAAGAAGCCAAAAACTTTGAAACGTGACACTCTACTCTCCACCAATATTCTCATTCTCACCTACCACCACCATTTGTTGTCCTCTTTCTGTTATTTTACTTTACTTTCCTTTATGTCCCTCTTCTGCTGTTCACCTTTTTCTTTATTTCAACTCAGACTTTCTAGCTACGAACTATGAATCCTCAATGGATAGGAAGAATAAAGATCTACTTCAAAATTTTTTACTTTTTGATATGTATCTATCTTGCTCTTGCAAACATGTAGGTATCATTGCTGTGAATTTGTTTTGGTTAAATTTTGTAAAATCTCCATCTCATTTTCTTCTCATAAACTTAGAATAGCAAAACTAAGTTTATTGGAATGTTATGTTTCATTTGGATCCAACTAAGCCTTTTGTCAAGCTAAAGAAGATTACAAGAAACTAAGATCATTTGAAATCGTCAAGATCATACTATCCTACTGATCCTGAACGATCGTAGCGATTCTACCAAAGATTCTTGAAAGATTCAGAACATTTTGGGCAGGTGGAATCGTAAGATAGTAGGATCGTAGGATCCAGAGCAGTATTTTGACAACCATGATCAGAAATTTCACCAGTTAAGCTAATTGGAACCCACTATGACGATTTAAATTAGCACCTTATAATCAGCCTATAAGACTATGGCTAGGAATACTCTATTTTCAAATATCTTGTAATTGATGTGCATAACTTCAGCATAGTAGTTGTTGCCTTTAACTTAGGCTAGAAATGCTCTATTTTCAAACTCAAATACCTCTCATTCATTACAGGATATTGCTTTGTATAGCAAATCCCATGTAAAGCATGTATATCATTATAAATATAATATCTTGTGTAAGGTTGAATTTAATCAACCATCTTGTTGACTTTATTCCGTACCAAATTTGCTTGTATTTCAGCAATTAGTAACCCTGTATTTAGGTGGGTTTGTTGTAAGGGTAGTGAGTGAGATAGAGTGTTGAATGCTCAAGTGTGTGCAAGAAAACAGAGTCTCGCGGCTGGATCTCGCGGGTTACTCGCGGCTGCAAGCCGCCAGAAGCAGCACACGTGTCAAGCATGCTAGAAGTTGAAGCGTCATGCTAGCTGGAGCACTACAGGACAAAATAGGACAACTGGCCGTTCTGTTATCTCGCGGCTGGATCTCGCGACTCAGTCAAGCCGCGAGCCAGCCCTGTTTTGAAAAACCTGACATTTCACATTCCATTCTCACCCTAGTATAAATACCCCTTATACCCACTATTGATACCCATTTTCGTGACACATTTTCTACAAGCCCGACTTCCTTGTGGGCTCAATTCATGTATTATATTTTATTTTATTCTTTTAAGCATGGCCCAAGCTCATGCGACTTATTGGGGGAAATTGAGGAAGTGTGGTTTAGAGGGTATGAGTCGGTTCCTTTCGGACCTTTTGCATGAGCCCAGCCCGTGCGTGCTACCAAGTGGGCAAGGGACACTGGTAACACTTCAGGCTCATGGAGGAGGTCTTGTATCCAAAATTTCCACCCCAAAACAGCTTTTATACTCTATGTGACTGTGGCCTAAAGTTTCTGCCTGAACCCTTTTTTTTCCTTTAAACATAGTTGGCTCCCATTGGCCAACTCTATTTGCTAGCCCTAACTTAGGTGAGCCTCCCAATGGTCTGAAATTTCTGACCAAAGGCAACCAATTAGAGCAAACCCACTTTATTTCCAAAATCATGCTAAAAGCATACCAAACTCTTCCTTAAACAAAAGCAACCCAAGCCAAAACATCAAATTAGTATCATGGGAGATAAAAGCCTCTTCCATTACTCAAAAACCAGTCATTAGCAACACCCCAAACTCTATATAAAACTCTCTCTTCAGCTTAAAAAAGGGACCAGCCACGTTCTACCCACAAGCTGAAACTTTAGAGCAAAAGCCCATTCAACCAGTCAACAATCTCACAATTCTGAAACTTAGGGGTGGAAATATGGGTATAGGGGAACCTTCCCTCTCTTCCTCACGACCTCCCTCAATTTCCTCTTCTGTGTGACTATGGGTCGAAGTTTCAGACCTATTATGTTTTTATACTTTTTCTGCACTTTTGTTGTTAGCATTTTGATTCTCTCTTGTCAAATCACCATTAGCCTTTGTTTTTTTATACATTGTGAATTTTGGGCTTGATTCTCCATAAATAAACACTTCTAAAGAACCCAAAGGGAGATTTGGGCCGTTTTTGCATTTTTGGCCCTTGTCGCAAAACGTCCCCGACACCCACGAAAGAAAGAGAGCTTCCAGAGAGAATTTTGAGAGAGAAACCCTAGAGTAAAACAAGATTGATTCATCCACAATCTTTACATAAGAGACTCTTCAAATTCCTCAACTCTCTTCCTCTCCATTGTTAAATCCTTAAGAGGCATTTTACCAAAACATTTTCTCACCATATCCATTACTGTGAGAGGGCTGTTTGGTGTTCTAGGAAGCAGTTAGGAAGGAACCAATTTACATTGGTTGATGCTATGCTAGAAAAGAAATAGGTTTGGCACAACCTCGTTGGAGCAAGAAGCTTGGAGGGCTTAGGTGCACTGGGTAGATTAGGCTTAGAGGGTCTATTGTTGTTCATGTATCCCAACTACATTTTCTAGTGGATTGTTTACCGCTTGGAGGGCGGCAGAGAGGTTTTACGCCGAGGGTTTCGGTTTCCTCTTCGATAACACATCGTGTGTTGTCATTGTGTTTGCATCTCTCTTCCCTTTATCTTTGCCTTTTATTTTCTGCT
The DNA here is from genome assembly GCA_028535165.1 of Quercus tomentella. Lineage (NCBI taxonomy): Eukaryota > Viridiplantae > Streptophyta > Magnoliopsida > Fagales > Fagaceae > Quercus > Quercus tomentella. The sequence goes on from JAPQVY010000155.1 coordinate 39,639,392, forward strand.
GTGGATGTGATTTTAATTGGCTTAGATTGTTTACCAATTCTGTATTAAGCTTTTGTTCTTGTTCCACACATTAATTGTTTGATATTAAGCTTAAATTGGTAATTTGTAATTTGGGGGTCTAAACGTTCAAGGGTGTTTTTACACTATTTGAACTTTCATCTTGAACCCTTTCTAGGGTCAAGCTGATTCATATAAACTTTTAGGGTATCAGAGCCTTTAATCCTATCACACTTACTGCTTCTTCTCCAGACAGACATGGCCTCCTCAAATTTGAACACCTCACTTCCCATTGCCAACATCACAAACTTTGTTTCAATCAAATTTGATGGCAACAACTATCTACTATGGCGTGACGAACTAGAATCCATCCTTATCAGCACTGAGCTGATCTGCAGCTTTGTTGACGGGTCGATATCAACCCCTTCTAAAAACTATATTCTCTGATAATACCCAACCAAATCCTGAATACAACAAATGGAGAAAGTCTGATCACTTTGTGGAGGCCTGTATCAATACCACACTAACTGAGTCACTGTCCTCCCAACTGCTTGGACTCAAAACTGAAAAAGAAGCATGGGATACACTTGAACAAACAACTCTACCAACAATCCACAGCCAGAAAATCATACATTCTCAAAGAACTTCAAAGTGCTCATAAAGGGATCAACACCATTAACGTTTATCTTCATCGGATCAAATCGATATCCGACTCTCTTGGTGCTAAAAATGAACGTATCAAAGATATTGATCTGGTCCATTATATTTTGAATGGTCTTGGACCTGAATATGGACCCTTTGTCACAACAATTGAGCATCGCAGCCCACCCATTACTTTCAGTGAATTGCGATCCAGTCTTCTCACACAAGAGCAACGACTTGCTCATGGTTTGGCAGTCAATAATCTTCCTTTATGGATCCCAGCTCCCACACAGCACTTCATGCCTCCTATTGATACTGTATTTTGTCCGGTTCTAAATTTTGATAAAGATTTTAGCTCTAAATTAAAGTTTGTGTAATTTGATTGCTCATGGGCAAAGAATAGGTTTGAATCAAATGAGATATTACTTTTTTTTGAGAAGACAAATGAGATATTACTTAATCAAGGAAATTACTGTGTCTGCATTTTTAACTATGAAAAAAGTACATAATATACTATGTAATCATGTGCTAAGATTTTTTACTATGATTTTCATGGAGAATTGGTACCATTTTAGGACATTTTAATCAAGCATGCTATTAATGTTTGAGTATCAAATTGATTAAGAAATTTATTTGGTTTATAAATTACATGTCCTGTTTTTATCCAGGTCATACATGTAATTTACTTAGAAGTCACTAATTTCTTTTAATTAATGAGCATGTCAATGTTTTATGTAAATTATTCATTGTTGATTTAAACTTTAAGTCCACGATTCTTTAATCACATTGCAGTCCATGTTCTAATCCTTTGCATAAGTCACTCATGTGGTGTGTTAGTGTGTCACCAAAAACCCTAAGAGAGTCCCACATAAATAGATATTTTTCTCATATTCAACAACAATCATCAGCCCCATCAAGGAGCCCAAAAATAGATTCCCATAAACATTCCTCCATCCCTACAGCTCCTCAGTCTTTCCCCTTTTGGTTTTCATTACATCCACTCCTTCCTCAACCAAACCTCCACCCAAAGATCCGAACAATTTACGAATGAACATCTTCTATACCATAAAGTATGTACCACTCTTTGTTCCACTAATAAAAAATTGACACCTAGCTGCTTTGTTTTTTTCCTTCTCAACTAATAGGAGAGGCAAACGTAACTAACTTTAATGCCTCACGGTTACAATTCTGAAAATGAGGCACCCTCCTCCACCCGTCTCTACAAACTCTGAACTCTCCCTCTCTCTCTCTCTTTCTCTCAATCGCTACTCCACCACGAAGGACCCCCTCTCCGATTTAATTAATGTGTGTACCCTGATGAATGAAGTCTCGGGTAAAGGTAATCCCTTGTCTTCCCAGGATTTTGAAGGTTTGATGTGGTTAATGTCCCAATTTCTTCTCTTTTGTAGATTTTGGTAGGGGTGTCAATTCGGATTAGCATGTCGGGTTCATGTCGTGTCAAGATAGGGTATTTGACTAAATGACTCAACCCTAACCCGACCCATTTAATAATCGTGTCATGATCCTTCAACCCTAACCTAACCTGTTAATAAGGCGGGTTGACCTAACCTAACCCATTTAATGCACTTAATAAACGAGTCGTGTTGGGTTGACACGAATGTAACACAGCTCATTTCAACCTGCATAATATTAAATATAACATTTATCTAGAAATAATTTTTTTTACATCCCAAAAGCAATGTATACACTTCAAGTCTTCAACCCACATTCTTGTAATCTTTAAAAGCAATACCCATCAAATCTAATTTATAAACTATCTCAATAAACTCATTTGCAAGATATGCAGACATGTCCAACACTAATACAAACACACACACACACACACACCAAAAAAAAAAAAAAACACGGCACAAGACAAAAGTTACAACCGTGGCCTTAATCAACAATTAATATATCTCATATATTAATAACGGCATATGGGTTCAAAGTTTATAGAACAAAAGCATTATGTAGAAAAAAAAATAAACACATTAGAGAGAGAGAGCAATAACCGATTTGAGACTTTGAGTTTGAGAATTGGGCGTGAAACTATAAGATAGTAGAGTAAGTAGTACTGCTGAAACAAAAAATAAAAAATAAAAAATAAAAGAAGATATTTATAAGAAGGTTTAGAGATTTAGGGTTTTTAGGGTTTAGAAATCTAGGGTTTGTAAAGTTTCAATTTCCAATTATATTCCTTATAAGTTTTTGTAATTACTCACTTTTCTTTTTAAATTTAAAATATATGTTGGATATAAAAGGCATTTGACAAATCTAAAATAAAATAAATATTTATTTGTTATACAAATTAAACGGGTTGTGTTAAGTGGGTCATTTTGGGTTAACACAAATAAAGTGACGTGTCAAACGTGTTTATTACGGCTTACGCGGGTTGACCCGCATATAACACATTTCTTAACATGTCGCTTTCGGGTTGACCCGTTTATGACCCAAACTCATTAAGACCCAACCCTAACCCGAAAAAACTCTTGTCGAGTTCGTGTCGTGTTCGCGGGTTGGGTCGAGCATTGACAGCCCTAGATTTTGGCGATTGCCTTATGTAACACATTAATAACTTCCTCTCTGTTGGGGTTTGGCCGTGTGGGTGTTGACAATTTTTTTACAATGCTTGGATCTTTTTGGAGGTAGATTGTGTCTTCTGCTTTTCTTTTCTTTTTTTAATGATATTTTATTACTCAGATCCTAATTTGTTTCATTTTTGAACTGACAATGATTAATAAAGCTTTAGTTGATTGTTATCCTGACCCTATATAATCTTTTGGTTCTTTTTTGCATTGACACCAACCTTGTCTTTATCAATTCCCTTTTATTTCGTTTTCATTCTTTTTAATTGTTTTCATTATTATTGGTCCAACATCATCACGATCATCTCTTTTTTCTTTTTTCTTTTTTCTTTGGTGTGTGTGTGTGAGAGAGAAGAATCATCCCGATTATCTTAGTGTGAAGTCTGATCCCTCATTACATTATCACTGCGTTGTTGTGTTCTTCACAACGATAGAGAACTAACATTTACTCACTGTTTTGGTTGTTATGATATGGTGGGCAACAAGAATGAAATCTAAAAAGAATTTAACAAAAACTTAACTAAGGAACAAGTCAGGTGGTTATGTTTTGCTCAATTAGTGTGGTTGCTAGATTGTGTTTTATGTGTTTGTTGAAATTCTTGAATGAGGTTAGGTAAAAACGTTAAAGTTGTTAATTATTTGCAGGGCTCTTATCAACCAAGTGCCTCAAGTGAGAATGATGCATTGCTTCCGTGAAGCTAACAAGTGTGCGGATGCTCTAGCACGTAAAGGGCCAAGTCTTCAGCAAGATTTTGTTGTGTTTGAAAGTCCGCCTGTAGACATTTCTATGCTTTTGTATTATGATCAAATTGGCATGTACTATGAGAGGATTCGTCCTCAAACAGTTGGTTTTCTTGGTTATTTGCCTAGTCATGATCATATATTTCTATGCTGCAATTCTCAAATCTGTTATACACGGCATTGGTACATAAGTTTTAAGCTTTTCTTTTCAATGTTAAGCATTCATTCTTCTCTACAACTTTGCTTCTAGCTATGTTTTAACGTAGTATGTTTCCCTTTAGAAACTAAGATGCTTCGTTGGAAAACTTTTGGTATAAAATATTTTTTCTCCCCCAATAATCAAATCTTGTTTTCTTTCACATTTGTTGTAGATATATGTCAAGCTAAGACCGGGTTATCAATATGTTAAATTTACTTTGAGGAGAACAACTTCACCCAAACTAGATAATGAATATGGCCGATCTATTGCTATGAGATTACATCAAGGCTGCTATGTATGCACCAGATATTTGCACAAGGGTTCAAGGGATAGTTGTTTGATTAAGTTGAAGAAATATTGTTGGTAAGGGCTTTCTGGTTTCATGTACCAGACCCCAAAAAAAAAAAAAAAAAAAAAAAAAAAAAAGCAAAATTACAATGCAAATAAATATTCATAATCCAATTTCATCCTACCATCTGCCCAAAAAATGTATGTTATAAGATCATCAAGGTCAACTTGAATTGCATAAGAAAAATTAAGGTCTTTAGATTGCATTTTTTGTAGATATTCAAGTAGGCCACTTGTATCTCCAATTTTCATATCTTCTATTCGTCTTATATGCAATAATTGTTATAATTCGCAGGAATGAAGCTAAGATTGTCAATTCCTCCTACCCTTCTAGCCATTAGACCTATAGTTGCTTTTGGTGCAATTCCAGAACTATCCATTAATTCAGCTTCAATAGCTTGAGCAGGAGCAATGGTCCTTGAGATTTAAGGAACATGCGGTTACGAGAAGTTGATACATGCGAATGCTTTGCCACAAATTTGACAACACAATATTTTTTAGAAGATCTTCAACTAATTTTCATCTCTCCAAACAATCACGGCTTGTTTCTGGATGATGGACTTTCGGCCATACCTAACAAAAGTCCATTTTCTTTCAAACCAAAAGGAGACTCAATCCCTAAATCCAAATCCCCAAACTAAAAATAAAAATAAAAATAAAAAAGACAGAGAGAACAAAAAATAGAAAGAAAACAAAAAGAGGAGAGAGAGAGAGATGAGAGGAGCAGCAGCCATCGTTGGTGGTAGTGTCATCGCAGATCAGCATTATTAGTGGTGGTTCTAACGAAAGTCTCAACCTTTGGCTGGGATTCTGCCTTTAGAGTGAGATAGAGTTGGGCTTGGGGTTTAAGCTCTTAGAGCTCTGCCATGGTGTTTTGGGTTTAGGTTTGAGCGAGCTTAGGAGAAAGAAAGATTTAAGCGAGACCGAGAGTGAGAGCCATCTCATGGTGGTGTCAGGTGGTGGCTCGCGGTGAAGCCATGTAAGCTTGGCTGGGTAAGAGAGAGAGAGAGAGAGAGAGAGAGAATACACTGCTCTAGCCATTTGTTTGCTGACCTACCTGGTTGGCTTATTAGGAAATCTTGGGCTAGGTCAAACCCAGCCACGCCCATCGGTTCCAATAGCCTCATCCGAAACCTCTAGCCCTAACAATTTATACTTAGCTTAAGCCCAATACGAAAATTCAAGATCAGCCCACACCACCAATAATTAACAAGCCCAATCCGAATTTCTTTGGCCCAATAACTCCTTCCACGCCAGCCCACCCACATTCAAACAAAGACCCACTCACTCTTACTATAATAAGCCCAAACCTTGGACCTGCCAACCAACACACACACACACACACACACACAAAAAATTAATTAATTACAAAGTGACCTCAAAACTTTGTCAAATTACATTTTGAGCCTTACACTTTCATGAAATTACAAAATGGCCCAGAAAACTTCCAAAATTGCACAAAGGCCCTTGAGGTCACCAAAATGTTTTTTTTTTTTTTTTTTCTTGTTTTGCCAAAATAAAAAGATTTCTTCAATATCAATAATTTGTCAAATGACATTGTTTTCATTTTTTCTAGAAATTAAATCATTGTGTTCATTTTTTCTTTGTGTCTTTTTGCATGAGATAAAATAGTTTGCAAAAAGAATTTGCAAAAATTGCATTTGGCATATGCTATGTTATGCTATCTGTGAAGTAAGTTTTACTTATTTTCTTATGCAATTTACCTTTCTAATAAATGCCAATGGATCACATGTTTAGCCATGTCTTTGTTATCTTGTTTTATAAAATAAATTGTTCACATGTCCATGCATATATATATCATCCTAGGATAGATCATACATGTCATGCATTCACATGTCACCTTAGGATAGAATATTCATGTCATCCATTCACATAGCATCCTAGGATAGACTTAATCTTTGTTTTATTGCATATGTACATGCATATCATTCTCTTTCAAAACCAAATGTCAAGTATTTTAATTAGTCTTAAAATGGTGAAATTTAATATTAAATTTGAAATGAGGTATTATCTTTTTGGATAAGCGTTATCGGGTGCTTAATACATTCCCCACACGTAACCGAACTTCCGAATTTATAATTTTTAGTTCAAGGTTTTCTTTTATTTTCTAGTTTAGCTTAAGAGCCTTAGGGTTTTCTTAATTAATTTAGGAAATAAATTTGATTAGAATTAGGTGAGCAATCATACCTTAAAATCTCAATGGTTGGTGGCCAATGGCGGCACCACGTTCAGTCTAGAGTGTTCCCAGAACAAAAAGAATTATATATAATAATTTAAATTTTTTTATTTGTTTACCCTTTAAAAAAAAAATTAGGAACACACTCAAGCAAAATCAGGAACACCCTCAAATAAAAAATAAAAAAATTGTTTACCATTGTTGAAGCTTCTCAACCATGGTGAGATGCTAGCAGACCATGAGCTTGCATCTCCATTTCTTCTTCTTCTTCTTCTTTTTCTTCGTTCTCTCTCTCTTTCTTTCTTTCTTTCTTTTTTTTTCTACGTTTTTGCCGTTTCTGCATTTTTTCTCTTTCTGAAGTCTCTGCTATTCTTTGCCCGTTTGCCGATGATGAAGATGAACTTTTTATTTTTTCTATCATGGTCTTCCACAAGTCAGTAAATGCTTGGCTGTCAAAGTGTAAAGTGTCAACACTTTCTTCTTTTACTTGTACCAGATGATTGGCTGTCAACCATTTACTTGGGCCTTGTATTAGTATTTTTTTTTTTTTTTAGGGGGATTTAATTAATTTTTTAATGGGTAAGTCTGCCACTCTTCCGGATTTTACGATTTTTTTTTTTTTTGAAATTTAATAAATAGTTAACCATTTAAATGGACTTGGGCTATTGGGCATAACTTAAGATTAATTTAAGGGGTAATTACACATAACCCACCTATGGTTTGGGCGAAAATCACTTTGCCTATCCGTGGTTTAAAAAATATCACTTAACCCACCTGCGGTATGTTTCCATCAATCTCCGTAACCCACCTCAAGCCCAGCCGTTACAAAAACACCTCTTAACCCCAAAACAAAACATAACGCAAATCAAAACACCCAAAACTCAGAAACTTTTCGAGAGAGAGACCTGTGGTGAGATCAACGTGTTCTTCGTGGTTTGAAGTGTCTGGAAAGGGAGAAAACACAAGTTTCACAACATCGAAGCTAGGGAAGGTAGTTTCGGTAAAGAAAATCAAGGTATTTGTGTCTGTTCTCGATTTAGGGTTTCAGATTTTGTTCAAGTGCCAAAACAAAAAATAGCACAAAAATGAAAGAGAAACAAGATCAAAATGGAGGGTTTTGTGAAAATTTAATATTTGAACCCTATATTCAAAACTCCTAATTTCACCTCTCCCTGTATTCAAAACTCCTATATTTGGACCCTATATTCTAAAGACCCCCTTTGTTTTCACCTCTCCTTGTATTCAAAACCCCGATGGAGTAAACCGCAACCGGCATAAAAGCCTTGAGCATTTGGATGAAGGAGATAGAGAGGTAGATGTAGGTGGAGTTAGAGAACCAGAGGGAAAGGGAGTACAGAGCTCCAATGGGTACCACAGATTTGAGGTAAAGGTCACAAGTCATGATGGATGGGAGTTCCCCGACCTTGAAAACTTTGACGAGAAGGTAAGCGAGGAAGGAATAGAAGGACATGTGGATCATGGTGAGTGAGATTGGGAATGGCCAGTTGTAGAGCTTGCGGTCGAGGATGTACTTGTTGTACGTGATGACGGAGAAGCTGAGGAAGATCCAGACTGCTTCTATGTTGTTTCATAGATCTTTTGCTATTTTTGGATGTCAGATAGCTACGTGTGTTAAAGCTTTGATTTTTAGGAACTGGGTTTTTTTTTTTTTTTCGGTTGAAAAATATTTGTTTTTGTGAAATTAATTGTAATGATGTATTTTTCGATGATACCTATTTCAGATCGTGGTCAGTTATAGTGATTTTGGGACAAAAGCAATTGTGGGTTTGGTTTAGAAATTTGAGATCTTGTGAAGTTTTTTTTGGATTAGGGGTTATACTATCTATAAAAAGTGGTTAAAGATGATGTCTAGATCATATACCAATACCACTTTTTGATCTTGTTTCTCTTTCATTTTTGTGCTATTTTTTGTTTTGGGAGGAGAGAAATATAAAATTTGAGCAAAAATACCTATTTACCCCTGATTTTAATAGAGGTGGGTTACGGAAAACAAACGGAATATACCACAGGTGGGTTAAGTGATATTTTTCAAACCATGGGTAGGCAAAGTGATTTTCGCCCAAACCACAGTTGGGTTTAGTGTAATTACCCCTTAATTTAAATATAGACTAGCACAAAAATGTTATATATGTGGGTGTGTATATATATATATATATATATATATATATATATTTCATCTCTTCTCTAAATTAAAACAATTTCCATGATGTTATCAATTCCTTGATTAAGAAACTTGATATTTAATTTATGTTTGCTTATAATTTAGTATTTCTTATTTTTCTTATGAAAGTTATGATATAAAAAATACACTTGAAAGATAAATCTCAATATTTATTTTGACTATTTTAGTCAATTTTTCTACTTTTACTAATTAATGTATTTATTTATCTTTAAAAAAATTCTTAAATTAATTATGACGTCATCACAGTTCATTAGTTTATTTGCTTATAAAGTTAGTTTTGACCCTTTCTGTCGCTACTGCAACGATAGAAAGAAGTTTTTCAGCAATGAAATATATAAAGAATAAACTGCGCAATCGAATGGGAGATTAGTGGATGAATGATTGCTTGGTTGTGTATATTAAAAGAGATGTAGCTTATAACATTGATAATGAAACTATCATGCAACGATTTCAAAATATGAAAACTCGTAGAAGGCAATTGTAAATTTTATGTATTTGCGTGTTTTTTGATTGTTGTTGTTAATATATGAATTTCTCTTTTTATTAAATTGTGTAATTTATGCTTTTTAAAGAACACCCTGAAAAAAATTCTTGGAGCTGCCACTGTTGGTGGCAACTCCTTAAAATGAATATAGCTGTAAATATTTACCCTCACATATCTCCCTAGTATTGCACTCGTGCACGTACTTTTTGCATCTTTTGCACTAAACAGGCATCCCTGGGTGAAAAACCCTGAACAGGTTGGGGTACAATGTCGAATGTGGGCTGAAATCCGAATATGGCACCTCCTTTTCACAAGCTCCAAATCAGTTCTTTCGCATGAATTACAAGTAAGGAAAACAATCTCGTCCTGGACAATTTCAGAATCGTTGACAACGAGATGATCAGCGTCATCCACCTTCCTTCAATACATCATAATACTCTGCTCCGACGCACACATCTTCAGTTAATACAAGTGCTCGAATGAAGTGCCAAATCCATTGATGGAGAATGGATTGTTATCCATTTCCAAGTTCTCAGTTGAAGTTTTACCTTGGGTTTGTAAGTTAAGGATCTTCAAACCGAGACAATATTGATGAAGGGACCACTCGAGGGTGATCTGTACTCTGCCGATTCACAAGCTTCCTTCAATAAGAACCAACATGGCTTTATTTGTCACTCAGGCATCTATGCAGGTTTGGCATAGACAATTGGGACATCCTTCTACTATAACTCTCAATTTATTTCCCAAATAGTGACAAGTTGAATTTTTCAGATTTCCTACTCATTAATAAAATTTGTGAGTCTTTTCAGTTAGCTAAAAGTCACAAATTGCCATTTAATCGTTCAAAACTTATATCTTTTGTCTGCTTTGAACATTATACATTGTAATATATGGGGACCTACTCCAGTTGCTTCTTTTGGCGGTTTTCGATATTTTATCTTTTGTGGATGATTATAGTCGTTTTACTTGGATATATCCTTTGAGGCTTTAATCTGATGCATTGGCTTCCTTTCAACACTTTAAGCATATGGCAGAAAATATGTTCTCTGTGACTATTAAACAATTTCAAAGTGATGGTGCTCTTGAATTAACTCTAAGGTTCCTTTAAAAAAATTTTGGATGAATCTGGCATTATTTGTAGGATTTCTTGTCCTCATACACTAGAACAAAATGGAGCAGCTGAATGAAAACATCGATGATGAGGAGAAAAATCACCCTCGTCCAAAAGAAGAGAAAGCCAACTTCATCCATCAAGCCAGGTTCGTCCATCAAACCAGTATCATCCATGTGACAAATGACTACAACATATATTAAATGAGTTTCCCATAAATGACATGAGTAACGGTTAATGCGCCAGATAGGAAAAAGCATAATCGACGGACCAACAGGCAGAAGACCATTAAAGTCTATTACGCCTCCGCATTCATTACCGATGAATGATTAAGATTGTCCATCTCTCGATAGACGAATTAAACGCTATTCAATGCAAGGCGTAACGTACGGACATCAATGACGGACGAAGCCATAAAAGACATTCAATGTCTAAGACAGCTAAGGAGTAACGTACGGGCACCAACGAACGAATAGTCGTTGGCAGACAATAAAAGCTAGCCATTAATTCCAATAGCTCCATATCTCATGAATGTAGATATTCATTCAGACAATGAAGACAATGGCTATAAAAACCCACACAAACCAAAGGCAAAGGTACACACAACTCTCACCCCAAAAACTATTCTCAAGTTGAATTCTTTTGCAATATACTTCAATTGAATCTCATTCTAACTTAATCATCGGATGGTGTTTGGCAAATACCACACCGGTGTGTTCATATTTCTCCATCTCATATCTTATTGTAGGTTCATCACTAGACGAAGCCAACAACTTCGTCCATTTGTATTGACAAGCCAGAGAAGAACAACACTAACAGATTCATCTTTGGATGAAACCAACGCCTTTGTCCATCTGTATCAACAAGGAGTTCATACTGACAATTTTTCGCATCATTAATCAACATATTATAGAGATGGGACTTACACTATTATTTGGGGCAGCAATGCCTAAACAATATTATAACACCCATCTCACTTAAATTGAATTTAATTACTTATAGAGTGAAATTGGAGAATTATTTGATTTGTTTTTAAGGTGTTATTATTTAATTTTATGATCACTATAGAAAAAATGAATAAAATAAATAGATTAATGCACGAGATAGTTGATTTGAAAGACATGGTCCAATTATAAATTGATTACAGAGACATCATTATTATTTATTTGGAGTTAAATGTAAGGCTTAAAAGTATTGTGGGCTTCTTGGGAACCAAGTAAATAATATATAGGGGCTATATGCTCCAGCCCAAGCCAAATAAGTAAATAAAAAGAGGTCAATGCTTAACGCATAAAAGCCTATGAGCAGAGTATTAGGGTTTCTCTACATTGAAAAGAATAGAAGGTCATGGCACTACTAAAGGCAGCCAACAAGTTTGTATTGTACATGCTTTGTTGAAAATCATTAAATGCATATATGACTTAGGAGCTTTTGACTCATAATATAATAAAGTAAGAATGTTTTCAAATGGTCAATTAAATAGTTTGCAACCTTTGCCAACACAAGGTTAAGGGTCCGTTTGGTTGGGAGGATGGAAAAGTGGGAGGATAGAAAATGCAAAGATGATAGAAAAGTGGGAGGATAGAAAAGATTTTAGTTTCTCTCATTTGTGTTTGGTTAGGAGGGTGGAAAAGTGGATGAATGGAAAACTTTTTTGTTTTGTTGAAAATAAAGTTTATATAAATTGACCATCATGTCCCTAAAATTATGTATAGATAGACACTAATTAAAGTATTAAAAAAAAAGCATAACAAAATGTTTTCCAAAAACAAAGAAAAAAAAAACAAAACAAAAAAAAAGAGAAAAAAAACCAACCAAAATTAATGAGAGAATAAACATATGAGCACAAAAAAAAAAAAAAAAAAAAAAAAAAAAAAAAAAAGCCACACATCCAGAAAAAGTCAAAGAAAATAAAAAGAAGAAAAGAAAAGAAGCTACATTCAGACAAAAGAAAAGAAGAAAAAAATGAAAACCATCACGTTAGTAACAAGGAAAAAAAAAAGTCAACACATCAATAACAAAGGAAGAAAAAATGAAAGGAAAAAATAAAAAACCAACACATTGGAGAATGTGAATTTTAAGGGTATTTTTGGAAGCTCATTTCATGAGTTTCTTCCTCTCAGTTTTCTCTCTATTTTGGAGAGAAAACTTTTTTGTGAGAAAACTTTTTGGTGGGCCAGGAGAGAAAACACCTGGATCTCACCATTTATTTTCCTTCCTCCCCACCCAACCAAACACGCTCTAAAAAAGTTTTCCTTCCTATTTTCTCTCCAAAGTTTTCCATCCTCCTTATTTCACCTCCAAACAAACACACCCTAAGTGTTGGTCTCTAGCCTTATTGTGGTGTGGTGCAGTGTTATCATCTGCTCTTTGGGGCCAGTACTGTTGTTTGCTCTTTGGGGCCAATGTTGCCTCTCTGAGGTTATTGTTATTGTTTCTCATAAGAATCACTCACCAAGTGTTTAGCAGTTTATGTCTTATCTGACTAATGTTTTCCATATCGAACTATTGTTTTCTTGTTGTTGGCCTTTAAAAGTGGAAATTTTTTTAATTACTATATTATATTGTTTCCACCTATTTAGTATATTTTAGCCAACTAAAGTGGTTACTATTTTATTTGATTTCAGTGTTATAGTTAAATGTTTCCTTTCTGGCAGTTTTACATAATATATTATTTTTAAAACTATATGTAAATGTTTTGTAAAGATTAAATTTTTGTAAATGATACTATTATTTTGTTTTGAGAAACATCCTTATGTTATGTAGTCTCTTATTGGGCTTTTAGCTCATTGTTCTTTCTCCACCCTTTTAGATTAGAGCAATGGAATCTCTTTTAATTGGTGGATGATCATTGTAGCCATAGATTGAAGACATTATTTGGAGCTATGTTAGTTACTTGACTATGTTATTATGTTTTCTTAGGATGATGAACCTAGTCTTTCATGAAACTATATAAGATTGTAATTGGAGACCTTATTGTTAAAGTTTTAGTTTTTATGTACTTTATTAGAAAGACATGATGGTTTGATTTCTTATTTGTGGATATTTAATCACGCATAATTTATTATTTGAATTTTAGTATATATCACTACAAGGAAAAAGCCTTATTGCAACAACAATTTTTGTTGCAATAAACTTCTATTGCAATGAAAAAAAATTTTGTTGCCCATCGTTGCAATAAAGTCTGTGGCAATAGACTATTGTAACAAAAATTTCATTGCAATAGAATTTTGTTGCAATAAAATATTTTTACTAATATTAAAGATACTTTATTGCAACAAAAAATATTATTGTTATAATTTATTGCAACAAAATTTTTATTGCGATAGGTTATTGCAACAGTAATTTTTGTTGCAATAAAGTACCTCTGGAAACTTATTGCAACAAATCTCGTTGTTGCAATAAGTTTCAGGCTATTGCTACTTTCCCTATTTATCTGGCCTGCACAACGGCCAAATTGCTACAATGTTTACTCTCTAGTGAAATTCCCACTATTGTTTTACACCAATGCTCCACTACCCCATGCGTAAATAATGATGTTTAAAGAGTTTCTTTTGGCTTTTAGTCAGAAACTTATTGCAACAAAACATTTTGTTGTAATAAGTTACTGCAACAGTAATTTTTGTTGCAATAAATTATATTTTTTTAAATCTATTTTTTTCCACTAAACACAAAATCAAAAAAAAAAAAAAAAAAATCCTACAAAAAACGCAAAATGTATAATACTTCATCCATACTCAATATATATATTCAACTTGTTGAATTTATATCAAACCACATAAATTCATTATCACAAACCATCAAATATACAACTAGTTGAATTAAGTTTCATTCTCCAAGTATGCTTTAAACATACTTATTCAACCTCCAAAAAAGGACTATTCATGCCTTAATTACAAATCACTTGTTCAGCCTCCAAAAAAGTGTTATCCATACCTTAATCACAAATCACTTGAATGGTTGCCATCCTAAAAATAATAAAAATTTGTAAAAAACTCATGCTATAATCATCACACAAAATTTCCCATATATCCATATAAATGGTAAAGCAAATTAAAGACCTTAATAAAATTTGTAGGTTAAACATGTTATATTATAAGTTTAAATTCCCTCCATCTAAAAATTGTTTAGAAATACTATTAGATCTAGATTTATGACATTGATAATACCAGAGTGGTGCTTATTTAAAATTAAACCCAACAAAATAAACTCAAAAGTCCTTCTTTAAACCCAGCCAAAAATAATGTCTATTTGTTGAGAACAATAACGTTAAATGTTAAGATCACAGTCAATGTTATTCCTTTATTCCTTCCCATATATGGCAGCTCTAAAATAATGTCTATTTGTGTAGAACAATAACATTGCAAGGCAAAACCCTATAGCTATAGCCGCAACCAAGATTTGAAAGATACATTTGTAGTCATATTTCATTGACATTCAACCCAAAATTAAGCACATAGCACAGAATAATTTACCAAATAATCACCTTATTGGTCAAATAGACTTAATAAAGTATAAGCTAAAAATTTTACATAGTATGTGCATCAACAAATTAAGCAACAATCACAACAAAATCATACCCACAAACACATACCCAACACTCCAGCCAACATTATCACAACAATATCATACTCATATACACATACCCAACACTCCAACCAACACCATCACAACAAAATCATACCCAACACTCCAGCCAAAACCACAACCATTTTAATCCTCCCAAAATCATACCCACAACAACAACAAATAACCAATGATTAACAACAACGAAAAAGGGAGATTTAGATATAATAATTGGTGTATACCTGATATTGATTGGACAATAGTGTCATCATCTCCTTTCTCATTTCCTCTCTCATGCATTGTTGAAGTTTCTCTATCTGTATTTGCCTTTCAATACTTTCAGCTGCAATTCTTACCTCCAAATTAGCTACTCAATTATTTTTTGCTTCTATTTGCCTTTTCAAATTTTCTATATCACCATTTAATTCATCACGTACACATTGAATAGCAGTTGGAGGCTTTGCCTTGTGTTCTCGCCCATGAACATAGTTTGGCTTAGGACCCACAATGGATTGGAATATTTCATCATGCTCATTACCAAACAAAAGCCTTCCTTCTTCAACATCTACCCTAGCAATCTTCTCTTTAACTTCATCCTTATATTGTAAAAATGAATACATGCTTTAAAATAATATCATCATCTCAACAATGCTCTACTTAACTCTCTCTCTCTCTCTATATATATATATATATACACACACACACACATAAATTCCCTTTGACTTAGTATCAATCCATTCACCTTTGGGACAATATGTCATCACCAACTGTTCAAGATCATCGGGTTCCTCTTAAGTTTCTAGATTGTGTTGAAATATAAAAGAAACACAACCATATTATTATTGGTCAACTATAACTACAACATTATAAAATGGATATTCCATACTATCAGATTTTACATTTTCTTTCTAACCATCTAAAAGGAAAAAAACTTACATTTTCATAACTGACTTGTCCAAATGATTTACTACCAACACGATGATTGCTCACTCGCTTATTCCGATTCGCTGAATATTTATCACTTATTTTTTGAAATAAAAATAATACAGCATAGATTAACATTTTGTTTAAAACACATTCATTTGATAATTAGACAAAAGTCTTCTTCTTTTACCACAAAATCATCTGATCCAAAATATTCACACATTTCTTCCCAATCAACAATGCTAAGCTCCTTGGGCTTATTTTGAAGTAATGCCTCATTGCCATCCATTGCATATGCTTTGTATGTTGCTGAAAGAGTAGCACGCCAACCCCTATACCTCTCTTGGGCAATTTTATAAATCTTCTCCCGAGTAAAAACATTATCATCTAGTCTCCATCGATTCTAACAACATTTGAATTATATTATTATATTATATGCATAAACCTTATACAAATTAAAAATATGTATTAAAAGACTTGTTAATGTGTAGAGTCTATACATACCAAAACTTTATTTTTCATAGAATTTTTCTTCTCATATGGCATATCCGACCACTTTTTTGCACCAACTAGGCAATGTTGTCTAGTTTGAAACACCACTTCATCTATGAAAGAACAACAACGAATGCTAATAGGTCCATCATACTTTTGGGAAAAAGTAAACTCCAACTTGCCATCTTTACTCTCACTAGCTTTCTTTGCCACCTTTAGTCCTTTTATAGGTCCTCAACCCCTTTTAAGGGCTGGTGTAGAATCTAAACATTAACCAAAATTTTGAAAATGAAGTATAGACATTAAGAGAAACTAGGGAAAGTAACTCAATACAATAATGAGAAAATGAAACTCTAATTAACACATGCTATGAATATGAATTTTAGAAAGTTATTGAGTATATAAATGATATTACCTAATGGCTCAAAACATGGACGATGAGCATGTGAAGGAAATGGTAGTGTAGATGACTCCCCTAATGGCTTAGATTGTACATGGGATGAAAGTATGTTAGACAGTGGTGGCATCTTTGGTAATGGCATAGATGATACCATCTTCATACACCGTTGAGATGATGGAGCCATCTAAAATGTAGACACCTGAAATTAAAAATTTACAACCATACAAGTGATAGGGAAGAAAGCAAAGATATACAATAACTAGAATAATCAAGTAATTATAAAAAGTCATCATTTTTGACATTTCCTTGATAATATGCAAATATTACAAGATGTTATAAGCATTTTTTTAAAAGGAAGTATAATAACTAGAATACTTAAATAATTACAAAAAGTATTCATCATCAGCATCATCCTAACTATCGATGCCTCGCGGCGTCAACCATCCATCACGACGATGCTCGTGCCCCCTAAGGCGGTTCTTCGAGCTCGGGTGCTGTGAAATGAGTGTAGAACCTCAGGTGTGTGACTTGAATGAGTCAATTTTAACCTATTATTACCAAAGGTAAGTGAAGTCACCACCAATCATTGGGTTTTTATTAAAGTGTGATTGGTCACCTAACTTTATTTGATTTTATTACCAATTCTAGGCTAAGAAAAATGTCGTTTTTCCTAATCTAACATGGACAGGTAAAAAATCTTAATTCTTGAGTACGAAAGTCTGGTTACATGTGGTGAAGGTGTTAGGCACCCCGCAATGCATGTCTGGAGACAGTCCTGTATTTTGGTAAAATCTTAATTTTTGGATAATGTTAGTTAAAAACAAGCTATTGGCATTAGCCTTCGGGGCCTTACAAGAATTAGGCTTTGAGGTTTGATTTTGGAGAGGATGTGGTCTCAATCGATGCTTTGCTAGCATATTTGGAATTGTTGCCAAATTTTCATGACGAAAATCTGATAACATTTCGTCTTATTTTCGTGGCAGAAATCCAACAGCATTTCACCTCTGGTGCATCATAGCACACAAAACACTATTCTCACCAAGCTTTCGCTGTGAGAATATGGCAACAAAGATGCCCCATTTTCATAGCAAAAATCCGGCAAAGTTTCGTGTTTAGTGCACTATGGCGCACCGGCAGGGTTTCGTGCCTTTGTATACGGTGTGCTTTGACATGTTCATACTCAGGTGAGCCGAAACCCACCAAAGCATCAAACATATTAATGTGTGTAGCATACGCGGGGAAACCAATGTCACCAGCTAATATAGATTGAAACAATCGCACCGTGATGATTATGCACACAATATGGCATGAATATGCACCTAAGGCAGTCGCCTTAAGTGCATACTCACACCACAAGGTCAAGAGCACCCACAATTATAAGAGGGTCGCTCCCCTAACCGTGGGAGTATATCATACAAAGTGCATGATCACCCATAAACAAGTAGATGTATATATACATACATCATGCACAATGCAAGCACACAGAGTAGGAAGATAAATCAAACATTGCCAACGTTCCAAGGGTATGGCCCAGTAAGGTACAGGAAAGAAAAGTCTAGTTTAAATACATGATTCTAAAGAAAAAGGCTAGGAGAGAGAAAGAAACTACTCGAGGAGGCTAAGCCTCCTAATCTACTGAACATTGCCCTTTTTGGGCTTGCGTCTTCTAGCTTGCATTTGCCCTTTTAGCTTGTGTCTTGGAAGTTGTACCCTCACTCCAAGCGTGTACATGCAACAACAAAGAAAACAAAGCTAGCAGACAAGCAAGAGAAAGCAAAGGAACAACACAAAGGAGCAAACAAGCAAGAGAAAGCACACAAAGGGGAAAACAAGCATATTATCAAACAAACATGTTATCAAGCAAAAGAGGGTGTCCTAGAAGGATAAATGTGGGTTTGGATTGGGGTCCATAGTTCCATTATATTGGAGTATGGACGACACGTGTGCCATCAAGCAAAGTTCCTAAGAGGGACTCAGGATCTCATGTGCAAAGACAGGTATGAACCTGCAAAATATTAGGTATAGGAACTGAGCTTGATGACACAAACAAGCACACAAGGACACATGCATAAGCATACAAACAAAGAATGCAGAGATGCAAACAATGCAAAGAAAGCCAAACAAGATGGCACAAATCACGCAAAGCAAACATAAAGGAATCAAAGCATGTTATCACACAAAGGGGAGGGATAAACATGTTATAAGGCACACAGAGAGGCTAACACAAGAAAACTTAACATGCAAAGCTAGCAAATGGGAGAAATGTAAGCAACAAGCAAACCAAAAAACGTGAAGATGTTTCCTCACAAACATGGTTGCATCCAAACAAGCCACCAAAAGGAGATGGATGCGACCAAACAAAAGCAGGTGGCCCCAAATACCAATAAGCAACCAACCCATAAAGGGAAAAACAAACAAGAAGCATGGCAAGGATGCAAGAAATGAGATCTAAGCGTACAAGCATGGATCTAAGGCATAAACACATGGCAAAGCAAACACATGCATAAAGGAACTAATCCAAACCCTTTGTTGTTGGCCTAGGTTTATGGATATGGGTCTAGACCACAAGATCTAGATCTACGTCCTACCCAATAGCCAAAGCACAAGAAAGAGGCTAAACAAGATATAAAGCTATAAAGCACTAGGCATGGCATCCAAACATGTAGATGTAAACAAAAACATGGCAAAAGGCACATAAACTTGGTAGATCTAAGCATAAACAAGGCAAAGAAACACATAAAAATGTAGATCTAAGCGTAAACAAGAAAATAGGCATATCCTAGCCCAAGAAGGCTAGGCCAACAACATCAAAGTAATAAAACAAGTTATAAAACAAGTAGACATGCTAACAAAGCTATAAAAAGCAAGAGAAAGCAAGATAAATGCTAGGAAATTAAAATGGGTGTAAATAGTAGCTAAAAAGCTACATCTACACCCCTAAACCTCAAATCCAAGTTTCTAAAACTAAGGAGAGGAAGATGTGAACAAGAACACTACCTCTTGATTGTTGGAGAGAATTAGAGAGAAAGAGAGAGAATCTGCCCAGAAAATCTTCAAAAATGCCCAAAATTCCTCTTCTTTTTTGGTTTTAGGGGGTCAGGGGGTATTTATATTCAAGTTGTGACTCTTCAGCTACTGGAGGCCCCAAAAGGTTTGCCAACCAACTTCAAGGGCCCTTTAGGGTGCACCGGGGTTGATGCTGACATCAGCAATCCTGTCATTTTCCTAGTTCAACTTCGGATGCATATTCGAAGGCCTTCCCGAACTCCTATTGAGCTGATCTTGGTGTTCTTCGAAAGGTTTGGATATCTAGTCTCCAAAACACTAAAGAAAATAAAAATTCCAATGGTCGGATCAAAAGTTATAGCCTCGGGAAGTGAGCTAATGTGCCTGACACGGTTTTCAAGATATCTCAACCGTTTTAACTCCGATTTCGACCCATGAATAGTCGTTGGAAAGGAAATTTAATAATCTTTACAATGTCACTGGTTTCAATCTGTTCTGATGGTCAGATCAAAATTAGGGTTTCTAAGGCCCTTGAGAGTTAACTCTAGGTCAAACTTGGTCAAATGTAGTCAAATGTGACAAAAGTCTTCGAATAGCTCAGGTTTGACATAAGAACATGAAAAAAGTGGTTTTTAATTAATTTTGACCAACTTTGACCTTTGGTCAACCTAGGGTTGACCAAGGGCATCTTGGTCATTTTGACTTAAAAATGTATTTTGAGGGCTCTAATGCCCGAATGGGTTGTATGATGTCAATCTAGATGTTCCCACAGTCCCCTGGTGAAAAGTTGACATTTTTGAAATTTTAGAGGTCTTGCACGCAAATCGAGGGGGGCAAAATACGGTATCTACACTCACTATCTTCATCAATGTATGAGTCATCTTCTTCAGTATAATTATCATTGTCTTCAAAAACACTATCATCATCCAAGTTAATATACTTAACAACATCTGCATCTATAGTCAATCCTTCCATATCATGTTTACACCATCTAATCATATCTTAAGAATCTTTGTTGCCACCCACATCATGTTGAGTGATTGGGATCTCATTCAGTTGATATAAAGTACTTCCTACATAGAGCATATAGAAAATCTTATCTATGACTATGTCACATATTTTATTTTCACCATACAAAGCTATACCCACACCATTTATCTCATAGGCATTTTAGGCCCTAAAAATCCCCTTTTAATTTGGGACTTGCAAATATCAAAGAGCGATGATTCCCCAAAAAACAAGGAACTTAAACATTTAAAATCAAGGATGAATTTCAAAATTTGGCTCCTTTTTGCGGCTTGGGAGATGACTAGTTAGACTAACATAGTAGTGATTCTCACCTTCTCAAAATAGGCAATCATACCACTTCCAATTGATTTACAAATTGACAGAGAAGATAAAAATCACATCAAAATTAAGACCTCCAACATAAAAAGTTGCCACAAATAGTACATTTTCTTCAAAGATCTTCTATGGTTTATATAATTGATGAACACAGCATGCATTTGGAATATGAACATGCATTGATGTATAGGTGTCGTGATGCAGTGAGGTAAGTGAAGGTAAGCCATGCATTATAACATGGACATGCATATGTGATGACAAATATATACTTTATGAACATGATATAGTTGATGCCATGTATGCTTGATGTATTGTTGATGTTATTGCTTTGTGATGATGTGCTTGCTGCCCTTGTGATATGTAATGCTATGTGATGTGTTAATCCATGAGATAAATCATGAAATGCTTAGATGAATGTTAGGACATGAATGAGTTTACCATGATGATGTGATGAGATGTCATCCCTAGATGTACGTTAGGATGTGATGAGATGTCTGCTATGCCATGATTAGATTAATGCTAATGTAAGTATGCTACATATATGCTAACATAGGATTAATGTGTGTGTGTGTGTGTGTGTAGATACCTCATTTTGTATCCCTTACAACTCGTGGCCCCATTCTTCGATGATGATGTCAAGAAGGGCCTATGACTAGTCTAGGGCCTACCAAAGGAAACTCTTTAACTTGACGGATGTTTTGGCAAACAAAACCCTTGCAAAAAATCCCGCGCATGCCCGTGAGGGTATCATACTTGCACACACATGCATAGGCATGCATACGCATTCACCAACCAAACCATGGTCACGCAGGTAGGGTTTGTAGGCGAAAATATACTTTTGGTCCCTACATTTTGGGACAATTCTCATTTTGGTCCCTAAATTGATTTTGTGTCTACTCCAATCCCTGAAAATAGAAAATCGTTTCCGTTTTGGTCCCTGCCGTCAACCCACTAACAAAAAAGTCCTACATGGCAAACGGAGTGCATAAGTGGCATGTTAGATGCTAACGTGACTTATAAAATAATATTAAATAATGCCACATCAGCATTTTAAATATTAAAAAAAGCCACATCATTATTTTTTCTTTTCTTTAATTATTTTAAAATAAAATAAAATTTTAGTTACTATTTAATTATTTAAACAAAAATTAAATAATTAAAATAAAATTTTCTTTTCATGTTCTTTTCATCACTATTTTTTCTTTTCATTATTTTGCTAGAAGATCATGTCTGTTTATGTTTTTTTGTGTTCTTCCCATATCTATTCATATTCTTTCTCACTTTCCCAGAATTATTCATTTTCTTCCTCAAATAATTGGTCGCTTAAAAATAGGGATGGCAATTTTGCCCCACCCTGCTTAACCCGCCCCTTCCCGCTTCACCCCGCATGGGTTTTCCCCACCCCGCAAAGGTGGTAGGGCGGGGATGAAGCAAGATTTTAACCCCGCACCATGGGGTGGGGCAGGGATGGGTTTAAACTTTTTAGACCCACCCCGCCCCGCCCCACCCCGCCCCGCATTGCTAAGGGTTTTAATTGTAAATTTTTTATACCTAAAAAGCCTACTATTTAAACAAACATATTAATATTAGCTTATTTTATTCTATCCAATATGGATCTCTGCCTTTATTTTGTTGTGTTATAAAATGAGATTTTTTTTTTTTTTTTTTTTTTTTTTTTTTTTTTGTGATTGTCTTGTTAAACACTTGGATATATTATTCAATATTTTCTAAAAAATTGATTTGCTTGGATAGGATAAATTTAGTTGTAATTTCAAGTATATTTTTATAAAAGAAATAGGTTTCATTAAAAAAATTATACTAGTTGTAGGGCAAATTAACAAAAAGTAGAATTTTACGAGGTGGGGCGGGGCTTCGTGGGGCCCCAAAGGGCAGAGATGGGGTGAGAAAGTTTTCCCCATCATGCGGGGCGGGGATGAAGACCCCATCCTTCGGCCCCGCCCCTCCCCAATGCCATCCCTACCCAGAAAATTAAAAAATCAATATTTTCTTAGCAACCAAACATGCAAAACACGCATAGCAATCTTCAAATTGAGACCAAAACTCAGCAATCACCAAAATACCAAAACATCTCTACCGAACCCAACCAACCAAACACCAAACATCAAAACTCAACTCAGATCAATAATAATATTTTCTTGGCAACCAAACACAACAATGGACCCAGAAAATCCACCACCTTCCTCCACCTTCGAACCCCACCAATGGACCTAGAAAATCCAGATCTACCCACCACTACCGATCTGACTTTCTAGATCTACTCTCCACCTCCACTGCCAAACTAAGCCCCTCCACTACCTTTACTATCGATCTTCACCTCCACTATCGATCTTCAACCACCACCTCCACCTCCACCGATCTGACCCATCTTTCTCTCTCTTTCTAACCCAAATCAAACCCATATAGGAAAAAGAGAGAAAGATAAGAAAATGAAAGAGAGCCGAGAGAGAGGGGAAAATGAAAATGAAACTCATGGATTTGTAAAGAAAGAAGAAAAAGAGACATATACAAACACAAACACACAGAACAAAAAGAAAAAGAAACAGATACAAACAATATTAAGATCATATTTTCTATGTAATTGGCTAATCCTTTGACAAAATGCACTTCTCTTGTAATTGGTAGATCCAAGTTGGGTTTAAAATATCAAGAAATATGTTGTTCAAACATATCAAGTGGTATCTTTAAAGACATGAAGATTGATCCAAGAAATAAGTGAAGAAAAGTTGATTCATTTAGTCTCGACAGAAGCTCAATAGATACTGCTATCAAGGATTAATGGAGAAGCTTGACACAAGCTCGATCTATCAAGATCTACGATTTTAGATTTTCCAGATCTAAAATTCGGCCCATGATGACTTGTTTGATTAGGGTTTCTTTTCTCATAACCCTAGTCATATATAAGGCTTATTTTAAAAGTCATCAAGTACAAAAACAGAGACCTAGAACTCATATATTCTGTGTGAAGCTACTGCGTTTGTATGCCTTAGGGTTTTGTAACCAAGTACTTCCTGATCTTCATTGTTGATGAAGTGAAGAACTTTGCAACCAACAATAATCATTCAAGTTGCTGGAGTTAGTCACGTACTGGGATTCGTGCAAAGGAGTTAGTCACAGATTTGAGATTTGTGCAATAAAGGAAAGAAGGCCACTACAATACCAAGTTCAATTGGGTATTAAAGCGAAAGTTCAACTGTAGGTTGGTATTTTGGGATAGGGCAGAGTAGTGGTAAGATTCTTTATACTTGTAACCGCTTGATTATTGATTAGTGGATTCTTGGAAGTGGTGACCTTAAATTCACCCGGTGGGGTTTTCGCCTTGTGAGAGGTTTTCCCCATTTGTCAACAAATCATCATGTCTATTTAATTTCCGCTGCATTTAGTTTATTTGGTGATTTGTTGGTACCCCACGATTTGCATATAATTTGATCTAATTAATCAACTTGGGTAATTAAATTAATTAATCGAGGTCAATCTATCTAAGAAGCACAAACACATGGACCAAGAAGCACGAAGAAAGAGAAACAAATACAAACACAAACACACAGACCAAGAGATAGAGATAGAGATATGAGATTTTTTTTTTTTTTTTTTTTTTTTTTTTTTTTTTTTTTTTTATCTTAAAAGAAAGAAGAAAAATAAACAAATACAAACACAAACACGCACATCAACCTAAACAAATACAAATACACACCAGATCTAAATTCCAATATATATATATATATATTTATTATGTTTTTTTCTTTTTCTTTTTATTTTGTTTAAATAAATTAATTTTTTAAGTTAGCTGTGACATGGATGCTGACGTGGTATTTTTAATATTGTTTTATTAGCCACATCAGCATCTAACATGCTACCTATGCACTCTGTTTGCCATGTAGGACTTTTCTGTTAGTGGGTTAACGGTAGGGACCGAAATGAAAACGATTTTCTGTTTTCAGGGACTGGGGTAATAGCAAAATCAATTTAAGGACCAAAATGAGAATCAGCCCAAAATGTAGGGACCAAAAGTGTATTTTTGCCTTTGTAGAAACCATGTAAGGAAAGTTTTTATGACAGAAAAGCGTGTAGAGTTAATCTCACATTGCTTGGAAAGAACCCTACACCCCTCTTTGAACACTATGAAAGGCCCTACATCCCTTTTCCCAAAACACTTTGAAAATACATTGAATTCACTACAAAATAGTTATTCAAAGAGGGAGCTTTTATATTCAAGAGCATCCTTAAGTTAAATTTTCTAAGTTGTGACCATTTATGGTCTAAGTCCTCTAGATAAGCTTGCTAATCCTCTTGGATATTTGTTTTTTAGATTGATTGAGAGGAACAATCAAAATGAAAGCTCTAAGAGCTCTATTTGTGAGATATTTTTCTTGTCATTTCACTTCCTTTTCTTTAGTTTTTATTTTTTTTTCTACTGCTTTAATAACCTACTTTATAGTTTAGGTTTATTTCTTTTATAGTTAGAAACATGCTAGGATAAATTAGGAGTATTTTGATTGAATGTTGTATGCTGGGTTTTTAGGTAGGGATGTGTACGCATGCTCATGCATGCGTTCATATCTTCACAACCATGTGTATGCGTGCTTCTACATTCATGAGCATGGTTAACTTAGAATTGCTCGTTTATGTTGTTCTTCCTGTTTTGCTTAGTTTTAATACTTGTTTAGGTTATTTTAGGTTTAGTTTTAACATGTTTAGGTCAGTAGGCAGTAGTATAACATGCTCACATGCTTAGGTTACTTTAATTAGAGATTAGGGTTTATATGTGCTTGAATGTTTGGATGAACACATAAACATGCATTTGAATATGGTCATGCATCAATGCATAGGCGATGAGATGCAATGAGATAAGTGAAGGTAAGTACATGAATATGCATATGAACATGCATAGATGATATGATATGATATGAACATATAATGGTTGAATGTGATGAACATGATAAATATGCTTGGTTGATGCCATGTGTATGTTTGTTATCCTTGGATAATGTCATATTCTTACTGCCTTGATGCTGCATGATGTGTTGAGAAGTGTTTAGGTATGAGATGAGATGCTATGTGTATGCCTATGCTTAGATGATTGCTAGGTGTATATGTATGTGATGATGATATGAAATACCATTCTTAGATGAATGTTAGAATATGTATGAGATGTCATGTTTAGATGAATGGTAGGTTATATCCTAGATGCATGTTAGGTAGACCTAAAGTGTGTGTGTGTGTGTGTGTGTGTGTGTGTGTTTCTGTAAGATAGCCTATTAGAGGACCCTTCGATAGACTTAGGATGTAGCATAATAAGTAGAGGCCGACCCATGGGTCAGGTGGGGTTGGATACCTAACATCTTCCTATCCCCATACCTAAATTCTAGACACGTGTTCTAGTAAAACTAGTCCCCTCATAAGTTAAATATATGGTTCCTAGACCTAATTTAGATGGAAACTCCATAAACCACCTCCATCCCAATCCACTCGGTCGAGGCATACTCTCCAATAGTTGCCCGTTAAAGGACCATTTGAAAGAATTGGGATATGGAACATAATAAGTAGAGGCCAACCTATGGGTTGGGTAGAGTTGGTTGTCTAATACCTTCCTATCTTTGAACCTTAACACTGGACATAGACTCTAGATAGATCAGGCCACCTATAAAAGGCACATACATGGTTCCTAGACCTTATCTAGGTGACGACTCCATGAACCCTCTGCCCTCAGTCTACTTCTCTAAAGTGTATTCCCTAAAGCATGACAATCGTGCAAAGTAAAGAGAAGTCAAACAAAAAGGCAACACTTTGCTGCGTGGGTGCTTGAAGCCACAACTAGTTCGTAAGTTTCAAAGTAATCTATCCTTTTTTTTTTTTTTTAGAATACCATTTTGCCACTAGTCTAGCTTTGAACTTGTCTATAGACTCATCTAGTTTTAATTTCTTTTTAAACAACCATTTGCAACAGATGGTCTTGCATCCTCTAAGGAGTTCAACTAAATCCTATGTCTGATTAGCCATGATTGATATTAACTCACTATGGCTTGCATCCTTCCGAAAGGTTGCATCTATTGATTTCATGGCCTCTTGATAAGTTTTTAGGTCATCTTTGGTGAGAAAGGCAATGATAAAGTTAGGCCTAAATTTCATTCCAATTTTAGGTCTTTTACTGCGTCTTAACTCTTTTGTTGAGTAACTTTCATCTAAGTTTAAAATTGATCTTACTTCAGGTATGATTGAACAGGATTCATTAGTGAGTCTCGTTCTCTTCATAGGAAAAATATGCTTAAAAAAATCAATATCTCTAGTCTCCACTATGGTGTTAGTCTCCAAGACTAAGCACCTATAGGCAGGACTATTTTGTGCATATCCTATGAAGACACTATCCTTGGTCTTAGGACCGATCTTTTTCTTTGTGGTTTAGGAATATCAACCTTTACCAAACAACCCCACACTTTAAAGTACCCTAAGTTTGGTGCAAGTCCTTCCCATAATTCATATGGAGTTTTTTATAATCTTTTTATACGGGACTCTATTTAATACATGACATGCAAAAAGGATAGCCTCCCCCCATATGTTGGAAGGAAAACTAGAGCTAATGAGCATGGCATTCATCATATCTTTTAGGGTTCTATTTTTTTTTCTCTTAACTATTCCATTTTGTTCAAGTATACGGGGTGTAGTGACTTTATGAATAATAACATTTTCTTCACAAAAAGTTTTAAGCAAAGCTGAATCATATTCTCCTCCTCTATCAAACCTAAGTTTTTTAATTTTTTAATTTTTCTAATTTTCAACATTAGTCTAAAATTTTATGAACACGTTTTCAGCGTCATATTTACTACTTAAAAGATATACTTTTGTATATCTAGAGTAGTCATCTATAAATGTCATATAATATATATTTTTTTTTTACCTCTTATAATCATATTATTTTTGAAGCCTTCTATGTCACTATGGATGAGGTCTAAAAGTTCAAAGTTCCTTTCAACAGTTTTGAAAGGGTTTTTGAAGTGTTTTGCTTCTACACATTTCACACTTTGAATGCTCAGTAAAATTTGGAATTAGAATCATTTGTTTAATTCTTTTGATGGCTGCAACATTCAGTATCAAGCACAACTAAGCTCTCATGACAAAATCTCTCGCCCACAAAACCACCATTTTGACTAAGGACGATCTTATTAGATTCAAAAAAAAAGTTTTACACCTGCCTTATTAAGCAAGAACCTAAACACTAAATTTCTACATATGTTAGGAACATGAAGAACAAGATGCAAGGGTAGAAACTTATTAGAAGTTAATTTCAGAAGTACCTTTCCCTTTTGAGTAACTCTTGCAGTACTAGAATCTCCCAGATAAACATTCTCTTCATTTGTGACTTCCTCATAATTAAGAAATAGCTCATTGTTGGAGCAAATGTGTCTTGTGGTCCCAATGTCCACTACCCATCCAATCATGTTATTAACTAGATTCACTTCAAAAACAAGTGCAACTTCTCATTCTACAACAATATTAGGAACATCAGATATTTTGTTAATTAATAAGAGTAGAAATCACTTCTTAAGATTGTTGGAAAATTAGTTTGAAAGATCGCTCAAATTAATTAATGAAATCAACAAGTGTAAAAGCATATAGAATTCAGGATTAAGAAAAAACTTATCACCAAGGCACAAAACTAAATTCGTTGTTCTTAAGAAGCAATTTTGCCCCTACTAGGAAGACCCTTGGTGCAAATAGTTTAGGCATTCACTCTCTAAGATACAACGATAAATAGAGCTTTGAACTCATTGTTGGATGCCTAATATAAAGAGATTAAAGAACACAAAAACAGAGGAACAATTAGAGTATCAAATATCACTTTTTCTCTCTTTTTTTCTTCTCAATTGTTGGAATGAAAACTTACCACTGCTTTGAACTCACTTTTTTTTTCTTTTTCTTTTTTTTTTCTTTTTTTTTTTATATTTATATTTATAAAAAGACTATTGAAAAATTTCATTCAATTGGGTGAAAAACCCAAAGACAATACATCAACCTAAACTTGAGAGTCAATGATAAGGGGAGTATCTTCCACCCAAACAGTACAGTCAGAAAAATCTTTGGTATATCTACCCATTTGATGAGCTACTTTGTTACATTCCCTGCGGGCAAAAAGGACCCCCAAGCTTTTGCCCCAATGATTACCTACTGGATAGACAAGAGGCTTGTGCTTGTTGGAATTCCTCCAAGTATCGAGAGGCTTCATTGACGATGGTGGCTGCTATTTTGCACTGGCCTTCATGTTTGATCTTGTTCTTGTTATTCCATAAACCCCACACCATTGTCGCAAAGAGCTCTAGGTTTACATTTTTTAGCTTATATTTGACCAGCTAGAAAAGTCCAGGAAGCTCCTCGGTGGCTCTGCCAGGTTAGGTAAGTTGAGGTTAAGAAAGATCCATGCATCACTCGCTATATCACAGTCCCAGAAAGCATGACAAAGGGTTTCGATCAGCCCACAATATTCACACTCCAGCTCTATCGGTATATGTTGGTCTCTAAGTATGGTCTTTATTAGGAGAACATCCTTGCACGCACGCCATGCAGTTGAACTAAAGGGGATTGATAGGATTTCATCCGCTTCATGGGGGAGGAAGGTGTCTCAAATTGGTTGAGTCTTCCATAAACGCAGGTCATGATCAATAAGGTTTGAGACAAGCTTTCCATTTCCAACAGACCTTTTTGGACTAATAACTTTGTAGATGAATTGGGTTGCTAACCATTTGCCCTCCTAGATACGTTTATTGTGGCCATTGCCAATGTTCCATCTTACTCCCTGCTTAATGATTCCTTTCACTGCCATGATGCTGCTTCAGGCAAAGGATCGATGGCCTCTTCCCCACCTGAGCCTCAACGAAAGACGTGTTGGCAAAGTACTTTGCCTTGAAGACTTTATGGAAAAGGGAGTCAGAGTTTGTTAGCAAGTGCCAACCCTATGTTGCTAGGAGAGCTAGGTTGAAAGCCTTAAGTTCCCGAAATCCCATACCTCCCTCTGCCTTAGGCAATAACAACTTATCCCATGCAACCCAAGAAATCTTCCTCTCTGCTGCTTTCTAACCCCACCAGAATTCGCTCATCATGGCACCAAGCTTTCTGCATAGAGAGTTTGGGAACTTGAAGCAACCCATGGTATATGTCGGGGTGGCCTACGCAACTGCTTTAATTAGAGTTTATCTTCCAGCATTGGATAGAAATTTTCCTTTCCAGCTTGCAATCTTTTTTCCTACTTGATCCTTGATCTAGTTGAAAGCTTTCCTTTTCCTCCTTACCACCAACGGTGGTAATCCAAATATTTGACGTGTTACTTTATGACTTGAGCACTAAAAAGGTTCTTGATAGCTTCCTTGGTATCCTTGTCCCTTTCTTTACTGAAAAACAATGATGTTTTTTCCCTGTTTATCCTATGGCCCAAGGCTGTACTTGTAGACACCACATTTTGTACCTGTTAATAAATTTTAGTCCCCGGTCCCAATGATGAGCTTGACATATGTCAACTAAGGGTAATTAAAGAGTTCACAATAGGTTGGAAGTAATTACAACTCAAAAGTGCTCACATCGCTTTGAAATTGATATTGAAAAATGACATTTGCTCACTGTTTTGACTATAACTTTTTATACACAGAGAATTTTTGAGTGAGGTTTGTTTCATTAGAAAGTAGACATCCTGGGCTTCAATTTGAACACAAATTTTACCTAATTTGGACTAATTTTGAGTGAGTTATGATTGTTTTAATTTGGGCCAACTGGGCAGTCCGATTTTCTGGGTTTTAAAACTTCATTTTAAGGGCCCAAAACATAATGCTTTGATGTGAGCCAGCCCATAGACCCTTGGAACGTCCAAAGACAATTAAAAAGCCCTAAAAACCATAATTTTAACTTATAAATACTCATCTTATGCCTCCAATCAAGACCCTAGCTAGAGAGAGTCATTTTTTAGCCTCCATCTTCTCTAAAACCCTAATTCTCTTTTCAAAAACACACACACAGCACCTTTGCACATTTTTTTACAAATTAAAAACCTTTATTTAGTTAGTTCTAAGGTAGAAATTATTTTTCCAATTTGATTTCTCAAAACCTTTTTGAAAACTAATCTTATTCTTGAGTTGTGATTATCAAAAACTATTGTATTCTTTAATTCTCTTGTTCTCTCAACTTAATCTTTGTGTTGTAGACACTGAGGATCAGTTAAATATCAATCAAGTGTGTTTCCATAAGCAATGTGAGTCCCCCTTCATGGCTTTTCCTTGAAATTGGATCTTTTATAACTTGTTCTTGTTGTTCTTAATGGATTTATAGGTTGTGTATTCTATAGAAATATGATTTGATTTTGTTTGGTTTTGATTTGTTGTGTCTTCCCATATTTTGATTAGAGAGTTGAATATTTGGATGTTTTGATGAACATGTTTTGATGTGTTAAGTGTGTTCTTGTTTGTTGTTAAATTCAATGCAAGTTTAGGAATAGATTTTGTTTTGTTTATTTTGGATATTTTTGTTGTTAGTTTAGGTTTTTTTTTTTTTTTTAATATAATTTTATTAGAAGCATGTTAGGTTGTTATTTTCCTTAGTTTTCATTTCTACTTTGTTTCTGTGTTTTTGAGCTTTTGGGTTAGGGTTTCTGGGGGCGTGTTTGTGCATGCATAATTCTGTATGCACATGCAGGCTTCAAGTATGCGTACGCATATAACTAGCCCATGTACGTAGGCTTATTTATGCGCATGCATACTTCAACCCAAAAACCCTAATTTAAGTTTTTCTACTTCTTTTTCTTTATTTCCTTGTGTCATATGCCTCTGTTTTGGCTTCTTTTTAAGTTTTTGAGTCTATGTTCCTCCTTTTAATTGTTTGTTTGCCTTTAATATGTTAGATTAGGGTTTTCTTTTCTTTTCTTGCTTTGATACCATGAACATGCATTCACATGTCGATTCATTGATGCATAGGTGCTGAGATGCAATAAGGTAAGTCATGCATCCACATGAACATGCATTGGATATATATTTAATGATGAGTTGAACATGCTTGGTTGGATGATGTGTTCTTGATGTCTAGAATGCAATCACATGTTTCTTTGATATTGCCATGTCTATGTTTCTGCCTTTGTGATATCTTGTTGTTTGCTGCCTTGGATGAGATGATATGATATGCATTATAGATGTATGTTAGGGTTTTTGGAATGATTGATGCCATGTTTATTACTAGATGTATGCTAGTGTGTGTATGAGTATAGATGACAATATTGAATAGGCGTTTAATGGGATTAAGACGTAAGACACAATGACTGGAACTCTGGAAGTTGACCCACGGGTCAGGTGGGATTGGGTGCTTAACACCTTTCCATTCCCATACCTAAACTCCGAACCCCTACTTTGGTAGTAAGACTAGTCCTTCCACATAAAGGTGCTATATTTATGGTTCCTAAACCTAATATAGGTGGCGACTCCATTAGTCCACAATACCATACTCCTGCAAAACCCTCTAAA
This sequence comes from Quercus tomentella, assembly GCA_028535165.1. Classification (NCBI taxonomy): domain Eukaryota; kingdom Viridiplantae; phylum Streptophyta; class Magnoliopsida; order Fagales; family Fagaceae; genus Quercus; species Quercus tomentella. The sequence continues at coordinate 39,672,138 of JAPQVY010000155.1, forward strand.
TATTATTGCCTTGGTTCAGCTTTATGCTGCAGAAAAGGATACTATCGTCAGCGAAGAACATGTGGGATATTTTAGGGGCTTAAGTGCAAACTGAGACTCCCTTGATATTCTACTGGAGTTCTTTTTTTAACATGGCTAAGAGTCCCTCTACACAAAGAAGGAAGATATATGGGGATAAGGGGTCACCTTAACGAATTCCCCGTGAAGGATGAATCATGCCTTTTGGTTCCCCATTTAGGATCACAGAGTAAGAAACCAATGAAATGCACATCATTATGAGAGCTATCCATCTCTCATGAAAACCCAACTTTCTCATAATTGCTACAATGTAAGGCCATTCTACCTTATCAAATGCTTTACTCATATTAAACTTTATAACCATGAGCCCCTCCTTTCCTTTTCTTCTTTGATTTATATGATTCATGGTTTCAAAAGCCACAAGTACATTGTTTGTGATTAGCCTATCCAACATAAAGGTGCTTTGGGACCACTGATAATGCTTGGCAAGATCTTTTTCAATACGCTGTCCAGCACTTTAGAGATGATTCTGGAGAGGACATTTGTTAGGCTAATTGGGCAGAATTCAGTGATTTTCTAGGGATTCTTGATCTTAAGAATTAAGTATATGTTAGTTTCATTGAGACTCCTAGGCATAGTACCAGAGTTCAGAATATAAAGTATAAATTGAGTAACATCATGACCAACAATAGACCAATATTTTTGGTAAAAGATAGGGGCATACCATTTGGGCCAAGCGATTTCAATGGGTGCATTTGCTTAAGGGCTACCTACACCTCATGAGGGTGGAATTCTCAGAGGAGCTCACCATTCATTTATGGAGTCACTTTACTTTCCATAGCATTTACTACTGGTTCAAAACAGCTAGGCTTGTTAATCTAGAAAATGGTCGAGAAATAGTCAAGAGCTATCTTCTCAATATCCTTTTCATCCTCCCTCAAAACCCCCATGTCATCCTCCAGACCCAAGATTTTGTTTTTTCACTTACATTGGCTTGCCGCTGCAAGAAAAAACTTGGTGTTATGATCTCCCTGTTGAAGCCATAATGTTTTTGACCTTTGTTGCCACATCTCAAACTCACGAGTGAGCAGCTCATTTATTTCCTTTCTAAAGGCTTTTATTTCCTTGGCGTGGTCATGGAGAGTATTTTGAGCTTCAAGATTTTGGAGTCTATTCTGCTTCTCCTTCAGTTGCTTGTTAACATGGCTAAAGTCATGCCGGTTCCACCATTGAAGTTGCTGCTAGCATTCTTTTTATTTTATCTTGGATATGATGGTCACCACTTGAATTGGTCGAGGAGCACCATGCCATTTCAATAATCTTTTTGCCTTCTTTAGTCCACATAGATTCAAAGAGAAAAAGATGCTTCTTCTTCTTTGAAAGCTCAATCACAACTTTACGTTCTTCAATTTGGGGCTCTGCTTGGGGTACAGGATCGAGAGGCAGTGGTCTGATGCTGCCATTGACCTATGGTAGTCCCTTGCTTTTGGGAACATATCCGTCCACCCATAGTTTACCACCATTCTATCTAAGTTGATTAAAGTACATTGGACTACCATTCTACCATTACAACGGACTAGTGAATCCTGAGTCTTGAAGACCACAAACATCTAGGGCATGATGAAAAGCCATCATCTAATCAACATCTCTTTTAACCCATCCATATTTTTTCTTGCTGTGGGTGATTTCATTGAAGTCACCATAGACTAGCTAGGGAAGATTCATACGTGTATTAAAGGCTTCTAGTAAACTCTAGGAAGTATGCCTCTTACTTGCATTAGGGTGCCCGTAGAAACCTGTTACTTTCCAGGCCTTATCCTGCTTAGGATCAATGACAACTGCATTGATGTGAGAGTTTGAGTATGTTTTAACTACAACATCAGTTCCTTCCTTCCATAAAAGAGTTAGGTCTCCACTCTTCCCATCACTTGTAATGACAAGGCCTTGAGTATAGATCTCTTTGGAGTAACTTTACTATTAATGCTAACTTTTGTGTTTGCCAGAAAAACTAGCACGGGAGCTTCTGCCATCACCTCATTGGTAAGGACTTGAATTGACCCAAGGTTTCCGAGCTTCATGAGTACTTTTGCCTAGACATGGCAATACGGGTTAGAAATTTCCGACCCGACCCGAAAAATACCTGACCCGAACCCGAAGTAAAAACGGGTTAACCCGTGACCCGACCCGATTTTTTTCGGGTCAACCTGACCCGACCCAACCCGGATAACCTGTGACCTGACCCGTTAAAAAATTCACTAAAAAAAATTTAAATTATGTCCTGATACTAGGTGCATAAAGCACCAAGTATCAAAACTAGTAATGAATAATATATTATGGATATAAAGTTATAAACAATTAACCAATAAGAAGAGGCAAGAGCTAAGCTTCAGCCTTCAATGCTTGACAGGACTCAAAGGGAGACAACACAACACAACACAACACGTTAAACAAGGCTATCACAACCATTAAAAAAAAAAAATCTCATTCAATGCTTGCTAGCTGTAGTCCATGTCCATTGTCCAAAGCCAAAGCACAAAATGCACAAATGCACAGCACAATACAAACCTGAAAGCTTCCTCACGAGTCACGCCTCAGTTTAGTGTGGAAGCTACATTGTGTACTAAAAGTTGGCTATATAAATTTAAAGGAAATTTAATTTTTTTATAATCATAATTATACAATTTTAATTCTTTATTGATTTGTTTTCATGGTACATTAAGTTATATTAAAATATTGTATTGTAGATGAAGATGTTGACGAAATGGGCCAACTTGAGCTACAATTTGCAAGTATGAATATTTGCAGTGCTGAATCTACTACCAATGTTGAGTAGATTAAGATTGAGGTGTAATTCTTATAAAATATTTACTTATTCTTTTTTATTTAATATGTTATGTTATTTTTAAATCTTTTTTTTTTTTTTTAAGTTTATCTTTCTAAATAATCTAGCTTTACTATTATTTTAAATGCAACAGGAACATGTGTACTTAAGAAGACCGATAACTTGCTACTTTGCTGGCTTACTTGTTTTGTTTGTTTTAAGATCTATCTCTTTTTGAAGATGTAAACTTGTAATTATATGCATTTTGACAGTGAACTATTAACATTAAAGACTTTTTCCATCATGAATTTATGACTATAAATAATTTTTGTCATGCTCAAAACTATTAGAATTGGAAGGATATTAACAAGTGGCATTAAGTGCAATTCATTTGCTTAATTGATTTTATTCATTCTCTCTAAATAGGTTGTCATTGATTTTTTTTTGTAATTGAAAGGAGAAAAAAAAAAAAAAAACTTTTTTGAAAAATACGGGTCAACCCGACTTGACCCGACCCGCAAACCCGATTGACCCGACCCGACCCAACTCGACCCGCCCGTTTTGCCACGTCTACTCTTTGCCTCGACAGTTCCAAGCAAAAGTACTTATGAGGCTTAGTGGGGCTGCACCGCAGCCTTTGCCACACTGCCATCCTTAAAACTTCTTTCTACATAGCTTCCTTCAATTTTTATGTAGGACTTATTACCAGCATGTTTTTTACCCTTCCTATGCTTTGAGTCCAGGATATTTGGATCTATTTCATGGAAAGGCACCAAGCCAGCCCATTTCAATTTATTCCAACTAGCCTCAAGAGTAGCTCTTAGGCCCTTAGTCTCTTTGGCCCTAGCAATGCGCCTCCAATTCCTTGCATTGGGCCCCGATTGCTTTTTGATCCGGCACAAATCATTTTCATAAATCATAGGGGTAGGCCCTTCATCATTTTCATGTTGAGGTTGACTCTCTGAACCTCTCGAAAGTATCATCTAGTGGCTATTCTCGATGCTAACTGGCTCATCCTCACTTGTCACCATTTGACATGGGACTATTGATTTTTCAACTTTCTGCCTTATTCTTGCGTCCGAGGAAATTTCACCCGCAAAAACTTGCGAGGGATTTTTATCGTACTCAGATGCCTTGGCCAATTTTTGAATGGGGAGGCTATGGTGTGACAGGTCTTCTTTTGGTTCTGACTCAAGTGCTTTTCTTGGGGATTCGGGTTGAGAAGTGGGCTGCGCGTAAGGGTTGCCACTAGGCGGCACATGTGGCATGTGAGATTCACTAACCACAATTTCCTACTCTGAGAGCAGTCCCTTATTCTGTGATTGCCCTTAAGGAGCCGCCACACTAGGTTGCCGCTTGGGGATTATGTGGGTACGTCTTTGGGGGTCACCCTGAAGCCAAGGCTATACTGGTATTCCTTCTTTCCTGGCTCAGTTACTCCCAGTAGGGTTTCAAGGCACTCATTTTTACCATGGCCCAACAAACCACAAATGTAGTTCGTATTTGAAGTAGAGTCAGTAGACCCACCCTTAGTCATCTCCTTCTATTCTAACCTTCTTTCCACTTATTACCCTATTTGAGACATCAATCTGTACCCTGACACGAAGATATCTCCCCCACTGGACTCCTGTTTCTGGCACATCAACATTTGTTACCATTCCCAGCTTACCACAAATCTTTAAACTTGTTTCCTTTGTTTTACTTTTCAAAAGGAAATTATGGATTTGGACCCCAAAAAGATGATATCTTGAGTTCAATATCACTTGGAGTCATCTCTCCTTTGAATTCTTGAAGCAGGATTGAGTTCTTTTCGAAACTCCATGGGCACATATCCAAGACCTTCTTTTTGTCTTTTCTATCTCCAAAATCAACAAGGAAATACTCATCTTCAATATTGGATATCTGGAATCCCTTATTAGGTTTCTAAAGCATTCTTAAGTTTTTCCCGAGGGCCTCTATGTTTATACTTTTCTAAGTTAGGTTCATCATCACCAGGAAGTTGCTGCCGATTTCCTTGGCTGCCTTGGTACTCTCTTCCCCCAGTACTATGCCTTCATCTTCTTCTTCTTCTAAGTAGTGACCTTGTTCCATATCGCTTCTAGTTCTATAGCCATAACTATGTACGTAGAAAGGAAGGAAAAAAACTAATCCGAGAGTTCGCACATGAGATTTACTGAAGGTGCGAAAGGGAAAAAGGAGACAAAAACAAGAAAAGAAAAACAAAATGAGAAGGTAAGCCACAAAAGAGAAAAGCCTCATAGGAAGGCTACTAAAGAAACCTTGCACAGAGGCAGGGACTAGACATTGCATCTACGCAAAACGCACTAGGTGCACGAGAGAATGGTGATAGTACCTGAACCAGTGGTGACATCGGCAACACACATACCCGTATCTAAGAAGAAAACGTTTTCCCTCTCAATTTGCTGATAACTCTAACCGGAAACCTCTCCTTTTGGAAGGTGTTGGCAGACCTAACATAATATTTGAGAATCTCCCATGATTGGAGCTGCCTTTTATTAGACTTTAATTGCCTTTAAGGTCTATAGATACCTGAAGGAATATTTACCAATAAAGCGGTAGAGCTTTTGATAGGATAGAAGTGAGTAGTAAGGAAAGGAAAGGAAAAACTATTTCAGAAAGGGGCTAAATGTTATTAAGAATGAGAGAGAATTGTGGCGTATGCGTGATCAAATGGTAGCGTAAGTGAATTTAATTCTCACTTACTATATCCACCAATTTAGTCAAAAGGAATACAAGTGCTACCCAAAAATTTTAAAACATATCCAACATAGTTGAGTTGGAAACCTTTCATTGTTTCTCAATTGTTTCTCATTTGGCCACACTACTAATATAACTTTTTAAACTAATATTAACAATTTGTCACATCAACAAGTGTGAAATATTTTTGTTAAATTTGTTGTGTTTATGGACTCTCTCACCTCTACAAATCTTGTTTTCATAAAGAACAAGACATTGGGAACTTTCTTTTTCGTTAAATAATCCTTGTTCCATTTTTGGACTTTGGAATTAGCTTGTATCTTTGAAGATTTTTAACTTATTTACTTAAGTAGTTAAAAAATTTATTTTTTCTAAGTAAGAATGTAAAGGTATTTTTGTCTGCTTTCAACAAATCCAAAGTCCAAACCAAACACATACCTCAATGATGTGTGTGTTGCTCACAAGTTGGGGTTGTTTTTGCGGTCAATTGAAAAGTCCCAAACCAAATAACTCCAAAACATGAATAATATATGTAGAGTCTGTTCTCTGTAGAGTATAGACTGACTGACACTGAAGTGTGTAGGTGCCTAAAAGAAGCACACGTGCCACGCACGTGTAAAGATCCTTTCCCTTTGATTGGGGATTTTTTTCAAAATAACAATATTTTGCAAACAATTTCGTTAGTTAACATAGTTTCTAAACTATTTAGGAAACTAACATCTCGAGCTTGTTGGAGTCGATTTTGCTGTAGTAACTTGAGCATAACAGACTCGGAGTTCCTTGATCTGGCCCCGTTGAAATCAAGCTCAGGAGACTCAAGTTTCACACAAATTCCATCTCCAGCAAATTCTTCAAGTTTCACATAGAACCCATCTCCAGCAAATTCTTCAAACCCAAACAGCAAAACCCAGGTACGATTGTTCCGATCAAAACCCAAACCCTGCAAACTCAAACCTAAACCCAACAAACACGCCACCACCACTGATCGGAATTCACAAACCCAAAACCAACAATCGCGCCACAACTCATCCCGATTGGAACCCTAAACCAAAACCCAACAAACGCTATTCATACCCACGGAGAAGAGGAGGGGGCCCATACCCACATGTTCTCATCTCAGTGGCGAATTAAGTTTGTCTCTCTTTTTCTCCAATTCTCCTTTTTTTTTTCTTTTTTTTTTTATTTTATTTTTTAATTCCAAGAGTCACTTCGATGTTGGTGCTAAGATCGTGATTTTTGAGTTGGAGAAGAAGAAGGAAGAAGGAAGTTCTTTGGTTTTTCAAAGCAGTAACTCGAGTTTTTAAGACACGATTTGCTAGCGAAATCGAGTCTAACAAACTCGAAATATTAGATTTCTAAATAGTTTGAGAACTGTGTTAACTAATAAAATTGTTTGCGAAATGGTGTTATTTTGAAAAAATAACCCCTATGTTTGTTGTCCTCTTTTAAACTCGAGACATTAGATTTCTAAATAGTTTGAAAACTATGCTAACTAAAGAAACTATTTGCAAAATGGCGTTATTTAGAAAAAAAAAACCCCCAGTGTCTGTTCTCGTCTAGGCCTTCCCTGTCTGTCTAGCTGTTACTCTCTTTTCTCACCATTGCTGTCTCTCTCTCACCATTTCTGTTAGCCTCACTATACATTTCCTCAACTTTCACGTATATACAAATTCAAATTCCACCTAAACTTTTCATCCAAACCCCTACACTTCAATTCAGTTTCAATTTCAATAATTCAATCTCTTTCTCCTCCTTAACTTTCAAAATTTCCCAAAAACCCTTTTTCTCTCAGAGTTAGGGTTAGGGTTTTATTCGTTTCTGTAATGACTTTCACCTCCTCCAATGGCCCACACTTTCTCTTCCTCATACACCTTCAAATTCTTCCTTCTTAGCTTCCTCCTCACCATAAACCCTACCCTCTGCTTCACCAACGATGAATTCTCGATTCTAGGGTTCGATGACCATCTCCTCGATGCCTTTCACGGGGATTACACTCCACCGTCACCGCCTCCACCTCCTCCGCCGCCTCACCCTCCCTCGCTCATTTGCGAGGACGATCTTCACGGTATTGGGTCCCTTAACACCTCCTGTGTCCTCAACTCTAGCTTAATTTTCATTGATGATGTCTATATAGAAGGAAATGGAAGCTTACATATAGGTTCTGGTCTGAATTTGAGTTGTGCTGTGTTTGGTTGCTCAATTACGGTTAATATGAGTGGGGGTTTTAGTTTAGGTAGTAATTCGGTTATAAGCGCCGGGTCGGTGAGGGTGTATTCGTGGAATGCGAGTTTGTTTAAGGGGTCAATGATAAATGTGAGTGCAATGGCGGGTATTCCCCCGGCACAGACTAGTGGCACGCCATCAGGGGTGCAGGGTGCTGGCGGAGGGCATGGTGGGAGGGGTGCTAGTTGCGTATTGGATAACACAAAGCTCCCGGATGATGTGTGGGGTGGTGATGCCTATTCATGGTCATCTTTGGATGCCCCCTCGAGTTATGGGAGTAAGGGCGGGACGACTGTAAAAGAAGAGAATTATGGCGGTGAAGGTGGTGGGAAGATTTGGATTGAGGTGAATACTACGATGGAGGCTAGTGGGGATCTTTTCGCGGATGGAGGCGATGGCGGTGTCAAGGGTGGAGGAGGGTCTGGTGGTAGCATTTTTGTTAAAGCTCAAAGAATGTAATTATCTTTCCCTATTGCAATTTAATTCGAAATAGAAATAATCATCAAATAATGCTTTATGCTTATGCAAATTGTTATATCTAATTGATAATGAATCGTTAAACTACCAGTTTATCATGTCTGATTTATTTTTGTCATTCTTCTTTTTTTGGGAAAAAATTTTATTGGTCACCTTTTTATTGCTTAACATGTGTCATATGTTTCCTTATATTTCCATATGATTTCTGAATGGTTCATTGCTTCTAACAGTGCATAATGTCATAATCTGCTTAATGCTAACATCTCAAGCCAAAGAAAGGCCAGTTCTAATACTACATGATTTAAGGAACAAGGTTTTTAGCTTGAGATATCAGATATTACATTCTTCACCAGATTAAATGAAAATGTTTTAATTACGATGTCATGACCTGGCAACAACTGTACCTTCTCGTAATTGCTAATATAGCCCAAATCGACCTAGCACATGCCACAACACTCCACAATTTGAAGTCACAAAAATCCATACAATCTGGGTCTGGGGTATTACATTCAATGCCTAGTTTTAGAGTTTTAATCAGTATTTTTTCCCATTAGTCAAACTTATTTCAGGACCATCGGATAGATTCCCAGTTGATCCCCACATTCTCATGTTTTGGGGGACCTTATAGCAACTGTATAGAGATGAGTTTAGGGTGAATATTCTATCTATACTACTATTTAAGGGGCTTCCCTTGTTTGAAATCCTCATTTTGTAGTTCAAAAATACCCCTGCACCCAACATTTAAACAGATTCAAAATTGGAGGATAACCCAGTAAAAATACATCTCAAACTCCCACATAAAACATGGCCTACAAAATAGGATCACTTTTTTGTTGGTTTTCAAACTCAACTCTCCCACTTAATCCTCATTTTCTTTTTTCTTTTTTATTTTCTATTTTCCATTATCAAGACTTATCTGTTTCTTTTGTCCCTTTTATTTCACTGTTTCCTAACTCTAATCGCACTTTTTTTTTTTTTTTTTCAAACCTCTTCTTCTTTATTTTTGAAATTTAAAAAAAAAAAAAAAAAAACTCCTAATATAAAACTACTACTATAACCTCTCATTCATATCCTTAAATTTAGGTACTACCATATATTCTTTTTTCCCCTGAATGTCAAGCCAGTTGCCAAAACAAAAACATAAATAAATGCCCTCTCTCCCTCCCTTTCTTTTTCACTGAGACATAAGCAGAGGTAATTTTCTTAATACTCTTCTTTTTTTAATGTTTTCTTGCTAGTATGTTTGTATGTGTGTCTTTATTTTATACAAGTTTATAATTCCGAAAAGATTTTCCTCTAACTCTCTTTAGGCGTTCAAACTTGAAACACTCTTCTATACTAGAACTGGTTTATATTTCAATTGTTCACTTTGTATATAGAAACGCAATTTTTTTATTTATTATTATTTATTTTTAAATTTTAAAAACTAGCCTCTGAACATTTCAGAGGCTAGTTATTTATAATTGGCTTAGAAACATCCTCAACTAATAATAACCCTCTGTGAAGAACAGGACTGGAAGTGGCAGGATAAGCGCCACTGGGGGTAATGGATTTGCTGGAGGTGGAGGTGGAAGAGTATCCATCCATGTTTTCAGCAGGCATGATGATACACAAATCTTTATTTATGGTGAGACTCAGATTATTTCACTATATATTTTTATCACTATATATTTTTATCTTTAAATAAATGCCTCATAAAACTTCATTTTGGGTCATTTGGTGAAAAACTTATATTTGAAACAAGCTTTTGAACTTTCCAATTTTTGTATATTATTACTGGTATATGTGCTTTGATATACTGTTTCAGCACATTATCGTTTTAAAAAATATGTTAAGTGATTCAAGAAAAGAAAAAAGAAGAAGAGATTAGTGGGGGAGAGAGGAGGAGGAGATGGTGTGGTATGAAGTTTTTTTTTTTTTTTTTGGGGGGGGGTGGGGGGTGTGGGTGTTGGCTTATGACTAGAAAGGTAGTCATACCTAGTGCATAAAGCTCCTACTTGTCCCACTTTTTTTTTATGGGAGAGGTTGAAGAAAGGTAGAGTATGCCTGAAAATTTTCTCTTCTTTAAATGAACTTCTAGGTTGTGATAAACTTATACCATCAAGTTAGTCAAAGGCAAAAGGCAATCTTAAGGCACCAAGACTTGGTATCACCCTAGGCTTGAGGTGATGAAAAGACACTCACCTAAGTGATGCGAGCTGCCAAATTCTAAATCTAGTTATCATACATATAACAAACTCAAATCACATGTTTCCTATTAGACATGATTGGAATTTTTCAAACTGGTAGGAGGCTTTATTAATTAATCTTTTAGCTTTGATAGTTTCTCTACGTGTGTGTGTGTGTGTATATTTCATATATAAGCTTGTTATAAAGTTCAAAAAATACACACACAGCAACTATCAGAGCTAAAAGATTATGATTGAAATTTTAAAAATAAAATCCAATTCTAAATTCGAGAAGAGAGAGACCCACTGACTTGAATCATATTTTAAAACTACTCTTTTTGCCGAATTACAAAATACCCTCTCTTTTTTTGCTGAATTTATTGAGGCTCTCGCCTCCAGCACCTTATAGGTTGTTTTAGGCACTCACCTAGGCCCTTAAGCAAGCTCTTCACTAAAGGTGCCTTGCCTTAGGGCTTCTGAGGCATTTCAGTGGCATCTCACCCGAGCGGCCGACTTGCCTTTGACTGCAGTGCATAGCAGAAAGCTTTAACTATATATCCAAAAGGGTGGTTTGATAAATCCTGATAGTGGGCAGAGAATGCATGAATCAAGTATGCCATATGAACAAAAAAGATGGTCGGTATACATCTCAAGGAGAATTCTACAAGAGAAATCTTTAATTCAAAATTTAAAATTTTAAAGAAAGATAATGTGCAGTTTTTTTTCAAGCCTGTGCAAGAGAATACTACTTGGTGGATGGAAGGTATACATCTTTGTTTAATTGATCTTTTTTGGTTCCTAATACTAATTAGGGGTTCATTTATTGACTAATCTGACTGTTTGATTTGACAGATCAAGTGGCAAATAGGTTTAAGCCTGGAGTATTTGGTCTGTTGGTTGGTGGTTGAATTATAAATTCTTAGCTTTCTAGTGCCTCTATTTCCTAATTTTTGTTTTAATTAGAGCTGATTACTTTGTTTTCTATCAGTTTGCATGGTTTTTGCCCATGAAAAAGGGTTGACTCAAATATTATTGAGTTTGATAAAAATATTTGCAGTTAATTAGTTGCCTTTTTGTGTTCATATCCCGGCAGAGGAACATTTTGTTTACTATTTTATTTATCAAAAAAAAAATAGTTGCCTTTTTGCTGCAAGTTTTAGAGATATTGACCTTGTTGCCTTTTTTCCCAATAATTTAGGAGGAGCTTTGTCACCATATAGGTTGCGATACTAATGTAGGACAAACTAGGAAAAATCCCGGCGTGTATTGAACCAACAAAGGCCAATGTGCCTATTGCTCAAACACTCAATTTTATTAATCAACTCATTCTATCACTGTAGCGGCTAGATTGGAAAGTATTCAGAGGAATTTCCTTTGGGGATCTTCTGTGGGGTGCTTCAAATATCCTTTGGTGGCTTGGGATAAGGTGTGTTTACCCGTTGAGATGGGTGGTTTGGGGATAAGAAATGTGGCGCCATTTAATCAAGCTCTATTAGGGAAATGGCTATGGAGATATGGTCATGAAGTTACCCATCTATGGCGGCGTGTTATCTCCTCAAAATATGGCGAGGGTCAAGGGGGGTGGAGTACTAATGTTTGCAGGAGGTCTCATGGGTGTGGCCTATGGAAAAGCATTAATGAAAGATGGGAGAGCTTTTCTAAGCATCTGTCTTTTGTAGTGGGTGAAGGTACTCATATCCGCTTTTGGCATGATAGGTGGATTGGTGACACTACTCTAAAAGATCTCTATCCTGAGCTCTATGTGTGTTTAGCGGTCAAGGATGCTTGTATCTCTGAGGTTTTGTGGATTCCTGAAGGGGGTACTGTTAGAGTGTGGAATTTAACGTTTTATAGAGCTTTTGAAGATTGGGAGTTGGATGCATCATATTCTCTACTTCAGCTCATCCAATCTTGTATTCCTCAGGGTACTAGGAGTGATTCCCTTTACTGGCAACTTAAAGGGGATGGTAAGTTTGACACTCGGTCTTACTACCTTGCAATCCGAGGTGCTTTGATTTCTTTGTTTCCTTGGAAGGGGGTTTGGAAACCAAAGATTCCTAAGCGCGTGGCGTTCTTTCTGTGGACTGCTACGCATGGTCAGACCCTCACTCTGAATAATCTAATGCTTAAGGGTTGCTCATTGGCTAATAGGTGTTGTTTGTGTTGCTGTAATAGGGAGTCGGTAAATCACCTTCTTCTTCATTGTCCTGTGACCCATTCCCTTTGGACTTTTATGCTTCAGGCCTTTGGTATTCTTTGGGTTATGCCAGGTTCGGTGGCAGGTTTGTTATCTTGCTGGTATCAATGGCATGGGAAGCATAACTCAGACATTTGGAACTTGGTTCCAGGGTGCTTAATGTGGATTGTGTGGTTGGAACGAAATCGTCGATCCTTTGAGGACAAAGAGAAGACGTTGGATGAGTTAAAGCTTTTATGCCATCGTAGTCTTTTGGAGTGGTCTCGTTGTTCGGGTTTTACTGATTGTTCTTCTCTCTCTGAGTTTTTGTCCTCCCTTAGCTTAGTTTCCTGATTTCCCTTGTTGTTCATCATCATGAACTTCTTGTATTTATCTTTTTTCTATCATTTATAAAAGTTCTATGCTTACCTATCAAAAAAAACTTTTGAATACATTGAGCACAATATATATAAAGGACGCCTACTAGTAGTAATAGGATTCCTACTAGTATTAGGACTACTAATAAAACCTAATAATGAAACTTGGACCCAAAGAAAATAAACCTAAAATACTTAGAATATTCGAGAAGATCCTAGACTCAACTAAATTAAAAAAAATACCCTTAATTCGCAGGAATTGCAGAGATTACAGCTTTGCCCCTGAATATAAAATTGACCATAACTGATAAAATAAAAACCCAAATTAAAATCTGTTTTAACCCTAAAAGACTCATACTTAGACCATTAAAATGACATGACTTTCAATTCAATTGGACTTCACATGAGGACCCAATAAAATAATTCTTGAATAGGCAAATTTGCAAAGAAATAGCATATTAATCTTCCATGACTTCATAAATAACCATAATTATGTTATCTCATGCTTGTCATTTTGTTTGCAGGGGGAAGGAGTTTAGGCTGTCCTGATAATTCAGGTGCTGCAGGGACATATTATGATGCTGTTCCTCGGAGTCTCGTTGTCAGCAATTACAATAGGTCCACAACAACTGACACACTTCTGTTAGAGTTTCCTAAACAGCCACTTTGGACAAATGTTTACATTGAAAATCATGCAAAGGCTTTGGTCCCTTTGTTCTGGAGCCGTGTTCAGGTCATTGAAGAACTAACATCTAGTGGCCCTATTTGAATGTATTCTGTGTTTAATTCCTTTATAGGTGATGATTGTTTTATGCTGAGACAAAGATGATTCTTTTACCAGACAATATCCTAACTATGCATTTACATGTCAACATCACCCATTACACAAATTACATTAATGGCTCAATTTGAGAATACTGAATGATAAACTTAGCATGGTAGCTTGAGGTGGTTGTCAAAAACTTATCATTGGATAATAAATATATTCTAGTATTTGTAACAATTTTTCTTGTTTATGCATCTTCCATATATCCAGATTATAACACTCTGTTATACTCGAATTTGAGTGCTCAACAAAGTATGTTGCTGCACATGACTTCCTTATAGCTGGTATAGTTGTTGGGGTTGTAACATTATTGTTTTGCTTCTTCTCAAAGAAAGATGCTCATGTCAATAAGCAAATAGTTTCAGAGAACTCTTTTTAGGAGTCAGTGTGTGGAATAGAGAGAGAATTTAATTTTGATTAATGCCATAGGAACATTGTGAAAAGTTTAAAAGAGTTTCTATGCAAACTATGAAGTAGAAGTCAGTAGGCCAAAACTCCTTATTAAATATATATATATATATATATCTCTCTCTCTCAAGCAAACTATGTCATCCATAGTTGATAGTTTTTTGTTAATTGGTTTGTCACTGTTTGAACTAAGTAGTCATGGTCGATGGGTTTATTTTATTTAAAATTAATAATGCATTTTACAGGTTCGTGGACAAATTCATTTATCATGTGGTGCAGTTTTGACCTTTGGGCTTGCACATTTTGCTACATCAGAGTTTGAGTTAATGGCTGAAGAGCTTTTAATGAGTGACTCTACTGTGAAGGCGAGTGAGAAGCATTTTGTTTTTTTTGCTTGTTTTTTTTATAATTTTGATTTTAGATTCAAGAATTTCCTTTTAGTGATAAGATGCCCCCTTGCATTCTTTTTTTCAATAGGAAAAGCCCACTTTAGAATAATTATTTGACATGCTGTGGTGGTGTATTTTATCTGCCTGCTGAATGATATAACCTTCGTAAGGCATATTTATCTGAACTTCATTTTTATTACATTGCCTCTATTGCCATAAGGAATAGTTTCAATCTTTTCACATCCACCCATATTCTTTTGTTAAATGTTTATCATGGATTATTGGTTAGATATGCTGATCTTCATGTTACATACAATTATATTTAGATATATGGAGCTCTTCGTATGTCTGTCAAAATGCATTTGATGTGGAATTCCAAAATGCTTATAGATGGTGGTAGCGATTCACTCGTGGCAACATCATTACTTGAGGCCAGCAATTTAGTAGTTCTCAAGGTACTTAATTTTCAATATTTTCCCATTACCTAACCACCCTTCATGTTGCTTTCACGTACGAGATTATGTTTCCATATTTCGTTGTCAGGAATCCTCTGTGATACATTCTAATGCAAATCTGGGAGTTCATGGACAAGGTTTTTTGAATTTGTCTGGACCAGGAAATCTGATTCAAGCACAACGGCTGATTTTATCATTATTTTATAGTGTCAAAGTAAGGTTTAGTTCCTTCATGTATTTTTTATTAACAACTTTCTTTGGAACTGTACTACAGGTTTATGAGAAAAAGTCATGGGTTAGGTTAATTTAGGAAACAATTATTGCAACAACATATAAAAAGCCAATGAGCTCTGGTTGAAATGACACCTGCTCCCTTTGTAAGAGCAAGGTGGATGGTGAGGTCATGGGTTCAAAACCCACATGCGCATGGTATTTCCTGAAAAAAGTGTATGTATATATATTCACATCTCCAAGTTGAGGGAATGAAAAAAGGTAGAGGAAGACCAAAAATCACATTAGTAGAAGTAATAAAAAAGTATATGTCAATTATAGGAGTAACAGAGAGTATGACTTTAGATAGAGTAGAATGAAGGAAAAGAATACATATGGCCAACCCTAACTAATTTGTCAAGAATCCATAGCCGACCCAAATTTTGGAACTAAGAATATTCACTCGTGCAAAAATTTCTGTCAATTTTAGCACAAGAACCTACTTTTTCTATTTTACATACTTTTCAAATCAGCCCACATCAGATTATCTATTTTACACTACATTTTGTTAAAATATCAAATTTTCTTGATTTTTAAATTGGATCTCTTTCTTCAGACAACCACCACCATCCACTCTATTCCGTCATCCTCAAGATATGTAAAGAAAGAATAAACAACTAAATGCAAAATGAATAGTGTCAGTGTAAATTTACATGGTTATTGTAGCAAACTTGTAAATTTTCACAATTATATACGGACTAATGTGGGTTGTTTTTAGTCAAAATTGTGTAAATTCTACACCTTTTTTCTATTATACACAAACTGATGTGAATGCTCTAAGGCTTTTTTTTATTGTTATATGTATTTTTTCTATTTGATTCTTTCTCCAATATGCTCTTATGGTGTTTCTTGTTGTGAATTCTGAATTTTTAGTATTTTGCTACTATATTCGCATGGCATGGCAATTAAATCTACTGCGTAGCTTTACCATTTGCTCATGTGGTGATCCTATCTTTATAACATGAAGGTTGGACCTGGATCTGTTTTGCGAGGTCCCCTGGAGAATGGAAGTATTAATGATTCGTAAGTGATAATTATATAGTCCATAATGCTTCCATTACTTATTCAGTTTAATATTCATTCTTTTGGATTTAACATTTTGTTTTAAAAATCATTCTTCTGGATTTGATAGGACGCCGAAGCTCTACTGTGAACTTGCAGATTGCCCCATGGAACTGCTTCATCCTCCAGAGGACTGTAATGTGAACTCTACGTTGCCCTTCACTCTTCAGGTGTTCCATTAGCCAGATTGAGCACTAAGTACTTATCTGGTCATATTAGTGAATGGCTCAAGCTATTAATTGGAGATTGGCCTTTGTATATCTCAAAATTGATTGGATTGGCTTTCTGCTGCAGATTTGTAGGGTTGAAGATATCATTGTTGAAGGCATTGTAACAGGATCTGTTGTTCATTTCCACTGGGTTAGAACTGTGGTTGTGCACTCTTCTGGAGCAATTAGTGCATCTGGGCTGGGTATGACCTTTGCCTCTTTTGTTAAAAATTCACACAATAATAACCAACCAATTTATGGAGTTTTCAATTCATAAACAGAATATCTTTCTTTGGAAACATATTTTTCATTCTGCCATTTATTACATTGTTAAATTCATGTTTCATAGTTAACTGAACCACACATCTCTAAGTTGCATCCTGTTGTATGGATTCTTTTTGCTTTATTGGTTCTATGCAGGCTGCGTTGGTGGAGTGGGCAAAGGAAGAATTACTGAAATTGGTCTTGGTGGTGGCGGTGGACATGGTGGCAGAGGGGGTGATGGGTATTATAATGGCAGTTTTATTGATGGTGGCAGTGCCTATGGAGATGCTGATTTACCTTGTGAGCTTGGTAGCGGTAGTGGAAATGATAGCCTTGCTGGTGCAACTGCTGGTGGTGGTATTATCAGTAAGTCTTTGAATGTGTTTAGTTAGTATTTTTTTCCCTCAATTATGTTGTGTACTCTAGATGAGACTAAAGCAATGCGATCTTAGGTGCCATTAAAGGTACGAAGCTGAGACATTAAGCATATTATTCCCTCCATCCCAATTTTAATGTCTCGGTTTCTCTCTTTTGAGACATTTCAAAATACATATATAATTTCTTCAATTTCCTGTATTTTCCTTACTTTTTTTTAAAGAAAAAAAAATTCTTTAAAAATCGTGTTATAACTAATATAAAATAAATGGCACTTTTAGAAAGAGCACTATGTTTTTACTTCTCAAAAAAAAATAGTAGTCATGCCATTTCAAACCCATAAATATAAATATGAAGGGAAAGAGTAATATGTCTTATTCATTCTTTACTCACATATAAGGCTGCCTGAGGAGCTTGAATCCCAACGTGATCACTCGTTTAAGCCTCATTCATGAGGCATAGTTTTCATGTTGCAAACCTTTCCTTATATCCGAAACTAGCTGAAGGCTCACATGTTCTACGTTAACTGCCTGTTGAAATCAACAAAACGGAAAAGATCTACAAGCACTACCTTACCAATTATTGAAAGCCTCCCACTCCTTGTCTTGAATAGTGTGAACAGGAACAATACTTGTAGTGAAAATGTTGAAGATCAACTTGCCACTTGTGGGCTTAGTGTAAAGGAGAATGCTGTTTCTCTCAACTAAATAAGTTTCTAGTACCCAAAACACCTCATGAAGTGAAGCAGACTACAAAACATGCATGCAGGAAATGCTTTATTTTTTTAGATGAATAATAATTTTATTGACTTAAAAAGAGACACCACCCAGCACATGGGAAATGTATCAAAGGTGCAATACAATCAACAAAGATTACAGTAATAAAGAAAATCTATCAAACTAGAGGAGTGACTACTCGAAGAAGCCATCCAATCATACGAAAGGCATAGTAAAATAAACTTCACTTCCAGCGTAGATCGTTCCAAGCCTTTGAATGTCCATCTATTCCATTCTTTCTAAAGAATCCACATGAGGCCTAAAGGAATAGCATTCCAAATCTCTCCATTACAGCGTCTAGCATATTGACCCTTCCAACAAGCCAGTAGCTCCACAACCCTTTGTGGCATAGCCCTTTGATCCACTGATGCTTGCTTACACATACAGCACCAATCCACTAGGATCTTGCCCAAGGCAGCAGTCCAAGCTAAAAAAAAAAGAAGCTACTTTGGCAGGGACTTTAACCTTCCAAATACTCTTCCAAGGAAAAGGAAGCGCATTTCCACATGTGGCACTCTTTGGTAAGACATTACTTCAAAAAACTTACTCTTAGTAGTTACCCAATAATTCGTATCCTCAACACCCCTTCGTACCTTTGTGGTATAAATCTGACAGAAAAAGATCTGCCAGGATGCCCATCTCCCAATCATGTAGAGCTCTCTATTAAAAGTAACATCCCATTGCGTCCAACCTTTCCTCCAGCTTAATAATTCCACAACAGCAACATCCTTCTTTTGAGCAAGAGTATATAAACCAGGAAATACCTCTTTAAGCGTTCACCAATCCTGCCAAAAGCGAACATTGGCACCATATTCCCCTCAAATTTGATTAAACCATAAAATTGATCCCATCCCTTCCTAATATGCTTCCACATGAACCATGAGCAGCAACATCCTTCTTTTGAGCAAGAGTATATAAACCAGGAATTATCTCTTTAAGCGTTCACCACGCCACCAATCCTGCCAAAAGTGAAGATTGGCACCATATTCCACTCAAATTTCTTTTGGCATATTCTGTGATTCATGTTAGTATAGAGAGTTTTTTTTTTTTTTTTGAAAGAAAGAAAAAAGGACTATATACATATGCACACTCTGTATTTTAAGTGGCAGAGGGATTCTATGTGGTTGACGCTTTAGTAGGAGAACTAATGGACAATACATGTTTCTGAGTTTTTTTTTTAGCTGGTATCCACATTCTGATACTAAATAAACAGTCCTGTCATCAAATTTTCCAGTACCTACTAAGACCAATGATCTTTTATTTTTTACTTTTTATTTTTCCCTGATCTTGATTGTCTTGGCCAAGTTATATTATGTTTTTTATGATTTTTTTCTCTGATGGATACTCATAATTTTATAAATTTGGTCTTGTAAACAGTCATGGGTTCAATAGAGCACTCATTGTCAAGTTTGTCTCTCGATGGTTCACTTAGAGCTGATGGAGAAACCTTTGGAGAAGATGGTAGGACTATGTCAAGCATAGGACCTGGGGGTGGATCAGGTGGAACTATTCTTTTGTTTGTTCGTTCATTGGCACTTGGTGGTGGTTCTTTTATCTCAACTGGCGGAGGACATGGTAGTAAGAGTGGTGGTGGTGGCGGCGGTGGTGGACGAATTCACTTCCATTGGTCAGATATACCAGTCGGGGATGCATATCTACCCATAGCAAGTGTGAAGGGGAGCATTTATACCGGGTTTGTACATCTTTGTCAGTACCATACAATATATCTATGATGATTAGGTTGTCCAAATTTACTGTCATCTTGGTCTAAATTAGTCTCTTACATAGTGTTAATGTCTTCTGTGATGGCTCTGTTACTTCCTGATGTTTCCAATGGAGCTGACCAGGGAATCCCCCTCACCCACTTAAAATGTATCAGAAAAAAATTTGCTTCTCCACATAAAAGTACTCAACATAAATTTTGTTCAGAGGGGGTGGGTGGGGGTTCAAAACATTGAGTGATTAGGTTACAACTTATGAAAGAGAAGGCCAATCATTTCTTGGTTTCCCATAACTAAATCTGAATGCTTTGTCGACATTGTGATGATCTGGTTTTCTCTTCAGTATTACCACCATTTTGGTCTTTGTGAAATCAAGCAGGCTTTGAGACCCTTTTTTTCCCCTTTCTCCCTAATTGCAGGGGAGGAGTTGGTAGAGGTCAGGGCCGTGCTGGGGAAAACGGTACAGTCACTGGGAAGGCCTGCCCAAAAGGGCTTTATGGTACCTTTTGTGAGGTAGATTTTTCATCAACATATCATTTGATTTCTGGACTTCTTTTAAGGTCTATGTGGTATTAGAAATGTATAATGTTTAACATGGAGTTAAAATGCATTTATAATTGATGTTTAGTGTAGTTGGCATAGCTTCAAAACTGTAGTTGACTTCCTAGTTTGGTTGGTTTGAATTATTTACTGCATATACTTTTCAAATTGTAGCTAGATCCTTAAGTATCAGTTTGTTGGTGAGATAGTTCACTTCACCAGTTCACCTTCATGATAATTTTATGAAGTTGCTTATTTTTTATTTATTTATATGTGCTTGTGTTTACTGTATGAATAATTGTGCTTCAGGAATGCCCTGTTGGCACGTTTAAGAATGTCAGCGGGTCTGATAGAGCCTTTTGTCATGATTGCCCATCACATGAGCTTCCACATCGTGGCATATATATTACTGTTCGAGGTACCTCTAATAATTAACTGCTACTCACTTCTGGGCAACAGGACATTACATTGCTGCAAGCTTTATTTTGAACTTTTTCTTTTTCCAAATATTTCTTTTCCGAGATTTGGAGACTCATTGAGTGGTGATAAAAGCGGGTTTTCCTTTCTTCTTCTCCTTTATTTATATATTTAATTTAAATTCTACCATGGATGGTCAAAGTCTTGTCAGACAATAATAAACCATAAAGACCTCTCCTCTCTCTGGGTTACTTAGTTCTTAAATCTCATTCCAATCCCTTTAACAGGTGGTGTTACTAAGACTCCTTGTCCATACAAGTGCATCTCTGACAGATATCACATGCCGCATTGTTATACAGCACTTGAAGAGTTGGTGTACACTTTTGGTGGTCCGTGGTTATTCGGCCTTATTCTCTTGGGTATCCTCATCCTGTTAGCTCTAGTGCTTAGTGTTGCTCGGATGAAATTTGTTGGTGGGGATGAATTACCAGCCCTTGTTCCTGCTCGACCTGGCTCTCGAATTGACAATTCCTTCCCTTTCCTAGAGTCATTAAATGAGGTCCATGTCCAATTTCTTCCTTTTGCTATTCATGCTTTCTCATCTGACATATTGATAGTAATGCACCAACTTAAAAGGCCTGCTTTGGTTTGCTACTTATTGTTCTGAAGTTGATCATTTGGATTTCAGGTTTTGGAAACAAATAGAACAGAGGAATCACAAGGTCATGTGCACAGAATGTATTTCATGGGGCCAAATACTTTCAAGGAACCTTGGCATCTACCTCACTTTCCTCCTGAACAAGTAAAAGAGATTGTGTAAGTTCTTTATCTCTCTCTGGTGTATGAATTGATGGTTAGATGTCTGCTGCACTAATAATGCTGTCTAATATTTTGTTATAATAATAAAGCTATTTATTTCATTGTCATGGCAGTTATGAGGATGCGTTCAATAGATTTGTGGATGAGATCAATGGCTTAGCTGCTTATCAGTGGTGGGAAGGATCAGTTTACAGCATTCTCTCTCTTCTTGCATATCCACTTGCATGGTCATGGCTACAGCAGTGTCGAAAGAAGAAATTACAGCGTCTTCGTGAATTTGTTCGATCAGAATATGATCATGCCTGCCTACGATCTTGCCGTTCACGTGCTCTCTATGAAGGGCTTAAGGTTAATATCTTTACAAAATATATTCCCAAATTTTCTTCCCTATCTTTAAAATTATGGGTTTCTTTGGAGTTAGTGGGTTTGAGGATGTTAATAACATAGATCTAGAGGCTCTATAACTTATGCAATCTATTGTCTTGTAACGTGCAACATTATTCCTAGTCTTCAGGTTTTTAAAACCTTGTGGGGAAAACATGTGTTGGGTTTGTTAACTAAACCCTAACACATAAAATATTATTTATATATAAAGGATTACAGGGATATTACTGTTTTCCCCTAGCTTATACCCATAATACTCCCCCTCAAGCTGGAGAGTATATATCATACAATCCTATCTTGTTACATAATAAACTCAATTGAGCCTTACATAAAGCTTTGATAAACATATCAGCAATTTGGACTCTTGTAGAAACATATGGAGTAACAATTACACCATCTTCTACTTTCTACTTTTTGTCGAGTAATATGACAATCTACTTCTATATGTTTGGTTCACTCATGGAACACATGATTGGAGGCAATGTGAATTGCTGCTTGATTATCACAATGCATAGTCATAGGCACCTTCATAACAGATTTTAATTCCTCAAGTAAATGCTTAATTCACATAAGCTCACATGATGTGTGTGTCATGGCTATATACTCAATCTCTATGCTAGATTTGGCTGCAACAATTTGTTTATTACTTTTCTAGGTAATCAAGCTTCCTCCCAGAAAAGTGCAATACCCAGTAGTGGATTTTCTATTTGAGTGATCCTGCTCAATCAGCGTCAGTAAAGGATTCTAGCCGTAGGTGACCATTAGCTTTATTCAAAAGATCACCACCTGGATGTGCTTTAAGATACCTTAGAATTCGAATAACTGCCTCCCAATGTGGAAGGCGAGGATCTTTACTAACTGCAAATGATATATCTAGGCGAGTAATTGTCAGATAATTTAGTTTATCAACCAGACGATGATATCTCTTAGGATTAGATAACAGGTCCCTCTGATGTTCATACTATTTGACATTAGGATCCACATGAGTCTCCATTAGATTAAATCCTAACAAGGCAGTTTCTTCCAAAATATCCAACACATACTTTCTTTGTGATAAACTGATGTCTTCTTTAGATCGTGCTATCTCAATACCCAAGAAATAACGAATTTTTCTAGCTCCTTAGTTCGAAAGGAATTTTGAAGGTATCTCTTCAAATCATCAATACCCTTGTCATCACTAGTGATTATAATATCAACCTACACTATCAACAAAATCTTTCCTCTTGCAGAGGTATGAGAAAACACAGAGTGATCAGATTGGCAATGTCACAATCCAAACTTTAACACTACTTCACTGAATTTACCAGCTCTAGGAGATTGTTTAAGACCAAAGATGGCCTTATGCAACTTACACACTTTTCTAGACTCCCCCCAAGCAACAAACTCAAGTGTTTGCTTCATATACACCTCTTCCTTCAAATCTCCATTCAAGAAGGCATTTTTAACGTCTAACTGAAGTAGTGGCCAGCCCAAATTAGCAACTAAGGAGATCAAAATCCTAGCAGAAGAAATTTTAGCAACAGTAGAGAATGTCTTTGAATAGTTGACTCTGTATGTTTGGTTATACCCTTTGGCATCCAAGCGAGTCTTCAAACACTCAATAGAACCATCAAGCAAGTATTTTACAATATACACCCAACGACAACTAACAATTGTTTTTAAGTTTTTCCTAGAGGACTAGTAACTAAATCCCAAGAAGCATTTTGAGACAAGGCAGACATTTCTGCTTCCATTGTAGACTTCCAACCAGGGATGGACAACTTAGGAACAACAATAGAATTCAAGGACGTGGTAAAAGCAGGGAGAGATGAAGACAATTGGCCTAAGAGACAAACTGAAAGATAGGATGAGAGGTACAAGTACGTTAACCTATGCGTAGAGCAATTGGAAGAGAGTTAGGGTTAGGAGGTGGATCACTAAGTAGGGAAGAAGTCTCAGTTGGAGGTTTTTGCTGACGATGGTACACCTAGAGTGATTTATGAGGAAAAGATTTGGTAGGAGACAACAAGTGGTAAGCGAGGAAGACAAGTAAGAGAACTTTCACTACCAACCGAATGAGAGAAATAGGATTGAGACTCATTAAAGGTGACATCAACACTAATGAAATGATGACGAAGAGTTGATGAGTAATATTGGCATCCCTTCTAAGCATGAGAGTACCCCAAGAAAAACACATTTAATTGAACGAGGATCATGTTTGTCACTCCCTGACCTAAGATATGAACATAGCACACAACCAAAGATCTTAGGAGGTAGATGAAATAAAGGTGCATTAGGAGATAGTACAATATAAGGGATCTGACCACCAAATAGTAGATGGCATGCGATAAATCAGGTGACAGACAGTTAATCAATGGCCTAGTTGTTAGATTTGTGCCAGTGGACTCTCTTCTATTGGTCTCGGTGTTGGGGTCTTTCGGATTGTTCTACTATTATTGATTTTCTTTTGTCTCTTAGAATAGGATTTTGATTCCTTTATTTCTTTTTGTTGCTATGTTGTTCTTTGTTCACTACCGTGAACTCTGTGTATCTTTTATTCTTTTCTATTAATAATATTACTTTCTTACCAATCAAAAAAAAAAAAAAAAAAAAGATTTGAGAACACACCTATGAAACAATAGGACACGGGTGACCTCTAACCTCTAACAAATGATGCATTTTGCATTTAGCAGCGCCATTTTTTTGTGGAGTATGGGGGCATGAAGATTGGTGAATCATGTCATGATCATCAAAAAATTGAGACAAAGATGTATGAAAATGTTCACGGATCGAAAAATACAAAGTGAAGCATTAAATTGAGTCTTTATTTCCATAAATAAAGTTTTTGAAAAATTGAGCACAATTCAGACAAACCTTTCTTTCATAAGATAAAGATAGGTGACCCTAGAATAATCATCAACAAAAATGACAAAATATCTAAATCCCAATAATGAAAGAGTGTTTAAAGGACCCCAAATATCAAAATGAACTAAATGAAAAGTACTATTGACACAACTCTCATGCCTAGAGACAAAAGGCACCCTAGGTGTTTACCCAATAGACATGCTTCACATTGTAAGGACTCAATTTGATGACACGATGGGACTAACAACTTCAAATTCTAGAGAGATGGATGACCCTAGAGAGATGGATGACCAAGGTGACAATGATGCTGAAAAGGTGAGATAGACAAGTGAGAAGCTACTTAACTGGAAGAACCACGCTGATCTAGGTAATAGAGTCCACCAGCTTCATGCCTTCCACCAAGAATCTTCCTCGCCTTGAGATCCTGAAAGATACAATGAGTGGATAAAAAAATGCCAAGGAAATTCAAAAGTTTAGTAAGCTTACTAATCGACATAATATTAAAAGGAAAATCAAGAATATATAACAGAAGAGAGACAAAGATTAGGATTGAGATTGGCAGTGCCCAAGCCTAAAACTATAGTGGTTAAGCTATCTGACAAAGTAACATTGGAAAAATTGCTAGAGTGCTCAAGGTCAGAGAGTAAACTTGAGGTACCTGTCATATGATTAGTAGCACCTGAGTCAATGACCCAAGGGTCCTGAGTGTCATGATAAGCAATGGAAGTACCTTGTTGAGCCAAAGTAGTTGTAGAGCTTGGCCCAATAGAATTAGAATGCATAGACAGGAGGCAATTGTACTCTTCTTCTAGGATAGATGTCGGTGGAAGTGATTGTGAAGTCAGTTCTTCAGCCTGAAAACTAGCTTGGTGAGCCGAGGGTTTACTATACAACTCTCAACATAAGTCTATCATATGATTCTCACCATGACAATAAGTGCACTTACGAAGGTCACATCTTCTTCCATGACCCCCTTGTTCACGACCTCCATGGCCTCGATCTCCATGACCACCTCTATTACTCCCCATAGAAGTGGCAAAAGCAGATATATCACTAGAAGGTAATGTATCAGTACTAGAGAAAGGGAATGTAGCAGTACTAGAGTAAGATAATGTGGTCTGTCTAAGTCTACCAAAAACTTCACTCAAGGTCAAGGAAGGGAGGTCCTTACTAGCCAAAATTTGTGATTTCACCAGATCCAAAATTTTAGGTATAAGCCAGAGAGGAAGCGAGCAACATGCATATAATCTCGTTGTTTTTTCATAGTTTTAACATTAGAGGAGATGGGTTGATAAATATTAAGTTCTTGACATATACCCTTAAACTTGTTATGATAGTCTTCCAAAGACGAATCACTAAGAGTCATGGAGAGATAAGCTTGATGAAGATCATAAATTCGCTTCAAACTTTTAACACCAGAGTAAAGTTCCTTGGCCTGTTCTCAAAGAAGTTTAGCAGTTGGTAAGAAAACAAAACTTCAACTGATCTTAGACTCCAATGTTATTCCACAAGCAACTCCTAATCTGTGCATCTTCGGCTCTCCAATCAGCATATTTAGAGTTCGTAGATGCGGGGGGTCCACTAATCATGTAATCAAACTTCTTTCTTCCAAGAAGAAACACTTCAACTGTCTGGGCCCACTGAGCATAATTACTTCCATTAAGACAAATGAAAGTAATAGATAACATGTTTGGAGGCAATAAATAATTACTGGGTTGAATACTAACTTTGGTCTCCATAGCCGCCATCTGATCACACACCCACAATAAATAAATAAATAAACCAGTGGACCCAAAACCAACTAACTACAACTAGACAAATTCAACACCACAAAGTCCAATAATCAGCAAGTCCAAAGGCCATTCACTACAGCCACTCCAACAGGACCAATAAATATCTCCTCAGCAACACAAACAACATCAAACCAGCAACACAAATAACATCAAACCACCAGCACCAGGTAATATGTCCAATGACCAAACCACAAAAAGAAGAAACAGTAAAGATCACCCGAACAGAAATCAAAACATAGCTGACTGAAAAACAACAATAATCTGAACCATAGAAAACAAGACTGATACCCAAGGCTGGAGATCCGGTGGCAGCGCTAAGATCGGATCTATGGCTGGTGGTGAAAATGTGTGCAGGTGGGTTGCTAGAGAAAGGCGACAAGAACCAGGATGGCATGACAGTCAGATGGCGGAACAGTGTTGCGTGAACCACAAAGTAGTGGACGGAGCTAGTCAATGCCTCCAACCATTGTATTTGGGTTCGTCAGTGGGAAGAGGTTGGATTGTGGTTGTTGGCAGTGGAAAGTGGATGGTTTGTGGTTGTCGGCTGCAGAAAGGTGGTGGGTTGTGGTTCTGTGTGGCTAATGACAGATAGGGGCTTGCTCTGATATCATGTTGTGGGGAAAATGTGTGTTGGGTTTGTTAACTAAACCCTAACACAAAAAATATTATTTATGTATAAAGGAGTACAATGATATTACTGTTTTGCCCGTAACTTATACACAAAACATACCTTATAATTATGAGATCATTTTGTTGGCATTTTAAACTTTCAAAAGTCAATATAAGGCTTATGGATCTTCTTTAAATTCTGTCTTCCTTCTTTATTGGTAGATCAATGACTTCTTTGAGAAACTATCAAAAGGATTTACATTGTCAAACATAATTATCTATCACCCAAACCTTCATCTGGTAGTGCATGAGGCAGCAGTTTAGAACTCTTCCTGTTTCATGAGGTAGAACAAAGATTTCTGCCATGGCCCATGGCAGATTGCATGTGTTTATGGATTGAACGAGATTCAAGCTGGGGAAATGGTTGAATTTGCCAGCGGTGTGAAAGGAATAGCCTGTCTTTATAATACATGATGAATTCTAACAAGCTCAACAACTTATAACTGTGTTATATCTCTAATTGACTACAATGTAAATCCTTATTGTTCTGATGTGCTTT
Source organism: Quercus tomentella (assembly GCA_028535165.1). Classification (NCBI taxonomy): domain Eukaryota; kingdom Viridiplantae; phylum Streptophyta; class Magnoliopsida; order Fagales; family Fagaceae; genus Quercus; species Quercus tomentella. Next base: position 39,699,836 of record JAPQVY010000155.1, read on the forward strand.
TGCTAACATCATCTGTTTGCACAAGCATTTTATTGGATTATAATGGATTCAACAATTGCCATGTTAATGGTTATCCTCTTATGTTTCAGGTGTCTGCAACTTCTGATCTGATGCTTGCTTATGTGGACTTTTTCCTTGGAGGGGATGAAAAGAGAGCTGATCTTCCTCCTCGTCTTCATCAGAGATTTCCAATGTCTCTAGTTTTTGGAGGAGATGGAAGTTACATGGCTCCTTTTTCTCTACACAGTGATAATATTCTTACTAGCCTCATGAGTCAGGTTTGGTATCTATAAATGTATAACGTTTTAAGCTTCTCCTTTATGTGTGTTCTTGCACCGCATATATCATGTATTAGTATACCTAATGGAATGAATCTGCTGATTTTCAATTTTGACCCCCCTTTCAGTCTATTCCACCTACCATATGGTATCGACTTGTGGCGGGTCTAAATGCTCAACTACGCTTAGTTCGCCGTGGACACCTAAAACTATCTTTAGGTCATGTTATAAGCTGGCTTGAAACCCATGCAAACCCTACTTTAAGTACATATGGTGTACGTGTTGATCTAGCTTGGTTTCAGCCTACAGCTTCTGGATATTGCCACTTCGGACTACTGGTATGTGCTATTGAAAATGAAAGTGCCCAGCCATCAATTGAAAGTCAAGAAACATCATTGCCACCTGAGCAACAGTCATGGTAACAATTTTCTTGTGATTCTCTTTGTTGCTGGTCATATAAAGTCATGCTCAATTTTCTTTCCTTTATAATTTGCAGTTTGCACAGAAGTGATAGGGTGGAGCGACTAGACCATTCCAGAGTCAGTGAGCATTCAATGACATGCAAGAGGACTTTTGGAACGATTTTACATGCCAAGAGCTTACGGATGCTTAAAGAGAGGAAGGCTATATGTTATCCTTTCTTTTTCATAGTTCATAATACAAAGCCTGTTGGTCATCAGGTGGTTAAATTGCTTGGAGTCTAGTGTCATTGAATCTACAAAAGACATCCTTATTATAAAATCTGTTTGTATCATTTGGTTTCTGTTCTAACTCTTTATCACCCATTTTTGCAGGATCTTGTTGGTTTGGTCATCTCCATACTACTGTTAGGAGATTTTAGCTTAGTCCTGCTTACTTTGCTACAAATGTATTCTATTTCTCTGTTGGACTTCCTTTTAGTTCTGTTTGTCCTTCCTCTTGGTGTTTTATTTCCGTTCCCAGCTGGAATCAGTGCTTTGTTTAGTCACGGACCTAGGCGGTCAGCAGGTCTTGCCCGTGTATATGCTCTGTGGAATATCACATCCTTGATCAATGTTGTGAGTTGTCTCACCCCCTATGTCTTCAATATTCGAGAAAAAATACTTCTTATTTTGTTGAGAATGAATGCTTGAAAGTAAACACAATGATGGGAAGGTTGTTCCAGAAATGTGCCAGTCAATTAAAAAAATTTATTTAAAATTCCAGAAATATATATTTTTTTCCAATTCTTAATTGCTCACCATGCTTGTGACATGATCATTAAAAGAAATTGTTTCAAACTAGCGTTAATTTAGGAAAGATGGTTTGTGAAATCGTATGAGATTACTTGTATTGGTCAAACTCGTGTTTTGACTGCTGTGGAAGTTTTTATTTTTTATGATTTTTTTATTTTTTATATTATTTGTTTTTTTTATGTATGACATTGGGGCTGCTTATAACTCACCCACATTTCACTAAGGTACAAATTTCCAAAAAGAAATTGGATAACTAACTAATGACTTTGCATTCACCAGTGTTGTAAACAACTGAACTGCTTATGTCTCGGTTTCTATAAATACCAAATGCAGCCTAGGATGATTCTGATTGCTTTTGGCTATTTAGTATCCTTCCATAAAGAGACATGTACATGTTGCCTGCTTGATTCTAATAGTCTCAGAACACACTTTCTCCTGTAACAGGTAGTTGCCTTCATGTGTGGATTACTTCATTATACTACCCATTCAAGTAAAAAGCATCTCAACTTTCAGTCCTGGAATTTTAGCGTGTAAGTAGCTTGTACTAGCTGACATGACACTAATTGAATTTGACTCTTACTAGTTATAGTGAATGCAGCAACGACTCAATAATCATAATCTGGAATGTTTTTCATCTGTTTGTGGTTTGATGGGAAATGCAGGGATGAAAGTGAATGGTGGATGCTTCCTTGTGGTTTAGTGCTGTGTAAAATTATCCAAGCAAGACTCATTGATTGCCATGTAGCTAACCAGGAAATTCAAGACTTCTCATTGTATAGCAGTGACCCTGAAGTGTTCTGGCAGTCATGAGGCATTCTGTGTACAGCCTAAGTTAGATAGGTGCCTTTTTTTTTGGCCCTGATTATTTTTTTCTAATACATATTTTGAGATAGCAGCAAAGGTCGCACATAGGATTTAATTTAATTTTTGAGAGGACAAGTGGTGCATTGGGGGGAGACGGGAGAGGAGAGAGACGCGGGGGGGGGGGGGGGGGGGGGGGGGGGGGGGCGTGGGGGTGAAGGGAGAAAGAGAGACATCAACAGTTGCCCTTGTTAACAAGTTGGGAAAGTTTTCTACCATATATTTCTTGGTAACCTGTTCTCTCTCTTTGGCCCGAATTGGATTACCTGTTCAATCCCAATTATCATGCTTAATTTAATTTCTTGAAAGATTCCATGGTTTTTTTTTTTCCTTGTTCTATTTCTATTCTATTTTTGGTAGTCTGCTTGGTGCCTTAATGGCTTTTAACGGTTAGGGATAATAATACTTTCTGAGGCGAACCTTGGTTGTCTCTTCACTGCCTCTTAAATTTGATTATGATAATGGTTACCTCTTCACTGCCTCTCTAAATTAGTTTATGATATTTGCCTGCCTATGTGTGTGGGAGGGAGAGGGTTTAAATATTTTGACTGCATAAGGGCCTTTGTATTTAGACCTCATTTGGTTGGGGGATGGAAAAAGAATGGAAAAATGAGATGATAGAAAAAGTGGGAACATAAAAGAGATTTTAGTTTTTATCATTTGTGTTTGGTTAGGGGTGGAAAAGTGGGGAATGGAAAATATTTTTGTTTGGTTAAGAAGAAAAATGAGAGGATAAAAAGTATGATTTGTATAAATTTACTCTTATGTTCATGTTACATAATATTAATTTTTTTATAGGAGTTTTTTTTTTTTTTTGGGAGAAAATATATAAGAAATAAGTTGACATATTATAAAATTGGCATAAGACAATTATTATTATTATTATTATAAATTCCCGGTAGACAGCATAATTGAGATATCAATGGGCAATAGGTAGATTGAGAAAAAAACAAAACAAACAAAAACAAAACAAAGAAACAAATTTGTTGGTATTTGCTGCCGTTACGTTAATATTGGACAAGGAAAAGTAGAAAAGAAGAAAGTTTGAACTTTGAATAAGACTTGGACAAAGGAAAAGTAGAAAAGAAGAAAGTATGAACTTTGAATAGGACTTGGATAAGAAAAAATAGAAAGGAAGAAAGTTTGAAGAGTAACGTTGGTGACACACAAAGTGGCATAATTTATGTTGTAACTTATCCACGTGACGAGTTGTGAGTGGTAGAAGGGTGTTCTCACCATCACCCCTATACTACTAACATCTTGTCACGTGGGCAAGTTACAGCACAAGTTGTATTACTTTATGTGATGCCAGCATTACTCAAGTTTGAATTGGACTTGGGAAAGGAAAAATATCTGAAAAAATGAATGGCATAAAAGATTTGTAAATTTTTAGTTTTTAAAAATAATTATTAATTAGACAAACAATTTGAGTACTTGAAATCTTTTTTTTTTTTTTTTTTTGATACCAAATAAACATGCATTAATAAAAGGAAAGAGTACAAGAGCCACTTGGCTCACAAAGGGATGGGGTTTAGCCTACATAGGTGGACTGGAAAATAGGTAGTGATGTAGGCTGAATCTATCACACGAGAGAGAACTAGTCTAGGGACACAAAAGGAAAGAGCGTTCAGCCCCTGTTGTTGTAACTGGTTCCATTGCAGATCTGTTCTAGCCTTCTGCTGTTGCTGAGGATAATAAGTTTGTTGAAACCAAGCTCCTTCGCCTTGATAATTGCCTCACCCACTGCTTCCTGTAGCACTAGATAAGGGGGCTTCCTTCCTTTGCTGACTCCACCTGTAAAAAGAACTCTACCCTCCATGCTCTTTGCTTCATACGCATACCCACTCCTCCTGGATCTTCTGTTTTTGTGAGCTGCTACTTTGATGATTATTTGCCACTCATGATTTGGATTCCTCTGTCGAGTTTGTTGATTGGGCTTGCGAACTTGAATTTGGCTGTCCTTAAAGGCATCCTGGTACCTGCAAATGAGAGATTGGGATGTTAGAACCACTTCCATGGGGTTAGGTGTTTTCCCTTGATGGAGTATCATGTTTTTGTGATTCCACAGAGTCCAAAGGATGGTGAAGCAGGATTGGAGGAACATCATCTTGCATTGTTCCAAAGGGTAGGTAGGAGTAAAGAAACTCGCTATCCACTGTTTTACAGAAACATTTGTTAAGTCTGAGGTTCTGACTCCCAAAATAGAACCATGCCATACAGCTCTAGCAAAAGGGCAGTTTAGAAACAAATGGTTAATGGTTTCATCACTATCATCACACGAGAGGCATCTGGTGGGAGCTGCAATTACCCTACTATTTAAGATTGAAAAAGCAGGAAGACTCATGAAGAAGTTTCCAGATAAAATTAAGGATTTTCATGGGCAATTTTACTTTCCAAACTAACTTCCAGACATATTGGGGGATACCAAAAGGCCTCTCATTTGGAGTTATAGAGGTTTGGTCATTTTGATGAATCATTTGGTAAGCTTTCTTGACCCTGTAGTCCCCAGAGGGGGAATGTCTCCATAGCAGTTCATCCTTGTTACCATCAGTTCTAGGTAGGGGGAGATGAAGAATTTCCATACACAGGGGATATTGGTAGAATTTTCTAACCAAATCATATCTCCAAGTTTTTGAGTTTGGTTCAATTAGATCAGCCATAGTGCCATCTAGAAGATTATTCTCAGCTAAGGTTTGTTCTGAACAATGGTACCAATCTAGGTGGGTGAGAGGTATATGATGACCATTACCTATTAGCCAACGACCCTGGTGTAAGGCAGAGTGGTGAGGGGTAGCAATGTTCTTCCAAGTCCAAGAATGGTGGGGTTTGGGAATGTAGCTCTTTAGGTTTGAGTTGGGGAAGTATTTAGCTTTGAAGGTCTTGGCCATCAGGGAATTGGGGTATCTTTGAACTCTCCAATACTGCTTAGAGAGCATGGCTTGATTCACTAGGTTGAATTTTTTGAGGCCTAATCCTCCCCTGTACTTTGGTTGACAGAGTGTGTCCCAATTCAATAAGTGTAACTTCCTTACACCAGGCTCATGACCCCATCTCTCTGGTGATAGCATTTAGTTTGTTGCATACAGCCTCAGGAATTCTAAAACAAGAAAATGAATACAGAGGCATGGATTGCAGGACAGAGGAGATCAAGGTACTTATGCCAGCTTGGGACAGCAGTTTGGCCTTCCAACCTTGAAGCTTTGCTTGAACCCTATCTATAAGGTCCTGGAAATCAGATACTCTTTTTCCTCTAAGCTTAAACTTGATCCCTAAGTACTTACTAGGTTCCTGAACTAGGTTTACCTGAAGTGTTGAGGCAAGGGATTCTTGTATATCAGGAGAAATATTGGGAGAGCAGTACAATTCAGACTTGTTGAAGTTTATAGATTGCCCTAATAAGGAGCAGTACCACAAGATTGTGGTTTTGAGCGCATTAAGGGAGCTTTTATCATTTTGGAAGAAAAAGAAAGAATCATCTGCAAAAAGAATGTGAGTGAATGAAATTCCATTCCTTCCTATCTTAAAACCTTTAATTTTCTTTTGGTTCTCATCTTTGGTTAGAGCTATAGAAAGGATATTGGTACAAAATAAGAAGAGGTAAGGGGAGATAGGGTCACCCTATCTTAGACCACTAGAAAGGTGGAAAGGTTTTGTGGCGCTACCATTTAGTGGTGATATGACATGATTATAACTTTTTATTTTTGAACTATAACAAGAACCGAATGAATTCTAGTTTATACAGTATCCTTAAAATATCATCTTATGAACATATTAAAAACTCTAAATAAATAAAAAAATCTTGTTTTGGCTTAAATAAATTTGCATATTTAAATGGGCATTATGTATTATAGAGATATAAATGAAAATGAGTGCCAAAAAAATGTATATCATGCTAAAAACTTCACGTCTACCATTTTTTATGATAAGAGAAAAATGCATTGTCAAGAAAAGAAATAGAGGAATGGGGGAACCAGGCTAAGACAAAGGATTCAATTAGGAATAGATGAATGTAGAGAGGGAAAATTCCCAACCTATCACAAGCTGACATATCATACTACCAAGTCCACAAAGTATGGCCAATTATAAAGTGCCATGTACTACTACTACTATGTTCTACTATCACTATTTAGAAACTAGCAAAAATTTGCCAAGTGTCACTGAAATAAAAACATAAAAAGCATGCAAAAAACCAATCACACATCGGCGCGTGTAAGCAATGATATAAGCTATCCAATCGATGTGTCACCCTGAAAATTAAGACATTTCGGCCAATCAAATGATGTCATGTGTCTTGGAGAAAAAGTCTTAAAACTCCTCCAATCAAGCTATGACATATGTCACCAATTAGACTCTACCACGTGTCGCTCAACCACCCCCAAACTCTTATAAATAGAAGCCTTTCTAAGGCATTTCTACACACCAAGACATCCAAGAAGGTGTCCACACCACAAGCAGCATCAAAGAAGATTCAAAAGTACAAAAGCTCTACTAGAATCAAGCCCTAAAACCTCCAGGAACTTCAAGAACTTTAACCTCAAATATGAAGAACATTCAAAGAAGAATCATCCAAATCATCTTCCTAGATCTTAAAGTTTGCTAGAATCAAGCTCAAAAGCCTTCAAAAACTTCAAGAAACCACAAATTAGCGAAGCTCTGCAGATTCAAGCCCCAAAAGCTATAAAGAACTTCCACCACAGACCTTTGAAGATGAAGAACACCCGAAGAACTCAAAGAACAAAGAATTTCTAACAAGCTCATAACCAGAGATTTGTTGTAATTCCGTTTTAAAGGTCTTTGATCCATTCTTCAGCCAAATTGAAGGATATTCTATGTTCGAACCAAGATTACTTCCTCACAATTCCCAATTAACAAATCTTTCAAGGAGATTGAATCAAGGGATCACTCTATTGTAATTTTAGAGAATTGTACCACACATTGATCAATATAAATTTACATTTGTGAAACTATTTTGTTTGTTTGATTTATTTCAAACTCGAATTTAGTCGTCCACAATGAAATTGTGAGCTAAAAGATGTTTTGGCACGTCTGTACTCTCAATTGAGTGACGGAGCCACATTATGACCGAGGGGGGCCCAAAAGTTTTGAAAAAAAATTAGAAAACATATTGATATATGAATTTTGAGAATTATTTTTAAAATTTTCAAGGAATATATCTACTTCTGGCCCCCCAATTCCCAGTAAAATATTTTTCTATATATATATATATATATATATGAGTCTAAAATCACATTTAACCTTCATTTATACTATATTAAAAATTTTATTTTCAAGAAGAAATTGTGTTATAATTTGATTAGTGATAAATTGAAAAATGTATATATCACTATATTAAAATAATTGGATCTTCAAAAACTTAAGATAAATACATAGTTATTTTAACAATCATCTCAACAAATAAAAGAGACAAAAATCATTTTCTAATTTTTCCTCCTCCATCCTTACAAAACTTCTATGGCTTACTCTGGACTAAACTACAAAAGGAGACTATGAATAGCAATCAATGTAACTCTACCTTTTATCCTCAAAAAATTACAATATCACGCAACTGTCGTTCTTGCGAAAGATCAGAATCCGTGACTCTATTATTAGTTTCTCCCCCTCTCAGTGTGTTCCAACTCTAAACTCACTGTTAAAGTTAAGTTTGATTTGCTCTTTCTTTTTGCCCCCTTCTCTTTAATCTTTAGCTGTTTATGAAGTAAACAACTGGTCTGCATTGCTCCAATTTCCAAGAGACCGTGCACCATGTGTATGATTTGAAGTGGTTACCATGTGCGATGAGGCTTTTTTTTAATGTCATAATTTTTCATTCATAACCAAATTTTCTATAACAACTTTCATATAATTCATGTATCACAAAAAGTCATAGAGTTACCAATTCACAATATATGTAATTGAGAAAGTACGATACACAACATAATTAAATTGATAAAGCAGTATATAAATTTTGTTCAAAAGCTTACCAATTTTGATTGGAAAATGCCTGAATATTGAGAAGAATTCAATATAAGAAACAGTAAGTGCGGAAGAAGATAGTGTCAATTAGAAATAGAATGAAAGAATGAAAAAGAAGCTAAAAGTATATCGTGGGTTTGGAGTTTGTGAGATCTAATATAATTAGAATTTTGCCTTATGCATTCAACAACATTGGAAAAGGGAAGAGATGAACAAATGAAAGGAGAAACTTTTTTTTTCCAGGAAGTTGTAAGTTTTTACGTAGGTTTTTTTTTTTTGGGGGGGGGGGGGGGGGGGGAAGTTTCATGGTTAGTTTTTTTATTTATTTATGGAATTTGCTTTTAGAACGTGGGAATTGGATAGAGTTTTTTTTATAGGAACTGTAGGTAGTTGTTTGTGGTTACTTATAAAATTTCAACCAAAAAAAAGTTGTGCCTAATTTTATGGGATAAGGAGAAAAGTGGTGAAAAAAAATATTTAAAAAAAAAATTAAATTTACCTAAAATTATGAGTTTTATTTAGAGTCCACGGCTTAGAATTCACGGCTTAAATGGCTTGAAAACCCCTTAAATAGTAGTATAAATAATATTATAATGTATATATAAAAAACTAAAATTATTAAAATATAATACAACATATAATATTATATAATATAATATATAGCGTTATTTTTTGGCTAAGCAAATAATTGATCGATATTTAAAAAAAGTAAATGTAATTGATTATTTGATTAGATTCTTTTGTATATTGAGTTTTGAATGATTATTTGTCTGCTTTCTAGCAAATCTTTAATCTATTAGTATTTTTTTTTAATGAATTAACTATTTGTTATCTTAATCATTATATTTAATGATTTATATAATTTAATTTAAAAACTAGATTTATGGAAAGTTAAAAACTATTAATTCATTTTTTTAAGAAAAAAACTATTAATTCATATTTCTAAAGAAAAAGAAGAGAATTATCATCAGTTTAGTCTACCAATAGTGCTTCCTAGTTGAAACGGTTGATGAAGGATTGTAGGCTTTCATCATCCCTTTGTTCTATTTTTCACCAAACTTGAAGATAGATGCTTGTGCACTTGCTCCCCAATAAAATTATTAATGAAAGACTTACTCAATTCTTGGAAAGATGATAAGGTATTAGAGGTTAACTTGCTGAACCAAACTCTAGCTGAACCATTCAGCATGGCTAGGAAAGCTATGCATATAATTTCATCAGGAATCCCTTGAAGATGCATTAGGGTTTTGAATGAGGCAATATGATTACATGGGTCTTGTGATCCATCATGTGAGTCCATTTGAGGCTTTTTAAAACTTGGGAGATAAAGCATGAGAAGTGGTTGACACAGTAAATGGGGAGTTCATCCAATGGACTAAGTCATCCAAGTGAGTCTTCCCCTTCATGGTGTCCATCATCGCCTTCATAGTAGTTGATGACGTTGAAGTTGTCAGTTAGAGTGATCGTCTAGAAGGAAGCCGTCCACAGCCAACAAGATCCTGAAAGGGTAAATGAGAACTGGAAGAGAAAGTGGGTCACCGATGTGGTGCCTGCCACAAAGCCTCCGATGATAAAGTCGGAATGGCTAAAAGAGAGAAAATTCAATACTAGAATATGATAGCCAGATAGAGTGTAAGTACCCTCTTAGGTCTTGGGGTGCTGGTGTATATATATGTGCTTGTTCCTCCCTTCTAGCCGTTGGTGGTGCTTTAATGGTGGCTTCAATCTGGTATCTGTAACGCCCTTATGGGGTGTTAATGATATGATGTCTATTCAATGGCATGGAAGCTCATTATTATCATATAATGTTTCGTCATTGATTGTGAGTGAATGGAATCATCTTCGTTTGGCGGGCGTCGTGATATGGACGAAGATGGGTGCTACCCTCGTCCACTGTCCTCTCTGCGAACGAGTATATAATCGGGACTATCAGCTGCCCCCCCATTCCGAGGTCATCCATATTTGGGATGATCACAGGAATATGAAGGGTTTTTTTTTTTTTTTTTTTTTTTTTTTTTTTTTTTTTTTTTTTTTTTTTTTTTTTTTTGCGGTTATGGCACTTGGGGTTCCACTCCCCATATTAATTGCTTAGTGGCGGCGTGGCATGCACCGTGGCATGCACCGTGGCCACGTGTCATACTCTGACCGACTGAAGGGTTTTGTTTCCGGTGAAACCTTTCAGCTTTCCCGCTCCTTTCGAGGAAAACCTTTTTAACTCTTTGCCTTTCTACTTTCACTTCTTCATTTTTTTTTCATTTAGTTTTTCTGACTTCATCGCTGTCCTCTCCTCCTTTGCATGTTTTGCTCTCTGACTTCTCAGTTCCTTCCTTTTTTTTTTTCTTTTTTTTTTTTTTTCAGGTATGCCCCTTATTTACGCCTTTTTTTTTTTTTTTTTTTCTTTTGGAGTTTCACTGCTTTCCTTTCTTTGTGCTCATATTTCCTTTTTAGAGTTGCATCGTTCTCCTTAATGGTTGATTATTCTGAAATTAGGCACACTTCTCCCTCCATCACCTTCTTGTTTACTTGTTTAGGAGGGTTAATAGACTCCTATAGTGACAAATTAGGTGAACTTTCAGACTGTTTTAGTGACCCACGCCTACAGATTGGGGATTTTGTTCTAGGTGATAATAGCCTTGATTTGGTGTTGAGTAATCTGTATCCCTTGTTGCGCCAATCTTTAGCTTGGTTTAAGTCTGTGCGTGGGGTTTTAAGGAGGGAAATTATGGGGTCTGAGATGAGATCAAGCGATTTGGAGATTGGTTCGTCATTTGGTGTTGTCACGGGTGGGGCTGAGACAGATACAACTACCTCCATGCCATCTTCCATACCTTCATCCTTTAATCCTTCCATCTCTGCTACTCCTCGAACCTTTCACACCCTAAAAGAAAAGTGTTCTTTGAAAGTGGATACCTTTAGTAGATTCAGGGATAGGTTCCAGTTTCCTGAAGAAACTAGGGTTCGCCTCCTTAGGAAGGGCGAAAAGGCTTGTGCCTTCGCTCATGGTAAGGTTTGCTTTTATGAGGCTGCGTTCCTGTGTGGCCTTAGATTCCCCACCCACCCATTCATAATGGAGCTTTTCCACCACCTACACATAGCTCTAAGGCAGCTTATGCCGAATTCTTGGAGAATCGTCATAAGTTGTATGGTGATTTGGACGACCATAGCTGACGAGGATATGATCACGCTTAATGAGTTTGTCCATCTTTACCACTTAAAGGAGTCCAAAGAGTTTGGGTATTATGAACTTGTGCTCTGGGACAGAAAGTCTCGTCTTGTTGCCAACCTCCCGTCGTCCTTCTGTTATTGAAAGTCTAGGTATTTATTTGTCTCAAGTGATGGTTGGGAGACCCTATCTGATGACTTTTGGGGGGACGTCCCTAGGCTGCTGCGTCGGTGGGAGACCCCTCAGCTTGGTGCATTTGCCTCCCATGAGATGTTTTTCTTCTTCTTTTTTTTTTCTTTTTTTTTTCTTTTTTTTTTTTCAATCTACTATTTAATTGTCCATTCTAACCTTATGTACTCTTCTACTTTATAGTGAAGGAGCATCCTGATCTTGAGAGGAGGTTCGAGGAGCGTGTTCGTGAGGTTGTCAAGTACACAAGTACTATTGAAGACTTTAATGACTTGGTTGATCCACGAACTTTGGCTCGTCACTGCTTGGGGCTAGAGCCTTCTCTCTACGTCCTCAGTGCCATTGATCAGGAAGAAAGGAAGCGTGAGTCACCTTGATACTTGGAAAATGGATCGTCTTTTCCTTCTCTCGCCTTCCTTTCCTGATCTTAACTTTGTTTTTCTTTTCCGCAGAAATGACGACCAAGTTCAACCAAGAGTTGTATGCCAAAATTAGGGCAAAGAAGAACGAGCTCCTCTCTAACATTGGTACTCGGAGGTTGAGGGTTGTAGAAGGGCAAAAGGAGAAAGAGGCAATGGAAAAAGGATCGTCCACTCCTACTCTGGACGAGGGACGTGCTGCTTCCCCCGGCGTTTCTGTCGAGGAGATCGCTCCTTGTAAGAAGCGCAAGGCTGGAGATAAAGGGAAGGAGAAAGTGGGGGCCAGCATCTGAGCGGATGCTAGGACGGCCGTGGCTCAGGCAAACGAGGTCGTGAAGCCTGAGGACTTAAAGGAAATCTATGTCGTACCCTCCCACGAGATGGTGAACCGTCACATGCATAAGCTCGTCCAAGTATTTTATCGTTTCTCTTAATTTTGTTTCCTTTTTTTTTTTTTTTTCCTTGCTGATCTTGATTCCTTGTGTGACTATGATTGCCAGGTGTTGGGGGAGACGATGCACATTACCTCCTAGTACCTGATGAGTGAGGAGAAAGCCATGGTGGCCACTTCCAAGGCTGAGGCGCTGGAGGCAGAAGCTTCTGGCCTTAGGAAGGATCCAATAGAGGCTATGGATGCTAACAACTCGTCCAAAGAAAAGATCCAAGCCTTAACTAAGCAGCTGAATGCTGAGAAACTATTGGTGAAGCAAAAGGACGAGCAGATCGCTGCTTCCAACCAGAAGATGAAAAATGCTGTTGCCAAGGCCGTCCACGCTTTTCAACTCACGGACGAGTATAATGCAATTTTATTTGGCTGGTATTTTAAAGGCTTTGAATTGTTGAGGAGGTATTTAGTGAAGCACGGTCCTCAGACTGATCTAGAGGTTTTGGACTTTAAGGCCATAGACAAAGAGATCGAAGCGGATGAAGCTGCGCAGGCTGCTGCTGCTGAAAACCCCCCGGCTGTTGAAAAAAAGGATGACGCCCCTCCGTCTTAGTTTTTTTTTTTTTTAGTTTGCTCTGCATGTTTTGGGGCTGTTGAACACTTTACACCTTTTTGGATGCCCTATATGTTTTGGGGCTGTTGAACAATTTATAACCTTTCTCCATATATATGTATATGTGTTTATTTCCTTCGTGTGATTTGTGAATGGTTTGCATTTTTTTTGTCTTGCTTTTCTCTACTGGGGCATGTTCTTTGTCCTTCTTGGGACTTAGAAAAAAAAAAAATTTGTTGGAACATGCTCCTCGTCCTTCTTGGGACTTGGAAAAAGTTTGGTTGGAACCGGCTCTTCGTCCTCCTTGGGACTTGGAAAAAGTTTTCTTGGAAAAAGTTTGGTTGGAACCAGCTCTTCGTCCTTCTTGGGACTTGGAAATAATTTAGTCCGTACATCCATTTAGGGAATCTTGTCGTTTCTTTTACGTGGAAAATGTACATCCATTTAAGGAATCTTATCGTCTCTGTGGATGATGTACATCCATTTAAGGAATCTTATCGTTTTTTTTTTATGTGTGGACGATGTACATCCATTTAAGAAATCTTATCGTCTTAACTTGGTAGAGGGTTTTTGTATCCCGTTGGCGATTTATTTCAGACATAAGGGGAAAAGTTAGGCAAAAACATTAGTAATTAGATGCTAAATAACGGGTTTATTGATCTTCTTGAAAGAAAGGGAGCATTAAATATTACTAATTGCTTACAAACGGGCTACAGTTTCTACTTGTAATACCTTTTCAGATGTTCAACATTCCATGGACGGGGCAACTTGTTCCCATCTAGGTCTTCTAGGTGATAACTTCCACGTCGGGAGTAGTGGATTACTTTATATGGTCCTTCCCATGTTGGCCCTAATTTGCCTTGTGCTGGGTCCTTCGTTGTAGGCGTTACTTTTCGCAGGACGAGGTCTTCGATGTTGAATCTTTTGAGCTTTATCCTTTGATTGTAGTACTCGGCCATCTTCTGCTGATACTTGGCCATTCTCTGAGAGGCTTTATCTATGACTTTGTCCAAAAAATCCAGGTTTAGCTTCAATTTGTCATCGTTGCTGCATTCGTCAAAGAACTCCTTCCTAAGGCTGGTGAGCCCTATCTCTATAGGGATGACTGCTTCTGTGCCAATCGTCAGGTTGAAGGGCGTCTCTCCTGTTGAGGTTCTTACTGTGGTTCTGTAAGCCCATAAGACGCTTGGTAACTCCTTGGGCCATTCTCCCTTTGCCCCCACTAATCCGGCTTTGATGATCTTCAGCAATGTTCAATTCGTTACTTCCGTCTGTCCATTGGCTTGAGAATGTCCTGGGGATGAGTACTTGTTTTTTATGCCAAGGCTTGAATATAACGATCTGAATCCTTGACTGTCGAACTGACAACCATTGTCCGAGATGATCGTCTGTGGGATCCCAAACCTGCACACAATATTTTTCCATACAAAACTTTGTACCTTTGCTTCTGTGATCGTGGCTAGTACTTCTGCCTCCACCCACTTCGTGAAGTAGTCAATAGCGACGAGTAAGAACCTTACTTGCTTCTTTCCTTATGGCAGAGGTCCCATAATGTCGATTCCCCATTATGCAAATGGCCAAGGTAAGGATATGGTCTTCATCTTCTCTCCTGGGACTCGTTGGACGTTCCCATACCTTTGGCAACTGTCGCATTTCTTGACGAAATCTGCTGCGTCCTGCTGCATTGTGGGCCAAAAGTAGCCTGCCCTCGTGATCTTTCTTACGAGGGACTTTGCTCCCATGTGATCGCCACAAATGCCCCCGTGGACCTCCTCCAGGACATATTTGGATTCTTGTTCTTCAACACACCTCAAGTAAGGTTGTGAAAAGCCTCTCTTGAAAAGCTTGTCATTCAGTATCGTGAACCGGTTTTTGGACCTTCTTGGCTTCGTCAGGATTTGGTGGCAATTGTCCATCCTTTAGATATGATAGGATTGGGCTCTTCCATCCTGTGCAGGTGTGCACCGGGAAGGTTTGAAATTCTTCAATGCTAGGAGAGTTTTGTTTTTCCAGTTTCCAATCGGTCACCTTTACCTGATCGTCTGCCGACGCACTCCTGGCTACTTCGTCAGCTTCGGCATTTTGATCTCGTGGGACCTAAGCAAATTCTACCCTATCAAAATTGCTTACCAATTGGTTCATTAGTTTGAGGTATCTCTGCATCCTTGTCTCCTTCACTTCGAAATCTCCCTTGACTTGCCCTATGACGAGTTGCGAATCACTCCTTATCAAAGCGTTCTTAGCTCCAAGTGCCTAGGCTATTCTTAGTCCTATTAGTATAGCCTCGTACTCTGCTTTGTTTTTGGTTACAGGAAAATTAAGTTGAACTCCATATTTCAAAATAACCCCGTCAAAGGAAGCGATGACAACGCCTGCTCCGCCTTTCTTCTATATGGATGACCCGTCCGTATAGATCGTCCAAAGTTCGCCTTGGTTGTCTTCCTACTCGGGGGAGGTGAATTCTGCTATGAAATCTGCCAACGCTTGGGCTTTTATGGCTGTTCGAGGTCGATATTCTATATCGAACTGGCTAAGCTCGATGGCCCACTGTATCATTTGTCTAGCTGCCTCGGGTTTGTTCATTGCTTTCTTAATGGGCTAGTCTATCATCATTATGATCGGGTTGGCCTGAAAGTATGGAAGAAGCTTTCTAAAGGCCACTATTAGGGCAAAGGTGATTTTCTCCATTCTCGGGTATTGGGCTTCAGCTTTTTCGAAGGCCTGGCTGATGTAATACACTGGACGTTGTATCTTATTTTCTTCCCTGATCAAGGCTGTGCTCACCGTAGTTGTGGACACGGCTAAGTACAGGAACAGGTCTTTTCCTTCCTTGGATGGACTCAGGAGTGGGGGGTTGCTTAGGTAACGCTTTAGCTCCTGGAATGTTGCTTCGCACTTGTCCGTCCAGACGAAAGCGTGTTTCAAGACCTTGAAGAAAGGAAGGCATTTGTCTGTTGCTTTAAAGACGAACCTGTTGAGGGCTACCACTCTTCCCATTAGAGATTGTACTTATTTGACTGTCTTCGGAGATGACATCTCGAGGATGGCTCTCACCTTTTCTGGATTTGCTTCTATTCCTCTTTGTGATACCATGAAGCCGAGGAACTTTCCAAAGGAGACTCCAAACGCACATTTGGCCGGGTTCAGCTTCATACTATATTGCCTAAGTGTGTTGAACATCTCCTTGAGATCGTCTAGATGATTTTCCTCTTCTTTACTCTTGACGAGCATGTCGTCCACATAGACCTCTACATTCCTCCTAATCTGCTTGTTAAACATCTGGTTTACTAGTCTCTGGTACGTAGCCCCCGCATTCTTCAAACTGAAAGGCATAACCTTGTAGCAATAGAGTCCCTGGCTAGTGACGAAGGCGATCTTTTCTTGATCCTCCTCTGCCATCTGTATTTGGTTGTATCCGGAGAAAGCGACCATAAAGGTGAGAAGCTTGTGCCCTGTCGTCGAGTCCACAAGCTAGTTAATCCTGCACAGAGGGAAGCTGTCCTTCGGGTAGGTGCTATTCAGATCCGTGAAGTCAACACACATTCTCCATTTTCCGTTTCCCTTTTTGACCATGACGACGTTGGCCAACCACTCGGGATAATATACTTCTCTGATGAAGTTAGCAGCGAGTAGCTTATTCACTTCGTCCATGACTGCCATGTTCC
Organism: Quercus tomentella; assembly: GCA_028535165.1. Classification (NCBI taxonomy): domain Eukaryota; kingdom Viridiplantae; phylum Streptophyta; class Magnoliopsida; order Fagales; family Fagaceae; genus Quercus; species Quercus tomentella. The sequence continues at coordinate 39,716,596 of JAPQVY010000155.1, forward strand.
ATTCCGGAGCAAAAACTCTTCTTCTTTACTGGACGGGTTTTTCTTAGGATCCACATTCAGACGGTGCTGAATGATGTCCGCTGGTATGCCAGGCATATCTTCATGACTCCAAGCAAATACGTCCAGGTTACTCCTCAGAAAGTTGATGATTTCTTTCTTTGTTTGGAGGTTCAGACTCGTTCTTACTTGAGTCATCTTTGTGGGATCTCCCTCCACCAACTCAACTGTCTCTAGTTTCTCAGCAATTTTCGGCGTCTTTTCTTAATCATCTACGTATAGTTTTCTTTTGATGCCAGGACGGCCTGGTAACATTCTCGTGCCAACAACTGATCTCCTTTTATCTCCCCAACTCCCTGTTCTGTTGGAAACTTCACCTTCAGGCAATACGTGGATGTGGTTGCTTTCCAACGATTGAGTGTAAGCCTTTCTATGATCACATTGTAGGACGAAGGTGAGTCTACTACCAAGAAGTTGTGATTATTGGTTACCTGGAGGGGGTATGAGCCAGCCGTGACTGTCAGCGTTACTATTCCCCGAGGGTACACCTTATCTCCACTGAAACTAACGAGGGAGATTTGAATGGACGAAGTTTCTTCAGGTCTACTTTTAACTGTTGGAAAGTAGAGAGGTAAATGATATTTGCAGAGCTCCCATTGTCTACTAAGACCCTTCTAATATTGAATCCTTCAATCATGAGCATAATGACCAATGGGTCGTCGTGGGGTTGTTTCACCCCCCTGGCATCTTCTTTTGAGAACAGCATATCTTGGTTCGTCTGCTTGGGCTTTAGAGGTGGCATGCCATGAACGCTGTTTACCTGCCTCTGGTATGACTTCTTGAGTGACTTGAATGACCCCCCTATAGACGGCCCTCCTGTGATAGTCTTTATCTCCCCTATGGCGCTTTGTGGACGAAGGGGGATATGATCTTCGTCCCTCTGAAGGACTTCGTGTTGCCCCTTGTTATCATCCCTGGGTCTACTGGAATCTCCTTTCTTCACGAACTTCTACAACTTACCTTTTCGTATAAGCTCTTCTATCTGTTCCTTTAGGTCCCTACAGTCCTCTGTGTAATGTTTGTGATCTTTGTGGAAATGACAGTACTTTCTCTTGTCACGTACATTGGGTGACAAGTGTAAGGGCCTAGGCCATTTGAGATAGTGCTCGTCTTTAATTTGTGGCAAAATCTGGTCAATAGGAAAGGAGTGAACTTCACCGGGCGAGGGTTTCTGTCATCTCTTCATCTATTCCCTTCAACGTTCTGGCGGTCTACTCGATCCCTTTTTCGTCTTCTTCTGTCATCTTCCTTCTCTTTCTTCTTCTCCTTGGGCTTCTCCACCCTTTCTACTGCTGCCAAGGCGTCCTCGGCATTCATATACTTCTACGCTTTCAAGAGCATTTCGGCCATTGTCTTAGGGGGGTTCTTTGCTAAGGAAACTACGAACTCTCTGGACTTCAATCCAACCTTGAAGGTTGTCAGCTGCACCTTATCATCTGCTTCATCTACTTCCAAAGTTTCTCGAGTGAAATGCATCACATACGACCTTAGGGTCTCTTTCTCCCCTTGCCTGATGTTGAGCAAATGGTCTGCTGGTCTTTTTGGGCTCTGCCCGCCGACAAAGTGACGAAGGAAGGAACTACGTAGTTGCTCGAAGTTATCGATGGACGATGTCGGTAGCTTAGTGAACCATTCCTTGGCTGCTCCTTTGAGTATGGTAGGGAAGGAACGACATAGTATCTCATCAGGGGGCTGTTGGAGACCCAAGTCGTCTTGAAGGTGTTAAGGTGATCCAAAGGATCTTTTAATCCGTCAAATGGCTCGAGTTGTGGTAGATGAAACTTTGAGGGTACCAAGCATTCTAGGACCACTATGGTGAAGGGTGAGTCTGTCCACCTGACCATCCTGTCCAGGTTCCGGACTGTTTTCTCCTTGATCGCGTTCCTCAGCTTGTCCATCTCATTCCTCCTTTCTTTGAGGAGATCGGAGCTTGCCCTTTCTGGAGTGCCTAGTCGTTTTTTCTGGCTGTCTACGTCATCGTCTCGATTGGTCTCTGAGCGATTGTTTTCTTGTTGCAGTCGCTGCCTCATCTCTTGGTTCTGTCTGGTAAGCTCTTCCACAGTGGCTGCGAGAGTCTGAATTTGTAGAGCTAATGCTGCAGGATCTTGGTTAACGTTGGACTCCATCTAGATTGGTGAGTTGAGTGGAACTATACTTCCAAACCTAGGTGCGAAGAAAGTCGTTCCCCACAAACGCCAAACTGATGACGTTGAAGTCGTCAGTTAAAGTGATCGTCCAAAAGGAAGCCGTCCACAGCCAACAAGATCCTGAAAGGGTAAATGAGAAACGGAAGAGAAAGTGGGTCACCGGTGTGGTGCTTGCCACAAATCCTCTGATGATAAAGTCAAAATGGCTAAAAAAGAGAAAATTCAATACTAGAATATGATAGCCAGATAGAGTGTAAGTACCCCCTTAGGTCTTGGGGTGCTGGTGTATATATATGCGCTTGTTCCTCCCTTCCAGCCGTTGGTGGTGCTTTAATGGTGGCTTCAATGTGGTATTTGTAACGCCTTTATGGGGTGTTAATGATATGATGTCTATTCAACGGCATGGAAGCTCATTATTATCATATAATGCTTCATCCTTGATTGTGAGTGAATGGAATCATCTTTGTCTGGCGGGCGTCGTGATATGGACGAAGATGGGTGCTACCCTCGTCCATTGTCCTCTCCGTGGACGAGTATATAATCGGGACTATCAATCGTCTTCATTTGGTTCACTTTTGCTTCTAGATGCGGTGTTCCCCTAGCTATTGGAACCCTCGGTTGATTTTCTCCATCTGCATTATTCTTTGCACCTTCCTCTCCCTGGTTCATTCTAGTTTGGACTCATCCAGGTGTTTCCCCTTTTGGTTGACGATGTTGAAGATGTTTCCATTGTCGGTGGATCTGTTGTGCCAGATCCCAATTTTGTCTTTTCAACTCTTCAACTGAAGTTGCCATGGACTGCAACTGTTGTTGGACAGGATCCATCTATGGAGGATCCTTTTCGATGGGAACAGGTTGTGGACTAAACACACTTCTACTTCAACGTTTTCTGGGTTTGTAGCCACTGATCGAGTCTGAATCATACAACCCTTTTGTCTTAAAATTGTTGAACTTTTTGTACAGAGTCCCCATAAACAGCGCTAGCTGATGAAGTATGAAATCAGTAAGTTGTGTGCTTAGTGTAAAATTGAGGACTTGAAAAAGAAAGATCATGTTGTTATTGGAATGCACTGGTGTAGTGCCGGTCAATGACTCTCCGATGCCTAAGTCAAAACTTCTCTCAAGATCTCCTTGGACTCTCAAAAGTATAAGATTTAGAAGTGTTTTTTTATGTACTTTTGTTTTGGTGAAGTCTAACCTTTATATAGGGAATCTTGAATAGGTGTACTTGTTTGATGCCACTACTATCATGCGAGATGTGTGGGCTTAATGGTGTGAGTGGGAACGAATTTTGAGGAGTTTAATTCCACATCTCTGGAGTAATGGATTCATGTGACAAATCATAAGCCTGGTGAAAGTGGCTAAAAATTGCTAGTGTTGAACCTCTGAAATTGTGGATGATGGCCTTATGTAGATGAGTCTTGCTATTCCTCCTAGACAACCGCTTTAGACGATTGTCCATTTTTATTCTCCATCAAAATTCATATTAATGTCTTGTCATGAAAATAAAGAATAATTATTATGAAATAAATGAGATAAACAAATCCATCTAATGTATCAAAGAAAAAAATATCCCAAAGTCTAGTTTTACCTTCATTGATCCATTCCCAGCTCTTGTAGAATGCAAGTTGCAACTTAGGTACTAACGTCATTGCCAGCATAAGTAATGCATCAAATTCCGCCTACTAAAAAATGACCTCATTGTCAACATAGGTAATTTATCAAATTCCGCCGACTAAAAAGAAACAAAGAGTCTGCAAGTATTTCAAAAAAGAGGGGATAAAAAGGGGAAAGTTATTGTTAGGATGTGATATTTTGAATTTAATTAATAAAATTCATTACGAGTGTGTGAGAGAAGGAAATACACGGTAATACTTATCTATTTATAATATTAATAGGCAAAACTCAGAGAAAAGTCAATTAGAATTTGAAATTAGAATCTAATTTTGCGTCATGTGTCTAAATTTATGTGGAAACCATACCATAATTATCCATTAAAGTTTGTGCCATGTGTCCACTTAAATTTTTTAATCTTTGTGTTAAGTGAGTTAACGAGTGCAAAATACTAAGAATCTAATATTAATGAACTATAAAATTTTTAAAAAAAAATCATATATACTTAATAAAAATGGAAAATAAAAATTACCACACAATAAAAATTACCACACGTTCTATTTTATTAAAAATTAAAAAAAAAATGATCATAAGTAGCATTAAATTTATGTAAGAATTTTAATATATGACTAATTACGTTTACTTTGAAAAAAATTTGACTAATTATTTATATTTTTATAATAAAAATTGTGTTTAATTTTAAATGTATCTATACGTATGCATGTGTTACATGCTATTTTTTTTTTTAATAATTTGACTAATTATTTATATTTTATAATAAATTTGTGTTTAATTTTAAATGCATCATGTGTTTGCATAGGTTACATGCTAGTTAAACTACTGTGTAGCCTCATGCTTATGCACGAATACAATTAAAAACATTAATAATTATACCTTTTATTTTATAGAAGAGATTCAAATTATATATAGTATTAGATTACACTTTTTTTAAATCATACATTTGTAAAATATGTAATGGTTTCTCATTTTATATATATATATATATATATATATGATTTAGAATTTAATTGAATTTAAACTCTTCGATTTTTTTCACTTAATAATTCACTTGTCACAAAAATTTTAAAAAATAAATGGACACGTAACAGAAAATTGGACTTTAATTGAAATACAATTTAGAATCTATTTATATTTGGACTCTTTAATTTTTACACACAATAAATCATTTGGCACAAAATTAAAAATTAAATAGAATACGTGGCGAAAAATTGAAAATTCAATTAAAATCTAATTGAATTTTTTCTGAGTTTTGGCCATTAATATATCTATATATATATATTACTCAATAATTGAGTGTTTTTACAACTTCATCTTCTCTTAAAAAAAAAGGTTACTTTTAATTAGTAAAAGATACCAAATTTGGTTAAAAAGAGGTGTAAAACTTATCACGTCAATTTTTTACTTAAAAATAAAATTAATAAAAAAGAAGCCAAGTCTGTTTTTTTATTTTTTGGAGAATCTAAAGAAGCCGAGTCAGACACTTAAAAGACACATATAGAAATCCAAATTGGACATTCTAAAATATATAGTAAAGATGCATCATGCATGCATCACGTTGTAACTTGTAAATAATATATTATTAGGATTAAGCTCATATCGTGCGACTCGTATTAAATCCGTAAAAGGATCTTAAAAGTCTAACGTGGCTGCAATTAATTTGCTCCGTAGTTAAAAAGAACGCTGAAACCGGCAAAAGGAAAGGCAAAGGCAAAAAGCTCCAATCACTGAATCAGGCTCTGAATATGTCCCAGGAACCTGACCAAGTTAGAGTGGTAATTCCAACTAACTTCAATCTTCCATGTAATAGTACACCCGTTGGTTTGCTGGCCAAATTTATTGGAGTATGAATTTTTATCTCAGTTCCTAACCAAACACAAACTCTCCACCAACCGTTCTAACGTTTTACGTTTACCTACCACCTCTCTCTCTCTCTCTCTCTCTCTCTCTCTCCCTGTTGCAGCAAGACATGGAAGCTCCACTTCTGAGCAATGATGTGTTGGCCAAGGACAACAACAAGAACAAGATTTGGAGGAGATCTCTGTGGTTCCTTGTTGCATTTATTGCCATTACAAGTCAGTGTCTTCTATTCCCTCAACTGGGGTTATTCTATTTTTTCTTAGTTTTCGGTTTGTCACAAATCATTTATCTTAAGCAGATTACAACCAAGGAAGAAATGCTTTGTCTTCTAATATGTTGTGGGCTTTTAAGATTTCTTTCTCTTTTCTCTTGGAATTTGACTATAATACATGAGAACCCACACCCAGGTTTTCACTGTAACAGGTTTGACTTCATAAGACAGCACAAATATTGATCTATTAAACATAAGAAAATTTGTTCTCTCATTTGGCCCTAAATTTTTTTGGTTGAACCGGTGAGTACACTTTTGAGCTTAAGAGAGAAGAAATTGATCTTGGAATCATAGTTTTAGTTTGGAATTTCAAGTGATTTTTAGTTTTGCTCAAGCCTGACCTCACCAAAGTCACCAGATTTTAGCAATCCCCAAGTCTCAAAATTTTAATTGTCTTCCCATTTCAGCTTTGAGCCCAAGTCTGGGATTCTAAATGGTAGGACACCAAATCGGTTATAATGATTAGCCAGAAACTGGCAAAATTGATTACAAAAAACCATATGGTTCGCGATATTATTATTGTGTTATGATGGATTTTTATTTTTTTGACAGCTTATGGGCATGAGAGTGTTATATATTTAACCATGGGCATGCTATTTGCTTTTCAGTTGTAGGCCTTATAGTCAGTGGCAGTGACTTAAGTTCCTGGGCACTAAGAGGAGGAAGCAAGTATGATACAAAAATTGGAGCTGATAATACTGATATTGTTGAGTCAGAACATGGTGTTGTTGCTGCCGATGATGGACGTTGTTCTGAAATTGGCGCATCCATGCTTAGGCAGGGAGGGCATGCTGTTGATGCTGCAGTGGCAACCGCATTGTGTGTCGGTGTTGTTAATCCTATGGCAAGTGGGATTGGAGGTGGAGCCTTCATGATGGTCAGGTCCTCCTCAACCTCACAAACCCAAGCTTTTGACATGCGGGAAACTGCTCCGTTAGCAGCTTCAGAGGTTCACAATTTTCCCTTTTAGCTAAAATTTTGGACCCCAAGATTCAATAGGTCTAGTTTATCAAATATGTTGCATTAATAGTCAGGTTGATCAAACAGTTACTATGTTCAAATCAAATTGGCATGTGCATTACAGATCTTTTAGTTTGGACCCATTTGATGATAGGGTGACTTCAAATTTGACCATTTTCTTCTACCAAGCATTAACAACAATTTTTCTTTGGATTTTTGTACAAAAATATAATTGTCAAAAGCAGAATATGTATGAGAACAATCCCATGTCCAAAGTTGTTGGTGCACTCGCAATGGGAGTTCCTGGAGAGATAGCTGGCCTTCATGAAGCTTGGTTGAAATATGGCCGTTTGGCTTGGAGAACTTTATTCCAACCTGCCATAAAACTTGCTAAAGATGGATTTGTGATCAAACCTTATCTTGGAAATTACATTACTAGGTATGCAAAGATAATCATGAACGACCCAGGTTTAAGCCAAGTATTTGCGCCAAATGGGAAGGTGTTAGAAGCAGGTGATACATGCTACAATGTGGAACTCAGTCGCAGCTTAGAGGCAGTGGCAGAGGAGGGGCCACAAGCTTTATACAATGGGACTGTTGGTGAGAAGTTAGTGAAGGATGTGAGAGAGGCAGGTGGAATTTTGACAATGGAGGATTTAAGGAATTATACAGTGGAGGTGACAGATGCAATGGCTGTGAATGTGATGGGCTACACTATACTTGGAATGCCACCTCCTTCAAGTGGAACACTCGGCCTTTCTCTGGTGGGTAATTTATTTTTCTTAATGTTCTTATCTGTTTTGCTCACTAGTAATTTAGATGCTTTACTTACTGACTCTTTTGATGAACAAAAAAGCCTTTGGTTTTTGGTGAAGGATTGGAGTATCCAATTTTAGAGGATTAGAACTTATATTTGCAATTATTTGCCAAGTGTTAGAATAATCTTTACCACCAAAAATCCCATTGAGGTCCAAATCTCCACCTTTCACCTTCAAAAGGACAGAGTACCAGGACACTAGGCCATTGGTGATTGAACTGTTCAAGAAGCTACTTTTGAAGGATATACAGTGTGTTTCACTATACAGAATTAATTTTTGCATATGTATATTGATTATTGAACATTGGTAAAAACAGGTTTTAAACATCTTTGAAAGCTATGGAAATTCCAATGCTGCAAAGGGAGATCTTGGCCTACATCGCCTGGTTGAAGCACTGAAACACATGTTTGCTGTTCGAATGAACTTGGGTGATCCTAACTTTGTTGACATAAGTAACTATACATCTGACATGCTCTCCCCATCTTTTGCGAAGCAAATTCAGCAAAAGATACTTGACAACACCACTTTCCCCCCAGAATACTATATGAGCAGGTTTGGTCCATTTACCTTAGTGGTATAAATTTGAGCTTTCCCCATCTGGCTGACAATAATGCCTGATATTGTAGTCACTATGTCATTGTTCTAAAGTTTTGGTCCATAATTTCCAGGTGGAGTCAGCTTAGAGATCATGGAACCAGTCATTTCTGCATTGTAGATGCAGATAGAAATGCTGTATCAATGACCACTACTGTAAATTATCCTTTTGGAGCATTGGTTCTCTCTCCTTCTACTGGGATTGTGCTGAATAATGAGATGGATGACTTCTCTACACCCACAGAAATTTCGCCTGACAAACTACCTCCTGCTCCTTCAAATTTTATCAAACCAAATAAGAGACCATTATCTTCAATGACTCCAATCATTGTTACCAAGGTAAGTGAATAGGATAACTAAAAAAAATTGTTCCCTAAAACCTTTTCTTTTAAAACTGATTGAAACTCTACAATCAATCTGAATACTAATACAATAGTCTGCCATCTAGGGGCTATATCCCTTATCACTTATCAGATGTATCATTAAGCAGATTGTCTTTAACTACATTAGTTTGTTTCTTTTGTACTTTCCTCACTTTGTATCTTACCTTGGCAGGATGATGAGCTGGCAGGGGTCGTTGGTGGTAGTGGTGGTATGAACATAGTTCCAGCAGTACTCCAGGTTTTTCTTAACCATTTTATCTTGGGGATGGAACCGTTAGCTGCAGTTCAGAATCCAAGAGTTTACCACAAGGTTCCTGACTCCTCTCAATACATACACATAATATATATATATATTCTTGCATAACTCTCAATGAGTGATCTGACTATAAGTGTTAATCCAATGCAGCTAATACCTAATGTGGTTTGTTATGAAAACTGGACTGTGATTGATGGCTATCACATTGAGCTTTCAGATGAAAGAAAAATTTTCTTAAAAGAGAGGGGTCATCAACTGAAGGCCCAGGCAGGGGGAGCTATCGTCCAGTTGGTTGTTCAAACCCTCCAAAACCACATTTACATGGGAAGAAAAAGTGGAAAATATTCTAATGCCAACCTTTTCCATGGTACACTCACTGCTGTAAGTGACCCTAGAAAGGATGGGAGGCCTGCAGCTGTGTAGTCGCCACTTCTGTTTCAGGTTGAAATGTTGTGAGGGACGGAGAGAAAAGGCTTTCAGTTGGAGCATTTTCAAGCTTGGCCCCTCTTGTTGTAACATAAAAAAGGTTATATCTATATATTTTTTTTGTAAATGTTAATATCAATTCGGTCTACAATCATTCTGGCATTGTCTTAACCAATTCCAATAAAACTATAAAGATCAGATAAATCCATCAATTTAGCTCAAATTTACGCTTTTAAAGAAAAAAAAAATTTCTTTGGGGGGGGTGGGGGGTAATGGGAGTTTTTTTCTTTTTTCTTTCTTCTTTTGTTTATTTATTAATTTTGGATGGGAGGTAATGGGAGTTTAGGGACAAAGCCAAGCTCAATCTTGAATATGCTTGATGGTATAAGAAATAGAATTTAAGTAAGACGTTCACAACTGAGTGCATCGTAAGGGTGTTCCTCAACCAAATAAAAAAAAAAGGTGTATCATAAGAGAATTGAACACAGGGCCTAAGATTTAAAACTCTCAAACTTTTATAACTGCTTAGAGTCTCCAACCCCCTGATCATCAAGTGTCAGGGACATTGGAAACTAACACTAAGCCCTCAGGCCCAAGCAATGATTCTTCTGCACAGCATATAATCATAAAGAATGAATTATTTGTTTTTATTTTTTTCTGCTTAATCATTGCAAAGTCCGTAGTTTGCCCAATTCTAAAGAGAATGAAATTGCTTAGAGGATCTTCAAAATTGATCCATCAACTAGCACGTGATCAATACAACATAATACAACCAAACACTCAAAAATTTTATTAATGAAAAAAATTTATAATATTTTGAGCGTATTGTACAACAGGCAACAACACTAGTAAGAAGCAAAACACGAGAATCTTTGTGACAATCTTTAGTGCCTAAAACAGAGTTTTCACGACGATTTTTCCATCAGCTGTATCGGTTGCAGAATATTAGTCTTGCTTGTCTCCACAATACACCCATTCATGACCATTTCCTCAAGCATAAAATGTGCTTTCTCCAAATGGAACATGATGTCTAGCTCACACTGTAAATTTAAGTAGAAAGAAACAGGAAAAACCATATCAACTTCTTTTTAAGGAAAAACAAGGAAAGTTGAATTCAAGGGATAGGAAATAAACCAGATATAGTTTAAAAATATAACTGAATGCAGACTTACCACATTGCCAAAATGACGATCCATGGTTTCAACCAAGAGATGAATGAATTCCAAAATCGCAAGTTCATTCTACAACATGAAAGCAAGAAAGGGAAATGAAAATTGAGAAAGATATGCTACGATGCATTTAGGACAAAGTATGTAATAAGAAAATTTGATACTGATGTATGTAAAGGAGTTCAATGTTGAGTTTTGAACGGATAAAAAAGGGTGGGCTCATTTTACAATAAGATATCCACACCTTCCTTCAGGATGTAGCCTAGTGATTAAAGGCTTGGGATGAGCTGTAAACCTAGACATCCTAGGTTTGATCTTGATTAGAAGTTTCTTTGAATTACCTGATACATGGTTCTAGTGGGTGAGGTCGTATATCCATGATTTAATCCCAAGTGTGGGTCCAAAGGGCCCTACGGATGGCCATGGACCAAGTTTGGGTCAGGTATACCTAAACCCGACCCAAAACTTATTCCCATGGATGCCTGAATTCAATTACTCGTTAAGTACCCATACCCGATTATTACCCATGAATACCAAGACCAGAGCCGACCTGAACTTGATTTTTTGGGTTTTTTTAAAAAAAATAATAAGTTAAAAACATGATTTTTTGTCCAAACCTTTTTAAAATAAAAACCAAATTTTCTTAATTTTTTTTTTATGAATGTATGAAAATAAATTTCTTTTCACCATGGATAATGCTTGCTTGACCATGGAATCAATGAGTAAAACCACATCAAATGCATAATCCATAACCATAAAAATAAATAAATAAATAAATAAAAACACTTACAACCTCCAGATTTCAAGTTGAAGACCTCATGACTATAATAATTTGGGGGGGGGGGGGGAAGCAAGTTCTAAAGACCATTGGAATCAAAAAATTGAAAATTTTTAGGATGCCTTATCCCAACATATATAAGCCTATATATAAAAATTGTTTAATGGCAAAAAATTATACCTCGTGCTCTGGTATGTAAACAATAATTGGCTGCCTACACAACTTTAAGTGCACCGACACTAGTGGGAGACTAAAGTCAAAGTCTTGACCGAAAGCCTGAAGATAATCCGTTTTCACCTTTTTTATTTATTTATTTTTATCATCTTGGTAATTAAAGTGTCAAATACATGTTTATTTTTATTTTTTAATTTCTAAGCTATAAACAGCAATTCTAATTAAAGTGTCAAACAAACTACTCCTAATTTAAACTTTCTAAATATGTACAAATGATCAAATAAATTAAGGAAATAAAAAAGACATGGTTGACATAATCTTGCAAATTACTTCAATATGCATTTTATAGAGAGTAATTCTTACTCTACCATGAATGTGAGAGGAGGGAGCACCATTTCTCCATGCTCCAGGAGTACCTAAGAATTTTCCTTTTGTTGATCTCTTTGCATGCATTTGCGTAGTGGTCGTCTAGTAACTAGTTCTGAAGAACAGTCTAATTCCAAATCAGAGTCCAGTTCTGAATCCCACTCTAGTCCCCAATCCCGCCTGAACATGGATCCTCCTCCCCAAGATGAATTAAGACAAGCCATTGCAGAGCTTACTGCCTATCTGGGCCACTTAGAAGCTAGGTATGACGAGGATAATGCACATAATGGAAAAATTAATAATAGACATGGCCCTCATCCTAGGCAAGACCATAGAGACAATGAAGACAACTCAGCAAAGCATATCAAAGTAGAGGCCCCTACCTTCGATGGTGTTAGGAACCCTCAGGTCTACAATGATTGGGTGCGAGAGATGGAGCATTTTTTTGAGTGGTATGAATTGTCTGAGGACAAAAAGGTTAAATTTGCCAAAATGAAACTTGTGGGAAGAGCAAAACTCCATTGGGATAGTGTTGTTAACCACCTCCGTAAGACCCGCCAACCACCCATAACTCTTTGGGAAGAAATGAAGGCAAAGCTCAATGAAAAGTACTTCCCAATATCTCATCAAGGCAACTTGTTGGATCAATGGCATGATTTGAGACAAGACAATAGGTTTGCTACTGAGTACATAGAGCAGTTTGAAGAGTACAGGATACGTAGCAATGCGACCGAAGATAAGCCAATTACCTTGAGTAGATTTAGGAAATGTCTCAATTATGATCTTCAAAGAGATTGGTGGCCCGACAGATCTCAACTCTTAATGATACTTACATCATAGTGCAAATTTTAGAGCTGATCCCTAGGCCCCATGGTGGAAGGAGATTTGACAATCGCATGTTGCCTCATAACAATTTTGAAGGTCCCCAAGGTAGGTACCTCCAAGGTGCTCAAAATAGGCCTTAACCTAGCAATAGGCCCTTGCACATAGAAGACAATCCTCAAGGTAGATACCAACAAGGTCCTCAAAATAGACCCAATCCCAACAATAGGCCCTTTCGCCCAGCAGACAAAGGGAAGAGTGTGGTTAGAGAGACATTTAGGCCCAATTCTAGAATCCAGTGTTTTAAGTGTCAAGGCTTTGGTCATATGGCTGCCCAATGTCCTAATAAGACTTTGTTGATTGAAGAATTGGATGGAGAGGAAGAGGTAGAAGAAGTAGTCTATGAGTCTAACATTGAAGACATTGTAGAAATAGGAGAGGATGATTCCACCCAATTAGCTTGCATTAGAGCCCTACCATTTTTTTATGACCTTAGTGAGGGTAGTCTTGATACTCTTGTAACGAGTGTTGTTAGGTGTACTCTTGCATAGTCCAAAGAAAGTGATGATTGGAAAAGAAATACTATCTTCCAAACCTTTGTCAAGTGTGGAACCACAAATTGCAAGGTTATAATTGATAGTGGAAGTTGCATTAATGCAGTCTTTTCTAAACTTGTCTCTCTCTTAGGTTTGAAGTTAGTTGCCCATCCTAAACCCTATAAGGTTTCTTGGGTAGATGATTCATCTATCACCATCAAGGAAAGGTGTCTTGCTCCTATTCACATCCTTTCATACAAGGCTCAGATTTCATGTGATGTGATTCCAATGGATGTAGGACAACCTAGGCTTCCCACATAGATTAGTCCCACCGTAGAACCTTAGGCTTCCCACTTAAGGTGTTTAGATTCACCACCAAACAAACACAATGCAATCTTTGCAAATAATCTCAACAATAATAATCATGGTCTGTAAATACAAAAGAAATCATCTAGAGCTTTATATGCAGTTTCCAGGAATCACAATGATAAGGATAAACCCTCCTAAACAAATCCTAAACAATTTCAAATACTAATCTGATAATCCTAAACAATGTCAAATACTAATCCGATAATCCTAAACAAAGGATTATGATGAACAACTAATCCAAACTAAACTCAAATACCAATCCAAACTAAACAAATAACTACGTTACAATCTGAAATCATCCACTGAAAATCTAAAATGAAATATTGAAATAACTTTTGGTTATGCTCCTGCATTAGTTGACATGCACAACAAAATCAAATAGTAATTAATTGATGTGATATGTTCTTATTTAAAATATTCCCTTGTAAATTCTTAAGAAATTTTTTTGAGCAATTTACGTCAATCTAACATTTTATGGGAAGTAATGAAACCAGTGGCATCAATACTTTCCATACAAGTGAAAGTCAAAATCATGATATAAGAGATTTGATTTTATATCTTATAAATAAAAAATAAAAAATAAAAGAGAGAGAGAGAAATTTGACTTTACAAAGAAGGAATAAGTAGCAATATTACTTTTCATACAAGTGAAAGTCAAATTCACATTATAATCATAAACAAAAATTCAATTATGCAAAAGACATCTATGTAATTAGTAAGAGATAAATTTAAAAAAAATAAATAAATTGGTTAATTAATTTATTAGAAGGAGAAGAAGTTCCATTAAACTTTCCCATGACATACCATTTGACTCCGTTTCTTTAATTGCCAAATTATAGTTTTGGTAAGATAATAAATATTGGCTTTATATTCTTTAATTCGTTTTTTTTCCTATCAATCACTACATTTTTGTAGAACATTTATGCATGTATAGAGGCTAAAAAAAACCTGTACTATAAATAATATTTAATGGTGTTTTAAATGTTTTACATTAATTTTCTTTCTTATTGATTTGACTATCAAATCAAATGGATAGTAAATACTAAATAGCGTATAACAATAACGTATAGTCTAATAACAAATTGTAATATAATTAGTAACCTATTAAAGGAATTTAAAAGTAATTGTTGATATTGATAACATCTTTTATGGGAAGATTTTATATATATATATATATATATATATATATATATATATATATATTATTTTTTGGTTTTCGGTATAAGGGAGGGAGGGAGGGGGGGAATCAATAAGCAAGGTTAGTCGCACTCAATACCCGAATACCCTGATAATACCTGCACCAACTGAGTCGGGGTGGGCCAGGTATCCACTGCCCAGTGGGTATGGCCATCCCTACACTTGCCTTGGTGAGATTCCATGTCATCAAAAAAAAGTCAATGGACTCTCTCTCTCTCTCTCTCACATGTAGACTGTGAAAGCCAAATTCAATCAACACATGTAATTGATGTAAATAATACCCTCATCACATAGAAACGACACCCTTGAAATTGAGAGGCAAATGACATTAGAAGTCATATGCCAAACATTCTATTTTTGAAAATTTGCACACAGAGATACTTATAAAAAAAAAAAAAACTAAAAATTTGCACATAGAGACAAAGTTCCTGTTTAGAATATCGTTTTCTTTTGATCAGCATGGTTCATATCATTTTCTTCTCTATGTGGCCACAAAAGTATCAAACAAAAGCATCAGCTCAAAATATGGATTTTACAGAAAAATCTACCTCATCATTGTCAACTCCAACCAGAAAAAACAGTGATGCATAGCGCCTGTATACAATTTTGTAGTTCCGATGCTCAACAAAAGAACACTGTTACCGTAAAACAAAACGTATCAGCAACAGAAACATGAATATCTGCCTTCACATATATATACATAAAAGACACTCCAAGAAAGACCTTCAATTTACTGAAAAAAAAGAAAGAAAGAAGAGATTCCCTGATAAATACAAGCAAGCAATATGTTGACAACAAAATGATGTTCTTATTCACCAATACTAGGCATGATTTTTTTTAGGACTACCACCATCGCTTGATTTACTTCCTGACTCACCTAGTCACCTACTCAAACAAAATTTTTAAGTTCTGAAACTAATGCCTGCCCATCAAATCATTGCTTTTGCCATAATATGAACATAGAATACACAAGCAATGAGCTCTAACTCAAACAGTACCTCCTTCTCCCCCCTCCCCTCCAAAATTATATATATATAAAAGGAAAGCAATGTTGTGGGTTCAAAACCCTTTGGGTGTGGTGTAAACTTACCAATCAAAGAAACCAATGAAAATATAGTACACCAAAAAATGGGTAATGTGACTCATGTCTAACAAAACCCATCACAACACATTCAGATCAGTAAAATCCAAAATCCTTTTTATAATCATGTAGCAAGCAATGACTTTTTCTTTCTTTTTTTAAATTGGTAACCATAACCTCACTCTCCACCAAATTCTTGTGAATGAAGGAGGTGCCATTTAAGTCAGAGCTCATTGTTAGCAAACGCTAACATTATAAAATACAAGAACAAAATGACATGAACCAGTTTCGTTGCCAGGATTTGGCAATTGAACCCTGAATCATTAAAAATATGAGGTTGTCAATTCCATCTAAAGTGACTCTATCTTGATCACAGTCATTGCTGAGATCCTTACAATGAAACCACTAATTGGAACAATTTTCTAAAATAAATTGCTTAACATGAATCTTAACAGCAAATGATGGATTTGAGCTTTGAAAATTTTGCTCCAACTTGAATTTCTAATAAGGATTAAGCCCATCCATATAATTCATTAATAGAAAATTAAATTTGCACTTTCATACTTTGTAAAAACTAAAAATTGAAATCCAATTCCTAATCTTCCAATACTTTCATCCGAATGAACAATATGTAACTTTTCAATCAATTAAATACACCAACCATGCAGTAGTTTATACACACGAAATTGGTTTTCCAATATTGAAGTTATATCAAAGAGCTTTTACTAAAAAAAATAAAGTACGATCTGGAAACAATCAATTTCCCACAACTTTAAGCTAAGAACAAAGTGACAAGCTTTCATTAAATCAAATTCGGATTAGAGAGAGAGAGAGAGAGAGAGAGAGAGAGAGAGAGAGACCTGTTGCTCGTTACGGGCAAGGCATTTGCGAACGATTTCACCTTCGAGAGCACGACGTTCTTCGAGAGTGAGGTACTCGTAGTATTGGGCAAGACGAGTTTGTCCTTGTTTGTTTACCATCAATATGAATCTGATCCCCATTTTCTTCTTCGCCCCCACAGCGTAAGAAAAATAAGGTTGTGGCGAGAAAGAAGAAAAAGTCACCCCAAATAAAAACTAACAAAATTTTTTAAGTCTTGGTAATCCCCTACCCTAATCTCTAGAAACAATTTTTCATTTTATCGAATTTAGGGAGGATAACCCCAAGCACTTCTCATTGCGAGATTGGAATATAGAACCTCCAATTCCCAAACCTTAAGCCCTCGGGGAGAAATGTATCTTTTTTTTGAGAAAAAGGTAAGCGAATATTATTAAAGGAAGAGAAACGAACTACAAAGCAAAACAAAAACCAGACTCAAGGAAGATTCGACTGAAAACAACATCTACGTCCTCGGGTAAATCTTCTACCCAAACTTCAAAATCACAGATAAAACTGCCTTTTTAGCTAAACTACGAGCTAATCTATTCCCATTCCGCCCAACACGTTGAAACATACAACTTCTTAATACATTTGCAAGTCGTTTAGGGCCGTTTAGTACGTGTGTTTAAAAACTGAAAATTGTTGTTTGAAAATATTTGTGGAAATACATGTGGGTGAAAAAGTGCGTTAAAATACGTGAAATATTGTTTAAAAACTGAAAATGGTTGTTTAAAAACACAAACCAAACACCCCCTAGTCTCACCAATAATATGACCAAACATCAGAGGACAGGGACCATTACGTAACAAGGCCTGAATAACAGAAAGACAGTCACCTTCAACAATAATGTATTTAATGAAACAATGAAAATAATAATTTTATAATATTTTACTTTTTTTTGTTTAGGAGTTTAAGTGTAAGAGAATATAATGGACCAGAAGAAATACTCATTCCTCTCTATTCCCTCGATATATCAAATTTTCATTTCCAAAAATTGGAAAGAATTGAGGGAATGGAATTAGATTTAATAAATTTTTTTACTAAAACTCTCAAAATATCACTATATATATTTAGGTTGCGTTTGGGAACAGATTATAAGGCTAACTTATTTTACTATTTAGTTTATTTTTGCTACTATTTATAGGTTCTACTATACTATTTCAACTAATTTTTGTCTTTATCTACTGTACTTTCAGCAAAAAGTTTTTAGTTTCAGCTAAATAAGCTGTTCTCAAACTTTCCCTTAGTCCTTTATTTTAAAATAGAGGTCTAATAGTAATATTGTCATAAAATAATTCTATTAATTTCCCCCTTTGTTACTTGGGTGGCAATTCATGTTCGCGGGTCGGGTTTGTGTCGTGTCGAACCATGAGTATTTAGCTATATGAGTTGACCCGAATCCGACCTGTTTAGTAAATGTATCAGGAATCTTTAACCCGAATATGACCTATTTATTAAACAGGTCGACCCAACCCTACCCAACACATTTAACTCGTTTAATTAACAAGTTATGTAAAGTCAATACAAATGACCCGTTTAATAATCTTTTTGATTAATAAGTCATACCTAACCTATATAATTTTTATCAATTCCCAAATATCTAAAATTAAAATACAATTACAACCATAAATATAGTAATAAACATATAAATACAACTATAAATTAAGCAATAATATCAAAATAACTAATAACTTTATAAGCTAAACGGATTAAACGGGTTCGCATGTTGAACACAAACACGACCCGTTTCTTAAACGAGTTAGCCGTGTCAACCTGAATATAACTCAAACCCGTTTAGCCTCAATCCATGACCTGTTTATAAACCTGTTTAGTAACTTACTCCCAAACAAGGGTAGTTACCTTCCATTTCTTTATTTTAAAACATGCAAATAAGGTTACTTAATTCAATTCCTTTATTTTAAAACATTCAAATAAGGTTACTTAAATACATTCAATTCTTTTCAATTTGATTAGGGGTGTGCAAAAAACCGACGAATCGAACAAACTGACCGAACCGTTGCCAAATTTTCGGTTCGGTTCGGTTTCGGTTTCATTTTTTAAAAACCGAAATTTTCAGTTTCGGTTTCGGTGCTGAATTTTTTAACCCGAAACCAAACCGACCCGACCCGACCGAATATATATATATATTTATGTAACTCTATTACATCACTGATCGGTGGCTTAGTGGTATGATACTTTGTGGTTTGGCTAGCTGATCCCAGGTTCGAGCCTTCGCGTGGGGGTGTGTGTTTTTGCTATTTAATTTTTTAAAACCCTAGAGTATGAGATAAATACGGAAATACCCCTCCCCTCTTTTATTCTTCCCTTTTCTTTTCTTCAGTTCAGCCGCCCCCTTCCCTAACTTTTTCTCTCAATTTTTTCTATCTTTTAAAGAGTTCAGCCCTCAGCCCCTCCGCTTCTCTCACCGCTCCACGCCTCCACATGTCGCCTCCAAATGTCAGCCTTCCTGCACCAGCCTCCACACGCTGGCCTTCCTATGCCGGCCTCCACATGCCGGCCTCCCTACGCTGGCTAATCTTTTCATTTTCACAGAGTCAAGGTGACCCTCTCTCTCTCTTTAATTTCTCCATAGTTTCCTCTCTCTTTTTTATATTCTGGGTTTGTTTAATATTGAATCAATGCTATTTTTTTCAATTTTTACGTGCAAATAAAGTTAGGGTTTTGAAATAACCCATGTGCTTGGTTGTTTATTTTTTCAATTTCTTCTCTCTTTTTTATATTCTGGGTTTTTTTTTTTTTTTTTTTCTTTGTTTGCTTTCTTAGAAAATAAATGATAAGGAACCGAAACTGACCGAAACCAAAACAAACAGAAACCGACGGTTTTTCAACTATTTCGGTCGGTTTCGGTTGAGACTTTTAAAAACCGAAAATTTCGGTTTCGGTTGGTCGGATAAAAAAAAATCGACCGAACCGAACCGATTACAGCCCTAAATTCGATTATGATTATTTATTTCTATTCTATTCCATTCCATTCTATTCCATTCTCTTATGAACTCTCAAACAAAGTTGTTCCTTTCTCTCCACTTTATTCTATAATCTATATTCACTCATATTTTTCCTCTTTCCTCTCTAAGTGAACGGTGAGGAATGAGACAAAATGTCCATGACAAAATAGTATCGTTTGGATGTAGTAGAAAGGATGGCAAAAAACAATCCATCTCATGTGATCCTCCCCCATTCCACTTTGTGTTCATTTTCCACGCCCCGCATCACCCCGCTCCAAATGTATATATACATATTTTATTTTATTATTATATTAATTTATTTATACATATAATGTAATTTTTCTATACAGTACAAACTAATTATAAATGGTTTTCTACCCTAAATAATTATATGCAAAACAAGACTTCGCACCAAAGGAATGAGCTCTGCGCCTAAACTAATAGGACTTTCACTAGTACAAAATCAATAATATTGTTACTTTTGTTTATGTTCCTCTTTTCTGAGTTGATTTTGTACTTGTGAAAGTCCTATTTGTGAAAGTCCTATTAGTTTAGGCAGTAACAGGGCCCATCCTTTTGGTGTGAAGACCTGCCTGGCATATAGTTCTTTAATGTAGACTGTAGACATCCATTTAGATTAGTTTGAACTCTCAAACACATATCTAGTTGATATATATATATATATATATATATATATATATATATATATATATATATATATATATAAGTAATTCTACGGTACCCCCAAAAAAAAGGGGTACGGTACCCACTAGTAGGTAACCTGCTACACCAGGTTATTTCTTTCTCACATTTGACGGTTTCATCCTCATATTATGCAGTTTCAACATCACATGTGACAGTTCTTTTGTCACATTCGGTAGTTCTTTTTTTTTTTTTTCTCACATTTGACGGTTCCATCGTCACATTTTACAGTTCCAACATCACATGTGACAGTTCTTTTGTCACATTTAGTGGTTCCCTTACTTTTTTCTCATATTTGACGGTTCCATCTTCACATTGTGCAGTTCCAACATCATATGTGACAGTTCTTTTATCACATTTGGTAGTTCCCTTACTTTTTTCTCACATTTGACAGTTTCATTCTCACATTGTGCAGTTCTAACATCACATGTGACAGTTTTTTCTCACATTTGGTGGTTCCCTTACTTTTTTCTCACATTTGATGGTTTCATCCTCATATTGTGCAGTTCCAGCATCATATGTGACAGTTCTTTTGTCACATTCGGTAGTTCCTTTATTTTTTTCTCACATTTGACGGTTCCATTGTCACATTATGCAGTTCCAACATCACATGTGACAGTTCTTTTGTCACATTTAGTAGTTCCCTTACTTTTTTCTCACATTTGACGGTTCCATCTTCACATTGTATAATTCAAACATCATATGTGACAATTCTTTTATCACATTTGGTAGTTCCCTTAATTTTTTCTCACATTTAACGATTTCATCCTCACATTGTGCAGTTCCAACATTACATGTGACAATTCTTTTGTCACATTTGGTGGTTCCCTTGTTTTTTTTCTCACATTTGACGATTCCATCGTCACATTGTGTAGTTCCAACATCACATGTGACAGTTCTTTTCTCACATTTGGTGGTTTCCTTACTTTTTTCTCACATTTGACGGTTCCATCTTCACATTGTGCAGTTCCAACATCACACGTGACAGTTCTTTTCTCACATTTGACAGTTTCATCCCACATTGTGCAGTTCCAACATCACATGTGACAATTCTTTTCTCACATTTGGTGGTTCCCTTACTTTTTTTCTCACATTTGACGGTTCTATCATCACATTGTGCAGTTCCAAAATCACATGTGACAGTTCTTTTCTCACATTTGGTGGTTCCCTTACTTTTCCTCACATTTGACGGTTCCATCTGCACATTGTGCAATTCTCCAAAACTGAAAAAACCCTTAAAACATTATAAAATTTTTTTTTAAAAAAATGACCGAAATACCCCTAAAACCTAAAAATTACCAAAATACTTCTGAAACCTTAAAAATGACCAAAATACTCTGAAACCTTAAAATGACCAAAATACCACTGAAACCTAAAAATGACCAAAATATCCCCAAAGCATAAAAAATGACTGAAATACATGCTTAACTCATATCAAATTTTTTGCCTTTGTTTTGGTTTTTGAACTTTGAAGCTTGCATACTACTTGATATTTTTGGAGCTCATTGAATTGACTGTAAACTCCTTTTTTCTTTGTGAGTAAATTTTACTAATTTAATAAAATAATTTTTTAGGAATGAAATTGTAACAATCGATGGTTCTCTTATTTGTTTTCTCACATTTAATGGTTTTATTGTCATAATAGGCAATACCAATATCACATATTACTCTACTTTTGCCACATTCAATGGTTCCTTTATTTTTATTTTTTTCCTCACATTTGATGGTTCCATTGTCACATTAAGCAGTATCAACATCACATATGACTGTATTTTTACCATATTCGGTTATACCCTAATTTGTTTCTCACATTTGACAGTTCCATCGTTACATTGGGTAGTATCAACATCACACCTGACCGAAATACCCTTAGAACCTAAAAAATGACCTAAAAGACCCTGAAACGCAAAAAATGATTGAAATGACCTTGTAACATAAAAAGTGATTGAAATACCCTTAGAACCTAAAAAATATCATAATGCACTTGAAACCTAAAAAATGACTAAAATACCCATAGAACCTTTAAAATGACCGAAATGATCCTAAAACCTTGAAAATTTTTGAAATACCTTAGAAACCTATAAAATGACCAAAATACCTCATAAAACTTGAAAATGACCAAAATATCCCCAAAACCCTCACCAATTACTAGAATACTCTTAGAACCTAAAAAATTATTAAAATACTCTTAGAACCTATACAATGACCGAATGACTCTAAAACCTAAAAAATGACCCCAAAAACTAAAAATGATTGAAAGAACAAAAGAAAAAGACCGTAATGCCCTCGATACCTAGAGAATATCTAAAATACCCTTAGAAATTTAAAAATGATCAAAGTTTTAATGTTACATTGATGGTTTCCCTTTCTACTTCTTGTTTGTTTGTTTGTTTGTTTGTTTTTTTTTTTTTTTTTTTTTTTTTTTTTTGAGAAAGGGAGCTGTGAACTTTAATAAATACTAGCCATGTCGGCTAAAGTTACAGCTAAAAGTTGGGGGGGGGGAACATCCTCCATCCACACCAACTGAGAGCTAACATGTCTAGCATGTCTAGCCATATGATGAGCGGTAGAATTACCTTGCCTTTTAACATGAGAGAACCTACAAAAAGAAAATAATGCAGATAGGAGTTTTGCTTCCTCCACTAGGTGTCCGTGGTCTGCAAATGAGATGTCCTCGTTGAGCAAAGCTTTAATCACAATCTCCGAATCTCCCTCCACCACAATAGATGCGATGCCTAATTCAGCAGCAAAATTGAGAGCCTTGACAGCTGCTACTGCTTCAAGAGCAGCAACGGAATTGGGAATAGGTACTTTTTTAGCCATAGAGGCTATAATCTGACCCTTCTCATCTCGAATAATTACTCCAACTCCAGCCATATTTTCCTCTCTAAAAATAGCCCCATCAAAGTTCACTTTGAGGCAGTTAGGATAAGGGGGCTTCCATTTGATGTGTTGGGGAGGTCGTGTCTCACAATCTGGTGGCTTTGGGGGGATTGCACGAATGAAGGCTGAAAGTGCAGCAAGGGCATCGGGCACTACTTAATCCATAGGAAACGGTTTGGTGCTAGTCCTCAACTAGTTTGTTTGTTTTTTTAATGTTAAATGAAATTACTAAGATAGTTAGCTTTGAATGAAATTTCAATACTAAATATTTCAATTAATTAAAAATGATCTTCTGGTTAACAATCTTATAATATTTATTTTTAAAAATCTAATAAAAGTTTGATTATTTACTTCTAATAATTTTTATTTCTATTTATTCACACTCTTACTTCTACTCTCCATCAACAATTTTTGACAACCCCAATATTTAATGTAATGAACAATTTTTTTTTGAAGCCAACATTAAATCTCACGTTCACAACCAATAAATTTTCCAATTTGGACTCCAATCAGACCTGCACAAAATGATATTTCAATGTTCAAATAGATACCAATTGGTTAAGCACTAAGATTATACAATTTAAAACAAAATTGTTGGGAACAACAATTCTTCACGAGTGATGGTTTCAATGACACTTCTTTTGCATCCATATCATCTTATAAAACCAGATCAAATAACTCCATGTTATGATGTAGGATATTTTTGCCATTTAACATGATTTTCAAAACAATTTTTTTTTTTTTATCCTTGTTGAGCTCTAGTTTTATAGGCTCAAGTTCTACTAATTTATATTTTTTATCCTGGTGGAACTAGAGTTTTAGAGACTCGGGTTCTAATGGTTTTTTTTTTTTTTTTTTTTTTTTATAATTTTTTTTAACTACCTACATCTCAGTAAATCCCTATAGCAGCATTTTTAAGATATAACATAGACCAAAAATTAATAGTTTCAATGGAAAGGTCATAGTTTAACTTTTAACACACAGATGAAGTCTACGCATGAATGAATTAAATTTCGCCATTGAATCAAGTTTCGCCAATAACTTTCATTTTTTTTTTTGGCTAAAAATTCTATAATATCACATTAGAATCTATAACATTGTAGCTCAATTTTTCCAACAACTAATACTTTATAACAACTAAAAGTAATTTGCTCTTTCACAAGTTGTATGTGCTTAACAACCAAGTCCACAAATATCTTGTCGATGGATGGCTTCCACCTTGTCCTTGAATGTTCCAACTTTGCCTAATGAATGACTCCACTCAATCCACTGTCCATATACAAGTGTAGAAAATGTATTAGAAATCAATAATATGACAATTAACATAAAAGTACAAAAACTGAGGTGCTAAAAAGCCAAGATTTTTAGGTCTACAACATATGGAGTAGTAAGATTCCGAGGGGGATAATAAATTTAGTAGATTATAAAATTGGGGGTGAAAAATATTTGATGAATTAACTCTTCCAAGACTACAAATCTAGATAACAAACCATGAACCAGTGTATGACAAAATACAATTAGACTGATTATTATTAACTAGATGTGAATAATCAAACCCTACAGGCTGTTTACATGAAAAGATTTTGGATAACTAGGCTAGAACTTGACATGTTAGCAAGAGAAGCCTAAGAAGATTTTGGATAACAAGGCTGGTTCTAGAAGCAACTTTCAAAGAATAATTACATTGGTGTAAAATAATAAGGCAAAGAAAAAGGGATGCCATCAACATTATATATGTGTAAAAAAAAACAAGGACAAGTCCTCCTAGTCCTATGGGGGAAGAGGGGATCAGAATATATGGTTTGACAGGAAAACCTCATGAATAATAGTTATTATGTTTAGAGATTCTAAAATAAATTTAATTGTAGCCAAATAAAGAAAAAATAACAAGCAAAAAATGCAGTCATAATTTTGGTACAAAGTTACATCAGTACAGTTTATTTTGCAGGGCTGTATATGGTATGCTTGGATCTCTTAAGTAGACCAAATATATAAGCTTGCTTCTCTATTGCACATATGTGGAACAATGATATAACTTTATATTGTAGAATACAATTCAACAATGAAAGGAGTGTGTTGTTATTTGTAAATTGGAAGAATGAAATGTTAACTGGTTAAATTGATTTAAAAGTAAGAAGAGAGGAAAGGGAAGAGTGATGAAAATATATTTATATTTTTGTTTAGATTGGGTACTGCTCTCAATTTTCATAAACTTAAATTAAGATTTGAGATAATTTCATTAGTTTGAAAAAATATGATCCAGAGTAATTGAGTATTTACATAGAACATGAAGTGTGTAGAACATAAAGTTTTATATTGGATGAGTAATGATTATAAATTTGCATTATAAGTTCTAGGTTGCTAGGACTCTGCCTGCCTCCCCTACTACAGTTCTCTCTCACTCAACACCAACTGATGGTCTAGTGTGGCAAAAAATAATAAAAAATTGGTGTTCTTTATCAACAGTGTCTAATTAACTATATCTATAAATCTATAATTGATGCTGAAATTGGTGTTCTTACCACCAAGTTGGTTGAAAAAAATAAATTCATGGATGGGCCACCAAACCTTGATCAACTAGCCAATTTGGCGACATAGCATATCAAAGTTTTTTATTTTTTTAACAAAGAATTTTTATTCATTTGTGTCTTTTGGCATTATATATTTAGGAGTAGTATATCATATATTACCGTGTCTGAAAGCAGAAAGTAATTTCCGTGGAAGACTTTAAAATTAAAGTAATCAAAATTTCAAAATCAATTAATACGAGGAGGCAGTGAATCGAAAGGTATGTGCCAAAGTTACATATTGATATATAACAACCAAAACTCAAATAAAACAACAATAGCATAAACCCACAAAATTTAGAGACAAAAAATATAAACCCATATCAGTGTATAATCCTAAGTAGAGAGAGAAACTGAAGATTGTGAGTGGTGCTGCCGAGTTAAGGTTGTGGGTGCGCAAGCCAAGAGAAGCAAAGAGAATGGCTAGAACTGGAGCGTATAACCCTGCCCCTTCTCATGTGGGTAGCGTTTTGTTAAACAGCTGTCTGGGTTCTTGTGGTTGGATTGGAAGAGAAGAAGTTAGAGAGGCAGAAACCTAGAAGAAGTTAGAGAGGCAAAAACCTAGAAGAAGACCAGACAGAGCGTAAACACAAGAGAGAAGCGTAGAGAAATTTGATTTGTTATTTTCTTTTCTTTCTTGCTTTTTTTGGTTTATACATATTACCTGCTTAACCAGTAATCAGTTGAACTCAACGATTGTAACTTTATAAGAGTTATAAAAAAGTGTAACTTTATAAAAGTTATATTAGGCGTAACTTGAACTCATCTCATTTTGGTGTAACTTGAACTCATCGATTGTTACAATTTCATTCCTAAAAAATTATTTTATTAAATTAGTATACTTTACTCACAAAGAAAAAAGGAGTTTACATTCAATTCAACGATCTCCAAAAATATCAAGTAGTATGCAAGCTTCAAAGTTCAAAAACCAAAACAAAGGCAAAACATTTTATATGAGTTAAGCATGTATTTCGGTCATTTTTTATGTTTTGGGGGTATTTTGGTCATTTTTAGGTTTCAGTGGTATTTTGGTCATTTTAAGGTTTCAGAGTATTTCGGTTATTTTTTAGGTTTCAGAAGTATTTTGGTAATTTTTAGGTTTTGGGGGTATTTCGGTCATTTTTTTTATGTTTCAAGGGTTTTTTCAGTTTTGGGGAATTGCACAATGTGAAGATGGAACCGTCAAAAGCAAGGGAACCACTAAATGTGACAAAAGAACTGTCACATGTGATGTTAGAACTACACAATGTGACGATGGAACCGACAAATGTGAGAAAAAAAAAAAAGAGAACTACCAAATGTGACAAAAGAACTGTCACATGTGATGTTGGAATTGCACAATATGAGGATGAAACCGTCAATTGTGAGGAAAAAGTAAGAGAACCACCAAATGTGAGAAAAGAACTGTCACACGTGATTTTGGAACCGCACGATGTGAGGATAGAACCGTCAAATGTGAAAAAAAAAAAAGTAAGGGAACCATCAAATGTGAGAAAAGAACTGTCACATGTGATGTTGGAACTGCACAATGTGAGATGAAACTGTCAAATGTGAGAAAAAACTGTCACATGTGATGTTGGAACTGCACAATGTGAAGATGGAACCGTCAAAGCTACTTGACCATTCTCACCAATTATCTGTCTCAGATATTTTTCTCGTATAGTTTTTTTTTTTTTTTTTTTTAAGTATAGAAATGCAAGTTGTTAAAAATGGCAGTGTGCCCTTTAATCAACTGAAAGACAATAAATATGGAGAGAGAGAGAGAGAGAGAGAGAGAGAGAGAGAGAGAGAGAGAGAGAGAGAGAGAGAGAGAGAGAGAGAGAGAGAGAGAGAGAGAGAGAGAGAGAGAGAGAGAGAGAGGAGAGAATGCTAGTATTGATTACGAATAAGGTGGAAAGTAATAACATTTATTGATATTGTTTTAACCGTTAGATCTCTTAGAAATCTACGGTGTAAAAATAGTATAACTTTACAAGAGTTACACCACCCAATAACTTGATATAGAATTCATATTTTGAAAATCTCACAGTTGAATTACATGTTCTATATATTCTTAACATTCATGCCAAATTTTATGTCAATTGGATGTTATTTACCATTTGATCCATAAACTCATCTTTTATGCATTATTTTAAATTACAAAAACTTGAATTTAAACAATTGATTGATGACATAAATATTAATTTTTGATCACTTTAAAATTTTACAAGTATGGAAAATATACGAAAATAATGTAATCTAATAGTAGATTTGTCAAAATTCGCATCCAATTAAAAAATATTGAATGGTGTAACATTGCTTTAAGTTACACCTTAAAGTTATACCAGGTGTAACTTGAACCCAACCCTATATATATATATATATATTATCTTTAAAACACTTGTCTCTACTTCTCTCTCAGTACTATTACAAATACTCTTGCCTTTTTATATTTCTTCTTTATCTTATCAATGTTGAAGTCATCTTATTAGGATTAGTTAAACATCTCCAACTCGTTTTGAACTCAACCTGCCCTGCATGGCTTTTCCTAACCTCGAAGAGGAGATAGGGCATGCATGGGACACCCATGATCCAACCCCCACCATGCCCCATTGCCATCCCTATGTAGTAGTCACCAATGAAAATTTTCTCCAGTCAAATATAGGTTGTTTTATTAGTTATGTATGACTTATAAAGTTTAGGGCCTTAGGGTTTGAAACAAATATAGGTTGTTTTATTAGTTATGTATGACTTATAAAGTTTAGGGCCTTCAGGGTTTTAAATGATAATTTTTATTATTACAAAAAAATAAAAATAAAAAAATAAAAAAGCAAGGTTTAATTTGTCACCATGGACAAATTATGCCATTATGGGTGTGTTTGAATTTTGATCACTTTACAATTTAACTAGGCTGCCATCGAGAGATTCATTAACAATTTTAGGAACAAAAATTATGATAGTGCCAAACTATTTGAGTAAGTTGTAATTGAAAGTTTTCACAAAATGTAATTTTTGTAAATTTGGACGAAACCATAACTATATTATTTTTAATCCAGATTTTAGGGATTAAATATAATAATTAAAAGTTTGTGAACTAAATTCTAAAGAGATAAATTTATGACAAAGAAGACTGTTTGGGTGCACCTTCGCAAGAAGGGTGTTGTACATCTAAGTCTGGTCTCTTCAATTCTGCCGCAACATGGAATAAATTGAAGCCTAGGAAGCTGGCTGTCCCTTGGTGGAAATTGGTTTGGTTCCAAAGCACTTCCAACTAGATATGGATTGATGAAGTGGGTTATCTCTGTGTTTTTTGCAGAGGGTGTATGTAATCTAGAGATCAATCCTTCTATTATTTATTTATTTTTTATGGGAAGACCAAACTTTTATTGAACATTTGAAAAGGAAAGTACATCATGGATAAGAGCTTGCTCAATGTAGCAAGGGATCTCTTCAATCCAAACAATACAGTCAACTAGGGGTGTTCACCAAACCGCATAAACCGCACAAACCGCAAGAACCGCTCGCAAAATGGCATAACTGCACCGCACCGCAAGTAATAGTGCACCGCACCGCACCACACCGCATGGTGCAGTGCGGTTTGCGGTTTTATAATAAGAAAACCGCACAAACCGCACCGCACTGCACCTTCTCTATATATTAATATATTTATTTATTTTTAATATTAAATATATTATTAATAGTTTAATAAATATAGTTTTCCAAAAAAAAAAAAAAAATTTAATAACCCTGGCAAGTGTTGACTAGAAAAGCCAACTAAAATAAAGAAAAATTAGCTCAATAATTTAAAACTTGGCCCAAAAAAAAGGGAAAAATTAGTTTTGAGCTGAGTAGGAAAAGCCCAAAATTTGAAAAATATACCGACTTTAAACCGCATCTTATACATAGTATCGCACATGTGACTGCAAAAATGAGGTGCGGTGCGGTTATGGTTTTGGCTAAACTCGAAACCGCATCACACCGCATCGCACCGCACATGTGACTGCAAAAATAAGGTGCGATGCAGTTATAGTTTTAGCTAAACCGCACCGCAAAGTGCGGTGCTAAAAATGGTCCAAAACCGCATCGCACCGCACCGCGAACACCCCTACAGTCAACAATGCTAGATGCATGTTTAGTTAAGAGGTGGGCTGATCTGTTGCCCTGTCGCCTTACATGAGCGAACTCAATTGGTTTGAATGTTGGGTCCCAAATAATATTATCACAAATATTAGCAATCCAAAATAGCAATCACACGTAAGAACACAAATATTTACATAGAAACCCCTTTCTCTTTAAAGGGAAAAACCACGAGATAAACTCCGAATAATTTCACTATTATCAAATCAATTACAATAATTCTTGTATATGCCTCATGACTAAAGAAAAAAATCTCTTTTATTTTTCTTTACTCTCGCACACACAAATTATCTTTCTCAAAAGACAACAATCTTTTTCCTTTTCTTTTTCACTACGTTGCACCCACTTTTTTTTTTTTCACTGTGCGGCACCTCCCAAAAACACATATACATAATATATAAACAATTAGGAGTAGGAGTCTTAAACTTGTAGACCACTTTCCACCTATTTCTAATTGAAATAGGATTTCTATATGGGCTGGACTTCTTACCGCTGCCACTGATGCTGGGGGTGGGGACCTCTCGCACAAAGCATTATGAACAATCATTGAGTCCCCTTCAAGAACAATATCATGAACGTCTAAATCTTTTGCAAGAAGCAGACTTGCCTCGAAAGCCTTTACCTCCGCCTCCACAGCTCCCAACGGCGCCATAATTTTCTTTGACAGTGCCGCTTTGAAACTGCGATCTTCATTTCGGATAACCACCCCTATCCCTGCCGTTCTCTATGCTGAAAAGATGGCACCATCTACATTTACTTTCAAGCAACCAGCAAGTGGGGGGGACCATGATGTTATCTGTTCTACCACCGGGTTTGAGATTGCAGTAGCCTCCATTGCCATACTATACTCAGTGAGATAGTGAGTTGCCCACTGAGCCACAGCTTGCCCAGATTTACTTTTCCCTCCATGCCTGACTTCATTACGATTGTGCCACAACACCCACGCCATTGTGATGACCTATGCTACCTTGTCCCTTTCACACGTGTCATCTTGAACAATCTTCCTCCTCAGCAGATTTGCCTTTGTAGGTAAAGCATCACGACATGCCCTCCAGCCCAAATGACGTATCTTATGACAGGGCCGGCTCTATGGTGGAGCAAGAAATGCGACCGCCTAAGGCCCCAAGTAAAAAAAAGGCCCCCAAATTTTAACCAATAGGATTATTTATAATCAATAAATAAAATAATTTTTTTTATTAGATGAAAAACAAATTAAAAAATAGAGAAAAATGCAACGTCGTCCACAATATTTTTCACAACACTTTTACAACTAATGCTAAGTAGGAGGTTGTTACAGCCTATTGTTGATGGCAAAAAAATAATTATAGTGATATTTTCAAATAAAAAACAAAAAGCAGTTTAAAATCTAGGATTTGTTGTAAAAAATATTGTGAATGTTGCACTTCTAAAAAAAAGAAAGAATAATAATAAGAGTTTAATTAGCAAACTTTTACTAGTTTTCATCTAAATCTACCACTAACACCACTGTTTTACTTACCACTATCAATCTACCACATCAACAAGTATGAAAAATTTTGTCAAATTTTTTTTTTATCTTAAAAATTCCAAAAAAAAAAAAAAAATTCTATGTAGTTCATGTTAATTAGTAGTAATTTTGCATCTAAATTAAGATGATCAGTTTTTGCCTTAGGCCCCCAAATGCTTCAAGCCGTCATAAGTTATGAGGAATTGGTAGTCTCCAAACCAACCTCCAAAACCTTCTCATTTGGCTGCTAGCTGAATTGACCCCGTGAGTAGCAGATTGGGCTAGTTTTACAGCCAGTGAATACACACTCCGCACAGAAAAAATACCACTATGCGTTTCAGTCCAAATTAATTTATCTACAGGCAGCTGGGTACTTAAAGGAATGCTTTTAATGATTTCAGCTTCATGAGGCAGAAATAATGTATCCACTACTGCAAACTTCCAACTTGCATTTGTTGGGTCAATCAACTCACTAACCCGAGTGTCCATGTGCAGCAAATTCCTTGGAGATACCACTTTATATGTGGATGCAACCGGTAGCCATTTGTCACTCCACACCCGAATATTTTCACCATTCCCTACCCTCCATCTTAGACCATTTTTTACTAGCTCTTGGGCAGCCATGATGCTTCTCCAAGTGTATGAAGGATTATTTCCAAGTGATGCATGTACAAAATCACTACTTGGAAAGTATTTTGCCTTTAGCACCTTGTATACCAAGGAATCATGACCCACTTGAACGTGCCAACCCTGTTTGGCAAGGA
Source organism: Quercus tomentella (assembly GCA_028535165.1). Lineage (NCBI taxonomy): Eukaryota > Viridiplantae > Streptophyta > Magnoliopsida > Fagales > Fagaceae > Quercus > Quercus tomentella. The sequence continues at coordinate 39,748,855 of JAPQVY010000155.1, forward strand.
GTGCCAAATTGAAAAGCTTTATATTTTTGAAACCCAATCCTCCACTAGACTTAAGTTGACACATCTTCTCCCAACTCAACCAAGCTATTTTCTTCTCTTCTTTTGTTTGTCCCCACCAAAAATTCCTAATCATACTCTTCAACTCATCACAAAGAGAGTTCGGTAGTTTGAAGCAACTCATGGTGTAGATCGGTATAGCTTGGGCTACTGCTTTGATTAGGACCTCCTTCCCCGCTTTTGATAGCATTTTCTCCTTCCAACCCGCAAGCATTTTGCCTAGCTTCTCCTTTATAGCATTGAACGTATTTCTTTTGTTCCTCCCCACAAGTGATGGCAGGCCAAGGTACTTCTCATGCTGTTTGATCACTTGAGCTCCAAATCTTTGTTTGACCTCTTCTTGAACAACTCTGGGTGTGTCCTTACTGAAGAACAATGAGGTTTTTGCCCAGTTCAGTTGTTGCCATAATGCCCTCTTATATACTTCTAGAACACGCTGCAGAGAGTCACATTCTGCTAGAGTTGCTTTGCAAAAAATCACGCTGTCATCTGCAAAAAATAAATGTGAAAGCTTTGGGCCACCCCGACATACAGCAACACCCTCCATCTAGCCATCGTCTACTGAAGATTTGATCAATGCTGATAAACCTTTTGCACACAAAAGAAATAGGTAAGGAGATATGGGGTCTCCTTGTCGGATTCCCCTGGATGGCTTAATGTGACCCCTCGGGCTCCCATTAATTTTTATGGCATAGGTGACAGTGGTGACGCACTGCATGATCAAGTTTTCGCACTTCTCAGCAAAACCCAAATTTTCCATTATTTTCTCCAAACATCTCCACTCCATCCTATCATACGCTTCACTCATATCAAGCTTAAGAGCCATCTCCCCCACCCTATCACCTTTTTTTTTACTAATGCAGTGCATAGTTTCAAAGGCTGCCAGCACATTATCAGTGATTAACCTTCCATGCACAAAAGCACTTTAGGTTTCACTAATAATAGACGATAAGACCTTTTTTAGCCTATTTGCAATAGCTTTTGATTCAATCTTATATACAACGGTCTATAGTTAGTAATTTTCTTTGGCTCCTTTACTTTTGGGATAAGCACAATATGAGTTTCATTGAAATTAGGAGATATACCAAGGTTAAAGAAATCAAGTACCGTTTTTGTGACCACCAAACCACTTGTACTCTAGAAATGCTGGAAGAATAGAGGGGGCATACCATCTGGGCCTGGAGCTTTGAGGGGGTACATTTGTTTCAACGCCAATCTGACTTCATTCTCCATAAAAAGCCGAAGCAACCTCTCATTCATAGCTGTAGACACCTTCGGTTGAACTGCAATAAGAAGCTCAGTGAACTCCTCAAGGTTACTAGAGGTGAAAAGATTGTTGTAATAATCCACTACAATATCCTCCATTTTTGTTTCATCTATCTGCCATAATCCATCAGCATCAAGCAATCGTTCCATAAAATTCTTCTTGTATCGTGCTGAGGCTTTTGTATGAAAAAAGCTTGTGTTTCTGTCCCCTGCTTGAAACCAGTTAAGTCACGACCGCTAACGCCACATCTCATCTTCTTTATCCAGCCAACAGTTTAGTTCAACTCTAGTATGCTTCATTGCCTCAATCAGTTTTGGTGTTGATGGTTGTAACTCTAGCCATTCCAATTTGGATTGGAGCTCAGCAATTAACCTTCCCACGTGCCCAAACTCTGCAGTATTCCAGACAGACAAATCAGCCTTACATCGATCCAAGTAGCTTCTCAAAACCCAATCCGTGGCTGACATTAATCCACTCTCCCATGTTGTCTTGACCACATCCTCACATTTGCTATCCTTCAACCACATGGATTCAAACCTAAAAGTTCTCCTTGTTTTCTTTTTCATCCACCTATGTGCAAAGTGGAGAGATAGTGGTGAGTGATCCAATGCTGAAGAGGAGAGATGATGGAGTTTTGCTACAGGAAATAAGTCCATCCAATCTGGTGTTGCGAGGGCTCTATCCAATCTTTCCCGGATCTGGGTTCTATCTGCTCGTTGGTAAATCCAAGTGAACTTCGGCCCAATGAATCCTACATCACGTAAGCCACACGTGTTTATGGTGTCCACAAATTGTTCCATCTGTCTTCTCGGTCTTATACTACCACCTTCCTTCTCTGGGAGGCCCATGATTTTGTTAAAATCCCCTATAACTAACCATGGTAGAGAAGATGTACCTTTTAAGTGCTTCAATTTTGCCCAAGATTCAGGTCGTTTTGCCGTCTCGGGGTTGTCATAGAACCCCGTGAGGTGCCACCATCCCATAGTTAAACCCCCGTTCACCCATGCATCAATGTGGTCATGAGAATACGTCTTCACATCCACCATAATCTCTTCCTTCCACAATAACACTAGCCATCACTATTACCTATACTAGGAACAATAAAACCGTTCTTCATGTTACACTTATCCTTCACCTTTGACATCCACTCTCAATTTGACTTTGTTTCCACCAAAAAGACAATAATGGGCTCTTCTTTATTCACTCCCTTTTCCAAGGTTTTAACTGTCCGAAGGTTTCCAAGCCCCCGACAATTCCAATTTAGGAGACTCATTGGGCCCGACGGGGTTGCCCAGAAACCTCTGCCACTCGAATAGTTTCTTCAACTTCCACCGACTTCAATTTCTTCTCCAACATAACCCCATCTACCTTGCTAATCCTTGCCATATCAGGTTTCCTCTTTTGCCCAACATCTACTTCCAATGGAGTACACATGCTATGGCTTTGATCTCATTCCATCAACCTTTTCCAATTCCTATGTCTCAGACTTCTTTTTTCACTACTGTCATTATGCAAATTCTATTTAGTTGTGTAAACTCTTGAACATACTTACCTTTAGTTGAATTCTTCTTGGGCCGGCCTTTGTGTATTTTCTTACCTGAGCTAGTAGTCTCCCAACCTACAACAAACTCACCTCCCGGATTTGTGGTACACGGCCTCATCAACTGTGAAACTTCATTTGAATTTGAAATTGGGATGATAGGGTTATCCTTTACGACTTCTATGTCCACCAGATTACAGCTACTTGCTTTAAGATTTATCGTTAATTCAAGATATGCATCGTGTGAATTTGAAATCACCGGATCGTTGTGGATAACATCATCAATATCCTGAATTATCTCCTCAAAATCTGGAATATGTTTCCGTGATTCCAAGACTCCATGCTCTAACTGTTCTTCTCCATTCACTGGTGTACCACCGCAGTTCTCGGTTTCCATCGCTTCTACCCCTATCGGATTCAACCCATGCTTTCCCATTGCATCCATGACATCTTCAACATCCAAGTACAACTCAGCCTGCATGTGGGGCAACAAGCCGGTTTGAGAGATGCTCGACGCTCGTGGTGGTGATTTAGAGTTCCCCGATCTATCATAACCTTCCACCTCAACAAATGCCTTCCTTGAGTGATTGTACTGAGATGCCTTTATCCATGGGCCAAACTGCCAGTCATTAACCCTTAAGGAGCCTTTGCTACTAAGCCAAATGACACAGTCTTTGTCATCATGAGAAACATGGCCACACCAATAACAAATATTCGACAACTGTTCATACATAAATGCAGCCCACCCATCCTTTTTCTGCTTCCATGAGATTTTCCGTCCCCTACATAGTGGCTTGGTGATATCCACCTCAACTCGGACTCTCATAAAACTCCCACATTTCATTTCCCTAGTATCCTTTGGTTTTATGACTGCTCCTAATGTTTCACCAATTCTGATTGCCGCTTTGACTGTGAAAAGCAATAATGGGAGGTTGTGAATTTGAACCCAGAAGGCAGTCTTCTCAAAGAGCATTTCGTGGATTGGGACAGAGCCATCATACCTCTGGAAAGCAACCAGATGTCTATCAAAAGCCCATGGTTCTCCTTGAATAACCTTCTCTGCATCCACGTCTAACTCAAACTCGAACAAAAGTACATTGTCACCTCCATCACTCACCTCAAATCTTCCTTTTGTACGCCACAATGGACGAAAAGTTTTAGCCACTGCTTCTATGTTCAACATCCTACGAGTGAAAAACTTCGCGGCCAAAACAAAGTCCATCTTCTTCATATCACTTGTCAAGTCCACCTTATTCCCTTCAGTTTTCGTTAGTGAAAGCTTCTTCCATCTTTTAGCTAGTTCCTCCATGTTGCTATGCCACAGTACCTGTCGTCCAAAACACAGAGGGAGATAGCACTATAAAGTAAAAACAAAGCCCTACAAGTAACATTGTTACTAGAGGGAACACAGCGTCCTTCTCGAGGAGAAAGGAAACCCTACGCTATAGAGGAGAGAGTGTAATCACTGCTCCCTTCTGAGAACTATTTTTTTTTTCAATCCTTCTATTATTGTTCCTTCACTAAGAGAATTTTTATGTCATTATGTTTTGTCCCCTACCCCTACCTGGCATGGCCTAACTTGGTGAATGGAGTATCTAGCACCTCTAGGAAGAGAATTAATGGCGGTGAATTGTAAATTGGCTTGGTGGGCCTCTTTGTATGATATTTGGCTGCAAAGGAATGCTTCCACCCACAATGTGTGGATCCATATTAACTGAAGTACAAAATAACAAAGATGTCAAAGCAAGAGCTAATTTTGCTTGTTGAGATACATTCACCCCTATTAACAGAATCATCTGCTCTAATTGGTGAATCTCTATTTCAATCCTCCAAACGAGCTAAGATTTGCTTAAAAGTTTACTGCTGTGTTGATAAATGTTTGGTTGTATGCCTGTTGTTAATTGTACTTACTTAATCAAGTGGTTTCCCCTAGTTTAGGGGTGAACTGTTGCTTGCCTTTTTGGCTGGATTTTTTGGTTCCTACCCTGCTTTTTTGTTAGGGTAGGCTAGGCTCTTTGTATTGGTTTGTTGGGTTCCTTAGCAGGGGCGGAGCCAGGAATTTTTGTTTGGGAGCCAAGTTGCAGCACTAATATATTTATCAAAACAACCCCCCCCCCCCCCCCCCCCACACACACACACATGTAAACACATGTTTTTATATTATATACACAAATTTTTTTATTTGATAAGTTACACACATACACACACAAAAACACTTAGTATTTTCAATCACTATTATGTTTGATGGCGATCATTCATAAAATAAAATTCATTTTTACTATTTTTATAGTGAAATTCTTAAAAAGTTTCATTTTTTATACAAATTATCAAATTTTATACTAAAGTAAGTAAAAAATCTTTCAATTGAACTAATAAAATTTTCAAAAATATAAATGATCCAAAACTTGGTGGAAGAAATTAACATTCAAACATATTTGAAGTTATCTTACTCTAACTCATTACGTAGCAACTAAAGAGACATTTCATGTGTAGTTTTAGTGACAATATTTTTTTAATGAGTCAATGACTTGTTAATTATCACATAACAAATTGAAAAAGATATAGATTTAAACATATTTGGTGCCAAAATTTACCAAATATTTAATAGATATAAGAGCACATTTTACAATAAAAAATAGAATTGTGAAAAATAATGTTACGTCTCTATAATTATTAGACAATTTTTTTTTTTTTTTTAAGAGCATCATTGGACTAAATCAAATATTTGGGGGGGAATTCTTATTTTTGTAGACTAAATTTTGAAAATATTAAAATAATTTTATATATATTTTCAAAATTTTAGGGGGGGCCATCATAGCCACGCCCCTGTTCCTTAGGTAAGGTTGTGTTGTGGATTGCCATTGTTTTTGGCTGTGCAGTACTCTGTTCCTGCTCTGTGTTTTATGTAAAGCAGGTTTGTTTCCTGTGTGCTCTAATACAATTTGCTGGATTATCAAAAAAAGCATATGAAATCCCTTAAATCCATGATATCCGCACAAATAATTTATTAGAATAGAGAATTTTGATGAAGTGAGCTAACTTTTCCACATGCATCTCATGAAATTGGAAAGCCAAAAATTAACCACCAAATGTCACTTACAACAGGGAAGAGTGAGTAAAAAAATAACTACTAATATTTATATATATATATTTTTTAAACTACTGGTCTTTAACTGTAGGCTACACCACACAGAAAGGATTACATAAGACTCAACCGGTATAGCTGATGACCTTTTTCTCCAAACTGTCATCTGAATATTCCATCTCTTCAACCATATGGGTGGACAGTTCTTCCTCTTTCTTGTCTTCAATGACATCTTTAGCACTCAAGAAGCTCGGCTGATTTGTTGAAGACAGAAGCCTAGCCCACATTCTATCAGTTATCACAACCTTGTTCTGCTTCTCAATAATCCGCTGCAGGCCAACCATCCAATAAGTAACCCAGTGTTAGGGGAAATAAGTGTTGCTACCATGAAAAGAATGTTGCAGTTATGGAGAGAGATTTCAATTCATTTTGTTCCTAATGCAAATTGAAAAATCAAAGGTTCCACCTAATTCAATTATTATAAAACAGAAATGATGACCTTGCCATAACAGAAGACTAGCAATTGACAAAGATTATTAGATGAAACATATATGATCTTTTAGATATATAATGTAAGGAAGAAATTTCATGATTACAATATGGTAGATTAGAGTATCATGCAAGAGAAAAGCTACAACCATGAAATATGTCAAAAAGGGGAAGCATTATCGGATATAATTTAAGCAAGGGGTAGACTCACATAGAAGGGTATGTAGGAATGTCTTCCATTGACAGGCCCAACCGTGAATCCTGTATAGCCTGCCATTGCTCCATGAACAGCACTTTGAGCAAGAAGTGTGCAATATACATTGTCTGAGGCATTGCTTGGAATAGCTCTGATCATATAAGTAGGATCTGCCAAAGAAGTAATGATTTATGATATTAGAACATTGTATTATAGGTAATATTCTATACAAAGTACAAGCAAGGCAATGCCAGCCAGAACATCTTATACTATAAAATATTACTAACCTATATATTTGAGGTTTATGACGATCTTATTTTGCTTGGAAAAATGATCCTGCAAAAACAGTGATTAAATTAATCTAAGCGTATTTGCACAATAGAATCTCAAAGTATAAGAAATACATACAACGCAAGAAAATTTACTTTAGATCCACACCTTAATTTTCTGCGATATCCAAAGCCCGACATCTTGGAGAAGCTTGTTTCCAGAAGCATCCTGCTTATCCAGGGATTGGATGCTCTCAGAAAGCAGATCCTGACCAGCGCCTTCAGCTATGACAAGAACCATATGCCCATTTTCTCTGAGCCGTTTCTCTATATATTCAAAAAGCCCACCTGGGCCTTCAAGATAAAAGGGTAACTCAGGAATCAAACAACAATCCACGTCTCGGCTGGCAAGAGTAGCATGCATTGCAATGAACCCTGCACCATAGCAATGTAAAGTTAGTACATTCTCATGAAAATGAAAGTCAATGGCTAATTCTATCAAGAAAGAGAAACACACACTACAAGTATGCCAAGGAAACAATAAAGTGTTCGGGAAATAAAACAAAACATAAAAAAAGATTTAACAATGGAAGAATAAATCAAGAACCCCCGTCAATTTTCAATTTGTGTCCATGAAGAGTAAAGAAATCTTGCAATTTACCATCTGAATCAAGGTGCAGAAATTGATTGTTACATCTAAATAACTTAACTTGACTGATTTCTTAATGATTATTATAGACTGATGGATGTGAAGGCTACACTAGTTAGGTGATGAATTGAGGATGGCAACATATGCAAACAGAAAACTTACCACTGTAGCGACCCATTAGCTTCACAACCCCAATACCATTCTCAATACTTTCAGATTCAACATGTGCTGCATTAATAGCACGCTGAGCCTCCTCAACAGCAGTGTCAAAGCCGAAGGACTTGTCAATAACCTAAAGCAGCAAGAAATAGCATGCATTCAAATCTATAACTCTGGTAGTAATAGCTGTGGGATAATTAGCATTATATATAACATAGCGAATCCAGCACTTAGGCAACCCAAGAGATATACCGGAATATCATTATCGATGGTTTTGGGGATTCCAGCGACTGCAACTTTGAGACCACGCCTTCTAATTTCCTGTGTGAATTAATAATCGTTTGCATAAGGTGATGGAAATCAGCTATACATCAAATGCACCTTGACCTTTTCTTCTCTTTTTTTCTTTTTTTTTGGGGGTTGTCAAGAATCTGAATAATTCATAAATGGATTTTTGTATTAGCAATTCTGAAAATGGAAAAATCACCTCAAATATGACAGATGCCCCTTTTTGAGTTCCATCTCCTCCAATTATGTAAACCTGAGATCCAGAGAGCTATAAATCAAATGCCCACAAATTTGAGAGGCACATAAAATGCATATATCAAACTCTTAATTGATTGTCAAACCAGATTAAAAACATAATATGTATACCTGGTTTATCCCCCGATCTTGAATGCTGTCAACTATCTTTGAGGTATTATGGCCACCTCGTGACGTCCCAAGGATAGTTCCACCTCGTTTATGGATATCATTCACAACCTTAGGAGTTAAAGGAACTGTATTTCGAGCATAAAAACCCCTGTATCCTCCCTAAAGAATCCATCAACTTCATTAATTATTGACGCCACCAAATTATGTACATTATTCAAGTGCTTCTAAAGGCAAAATGTTGAATTTACAAAATTGCGCGTCTTCCAAGCCAGGGAAGGCATTAAATTCATGTGGGCAATGAGTAGGCCACCGCATTTATCTATTTATTTTTATTTAGGAAAAACAGCAAATTAACTCAAATGGCAATGACGCCCTGCACCAGCAGGGCACCACGTTGACCAATGTCATTAATACTTCAATGAATTTTGAAAACTTGACAATCTTTTTTCAACAAATATCCTGATTCCTTTCTAGTTCTAGATATTAAATGCTCATGAGTGCACAATGAATGATTATATTATAATGAAGTACCACATGAATGATATATAGGAAACTAAATCTGCCGAACCATTTTAGGGGATTTACCGAAACCATTGAATTCGGTTTGGGAACTACTCCTTTGACGGATATCGCAACCACATCTATCCGGCCATTACATTTAGGTGAGCCCACCAGTTGCTAGTCTGAGTCTTTGTTCATTTCTCTAGTACCAGAATCAGACAATTCTAGAGGATTAGAGCACATGGCTACGAACCACGGTGCCGGGGGTTTGAATCCCTCCTCAACCGGACAAAGGAGATATTAATTCCATTCAGGCAGGTAAGGACTTGGCTTGACCCCGTGTTCTCTCCTGGTTGGGTCGAAGGTGGAATAGGCAGATTTGTAAGGTAATTAGTCTCTCTTTCTTTGTTTGTAGTAGTTTAGTGCAAAAAAGCCCAACCGTCCCATCAGGAGAGAACTATGCAATAATGCATGTATTAGCAGTTCCCTTAGCATTAACTAGCCTAAGCACACTACTGGAAAGGAAAAATGTAAAAAGGGGCAATATATGTCAGCAAAATATACAAAATACCCCTCAGTTTTAAATCAGGGAAAAAGCAAGGTCGCTTTGGTTTTCATTTTATCCTTCTGAAAGCAAACTACATGAAAGGTATTAAACCTGTCCCCATTAATGTTGCAATCATGACTGATCACAAATTCTTTATCAAGCAATTCAGGGCATTTTCTTTTCATTACACCTGTGTGTGGGTGTGACTGTGTGTGTACCCGTGAGGGTTGGTGAGGGGGCTGCAATAAGATCTATATGAAAGGTACTAAAGAAGAGATTGTAATAATCACTTACATCAATCCCCAGAACTTTCTTTACGCCATACATATGGTGCAAGCCACATACTATTTCCCTGATCACTGTGTTCAGGCCAGGACAGAGACCCCCACACGTCACAATACAAGCATGAACATCGTCTGACTCAAAATACACCTGAACAACATTGAACAACAAACATCAATGACAATCATATGGTTTTTAATTAGTTCAATTCCTATGTGTAAAAAGCACACAAAACAAACAAAAACACATACCCGTTGACGGGGTCCAGCACGTCGAAAATGTGTCCCTCTTGGGCTATTCTTGTGAACAACAATCTGCAAAAGCAAAGACAGATAAAAATCTATGAATTTTAAAATTATTGCCTAATCCACCAATTAACCAAAAAAAAAAAAAAATTGGTAAATAAACTTGCATCTTATTCCTACAACAACTTGCCTCCCATGTATTTGGATCAGAGGGAACCTACTTATAACAGATACCTTTCATGCCGGTCATCCATACCCAGAAGTTTGTGGCATAAACATCCAGGCAGGCCAGGCCCTCTTTCAAACATTTTTACTTTCAATAATTAGCTACAAAGTACAAAGTCAAGAACATCATTGATTGCATAATGTTCTTTTCTTTTCTTTTTTCTTTTTTTTTGCCCCAAAAATCATAAAGATAATATATGAAAAAATAATCCTCTTTGGGAGGTAACAAAATGAGTCCAATGAAGAAACTGACCTTCTGAGCAACAGTGTCATCCACATTGACAAAATACTGCCTGGCAAATGGCAATACACAAATATCTCAATTTGAATCATCAATTCTAACCAAAACATTACCGAGAAAAAGCACGTAAAGTTAATTTCATAACAGAAATCTATGGAGAAAGTAACTCACTTAACAACTGAGTATGCAGGATTGTCTTGCAATGGATTCGAGTAGGTCTGTCAAATAAAAATCACCAATTTAACCACACTAATTAATTCATTAGTGAAAGTAAAAGCTAAATTGTTTCAAGGCCATAATTTATAAAATGAAATTATTAAAAATGAACCCCAAAAAAAAAAAAAAAAAAAAAAAGCAACGGTTCCTAGTATTCAAAATTAACATAGTAAATTGGAAAAGTTTCCTCCAAACAAAAATTAATAAAAGTGAAACAAATTCTACAAAATAAATTATAAGAGCCTTAATATATAGAGAATACAGAAACCGTTAACTCCGACCAATTTCGCTTATAGCAGAGAAACTTGACTTGTTTATTTTCCGCAGCCAAAAATTAAAAAAAGAAAAAAGGATTGAATGATGAAGTAAGAGAAGAGAGGACGTACAGGAAGATGAGGAATATAATCAGTCAAATGAGGAACATCTTCAAGAACATAACCGGCGGAACCGGTAACGATCTTTGGCTTACTACTACTGTTACTATTACTATTACTATTACTAATATTGTCAGCTGCAGCCATCACCACCACCACCCCAACGCTTTGAAGTTGAATCAATAATTATTAATTAAGCTTTAGCCTTTGGCAGAGAAGAATCATAATCAATAATAACGTTCAAAGAGTCCCATACTTATATCTATTTGTTGTTGACCACTCATCCATCCGAATCTAATGGTTTGAAACGCTAGCTTGTGCTCTGGTTTGAGAGAGAGAGGTTTTCGTTGGAAAAGTAAACGGGTGGTTTCTTATTACTACTTTTCTTTTTTTCTTTTTATTATTATTATTTTTTTTTTTTGGTAACAAAATAGATGAAGAATATACGATATCAGCTAAAAAAGGTATTAGCACGGTTGGCGTTGGCAGAGTACAGAAGATACTTGGAGAAGAGGGTTGGATGCTTATGGAAAATTGCGTGGGTGTCAAGTTGGTCAACTCATTTCTTTTCTTTCTTTCTTTTTTTTAAATGGTAAATCACTATTGTCAATTAATTCCCGCTTCGTTGCTTTTCTGATGTTGTAGCAAATATTAAAGAAAAGTTGCTCTTTTTTCTTTTTTGTTTTTTTAGTACGTGTTTGTCTTTCAACAGCACATTTATTTATTTTTATTAATTCTTTTTAAAATTTGTTAGAGACAGCTCTATAAAAAAAAATATGGGACCAGCCACCAGCGTAAAAGGGCCAAAGATATTTATGTTGCTTCTATGGTAACCTAGGGCCCATTTGGTACGTGTGTTTAAATAATAATTTTTAGTTTTTTTTTTTTAAAATACGTATGGGTGAAAAAGTATATGGAAATACATGTAATATTGTTTAAAATCTGAAAACATGTGTTTAAAATGGTGTACCAAACAGGGCCCTAGTTTCACAACCTTTTAATTCCTACATTTTGATCCCTTAAAATTTCTTTTTAGAATAAAATTTTGGATTAAATTGAAATACGGTATTTTTAAGGAATTCATTTTAATCCAAAGCCTTAAGAGTCAAAAATAACAATTAAAAATTTGTAAAAATTAAATTGTGATAAAGTCCCACATGGATATATTAATAATTTATTTTTTTAATTGATTATATGAAAACGATTATTTTGTTCTTTTTTTTTTTTTTTTTTTTTTGTAATAATTGCCAAACCAAATGTAGATCTTCTATTTTAACACATTAAAAATTGAAATGGTGGTATCATATAAAAAAGATGGTGCACTAATCATAATCTACCATCACAAGAAGTTCTGAAATGGTGGTATCATATAACGTTCTTTGAACTTGTACCAAACACCAGCTTCAACCAAGAAAAATCTCTAAAGCCCCATTCAATAATGCTCATGAAATTAGTTTGAGAGTAACAACTACGATTTTGGCAGTAGAAGCTTTACAAGAAAATCTCATAACTGAAACCATATTATTTTTTTCTCAAGGTACAGTAAGCCAGGAAATTTTAAATCTTCAAAAAATTGCTAAAAGAAATAAATAAATACACACTGTGATTCAGTCTCCATGTAACTCAAGTCTATGGTCTTGTACCCATCCCTGAAGTCAATCCATTGCCCCATCCTCCACACTATCATCTCCCACTCGACCATATACCAAACAATCCATCAATACAAAATAGAATATATACAAAATGTGAATTAAAGAAATGATGATTTAACATTTTGAAAAAAAAAAAAAAGTTCAGACCTGGTTACAATGATCTCGCACTCTTAATTCCAATAACAAAACCATTTTGAGATATTTCATAACTTCTGACTTACCAATAATTTGATTTTTTATTGCTCTAGTTTTGGTTAATTGATTAGTTCAATCTGAGGAAAAAATTATTGTGTTAAATAGGATCATAGATTTGAACAATTTGAGACTTTGGTCAATATAATTGGTAAGGAGCTCCTTAAGACAACACAATCAAGGAGTTAATTGGGACAGAATAATGAAATTATGGATGCTAGCAAACTGCATTCAACTTCAAAAAAGAAAAACCTCTATACCTAATCCTTTGTATTCAAGAAAGAACCATTGCAAACCAAATTCCTTCCTCGGTCTTCTCGTGCTCCACAAATCTTCCATTACCGCTTGAATCTGCTGCCATCCAGGAAGTCTTGTGTTCGGACATAATGCCAACTTCAATTTATAATGTCTCTAATATCTCTTGGTTTGGCTAAGTAAGCTAATACCAACATTCACAATGTCAGTTATACATGGTCTTATTCTAGTACAACTTGAAATTTCAATATGATTTCAAGGAGATCTGTAAAAGTTAGATTATAATTTTTAGGCGTAAATGCACTTTTAGTCCCTACATTTTGACGTTTTTCCATTTTAGTCCCTACATTTTATTTTTTCCACTTTTAGTCCCTAAAACCAATTTACGCTTTCCGTTTTAGTCCTTGAAACACTGTTCTGTCACCAAATTAACGGAAAGACTGACGGATTAATAAAATATTATTAAAAAAATTATTTAACATTTTTTATATGCCAAAATTAAAAAAAAAATTAATTACTCAATTTTAATTTAGAACAAAAAACAAAAAAAAATTATTTTCTTTCAAACAAAAATTTTACTTTCTTTTAATTAAAATGAATTTTTTTAATTCCAATCTTCTTCTTTTTTTTTTTTTTCCAGAAGATCACCACCGAATCAAACCCAAGCAAAAGAATAACAACCTAGCAAAGCAAAAGAATAGCAACCCAGCAAAAGAACATTATTACTTAAACCCAGATCAAACCCAGCAACCAAGAACACAAATCTAGCAACCAAAAACTCAAACCTAGATCACAACAACACAAACGAAAAAAAAGAAAAGAAACAGAGACCAAACACAAACACAGACCCAAAGTTCTTCATGTTCTTCCCAGATCAAACCCAGCAACCGAGAACACAAATCCAAGTTCTTCGTGTTCTTCCTAGATCAAACCCAGCAACCAAGAACACAAATCCAGCAACCAAAAACTCAAACCTAGATCACAACAACACAAACAAAAAAAAGAAAAGAAACAGAGACCAAACATAAACACAGACCCAGATCACAAATAGAGATTAAACACAAACGAAACCCAAATCACAACCCAAGCCAAAATCATCAGCAGACCCAACCACCGATCCATGTTCACAACACCCACATGCAAGCCTCCAAATTTTTCCCATTGTTTTCACGCCATCAAGACCCCACGGCCTCCATGATCAAAACCTCGAAGATCAGCCTCTTGATCTGCTCGCCGCTGGTCAATATCGGGCTCCAATACCGAATCGGTGACTGGGTTTTGTACAACAGAGCCATAATTACACAGAAATAAACTATGGGTTTTCTTTCTAGGGTTTCATACACCTAATCAACGGACCTTCTTGATGGGTTCGATGGGTCAATGGCAACGGAAACGGCGACGGCAACGCAGACCTTCTGGGGTTTCTTTCTTCTATGGCAATGGTGACCTCATCATTGAGTCTTGAACGAGTTCGACGGCGGCGACCTCATGACTGAGTCTTGAAAGAGATCAGAGAGAGTTTGGGTCAGTCAGAGTTTGAATCAGATCGGGGTGAGGAGAAAGAGAGTTTGAGAATAGAGAGAGAAAAGGGTTTAAAAGTTGAATGTTCTTCTGAACAAAAAAAAAAAGAAGAAGATTGGAATAAAAAAAAAATTCATTTTAATTAAAAAAAAGTAAAATTTTTGTTTGAAAGAAAATAATTTTTTTTTTTGTTCTAAATTAAAATTGAGTAATTAATTTTTTTTTAATTTTGGCATATAAAAAATGTTAAATAATTTTTTTAATAATATTTTATTAATCCGTCAGTCTTTCCGTTAATTTGGTGACAGAACAGTGTTTCAAGGACTAAAACGGAAAGCGTAAATTGGTTTTAGGGACTAAAAGTGGAAAAAATAAAATGTAGGGACCAAAATGGAAAAACGTCAAAATGTAGGGACTAAAAGTGCATTTACGCCTAATTTTTACAAAAAACCTAGCTTTTAGATCTTCTTTTCCCATGATTTTTTAGATTTTTATGTTTTGAGAGGAGAGAGACATAAATGGGTAACAAAAATACAAATTTACCCTTATTTTTAACAGAGGTGGGTAACTGAAGGCAAATGGAGCTAACCTCAAGTGGGTAAAGTGCCAATTTTTAAACCACAGGTAGGTAAAGTGTTTTTCGAGTAAACCACAGGTGGGCAAAGTGTAATTTCCCCTAATTTTTAATTGATTATATGGAAACGATTATGTTGTCAAATTTTTTTATTATTTTATTTATAAAGGCCAAATCAAATGAATAAATTATAAGGTATGAGATTGGAAAGGTATTAAGCACTTGCTCTCATTCATCCTGTAAGCCGGCTTCTACTCATTGTGTTCCATATTTTAGTTCTATTAAAAAACTCTCTAAGGCTATCCTTTCTCACGCGCGCGCGCGGGCGCACACACACACACACACACACACACACACTCTCTCTCTCTCTCTCTCTCTCTCTCTCTCTCTCTCTCTCTCTCTCTCTCTCTCTCATACAAGCATCTTGGCGTATATCCAAGCACAAATACCCACATCACATCATATCATCACATGGCAGCAAGCATACATCACATCGCGTTCATGTCACATGGCATCAAGCATATATCACATAGTATCAACTTGTTCATCATCACATTCATACAACCATGTCCAACAAATCATTACGTTCATCATGTTCATCTCATTAATCTATGCATGTTCATTGTATATATGCATGTACTTACCATTGTTAGACCGCCACAACACCCGTACACATATGCATGTTCATGTTCATATTCAAGTACATTTAAACTCTAATCATTAATCTAAACAAACTACGCAATCGAAGCATGTAATACATGTTATCTATGGATCACAGACCCAAATACATGTATCTAACAGAAATAGAAGCTAAACCATGTATTTAAACTAACTAAAAAGCAATAAAATAAAAGAACAAAAAATTCTCGGTATTTTGGGTTTACTCTAACCTAGCATGCTACTAACTACTAAAGCAATAAACCTAAGCTTAAAGTAGTAAATTAAAGCAATAAAACAAGATAAAATCTAAAAGGAAAAACAAGGAAATTACCTCAAACAAGAAACTCCTAGAGCTTGATTTTGACCACTCCCTTCTGCTAATCTATAAAATAGAAACCTAAAGGGTTATTCAACGTTTTCCTAGAGGGCTTAGACCAAGAAATGGTGTTAGCCAAGAAAACTTTAATTTGAAGGTATTTAAAAAAAAAAATATATATATATATATATATATATATATCTCTTGAACCACTAATTTTAAAGTGGCTTCTTTGTGTTTTGAGAAAAGAGCTTAAGAGGCCTTTTATAATGTCAAGAGGGGGGTGCAGGGCTTTTACCAGGCAATGTAGGATTAGCTCTACAAGTATTTCCGTCAAAAACTTTCCTTTCATAACTTTGCTAGCTTTACTGGCATACAAAAGGCTATGGTTCTGCAATATCTTTAAAGCACCAAAACATCCTTCAACTTAAATAATTTCCTTAGCTAGGCCCTTGACTAGTCATGAACCCTTTAGTGATATCGTCATTGGGGAATAGGTGCTTGAGTCATAAGAGATACAAAATGCGGTTTCTACAACTTCTATCAAAGAAGAAAGACTATAATTTGTTAGATTAAATTTTTGGGTTAAGATAGATTGACCCTGGTTAATTAATTCAATTACCCAAGTTGATTAATTAGGTCAAATTACATGCAAATTGTGGAAGCACCAACAAATCACCAAATAACTAATATGCGGTAGAAAATAAATTAACAATGTAATTTGTTGACAAATGGGAAAAACCTCTCACAAGGCAAAAACCCCACCGGGTGAATTTAAGGTCACAACTCCCAAGAATCCACTAATCAATAATCAAGCGGTTACAAGTATGAGGAATTTTACCACTACTCTAGTCTATCCCAAAATATCAACCTATAGTTGAACTTTTGCTCCAATACCCAATTGGACTTGATCTTGTAGCAGACTTATTTCCTTTATTGCACAAATCTCCAATTTGTGACTAACTCCTTTGCACGGATCCCAATACATAACTAACTTCAGCAACTTGATTAATTGTTGTTGGCTGCAAAATTCTTCACTTCATAAACGATAAAAATTAGGAAGCACTTGGTTACAAGTACTCATACAAATAAATCATGTGCCAGGAACTAGATTTGAACCGGTGACACAAGGATTTTCAATCCTCTGCTCTACCCAAAGGCGCACAAATGCAGTAGCTTCTCACAAAGTGTATGAGTTCTAGGTCTCTGTTTTTCGTATATAATGACTTTCAAAATAAGTCTTATATATGACTAGGGTTGTAAGAAGAGAAACCCTAATCATTCAAGTCATCATGGGCCGAATTTCAGATATGAGATTTCTAAAATCATAGTTCTCGATAGATTGAGCTTGTGTCAAGCTTCCCTATTAATTTTCGATAACAACATTTGTCAAGCTTTTGTCGAGACTTAATGAAACAACTTTTCTTCACTTGTTTCTTGGATCAACCTTCATGTCTTTAATGATACCACTTGATATGTTTGAACAACATACTACTTGATACATTAAACCCAACTTAGATCTACCTAAATACAAGTAAAATCCATTTTGTCAAAGGATTAGCCAATTACATAGAAAATGTGACCCTAACATAAATAATAAAAAATTAAGGCTAGAGTTGTATTTTGGTTTGAAAGATGTCGTTCTTCATGGCAATAAAAATCTCATCACTATAGGTAAACAAACAATCCTACCTTCTTCATTTATTGGAAGTCCAAGGTACATGGTTCAAAATTATTAAGATGGAATGGCTATATACAAATAGGCAAGATATCTACATTTATTTATTACATTTACTTGCAATCTAAAATGACTAAAAACCACTCATTTTTTGGAATCTATAGATGACCAAAAATATGAGGATCGAGCAGATTTTGTAGCAAGGGTTTTTAAAATAAGATTGCATGAACTATTGATTTAGGGCATTAATCTCATTTTGGAAGAGTTATTGCAATTGTATATACAATTAAATTCCAAAAAAAGAGGACTGCCACATTCATATATTATTCTTTTCCTAGATCCAAAGGATAAATGTCCAAGTCTAACATGCATTGATTGTATTATTATGATTGAGGTACCATATCCAAATGAGGACATGATTGCTTACGAAGCTGTCAAACAATTTATGATGCATGGTTCATCTGGATCTGCAAATCCAAAATCACCGTGTATAATGAATGATAAATGTACCAAAAAAATTTCGAAGAGATTTTTATGAAGAAACAACAATTGATGAAGAATGCTTCTCAATATATAGAAGGAAAAATAATGGAAGAATAATAGAGAAGAATGGAATTATTTTGATAACCAATATGATATGCCTTATATTTTAGATCTATTTGTGAAGTACCGATCACATTGAATGTAGAATGGTTTAATAGATCTCAATCGATCATATATTTGTTTAAATATATAAACTAGGGATCAAATAGAGCAACCGTTGTTTACAAAGGAATTTGCCAGATGTTGGGAGTGATGGACAACATACCAACATTGTTTTTGATGAAGCAAACATATTTGGACTTTAGGTATATTTCAGCTTCAAAGCACAAATATCCACATCACATCACATCATCACATGGCAAAAAGCATACATCACATCGCGTTCATGTCACATGGCATCAAGCATATATCACATGGTATCAACTTGTTCATCATCACATTCATACAACCATGTCCAACAAATCATTACGTTCATCATGTTCATCTTATTAATCTATGCATGTTCATTGTATATATGCATGTACTTACCATTGTTAGACCGCCACAACACCCGTACACATATGCATGTTCATGTTCATATTCAAGTACATTCAAACTCTAATCATTAATCTAAACAAACTACGCAATCGAAGCATGTAATACATGTTATCTATGGATCACAGACCCAAATACATGTATCTAACAGAAATAGAAGCTAAACCATGTATTTAAACTAACTAAAAAGCAATAAAATAAAAGAACAAAAAATTCTGGGTATTTTAGGTTTACTTTAACCTAGCATGCTACTAACTACTAAAGCAATAAACCTAAGCTTAAAGCAGTAAATTAAAGCAATAAAACAAGATAAAAACTAAAAGGAAAAACAAGGAAATTACCTCAAACAAGAAACTAGCTTGATTTTGACCACTCCCCTCGGCCAATCTATAAAATAGAAACCTAAAGGGTTAGTCAACATTTTCCTAGAGGGCTTAGACCAAGAAATGGTGTTAGCCAAGAAAACTTTAATTTGAAGGTATTTAAAATATATATATATATATATATATATATATATATAAATCTCTCTCTCTCACATCTCTAATTTTAAAGTGGCTTCTCTATGTTTTGAGAAAAGAGCTTAAAAGGCCTTTTATAATGTCAAGAGGGGGGTGCAGGGCTTTTACCAGGCAATGTGAGATTAACTCTACAAGTATTTCCGTCAAAAACTTTCCTTACATAACTCTGCTAGCTTTACTGGCATACAAAAGGCTATGGTTCTGCAATATTTTTAAAGCACCAAAACATCCTTCAACTTAAATAATTTCCTTAGCTAGGCCCCTGACCAGTCATGAACCCTTTAGTGATATCGTCATTGGGGAATAGGTGCTTGAGTCATAAGAGATACAAAATGCGGTTTCTACAACTTTTATCAAAGAAGAAAGACTATAATTTGTTAGATTAAATTATTGGGTTAAGATAGATTGATCTCGGTTAATTAATTCAATTACCCAAGTTGATTAATTAGGTCAAATTACATGCAAATTGTGGAGGCACCAACAAATCACCAAATAACTAATATGCAGTGGAAAATAAATTAACAATGTGATTTGTTGACAAATGGAAAAAATCTCTCACAAGGCAAAAACCCCATCGGGTGAGTTTAAGGTCACGACTCCCAAGAATCCACTAATCAATAATCAAGCGGTTACAAGTATGAGGAATCTTACCACTACCCTGGCCTATCCCAAAATATCAACTTATAGTTGAAATTTTGCTCCAATACCCAATTGGACTTGATCTTGCAGCAGACTTATTTCCTTTATTGCACAAATCTCCAATCTGTGACTAAATCCTTTGCACGGATCCCAGTACGTAACTAACTTCAGCAACTTGATTGATTATTGTTGGCTGCAAAGTTCTTCACTTCATAAACGATAAAAATTAGGAAGCACTTGGTTACAAGTACTCATACAAATAAATCATGTGCCAGGAACCAAATTTGAACTGGTGACACAAGGATTTTCAGTCCTCTGCTCTACCCTAAGGCGCACAAATGCAGTAACTTCTCACAGAGTGTATGAGTTCTAGGTCTCTGTTTTCGTGTATAATAACTTTCAAAATAAGTCTTATATATGACTAGGGTTGTAAGAAGAGAAACCCTAATCATTCAAGTCATCATGGGCCAAATTTCATATATGAGATTTCTAAAATCATAGTTCTCGATAGATCGAGCTTGTGTCAAGCTTCTCCATTAATTTTCGATTACAACATTTTTCAAGCTTGTGTCGAGACTTAATGAAACAGCTTTTCTTCACTTGTTTCTTGGATCAACCTTCATGTCTTTAATGATACCACTTGATATGTTTGAACAACATACTACTTGATACATTAAACCCAACTTAGATCTACCTAAATACAAGTAAAACGCGTTTTGTCAAAGGATTAGCCAATTACATAGAAAATGTGACCCTAACATAAATAATAAAAAATTAAGGTGAGAGTTGTATTTTGGTTTGAAAGATGTCGTTCTTCGTGGCAATAAAAATCTCATCACTATAGGTAAACAAACAATCCTACCTTCTTCATTTATTGGAAGTCCAAGGTACATAGTTCAAAATTATTAAGATGGAATGACTATATACAAATAGGCAAGATATCTACATTTATTTATTACATTTACTTGCAATCTAAAATGACTAAAACCACTCATTTTTTGGAATCTATAGACGACCAAAAATATGAGGATCGAGCAGATTTTGTAGCAAGGGTTTTTAAAATAAGATTGCATGAATTGTTACATGATTTGGGGCATTAATCTCATTTTGGAAGAGTTATTGCAATTGTATATACAATTAAATTCCAAAAAAAGAGGATTGCCACATTCATATATTATTCTTTTCCTAGATCCAAAGGATAAATGTCCAAGTCCAATAGGCATTGATCGTATCATTATGATTGAGGTACCATATCCAAATGAGGACATTATTGCTTATGAAGTCGTCAAACAATTTATGATGCATGGTTCATCTGAATCTGCAAATCCAAAATCACCGTGTATAATGAATGATAAATGTTAAAAAAAAATTTCAAAGAGATTTTTATGAAGAAACAACAATTGACGATGAATGCTTCTCAATATATAGAAGGCAAAATAATGGAAGAATAATAGAGAAGAATGAAATTATTTTGATAACCAATATGATATGCCTTATATTTTAGATCTATTTGTGAAGTACCGATCACATTGAATGTAGAATGGTTTAATAGATCTCAATCGATCATATATTTGTTTAAATATATAAACTAGGGATCAAATAGAGCAACCGTTGTTTACAAAGGAATTTGCCAGATGTTGAGAGTGATGGACAACAGACCAACATTGTTATTGATGAGGCAAACATATTTGGACTTTAGGTATATTTAAGCTTCAAAGCATGTTGGATAATATTTGAATTTCCAATTCAGTTTCGATATCCTCCCATTGTAAGATTAAATTTTCATTTGGAAAATGAACATCCCATCATTTATCCAGAAAATACAAGCTTGGAAAATATTTTACAAATACAGGATATTGAAGACAAAAAGTTTACAGAATGGATGAATACATGAGGTTTTCAAAGATGCTAAAGAATTTACTTATGCTAAATTGCCTACACAATGGGTATGGCATAATAATGACAAACAACGACAAAGAAAGAAATCTAAATATTGTTTTGGTAGAGTGTATTACACACATCCTTCAAGTGGAGAAAGGTTTTATTTGAGAATTTCGCTTAACATTATCAAAGGCCCAAGAAACTTTGAAGAATTAAAGACTATAAAACAATGTTACTTATCCAACTTATAAGGATGTCTGTTTTGCACTTGGACTTCTTGATAATGGCAAAGAATGGCATGATTTCCTAATTGAAGCTTCAAATTAGGCCAGTGGACACCAGTTAAGTTAACTATTTGTTACAATACTAATGTTTTGTGAAGTAGCTGATCCATTAAATCTTTAGGGATCCAATTGGAAACTAATTATAGAAAATATACTTAATAGGAAAAGGTGCATCCTCCAATTCCAAGAACTAACTTATCAAACAACCAATTGAAAAATTATGGATTTTATGAAATTGAACAAATACTCCAATAATATGGAATTAATATTACTTACAGATTATCCTTAAATGCCCCAGCTAGATATGGATCTTATTCAGAATGGGAATAGACTTATTCAAGAAGAAATGTCGTATGATGTATCAAGTTTGAAAAAGGAACATGAGATCCTAATTTTAAGCCTGAACAATGAACATAAAACAATCTACAATTCTATAATGGAAGTTGTTGCTACTGAAAGAGGGGAATGTATTATGTCTATAGGTATGATGAAACGAGAAAAAACATATCTTTATAGAACCATTCTAGCTAGTATAAGATCAAAAGGCAAAATTGCTCGTATTGTTGCCTCTTTCGGAATTGCTACTTATTTATTTCTTGGTGGAAGGACTGTTTACACACAATTCCACATTCCTATTAATGTAAATGATGACTCTACCTATGATATAAAGTAAAGAATACAAACAGTAGAACTTCTTTCAAGCACAAGTATTATACTTGGGATGAAGCACCAATGACACATGAATTATTTCAAAGCTGTTGATTGCGTGCTATAAGATATACTACAAATTAAAGATTCTTAAAATGCTAAAAAAACCTTTTGGTGGTAAAGTTGTGATTCTACATGGAAATTTTTGACAAATACTTTCAGTTGTGAAAAAGGGAAGATGAGAAGATATTGTCCAATCCTCAATTATTAAGTCATACTTATGGAATTATTGTCATGTCTTTAAACTCCAAATAAATATAAGACTTTGTGAGAGACCGTCCCCCCGGCCTGAACTTTCAATGGTTTTGGGCTTTGTCCTATGCGAATGAGATGGAGTCGTGTTGGTTGCCTCTTAAGAGATAGTAGGGTGGTCTTATTGTTGTTTTTCTCCCTCCTAGGTCAAGGATTTTACAATGGAGTCACTACTTATTTGAATCTAGAAAATAAGAAACTAAATTGAAAAATGCATCATTCTTATTGATGAATTGAAAATTGTACATCTCTTGGATAGTAACTAAAAAAATACATCACTTTTGTCCTAGATGCAATCTAAAACAAAATACAATGCTTTGATTCCTAGTTACAATATAAAAAGAGAAGATTGTAAGGGAAAAGCTAAATCTACTAGCCCTTGATCTAAGGTTGTGTTTGGTTGGATGTAAAATATTTTCGGGAAAGGAAAATATTTTCGGGAAAGGAAAATATTTTCAAGTGTTTGGTTGTATTCCAAAAAATATTTTGGAAAATATTTTCTGGTGTTTGGTTGTATTCTTGAAAATGCTCTAGAAAACCCATTTTTATCATGTTTCTCACATTTTCTCACATTTTCTCAGCTTCCAAACAAATATATCATCAAATCCAACAAAACCCAAATTCATCAAAACCCAAATTCTCAATACCCAACAAAAAAAAATTCATCAAATCAGAGATCAACCCAAAATCAGAGAACAACAAAACAAGAACCACCCACGCCACCACAACAACAACAAGAAAATCAGAGATCAAAGAGAGCAAGTGGATCGGCGACGAGATCGACCCAGAGCAAGTAGATCGGCAATTCGGCGGGATGATCTCGGGTTTGATGAATGGGTTTGATGAATGGTGCGACGATTTCTAGGTTCGCAACGATCGGTGGCGAATGGGTTTGACGATTTCTGGGTTCGCAACGATTGGTGACGAATGGGTTTGACGATTTCTGGGTTTGCGATCTGAGGAACGGGTTCGACGGCGCGATCTCTCTCTCTCTCTCTTTGTCTCTGTGTTTGCGCGTCTGAGTCCTTCCTTCTCTCACTCTCTCTCTCTCTTTGGGCATTGCTCGACGAACGAGCTCGGTCTTGGGTTTTCTGGGTTCGTCGGAGCTCTTGGATGTGGATCGATCTCGCCTTCACCGATGCTAGGGTGCTAGTGCGATCTCTCTTCCTTGCTGTCTCTCTCTCTCTTCTATTTTCCTAGGGCGGAAGTGATTTGAAGTGAAAATGAGAACGGAAATTATTTTCCGCCCTCGCAGCCTTATTTTACGGTTAAACTAAAAACATTTTCAGTTTGACCGAATTTTCAATAACAGCCAAACATCCACTTTTCCGGAAAAGCATTTCCGGAATCAGTTTGAAGCCAAAACAAACGGAGCCTAAGTTCAGAGGATAGGTTACAAGTTTAGAAAGGTGTTAAGCACTCAACCTGCTAGGTAAAACTAATATTTTAGACTGTGGTGGTCAATGATCATATCACATCAATCAAGCAATTCATATCATCTAAAATATGTCATTGCAAAATTAAAACATTCGAGAACATGATGAAACTCTATTTTTAGGCATGCATATTGGATATTGAAAGAGATGGTGAATATGTGTGTGATGTGCGACAAACCCTAATCTAAGAGCATGTGAACATGTTAATGAAAACCCTAAAGCATGTGAACATGTTAATTGAATTGAAAACCTTAATCATGTTAAGACTAAGAACATCCTAGATCTAACATGCTAACAAACAAGAACATGTGAAAAACCTAGAAACTAAAAACATGCTTTATCTATGAAATAAAATAAAAGAAATGAAGGTTTAGAAACCTTACTAGCATGCACAGCACTCCAATACCTCACAAACTAAGAAGTGCCTTAAGAGGGAGAGAAGAATTCTGAACCTTAAGAGCTTTTTAAAGGGGTTTCCCAGCATCCTTTGAACTGGGGGTGAAGGGGGGTATTTATACTAGGAGTGGGGGAGCTAGGGCTAGGTCTCTAGGCAATGTGGAACTTCAAAAATTCAAATTTTTTAAAGGAAAAAATGGGTTGCAATGTCAAATTGAGTGGGGAGCAATCCAAAGTAGAAAAGGAAAGAAAATCTGGAGACTTTGGTCTAAGTGCCGATCGACACTTGGTTCCAGATCTCCATGATCTTTTCTTTTTTCCTTTATATTGTTTCCGTTTTCAATTTAGACCTAATTTCCTCTAAATTTTGACTTTCTTTTTTTATTTTCTTGGTTCTTAAGTTCAACAAATTAATTCCAAATATGTTTGATTAATTAATCAATTTTTACTTATTTTTCAAGGAATCATTAAATACTTTGACATGGATTAAATCCGATGCATGCAACCTTACCATAAACCCTTCTTCCAGCCAATAAGATCACAACACATTGCCTAATTTAAATTAGTCTAAAAATAGGCTAATCAGAATTAAGAGATAATACTCACTTATGGACGAAGTCTAATTTATGCAAATGCACCTTTCCGTTAAATTTTGTTTATCTTGAAACAAAAAATATTGTGTACAAGGAAGTTTTTATCAATCTGAATCAAGGAACCAATTCATGAGGTAACAAACAATTTTATATGAATTAGAAGTGATATATATATATATATATAACAATTATTTCTTACGCTTTCATTGAAATATATCTGCATTATATATATTATTCATAACGGCAACATTTAATCACATTATATGCATTATATATATATATATATATATTTTGAGAACCATGCATTATATTATTAGTCCACATTACAATTGTGTAATCTTGTAGAATGTTTATTTCTTTTATGAGAAAGTATACTGCTTTGCTTTATGGTACATGAGTTTCCATAACTCAAAGGGTAGTTTTTGGTTTGCTTTCTATATTTATAATATGTTAATAAACTCTAGGGTTGAATTCTTTTGTATTATACTTGCTACGTAGTCTTTATTTTATGGAGTACTATTCAAATGAAAATTTGAATTTTTATAACGTTTCAAATTGAATAATCTATACAAGTAGAGATTCAAGATCAAAAAATGACACAATATTCTCTCCATATTCAGCTTTATAAAAACAAAAAGAAAGAAATTTGGAAATTCAAGATTAGTATATCAAGGATGTGGGATGCAATCAACGCAAAAAATAGTGAAATTATTAATTTAGATATGATTTTTGATTGATGAGCATTTTTTTTTCTTTTATATCTTTTAATATTGTTTGATTGCTATATAACACATGTACTCTATCTATATGAAACTAACGCACTTGTAGAAAAATACAATACATGTTATCATTAGAAATAACATTACTAAAAAGTTCAAGCATCTTCTACAAGAAGGAAAACTATATGAATTATCTTATTTTCAAGTGGTTGATGGCAATGCATTGTATCAACCAATTCAAAATGAGTGCAAGATCATTTTCATACTGAAAACTAGCATTATGGAATTAAATGAAACTGAAGTCAATATACAGTGTTATAGATTTGAATTTGTTGACTATAACACAATACATGAACGAGTCAATATACATGCCCAGCCTTTAGCTCTCTCTCTCTCTCTCTCTCTCTCTCTCTCTCTCTCTCTCTCTCTCTCTATATATATATATATATATTATGCATTATATTTATTTTTGTTAAGTCATACATTATATTATTGTTATATATGAAAATAATTACATACATATCCATGTAATGCCTAGATATCATTGTGAATGTGGTGAGTGTTGGATATGTTAAGCAACCTTGCATCAAAGGATCAAATGTTTCAATGAGAAACATACTGAAAAATGCTAATCACAACCTAGCACATATTTAGAACCCTAAAACCATTTTTATTGGCTTAACCATTTTTAGTCTAAAACTCACAATTAGCCAAATATAAGTGATTAACTGAATTCCATATAAAAAGCACATAGAAACTAATTACAAAAGCAAGTAAATAGAAATATGGAAATGCTGAAAATAAATGAAAACCAAAGCTAGACATAAGTAAAGGTTTAGGAATAGCAAAACTCGAGCCTCTGGTTGGAAAAATCTCTCCCCTGACCACATCATCAAAAAATATCTATTAGTTGAATAGTTGCAATACAATAGACACTATGAACCCTCTAAGACCATATCCCTAATGTACTTAAGCCCTCCAAGCTCCAACTAGCAATCAACTATGCTAAGTCCTTTCTCCACCTAGCTTCTCGGAGACACTTCTGTTGAACCACCAATGAATAACCATCAATAAGATTGGATTTAAGAGGACACCCCATGTTTCCATCGCACCACTCATACCTCACAAGGGTCAGTTGTGTACGTATGAGATGAAGGGAATAAAAATCTCACTCAAGGATGTCAAGGTTGAGAGAAATGGAGAAGAGATGATGAGAGTGTTTAGGCTCAAAGGCAAAGGCTTTCTTTTTTCTAAAATGTGAGATAATTAAAATGAGGTCTTGCAATGAGCTTATACTCTGATCATTCCTTATAGCCACCTCCAACATGCACAGAGTGTGAGTGTTGGATTATATGAGGTGGATAGAAAAGCATATTAAGAAAAAATAGAGTAGTTTGCTAGCATGCAGTTTGCGATCTCGCTATGACATAGCTAGGTCGCGAAGTGGTCGTGACTTGCATAGTCAATAGTCTCTCTGGATCTTTTGCCATGTGTCACTCACGAGTTGTGCAAGTTGGAGGAGGTTGTGAGATGGTCCAAAAGCAACTTACACAAAATCAACAAGACCTAAGTACTTTCGACCACAAATACAATCAAGCCCATAAAAATGCATTAAAAAGAGAAGAAATACATAAAAATTTGTTAGTGAATAAAACCAATAAAAACATGAACTTTACACAAATGTCATGACTGCATAGTATGTTTAATTTCATTAATTTACAATACATGCACTTATATTATATGAACTTACACTATCAAACATTGGAGAATTTGAACAAAGGAAAAATAAAATAAAGCTTACACTTTGGGGATCAATTGCAAATCAAGTTGAGGACAACTTTTTTACTGAAAATCCAGGCCTTTTTATTATAGTCGTTACAGGTGGTTTCCTCAGCGTGGGGCCGATTGAAAATACTCCGATGCTTAAGTTAGTGAAATTCACTTCTAAAGGAAATCTATTGCAGGTGGGTATCTGGAATTCTAACATGCCTTTTACCTGAGTTCTTCTTTCCCTTTTATAGCTTGCTATGGATGGGCGTAATTATGTCTATTAATGCTGCTTCTAGACATTTTTCTCCTAAGAGTAACGTAGCATTAATTGACACTGATGATTTCCTTTAAGGTGTAACGGATAGCCGTTGGACAATCATTACATTGGTAACTGTTCTGGCGCAATTTACTGTCCTGTGGGCATTTATCCGTATATTAATGAGTGGTGGTTTGCTTCGTCCATGAAGGTGATGTAGGTTGATGGAATCTTGTTCCCAGCTCTCGTCATGAACATGGCTAAGGTCGTCTTTCATCTAGACAGCCTTTATGTCGATGTTCGTCACAACCAATTATAGAAATGCCAAGACAATTAAATTCACAAATGACAATTCAAGAAGACATGACCATCAACAACAAAAAAAATTAATAACTGAAATAGAAAAAATGGTATGGAAGTCTGATAATGAGGTAAGGAAAAAAAATTGAAAAAAAACATTGTATCCTTAACATTGTTTTGCATGGCATTTTGTTCATAACGTTCAATTCAAGACATGTAGGAATAGCAATTGCCATATAATAATTTATCAAGTGCATGATAATATAAAAATAAAAACAATCACTATAGATCAAATCAATGTTACAATTCATTATATTTACTGCTTTCACAAACTTTTGCTATAAAACTGTGAATTGATTGATATTCAGTGATTAAATTTCAATTTATAGGAAACTATCTTCACCTACCGTGAAAAGATAATAAACATTGAGATAGATAATTCTGGTTGGTACTTTATCTCTTGCGAAGTGTATCATAAAAAGGTAAAATTAAGAGATGAATGCTTATGGTGCAATCATTTCAACAAAAAGGCATACTTCTCAATCCCAAGTTACACGTAATAAAAAAAGGTTTACTTTCATATAATAATAATAATAATATATTCACATTATATATCTTTTCAGGTACATAATTCCATGAAGGTTGGAGATAACTCGGAAACGTCCATATTCATTTTATTTTATTCTGAAGCTAAAAAATTGACCAACTTATTAGCAAAATACCTTTTAAACAAATGTTTAAAGGTAAAAAAAAAAAAAAAAAAAAAAAAATGTAATACAGAATTAGTTTTTAGTTTTTCTTTACTTTAGCGTACAATTTGAAAAATATTATTTTTGTTAGGTGTTTGAAAAGCTTGACCTATCTATGCAAGTAGAAAATTTTAATGGAAAAATATTTATTTTCCAATTACAACTAAATGAATATAATATCAAAAACTGACAAAGCAATTAGAAAATGACAGAAGTACGTATTTTTTAAATATTGCAAAATTACAAATTTGGTATTTTACTCCTACATGTCGTAATACATTTCTCAATGTATTCTATTGACAGACTTATGTTAGTGATACTTCAAATGAATGTGAGAGCAACTTATCAAATGAATGGGATGGTGATTCTACAAATTTTCAAAAAATTGATGTTGAAAGCAATGTACAATTCACACCAACATTTGCACTCAAGGAGAACAAAAGGAGACTACGAAGCAACAAAATAAAAATATACAAAATATACTTTAAAATTGTCTTTCAATTTATTAGAAATTGACATTTTAACACTTAACATTTATTGGATAATTGAGGATATTAGGGATTCGAATCATAATTTTTATTTAAATTTTTGTTTGATTGATATTTTCTATTTAGTAATTTAATACATAATATCAAATATATGAATTTTTGAGATTGAAATCATAATGTGCAATCAAAGGGGAGGAAACAAAAAATTGTTTAAAATTTCTTACCTTATGTTGCAAAACATTCAAATACATCTTAGATTAAATATTAACTCGTACTGATCAACAGGTCAATGCCTAGTAAACGTGTAGGATTGATTACTTGTCAATGAAAACTTCTCATCATTTCTAAGTAGGAAGTTTGGGTTTTATCAAGTAACAAGTAAAAGATAACTTTAGGGTTACCCCATTGTTTATTATTGTAGATTTACAATAATAAAGAAATACTTGGAAAAAAAAAAAACACTTTCCAAGATCTTGGTCAATCAATGACAAATATACTTTCTTTTTTCTATTGGAGGCATATTCTTTTACATGGTTTCGAATAAGTAAAAAAAAAATTATTTTTTATTTATAGAGAAATATGTAGAATTTAAGGAGGTTTTCTTTTGCAACAAGAAAGAATACAAGATAGGAGTTGCCAAATCAAACAAAAAGTTCCATATAAGTCTGATTTAAGGAGGTTTTCTTTTGCAACAAGAAAGAATGCAGAATAAAATTTTCCAAATCAAACGAAAAGCTCCTACTGTTTGATCATTTTTTTTTTAAAATTTCTCTGTCAATTTTTATATTTAAATTAAATCACCATTAGTTATTAATTATCTAGAAATGGAATCCATAAATATTATATTTTTTTTAATAAAAAAATTCTTTTTTTTTTGCTAAAATATATATATATATATATATATATATATAATTCTTATGTCGATATATATCATATTATATGCTTAGTACATTCTCAAAAAAAAATATATATATATATATTAGATGTCTTCATTCTAGTACAAAATAAAGATGTTTGCTTCAAAAAAAAAAAAAGTACAAAATAAAGATGTACGATAAATTATGGCTACAAAGTGCATGCATACATGATACACCAATAATCTTGATTGAGGGGGCTTTATCGGTCCTTAATTCTTAAGGTTATAGGAATAATACTTTTCTTTAAAAAAATGATTCCAACAATTAAAGATTAAATTAATCTTTTATCAAAATTTGAGATAAACGAAAAGTAGACAAATTGTTACTAAAAATGATGAGTTTTTAATCTTTTATCAAGATTAAAAAAAGAGTTTTTATTTAGTTATTTATTTATTTATAAACTCATATATCTCATGACATCTAGAAGACAATATTTTAGAGTCTTAGACCTTCCATTCATTTTAAACGGTACAAATTCAAACCAGTCTAACCACTGAAAAGAAATTTTGTGTTATATCTGACCGGGAAAGGTGTAACTTTATCAATAAAATTTTTTGAGAGAATTATCAATAAAACTTAAACATAATATTTTCACAACATATTTTAAGTAAATTTTTTATAAAAAAAAATTAGGTGACAAATTGTTTATGGTAGATAATAAAATGATGTCACAAAATTAGGAAAAATTATAAAATATTTCAAGAGTATTATAAATATAAATGTATACTCTTCAGTCTCCCCCTCACATGAATTGAGAGTCACATTATAATTTTATTAATAAGATCCACTATTATGTAAAAAGAAAAACACACATTTATAATATTTAAAAGAGAATATAATCTACAATTACTCTATGATGAACTAGTAATAATTTGTCAAGTTTTATTGTGAAAATATTATAGCAGCAGAGAATAATTTTGTATGAGATTAGTTGCATACATGACACGTAAAGTCATTTACCAGCGTGGCAGATCTAGAAGAAAGAGAGTCACAGGTGCTACGTGATAGTATAGGTGCAAGAGCCGCGAGGTTCGGGGAAGGCGATGAGGTGGAGAAGTTAGACTTTATTTTTTATTTTTTCTGGAAAATGGAGGAGAAGTTAGACTTTAGAGACCGTGTATCATGTTCCATTTCTTCACTCAAAAAAAGAAGAAAAAATAAAAGAAGACCGTGTATCATTTAGAAGTATGTATGTTGGCCAAAATTTGCTGAATAGTACCATTTTAAAAAATACTTCCGTGAATAACACATGAATAAAGTTAATTAGTTAAGTATATTATTTTTAAAATTCGAGTTTTTCAGACTCGAATTTAGGCTAGAACTCGAGTTTGATAAATTCGAGTTTCAAGCAATATATACTAATACTAATTAAAACTTGAGTAGTTTCAGTCCAAACTCGAATTTGACAAACTTAAATTCCAAAAACAGTATACTTAACTAATTAACTTCGTATTCTACTTTTCTAATTTTTTTCTAAAAACATACTATTCAGCCAATTTTGCCAGGTATGTTTTATTGTATCTTCTAGAAATCACGGCCACTTTTCTAGTACCTAAAAATTGACCTCTGTATGAAGTCAATAAATGAGATTTATTACATACTTGACTTGTAAAACTGGTTTCTCAAAAAAAAAAAGACTTGTAAAACTGAAAACTAAAAAGTTAAAATGGCTGTTTTTCTTTCATTTTTTCTTCTATTTTCCGGTCTAACCTGTACGTCACAAGACTTTTCTTTCTTCTATCGAATTCTCAATTTCTCTTTCTAAATTGACTAAAATAGTAAATTGAGGATTTATTGTATCTTCTAGAAATCACGGCCACTTTTCTAGTACCAAAAATTGACCTCTGTAAGAAGTCAATAAATGAGATTTATTACATACTTGACTTGTAAAACTGGTTTCTAAAAAAAAAAAAAAAAAAAAAGACTTGTAAAACTGAAAACTAAAAAGTAAATGGCTGTTTTTCTTTCATTTTTTCTTCTATTTTCCGGTCTAACCTGTACGTCACAAGGATTTTTTTTTTTTCTATCGAATTCTCAATTTCTCTTTCTAAATTGACTAAAATAGTAAATTGAGGATTTTGTTAGTAATGTTCTAAATGCACCGTTTTAATTAAGGATAAAATTTAGTTACAAAATTAGTTATAACCTTAAGATGCAACCTTATTCAATAAAATAAATATTACTACATATTTTGAAAATCTAACCATTAAATTGCATGTCTTTACGCTCTTAATACACATATCAAATTTTGTGTCAATCAAATATTATTTACTATAGGACAAAGTTTAGCTATAAAATTGGTTGTAACTTAAGACTACATCTTTACTTAATAAAACAAACATTCCTACATATTTTGAAAATCTAACCGTTGAATTACACGTTCTATACGCTCGTAATACACATGTCAAATTTTGTGTCAATTAGATATTATTTACTATATGATCTGTGACGGGCAAAAAGTGAGACAAGTCAGTCTCTAGTCAAAACTTGCTACTTTTGCTCACAAAATTAATTTTTAAGAGGTGGGATGCTTAATCAACCTTAAATACCCTTAACAAGATGAAAAGATTTAACTGGAGTTGATTGAATTAATTCTAAATGTAAATGAATGCACATAAGTAAAAAGCAGCCTCGAATGGCCTATATTGAGGTTCTCGGGTTTAGTCCGAAGTAGTGATTACAAATGGTTTATAATTCTAAAAAAGTGAATCCCCTTCCTCCAAGGGCTTCTCAGCTTTATATAATCAACCAAGGTGTATCTAAGCCCTACATCTTGAGGGTTAAGGTTCGATTCTTTTGATACTTGTCCCATCAAGACCTTACTAGAAGGCTTCCACATTGGGCTATGAGCTGGGTTGACACTGTTCAGAAGTCATTTCCTCATTAATGCAGCCAGCTAAGTGGATGCAAAGCATTGAATGCGAAGGTGATGGATGTTTTATCTGTCTTTTTCCCTTCCTTCCTAGCTTGACGACAAATCTTCCTCCTCATCCTCGGTTTACATCCGACGGCCTTTAGCCTTAGTTCTCGATCTCCCGAGGGCATGTCGATATCCTCAAAGTCCTCAGGTGTTATAGTCTCCCTGCACCTGCAGAGGGTTACTCATATTTTCCCGAGGATGTCTTATTAGTGCTTTTCTGAGGTCCATACTCCTGACATTGTCCTTAGTCTATCTGTCTATATTCTTGGATTCTCACCCTCCTACATGATCTATAAGTTTATATTTTATAAATAATTTTAAACTACAAAATTTGCAATTTAAACAACTTATTGATTGCATAACTATTGATTTTTAATTTTCTAGAAATTTTGCAAGCATGGAAAATATAAGAAGAAGATGTAATCCAATGGTAGATTTGTCAAAATTCATCTCTAATAAAAAAATATTGAGTAAGATTGTAGCCTTAGACTACAACCAATTTTGTAGCTAAACTGTCTTTTACTATATGGTCTATAAATTTATATTTTATGCATAATTTTAAACTACAAAATTTTTCAATTTAAACAACTTATTGATGACATAGCTATTGAACTTTAATTTTCTAAAAATTTTGCAAGCATGGAGGATATAAGAAGAAGATGTAACCCAATGGTGGATTTGTCAAAATTCATCTCCAATAAAAAGATATTGAATAAGGTTATAGCCTAAGGCTACAACCTATTTTGTAGCTAAATTTTGTCCTTTAATTAATTTTTTGTTTGTATATATATTTATATTGGTCTTAGAATAATGACGTTTAAAATTGTGAGGACACAAAAACTTACAAAAACTTATGTGACAAAATATTTTGAGGTCATTTAAAAATCAAATGTCTTCATTTATATGATAGAAGATAGATACAAACACAATCATAATTAATATCTATTACTAATTATCATAATTATATATTTAATAGTTTCATATAAAACACGCAATCATAATCAACACCTGATGATGATAATAATAATAATAATAATAATAATAATCTCTTTGTTGAGGGGGAAATTGATGCCTCTGAATAAAATGTTGGGAAGTCAAGCCGAAACTCGACTATGGGCTCTTGAGATAGCACCCAAAGGCTTTCAGTATGATGACAAGCCTATCTAAGCAAGAAAACAAAGGCTGCACTTAACAAAACAACAACAAAGGCCCAATGGAAATACTTTACAATACTTAGTTAGTACATTAGTGGTCCTGTTATGATAGTTCAAGGGAAATAAATTCTCCAGCGATAAGGGTGAAGTTACACTTAAGTCCAAAAAGATAAATTGTCCAATAGTAGGGGTGAAATTACACAGTCCAGCAATCAATAATTAGATAAATTTAGGAAAATGTTAAATCCCGTGGGTCCTTGTATGTCTCGGTCAAGAAGAATTTATTGTACTTTCAGCCATTATTACATCAATGTGAGGGAAGAGTTCGATTGTTATAAATACATCATATCCTTTAACAGTAAAATAAAAATTAAAAATTAAAGGTTCCATAGGAAGAAGAAAAGAAGGATTAATTGGCATGGTGTGAAGGGAGAGAGGGATCCTAGCTCAGTGCAGCAAGTATTAAACTAAGATTTTGGTGAGTGTGTGTTTATAAGACATGAACGAGGTGAATGTGGGCTATTTTGAGTGAGTGAGATAGAATTAATACTAAGATTAAGGCTTTTTGTGAGTGGTGGTCTATTTGTGACTAGTTGGGAGACATTTATGAGCTATGATTGTGTGAAAGAGGGAAAAGAGTATCTGAGATTAGATGAGTGTGGGTTAAAGATGATGAGTAGTGAGCTTAAGGAAAGCTAAACCACGAGCAAAGTAGTAAACAAACCAAGAGTTTCAGAGAGGGTAGCTGTCCTTCAGTGGGCTGAGGTGTTTATGTTTTTATAATGGAGCTTTAGAGAAGCATTAATTAACAAGAATCCAAAAATGTAGTACTAATCAGAGGTAGTGAATCAAGGTTAATCTTCCTGAGATTTTTGATCAGAAGTAGGAGATTTACTTTAGGGGCTGCCTTGCTTCTTTGGGTAATGATGAGATTTTAGAGTGTTTTGCATTAAATGCTAGGATTTTTGGGGCTGAGCTTAATCAATGTGATTAAGGCGTGTATCAAGAACGAATCTTAATGTTGCAACTGAGATTCAGACCCCCAAGAAGTAAGATTCAACACCCCAAGCAAGGTGTCAAACTCTAAGTCTACTTCAGGGGTTCCGCTGGAGATCCTTTTATGCCCTCCAAACCACATGTTCTCAATTTTTCTCCTTTAGGATTCATGGGCTTGGCACATGAATCACGTCTTGAACGTTTTTAACATTTATAGCATCAATGTGTTAAGGTTTGGATAATTTGGTTTCAACTCCCCTTCCATTGGAGGTACAGTCTTGAGGAAGATGATGGAGTTTCATCATCCTTTAGACTTCAGCTGATATAACAGCTCTCGGGCACTGTTCACGTTAGGTAGAGGGTGGCAGAAAACTAATGGGACAGCCCCTAGTTCATCCTCAAAGGCTTGGTTCTCTTGCAGGGGTCTCTAGTTGTTTTTTGGTTAGGGGTGGACAAGGACTGGTTGTCCACTCTCCATCCTTTGCCTCTTGGTGGTGTCTTTTGGATTGGGCTTGCTTACATGGGCTGTTTCCTTTGGGCCAGGTTGTGTGCATCCTACAAAATGGACATTAACAACACATGTTTGCCATGAGTTTTCATTCCTCATGGACTTTTGTTAGTGAATACTTTGGGTTTTTTCATAGATACTTGCAATGGGTCTTTGGGCAATTAGTTGTAATATTTGGAACAATAGGACAAGCTTCAAAATGCCTTTATAAATCATTTACCGTGAATTCCACATTGTAAGTAATGCTCGTGGTTTCTAATAACTGCATCATAACTTAAATGTTGAGCTTGTGGGTTTGAATATTGTTGAGGGAAGAAATTGATGCCTCTGAATGAAATGTTAGGAAACCAAACCGAGACTTAACTATGGGCTCTTAAGATGACACCCATAGGCTTTCGGTGTGATGACAAGCCTATCCAAGCAAGAAGAAACAAGAATTGCACTTAACAAAACAGCAACAAAGGCCCAATAAAAAATACATTACAATACTTAATTAGTATATTAGTGGTCCTATTTTGATAGTCCAAGGGAAAACGAATTCTCCAGCGGTAAGGGTGAAGTTGTTCTTAAGTCCAAAAGGTAAATTTTCCAACAGTAGGGGTGGAATTACATGGTCCAACCATCAATAATTAGATAGATTTAGGCAAATTTTAGGTCCTTATGTGTCTCATTCAAGAGGAATTTATTGTGCTTTTAGCCATTGTTACATCAATATGAGGAAAAAGTTCAATCATTACAAATACATCATACCTTTCAATAGTAAAGTAAAAAGTAAAAATTAAAGGCTCCATAGGAAGAAAAAAATGGAGGATTAATTGGCATGGTGTGAAGGGAGAGAAAAACCCCCAGCTCAGTGCAGCAAATTTTAAGCTAAGACTTTAGTGAGTGTAAATTTGTAAGGCATGAATAAGATGAATGTGGGCTGCTTTTGAGTTAGTGAGATGGGGTTGATGTTGAGACTGAAGTCTTTTATGGGTAATGGGCTGTTTGTGGTTAGCTAGAAGAGACTTATGAGCTGTGGTAGTGTAAAGGGAAAAGAAGAATATATGGGATCAGATGGGTATGGGTTGAAGGTGATGGATGGTGAGCTAGAAGAAAGTTGAACCACTAGTAAAAATGGCCAACGAATTTCAGAGTCTCAGAGTCTCAGAGGGGTGGCTTAGTTGGTTTTTTGGTTAGCTTGCTTGTGCTTTTATAATGGAGTTTTCAGAGAAGCATTTATTGACAAAGCTCCAAAAAACGTGTGACCACTCAAAGGTGATGAATCAGAGTCAAGCTTCCCTAGGATTTTTGCTCAGAAGTAGGAAAATCCATTTAGGGGGTTGCTTTGCTTTTTTGGGTAATGATGGGATTTTAGAGCTTTTTGCATTAAATGCCAGGATTCTTGGGGCTAAGCTTGATTATTGTGATTTGAGACGTGTATCATGAGTGAATCCTAATGCTGTAACTGAGATTCGGACCCCTGAGAAGTAAGATTTAACACCCCAAGCCAGGTGTCAAGTTCTAGTCTACTTCAAAGGGGTTCCGCTGGAGATTCCTTTATGCCCTCCAAACCACATGTTCCCAATTTTCCCCCTTTAGGATTCATGGGCTTGGCACATGAATCACGTTTTAAACATTTTTAGAATTTTTAACATCAATTTGTTGGAGTTTGAACAATTTGGTTTAAGCTCCCCTTCCGCTGGAGGTGCAATTTTGGGAAAGATGGTGGAGTTCCATCATTCTTTAGGCTTCAGCTGATATGACAGCCTTTGGGCACTGTTCACGTCAGGTGGGGGGTGACAGAAAATTGAGGGGACAGCCTTTAGTCCATTCTCAAAGGCTTGGTTCCCTTGTATGAGTCCTTAGTTGCTCTTTTTGGTTAGGACTGAACAGGGGCTATTCTCCTTTGCCTTCTGCTGGTGTTTCTTGCTCACATGGGCTGAGTTGTGTGCGCATATTGTCATGGGTTTTTATTCCCCATGGACTTTTATTAGTAAACATTTTTTTTGGGTTTCTTCATAAATACTTGCAATGGGCCTTTCTTGCTACGGTAGCATGATATTTTTTCTTTGCCAAGCGTTGATAATCTTGGGCTCTTTTCTTTTTGATAAAGTAGTGTTAATGAGAATTGGGCTTTGATGTTGCCAATGAGAATTGGGCTTTGAATGAATCGCCATGGGTTTGAATCATGGGCTTCGATTATGGATTTTGAATTCCATTGATAAAATTTGTTTTGTCATGGACTTGAATCGTGGGCTTTTCAAATATTGGTAAGCATAAGTATTCTTGGGTTTTAAATATAATAAGGTACAAGTATTTGAAAGTGAATAGGTGGTACTTAAATAAAGTTAGGTGTGATAAAAAAAAAGTACCCTAACAAATATTTACCATGAGTGTTGATGTTGTGACACAAATGGTGATCATGTACTTCATGGGTTTATAACATGAGATCATAATCTTCAAGATAACTCCCAATGAATTTTTATAAGACGATTGTCATAGCAATACTTAAGCAATGATTATACCATGATATTTTCTTTTTTGCCAAGTGTTAATAATCTTGGGCTTTTGATATTGCCAGTGGGAACTGGGATTTTGATATTGCCAATGAAAATTGGGTTTTTGATATTGCCAATGGGAACTAGGCTTTTGATATTGCCAATGAAAATTGGGCTTTTGATATTGCTAGTGGAAACTGGGTTTTTGATATTGCCAATGAAAATTGGGCTTTTGATATTGCCAGTGGAGATTGGGCCTCTTTGACGAATAATTTGCCACATGTTTGAATCATGGGGTTGAATCCCATTTGGACAAGATAATATTGCCATGAATTTGCATCATGAGTTTTTTCGAATATCTGTTAAGTATAAAATTCTTGGGCCTTCGAAAGGATTAGATTTTATCTCACTTACTAAATAGTTCGGGCTTTTACGAGAAAATATTGGGTCCCATAGCATTTTGCATTTGTAGCCCAGTTTTGTGATAGAGAGGAGAAAAGTTGTGGGCTAGCATAGTGATAGTTAGAAAATATTTAGGCATGCCTAATAATTTGTTTGTGACATTTGAAAAAAAATAAATAAGTGTTATTTAAATAATATTAGGTGTAAAGAAATGTACCCTAACACTTCTAATAAAAAAGGACAATTTGGTTACAAACTTAATTGTAACCTAAGGCTACAACTTTCATTAAAAAAGTAATATGATTACATATTTTGAAAATCTAACCGTTGGATTACATGTTGTTTATATCCTTAATACACATGTCAAATTTCATGCCGATCAGATATTATTTACCAGTAGATCTATAAACTATTTTTTTAATGCATAATTTTAGATTACAAAAACTTAAAATTTAAACAATTAATTAATAACATAGTTATTCATTTTTAATTTTCTAGAAATTTTGCAAGTATAGATATTATAAGAAGAAAATTTAATCCAATGTTGGATTTGTCAAAATTTCCATCCAATAAAAAGAAATTAAATAAAGTTGTAGCCTTAAGCTACAAGCAAGTTTTTTTTGCCAAACTTTGTCCTAAATGAATACCGTAATTATCAAAATTTTATACAAACACAATCAAAATAAATGTCTATTAATAACTGTGGGGGGAGTGGGATAAATACTAGAGGTCCATAAGCCTAAAGCCGAAAAAGACAGGAAAGGGAAGAGAGAAATATTGGGCTAGGTGCAGGCAAAATTTGCCAAACAGTATGATTTTGAAAAAAATTTAGGCGGATGGCATGCGTTCAAAGTTTATTAGTTTTTTATTAGACTATTTTTTGGAAATCGAGTATAGCAAAATTGACTTCCAGCCAAAATCGCCAAAATCGAGTTTAATATACTCGATTTTCTACCGAGAATTTGCTCTGAGATGGATAAAAAAGGAAGTCGAGTATAGTAAACTCGATTTTGGCTGG
The DNA here is from genome assembly GCA_028535165.1 of Quercus tomentella. Taxonomy (NCBI): domain Eukaryota; kingdom Viridiplantae; phylum Streptophyta; class Magnoliopsida; order Fagales; family Fagaceae; genus Quercus; species Quercus tomentella. The sequence continues at coordinate 39,789,160 of JAPQVY010000155.1, forward strand.
AAGTCGATTTTGCCGTACTCGATTTCCAAAAAACAGTTCAACTAACTAATAAACTTTGAACACATGCCATCCGCCTAAAATTTTCCCAATATTATACTGTTTGGCAAATTTTGCCCTAGATCCAAGGTAAGCATAGAAAACAAGAAGCAACAATTGGACGCTACTAAGAAAAAAAGGAAAGAAGATTCGAATAATGTATAAATAGAGCCCTTACCGCCCAAAAGGGGGACACAAAATAATAAAAAAGAAGTGATAAGAGTGAACTTCAATTGTACTTTGTTTCCTTGTTAGAGAAAGAAATATATAAGCTATTGTTACTTTTTTCATTTCTATTAGTCGTCTAATCGGTCGTTCTCTTTAGCTCTCCCATTGTGAATTTTTTCTCTACTTATTATAAATTAATTGTGAGGCTTATTTACCTTTTGTTTTGCAACTCCCACAATAACTATCATAATTATTAAATTTCATATTTATATATAAAATAAATAAATAAAAGAGTAAATAGCTTTTAAAGATAAAATCATATTTTATTTAGTTAACTTTCTCCTGCATTGTACAAGTTGCTGACTAGTAGTTATTAAACTAGGATAAATTAGACCAGTCAAATCAATTATCCAGTGGACCAATATTAAAGTCAGTCTTGTTGTTTAGTTGAACAACTTATGCAATTGCACCAATAAAACCCAGTAAGAGCATCCTCATCAGTTCGTTTATATTTTCTGTCTATTTTACACAAAAACACCTACTTTTTCTATTTTACACGTTCACTTTTACAAATCACCCACATCAGTTTATCTATTCTCCACGTTTATTCAATAAAATATTCATTATTTTACAATTTTTATTTTTCACTCCCTCACTACCCCTCTCTCTCTCTGAGAGACCCACGGCTACCATCACCACCATCATCACCACCCAGCCACCGTCACCACCATCATCACCACCCATCCAAATCATCACCCCCCAATCGGCGGCAAGATCATCAAAACCCACCAATGAACCAGAAAAGCCAAGCCGATCAAGATCAAAACCCACCAACCCACACCCACAATCAACCAAAAAACTAGAAAAAATGAATCAAAACCCACCTCCTCGCGACGGCCGTCGACCTCAACCAAAGTGCCTCGCAGCACCGCCACCAGAAAAGCCCAGCCGATCAAGATCAAAACCCACCGACCCACACCCACAATCAACCAAAAAACCAGGAAAAAAAAAAAAAAAACCAGCAACCAACAGATCGGAGCGAGATCGAGGCCTCCAGCCGGAGCAAGATCGACCCCTCGCAGCACCGCCACCCCTCGCGACGGCCGCCAGCCTCAAGCTCAACCAAAAATGGATCAAAACCCACGAGATTCTAGGCGACAGACCCATCGGAGAACTTCGTTCGTGTTGTAGGCGAGGACTCGTCCGGCGACTCAGCTTGCTCGACCTCGTTCTCATCGGCGGTGATGGCGATCGGCGGAAGCTATAGGAAGAAAAATTGATGAGATGAGAGAAAGAGAGAGCTTTGTTGTGTGCCTGAGAGAGACTGAGAGTGAGAGCAGAGACAAGAGAGAGAAAAAACGAGCGAAAATGAGGTATTTATTTGACTGTAGAGATAATATTATTTTAAAGGATAACCGGGCTACAGTGCCCGTGTAAATTTACACGGGTACTGTAGCTCGGCGAAAATTTTGCATGATTTTAGACGATTTTAAATGATCTGATGCAGGTCTTTTTTTGGTTCAAAATGTGTAAAAATGATCAAAATGTGTATTTTACACATTTATAGAAGAGTTGGTGTGGTTGCTCTAAGATCCAATAAGTTTTTTGAAACTTGTGCAACCTAGACAAGTTGTTTTTACCCCACTGGTTATGTAATAATAAACAAAGTCGCTTTTATGTCCATTGCAGTACTCTCTTTTTCTTTTTTTTCTTTTTTCTTTTTTTTTTTAAATAAAGAGTCTAATGAAAACATAGGATTTTATAATGAGTTTTTGATGTTGGATTTTTCAATGAAGATAGAGTTTCATGTACTAGCTCATATCACAATCCATAGAATTGGAGTAGCTAGTGAGATATGCAACATGCAAACAATGTGATTTTGGAGTTTGAGAAATACTTTTGTTTTTTTGCTGAATTTGAGAAATACTTTTGTTACTAGATTTTTAAGACATAGTATAATATAATTTCATCTTTTTAGTAGAGACTTTACTACAATTCAATGATATCATCCCTTGTATTTTATGTTCTCTTGTGAAATCTTTATTTTAAATTATTAAAAGGTTGACAAAGTGATGTTATGGTGTTAAGTTATGGTTTTTCACATAACATTTGTGTTGGCTTAATTCTATGACAAAAAGTGTTGTAATTGCATTAATTTATTTCCTTGTATTTTGTGAGATTTTATTGTATTAGGTTTAGTATTAAGTTGGTAAAGATTGCTCAAGAAGTTGATCTCACGAGTGGTGCAACCCGCGAAAATTACGTGAGAAGCACATGCTGGAAGTTGAAGAGTCAAGTGCCAGAATGTATTTCGCGAGTCACTTCGCAACTTAGGCCAAGTTGAGAGTGACCCGCTAAACTCTTTATCTGGAGGATTTTAAGTGTGACCTTACATCTTCTTTACCCTACTATATATACCCTCATTACACACGAAATTAAAAAGGAGGCTATTCAGAAGAAAACCCTAGAGAGATTTCTACAACACAACCATCATTTTAGAGAGAGAGCTACTTATCCTTAAGTGAGAATTCTTTTGTAGTCTCTTCTCCTTTCCCTCTCCCATTGTTATACTTTGAGAAGAGATTTGTACCCAAATACAACCCACACCTATTCAGAGTGTAGAGAGTGATTTGGAGTTTGGGAAGTATTGGGGATTTGCCAAAAGAAGCCGATGAGGCTTGGCGGATGCAATCGGGTGGTATTGCGGGATCCAGATAACTAGTGAAGAAAAGACTCCGAGAAGTCCATTGGTAGTTAGAGTTTGGAGGGTTCAAGTACATTGAGTAAATTAGGCTTGGAGGGTCTTTTTAATATTCATGTACTCCAACTTATTCACTAGTGGATCGATTTCGACTTGGAGGGTTGCGAAGAGGTTTTTCGTCGAGTTTTTTGGTTTCCTCTTCGATAACACATCGCCATGTTATTGTGTGTTTGCATCTCTCTTCCCTTACTCTTTGTGCTTTACATTTATTGTTTATTGCTTATGTTCATGCACTAGAGTAGATCCGGTTTATTACGCTTCATTTACTCTTGTTCTGCACTTAGATAAGTTAAAGTAAAAGCAATTAAGCAGTGTTTTTAAAATTGGGGGTCTCAACAAACTATAGTGTTTTACACTATTTAAGCTTTCATATGGAATATAAAATTTACAAACTAATGTGTCAATTTTTTAATACAAAATATAAATATAATTTAAATTTTATTAATTATATTACTAATGTGATAACAATCATATTCATTGTCATACCAATTTGTAATAAGGTTTGTTAAATTGTGATTTTCTATTTTATGTTGGCTATATTCCATGCCAAATTTCTTTGTAATTTCATGCATAAATTCTATGTATTTTGTGGGATTTGATATATATGAGTTTAGTATAGAGTTGGTGAATAATTGCTCAAATCAATGGATTTTGCGACTTTCTCACGAGTATCTCGTGACTGTAGCACCCACTAGTGATCATGTGAGTAGCACATGCCAGAAGTTCATACATATTTACACACTTTCATTTTAATACAAACCTATCAAATGTTCTAAAGACAAGAAATGATCTTATATAACACATACCTATAGTTTATAAAATGGATCTTGGAAAATTTAGAGTATATTTTTATTTATTTTTTGATAATCAGTAGATCAAGTAGATATAAGAAAAAAATCTAGATTTGTGCAAATTCTTTTCTTATATTTTCTTATATCTAGTAGATCGAGTAGATATAAGAAAAGAGATTGCACAAATCTAGTTTTTTTTTAAAATTTTTTTTAAATAAAGTTTTTACCTTAATATTTTGGCTCCTCGATTTCTTCCATGGAGTAATTCTAGAGATACAAACATTTTTACAAAAACTTTTACAAACTACTGATATGATGAGTGGTTATTGGTAAATGAAAAAGTAATGTTAATGGTGGGTCTAGATAAAAATCAATGATAAGTTGGTCACATCAACAGTTTTTAAAAACGTTGCAAAATAGTTTGTGACTATAGCATTACTCTTCTTCCATGTGTCACCTAATTAGTAATTACAGAGGATAGGTGATTTATAGGAATTTAGGGGTTATGATTTACAGGAATTTAGGGGTTATGAGATGAAGAAAAAAGCTAAACAATTTCATTTTTGGGTCTATGGGTGAGTTTTTTGGGATAAATCTAGGGACACAACTTCTTCCAAATATATTTCACAACTTGCTCCAATGACAAGTTATTAGTAGTAAAAAAATAAATGTGGTGCCAATAGTGGGCTTATATGAAAATAATTGTCCACTACTCACAACTTACCATGCCTTTCAAAAGACAAAAGACGAGTTTCGACAAAAACTTCGTTAAAATCATGGAACTCGTTTTTTGAAAAGACAAGTTCCTTTCAAAACATGGAATTCATCTTTTCAAAAAATTGGTTTCACCTGGCTAGTCCTCCTAATCGGGGCCCATTTGGGAACAACTTATTTAACTTTTTGCTGAAAGTTTATTCCTGAATGTATGGTTAAAAAAAAAAAAAAAGAGTAAAAGAAAAAGTCATGTGGGACCTAGGGGACCCTCAAACAGTTATTGTTTAAAAAAAAAGTAAACCAAAAAGTAATGAAAGTGGGCTCACAAACTAGTGGCGGCTCCAGGATTATTTTCTAAGAGAGGTCTATAAGAAACATAAATGATATAAAATTTAAAACAAAAGAAAACTTGAATATATTGACATCACAAAAAAAAAAAAAAAAAAAAAAAAAACAAAATAAAAAACACAAAACCCAAATACATGAAGTTTTACAATTGTTTCTACAAGATTTCATATTTTAAAATTGTTGCATAATATTTTCATTATAAATGCTACTATCCAAGAAATCATTCATCTACTGATATCTCATTTGATTATTTTTTTTTCAAATTTTTTTAAGATCTAAAAGAGCTTTTTCTACTTTCACGCTAATTGTTTCTACTTTTGTTGTTAGACTTTTTATTTTATTTTTATTTTTTTTCAGATTGGTTTGTTATTGGGTTTTTGTGTGTGTGTGTGTTTAAAAAGACTAAGATATTATTAATAGGATCATAGTCAAGTTTGTTTTAGCTAAGCTTAAAAAAAAAAAAAAAAATTTACTATATATAATATAGTATTTTTTTTTTTTTTTTTTGCCAGTTCAGGGGGTTCATTTGAACCCCTTGGGCTTCAAGTGGAGTCGCCCATGCCCCAAACACTTGCAAATGTTGTTTTGCTCTTGAAAAAGTAGCAAGTAGGCTTGCAAATAATCAAGTGTGTCACGTGGGCAAACTTGAAATAAGTTGAATAAGCTAAAAGCTAGCGTGAAAGTTTACACACCTAATTACTAGGTGCTGTTTTAGGCCCCCAACTTTTAATTATGACTTAATTAATTTTAGGCTAAACACAATTCAAAAAAAAAATATGTAATTAGCCAATTATTTAATTGAACCACCAAAAAAATGCATGGATGAATATAAATGTGCAATGCAATAATGTAAAGGGCAATAGGTAAAATAATATCAAACCCAAGATAACACCCAATTTGTTATTGAAGAGGAAAATCGAAGAACTCGGTGTAAAAACCTCTCTACAGCCCTCTAAGCCAAAAATGATCCACTAAAAATAAATTGAAGTACAAGGATATCAAAGAGATCATCCAAGTCTAATCTACCCATTGTACTTGTGCTCTCCAAGCTCTAGCTGTTAACAAACTACATCAAGTCATGTCTTCACTAGCTTACTAGGTCCCAGGATACTGCCCGATTGCATCCCCATGCCTTACCGGCTGAATATGTGGTCAAGCTCCAATGCTTTCCAATGGACCAAAACACCCTCAACATTCAGAATGTGTGCGGATTGTGTTTGATTAAATCTCCTCTCAAAGTATGGCATTGAGGGAGGGAAGAGAGGTGGAGAAACTAAGGTGTTAGGCTCTCACAATGAAAGGCATAATTCTTACACTTTCAAGGGATTTCTTTAGGGTTTTCTATATGATTCTCACTCAGGGCCGGCTTAATAGGTGATGCAATTGATGCAATTGCCTAAGGCCCCAAATAAAAGAAGGCCCCGTTTGTAAAAAAAATTTTATATATATAATATATTTATTTATATATTTTAGTTAAAAAAAATTTTAAGCATTTTTATTGGTCAATAAAATGCATTAAAAAGGCCCCATTGTATCTTAAAATGCAAAAAATTAAAAAGGAAAAAAAAAATCAAACTTCCACTAACAAAATTAAATTCTAGGAGCCAAATTTATTAACTCATTCTTGAAATATGCTAAAATCAAAATTAATAGCAGACAAATTCATTAATAATACAACGTAATTGTCTTGAAATATGCTAAAATAGAGAATATAAATTTAAAAAACAAAAGAAAAACCTCTCATCTCTCTATCTCTCTGCCTCTCCATCTATATTCTTACGGTCTTACCTTTCTTTTCTTCATCTTCATCTTGATTCTTGATCTTTTTCCATCAACTCAGTCAGTCAGTCTACCTTGAAATTTTTCTTTGTTGATTCCAGCGTACCAGTCGATGGCCACTATTCTTCTTCTTCAGTTCTTCCCCTCTTTCTCAGTTTCTCTGTCTTACCGAAAATAAAGACTCAGGTCTATTTCTTTAACTTATATTATATATATATATATTAGTTTGCTTCACACTTTCACTGCACTGCACAGTTTATTGATGGGATGGGAGGGACACGTTTTTTTGCTATGGCTTTTCTAATCTGCCCCTCTTTAGACCTTTTTCTGCCATATATTTGATACTGATAGGACATCTTTTTTCTTTAAATCTTAGCCATAGGAATATATATGATGTAGTGGAGTACAGGCTGGATGGTTCTCACTTTTTTTTTTTTAATCTTACACTTTATCTATTATTATAAATTATTATATCAATTAATAATTTGATGTGTATTATATCAACTCATTTGTATTATAGTGACACTAATTTATTAAACCATGTATTAAATTAATTTGTGCAGGTTTAAACTTTAAAGTGGTCACAGCTTTAAAAAAATTGCAATAACCAGGTTCTATAGTTCTACACTTTAAATTTTATTTTTAGTTAAATTATCATTTTTAATTATAAATTGTGTTTTATTTATCTATAAATATTTTCTCATTATAAATGTCTACTAGAAAATATTTATCCGGATATGAAAAACTTCTAAAAAAGAGAAAAATTGAAAAACAAATTGAATCTCAAAAAGGATCTATGGACAAATGTTAGAGGAACTTAAATACAAAAACTTAATTAGTAATTTTGCATCTCAAAAAGCAAGAAAAATAGATTTTAAATAAAAAATTTTAATACATATATATATATTATTTTATTAATATTTAATTATAAAAAGGCCTCTTTTAAAATTTTGCCTAAGGCTCCCAAAATTGTTGAGCCGGCCCTGTTCTCACTTTACAATTTTGTGGGAAATGAGGGTATATATAGTGTAGGAATAAAGGAGGAAAGATGGCACTAGAACATTAGCTAGCAATGCAACTCGCAATTCACTCATGGGTTGGTCTACTTGCGAGTTAGCACAGTTGTAACTAACTTTTGAAATTCCTCACGTGCTCCTCACAGGTCAACTTGTGGGTTGTAGTCCCGAGCTACTCGCAAGTCAATCTTGAGTTGTACTGATTAAGCAAATCTTCACCAACTCTAGACTAAACCCATGTACATTAAAAGCTACAAAATACAAAAAAATCATTGCATGCATTACAATCAAATTGACACATAATAAAGCCAACAAAATTATCATGAAAAAAATCACAACTTCCGTAATGGAAAAATGCTATATTGCCATGTTACTACTAGAAATCGTCACTTGATTAGACAAGATTCAAAAGAGGCCAATCTCCAAATAACTTTTAGTCATAAACAAATAAACTGCATTGTAGTTGGGACCTTAATTTTCTCTTTTTCGTTAACTGGATGGATAATAGAAAAACTACACTGTAATGGTGTTACCACAGCAACGCCTTAAGGTTACACAGCCCATAACATCCTGATTCAGTAATAACAAAATACAAGGAGGGTGATCAAATAGTTAGGACTTAGGACCTTAGTTTTCCTTCAAACCGTTTTGTAGAAATCTCCTCTAACCTATTATGTGGTGATTCATAAAACTATCAACGCATATAAAATTATAAGACTCATGATATTATTTAAACAAGTTACACAACTCGTTGGAGGAATTTTCCTCTAAATTAGCTTGGAGTTAAAATCTATCCCAACTATGATGGATTTATATATGAACATCTATAACAAGTATAACTTTCTTTTTGAAAAATGTACATTAATTACAATTCATAATTAAATATTTTTTAACGTACATTTGCCCTCAAGGCCCTATTTGACAAGATTTGAGTCATAGTCAAATGAATTGAGTTTTTCCCTTCTCAATATATATATATATATATATATATATATAAAATATATAATAATTACATTATTTTTTTCCCCCAAAGACGAGTTTTATTACAATAAAAACGTCTGGAAAAACTTGATTATTGTCCGAAGTATTTGTACCTTTACATTAAAACCAATGTGCCACAGCCACAAGGTATCTCCCTCGTAAATATGGAACAGAAGCTTCGTGACCTAATTTTTGTTTGAATAGTTGTAGTACAAGTAGGATAATTTTCCGTCAATTTTCGAGGTGAGCTGATTTGCAATGAATCCGCTGTAACGATCTTCATAAGCTGACATGCAAATATCAATGACCTTCTTTGACATGTGGTCTTCTTGATAAAATGGCTGTCCAATTAATTCATCAATAGGCATCCACTGAAGAAGCAGAACACTTTGCACAATCAATTGAGAGAGCTAGAGATGACAAATAAAAAATAAATTACAGTGAAAAGGAATATTATGCTAATTTTCCAAATAGCATGATTTTAGAAAAAAAAAAAAGTACCTAGCCAAACTTATTTAGTTATGTAGCATTTTTTTGAAACTTAAGTTTGTCAAACTTGAGTTCCAAGTGTATCTCGAGTTTACCAAACTCGAGTTCCATGCATTATGTTTGATTAGATTAACATAATGTTTGGAATTCGAGTTTGGTAAACATAATGCTTGGAACTCGAGTTTGGTAAACTCAAGCTTGAAAAACTAGAGTTTGGTTAACTCAAGCTTGAAAATCTCCAGTTCCAAAAAAATTGTTACACAACTAAATAAGTTTGGCCTGTTGCTTTTTTTCTAATTTTTTCCTAAAATTATGCTATTTGGCAAAATAGGCCAATATATATTACTCTCTTGGTCCCATATTACTGATCCAAACTATCTAGCCTATTTTGTGATGTCTTGGAATATGATTCTCTTTCAAAAGTAAATACACACAACTTTCTTCACTTATATTTTATTTTGTTCAAAATGTTAATGTCTTTTCCTTGTAAGTTTTATTTGAGATTTTGATATATAAAGGATAGTAGTTTTTGAAATTTTATGTAACTAATTTTTTTCTTCATAAATTGAATTTCTAAACATGACCAACAATGTGTGATGAAAGAAATATGAAGTTACAATTTGACTGTACTTTTTTATACCTTGGCAGCTTGAATTTCCTTCTCATCGATTGTGATTTCAAAGGACAATGGCTTAAGCATGCACACGAAGTGCAAATCTGAATTCTCAAAAGCCACAAGGTGGGCATGTCTTTGAAGTTGCAACCAAAAAAAAAAGGTAGAATTATAAGAAAGAACGTCAATATATATGTTCATCTCATAGTGGCAGAAGACATTTTCTAGCTGAAGGCAATAGTAGCAGAATAAAACTTTACCTGAAAGCAACCAGTTCCAGGAAAATTGTGTCAACCTGTGAAGAGAAAGGGTGCATTAGAACTTAAAAGTAATTAACAAGAAACAATGTTCATAGCTATAATATTCAGAGAAAGATTCTTACCCCAGTTTCTTCTTTCACTTCTCTGATAGCTCCAGTGAATACGTCTTCAGACTGAAATGAGCCAAAAGAAGCACTCATTATTATTTGCACTCAAAAGGAAACATTTCATCAACAAAGGAGATTAGTGTGGAATTTGCTTAATAACATAATTCAAAGTGCGGAAAATATTTCACCTTGTTAATATAACCAGTAGGCAACTTCCACAAGCCTGAGCAACTACAAGGACATTTTTCTTTCACCACAAGGACCTAAATATAGTTAAAACAATAAGGAAAAAAAAAGGTGTAGAATTAACCATTCCCAATACAAAAATAGAATAATATAAATATGTACCTCTCTTTTGTCGTTGAGCACAAATCCTCCGACGCCAATTTGATGTGAAGGGCTAGCAGGAAGCATGGAGGGCTCATTAGGAATCCAATATGTTAACATAACATATCCTGATTCAGCATGATGGTAATTGAAACCCTCCTTTAAAACAAGAAACAAAGAAGTTACACATAACAATTAGTTTGCAACTAATCTAATACTGAATGATTCAATGATAATTTACATACCAAAGAAGTCAGATGTGGTATTGTTAATGATAAAAGAGAGCTCTTGCATAACTCCACAATGGAATACTAAAGCATTACCTGTATAGCAATTGGAACAAGATCAGCTTGATCTAGTAGTATTTTGAGCCATACTCCTTTTTTCCCCTGCATTGCACATTTAATTAGGCATCAAGTAAAGCTTGTAGGTGAAAGTAACAACAGGAACAATAAGTTATGGCAGGTCTCTGATTTGTTAAAGTTGCAACTTGATTATAAATCATCCCTGGTTTTATCTAATACAAACAAAGAATTCCCAAGATTATCCAGGCAATACCTGCTTCATGGGAAGCATTGCTAGGGGGACTATCCCAAAGCCATGTGATAATATATGACTTAACAGAACAAGTACTAGTCCATGTTGAAACTTCACAAACATGAAATTGATTATACTGAAAAGGGAAATATAAATACAAAACAGAACGATTACAATTTTCTGAATGACATGCTAATCTTCCGAGGAAAATTTTTGGCAAATCTGTAAATTTGAGTATTTGATAGTAGGACATGCTTATGAATGAGTTGGCATTCTAGTATCTGCCTTGATTGACTTTTGTCATGCGTCATTAAGTTAACTAAAATCCCACCTTCAACTTCCAATTTGACAGAGAAGCTCGAAGGGCCAATGCAAAAGCATTTGCACTTAAAGGTAAGCTTTCTGGATTAATAATGACACCATCATAGTCATCATCCCAAGCATCAAGCAATTCCACTCTCATGCTTGGTGATGATATATTTGGAGATAAAACATGTATTCCCTTTTTCTTGTGCACATAGCTGCTCCCATGAAGTGGCACGGTAGAGGACTTGAGTTGAGTACTTGAGGTAGTTGAGAGAATAGACTTCTGCAAGAAACCTAGACAATAAAATGAACATGTTATGACTTTGATTTGTTCTTTTGTATTAGGAAAAAAAAAATGTTCACAACTCAGACAATTAGTAATGCTCACCCTTTGATAAACACTGGAAGCTGCAATCTTTAGCCCCAGAACTTCTAGGCTGCTCTATGAGACGCTGAATGCAAAAACCTGACCATTGACAGGCATCAATCACTGCTGCCATCATCACCATCCTTGCAAAGAATCATGATGACCTGACTTTCCATTATCTATATATAGCCCTTGCAGAGAAAAAGAAAAGAAAATATTCTTATTGGGAGAAAATTATTCGGCAGGCAAGTAGGAGGGAAGAGATGTAAATTTAATTTTTGTAGTTAAGAATCAACATTGTTGCATAATCTAGACCTCTTCCTAGTTCACATTATCCAAACAAAAATTTTAACTAGTATATCCTTGTCTTAACTGAAAACAATAATCAATCACCCTGATAAACTAGCAGCCACTACAACTTCCCTTAGTGCTACTTATCTATATTCAGTTGTTTGTCAGAAGGATGAGAATATTCTATATCCATTTCAACAATTCATGGACTCACTTTGCATCATATTGTGTGCTTAATCCGTTTTTAACTTTCTGTTTCTGAGGCATACTGAACAATTTTCCCTTGAAAACAACATCATTTTGATATGGGGAGGTTTATAACTTTTCACTAGTTGCACCATATATGGAACTGTTCCTATTCCCTTCCCTTGAAGGATTATTCTCTTTTCCTTGTTTTATTTTTAGTATAATCGTTATCTTGATGCTTAAATAGCATTAGCAGCTTGTTGTATACATTACCAGGCCACTCAGATGTTGCGCTCACACAATTACGTTAGTCCCTATATATATGTCATTCTTTACCTTTAGTTTTGGGAATGAAAATTAGCTTAATTCGAACTTAGCCTTAGATGGGAAGATTGGAAGGAATTTATAATATTCCTGAAAGAGAAATAGGAATGCATGTCAATATCCAAGCAGAATCAATTCAACAAGTATCGATGTCTCATTTTATATCACCATGAGCATCGTAAGAGGAACCACATAAAGTCCCAGTTGCTAACCTTTCTTCAATATTGAATGGCTAATATGGCACTAAGCTAAGTAAAGCAGTACAATATGCTTTATGTGAGGTCAGGTGCTAGTTTTATAAAACTAGAGATTCCACTTCTTCCATTTTTGTGGGCAAAATTTGCTAAATAGACTGATTTTAGAAACTATGTAGGTGAATAGTATGCGCGTCAAATTAATTAGGCAGGTAGACTGATTTTGGAACTCGAGTTTGACAAACTCGAGTTCCAGCCCAAAAAACATGGAACTTGATTTTACTAAGCTCGAGTTCCATGTGGTTTTTTTTTTTTTTTAATTCCACGTCAGATTTATGTTGGGATTTTTGGGTTGGAACTCGAGTTTGTCAAACTCGAGTTCCAAAATCAGTCTAACTAACTAATTAGTTTGACGCGCATACTATTCACCTACATAGTTTCTAAAATCAGTCTATTTGGCAAATTTTGCCCATTTTTGTGTGTTAGTAGTCTGACGGAGAAACTAAGCCAATATCAAGTACTGAAATATAGGTGTAGAAATTTGTGATAAAGTGATAACAAAGAGACAAAAGACAAGACAATTAGAGTTATACATGGTTTGACCACACTACCTACATTCACGTGACAAGAACTCAAAGGGTTACATTTTCTTCATTCACTAAGATAATGATATATTACCTTAGAATTCATTTTTATAATGGAAATTACTCATTTACATACAAAAATCAATCACAACTTGAATTTTGAATTGATTTCTTCAATTCCAAAATTTCCTCCAGCAATTAATTTCTTAGGGCCTGTTAGGTAAGAGTATTTAAATATAGTTTTTATTTTGCAATCCAGAAAATAATAGGTTCCACACTTGAATATATTGTTTGGCTGATGTTCTCTAGATACAGTTTTCAGAAAATTGTATCCTATTTTCCTTATTCTAAACATGATTTTGAAAATGGTTGAGAGGATGTTTTCAAATACACAAAATGTTTTTAATGGCATAGTTGTAAATAAATTGAAAATAGTAGACCCCAAAAATTTGGCCAAACTTTTCTATCCCTTAAATTAAGGAGTTTCTTTATCATAAAAAATTCTCACACTTCAAATTTGAAACTTAACATTATTTATAATAAAAAAAAAAAAAAAAAGAGCTCTATTCCCTTATCATTATCCAAAAAAATACATAAAAAAGTAATCTACAAATTCTACACGTTATTTTTTTGTAAATTTTTCAAAAAAATATATATAAAAAATAGAAATGGCCTCCCAAACATTTATTTTTTGTTTTCAGTGTTTTGAAAATTATTCTTAAAAATGGGAGCCAAACACGTATAATGTAAAAATTATTATTTAAAAACTAGTTTCAATTTCCTTTTCTTTGAGCTTGTGATCTCGATAGTGCTTTGGTTGGCACCGATTGAATTGAACGAGGGGAGGATGAATCAACTTAAGCTTCTCATACAACCATATCTAAGGGAGAGAAAAAGAGAGCATGAGTGTTGAGTGGAAAAATGAGAGATGAAAAGGAAAAATAAAGAGATATTTAAAGACGAGAGAGAGAAGCGGGGATCGGTGGTGAAGAGGTGGTGAAGAGAGGAGGAATAGAGAGAGAAGGAAGAGGAGGAGAGAGATGGAGGGTGTTGATGCCCATTTTTTTTTTATGAAATGCCCAATAGTAGAAGAAGCCCAACAATAAGGGAAATGAAAAAAGAAAAAAAAAGAAAAAAAAGAAGCAAGTTTGTAAACCCAATGGGCCAACATGGTAGGAATAACAGCCAACAGGCTCATGGGAAGAATAAGAGATAAAGACGAAGTAAGTGAGTCGAGGAATCCCAAAAAAAGAGGTAACAAGCCCAATGGGCCAACATGGCAGGAATAACAGCTAGTAGGCCCATGGGGAGAATGAGAGGTAAAGACGAAGTAAGTGGGCCGAGGAAGCCTAAGAAAAAAGGTAGCAAGCCCAATGGGCCAACATGACAGGAATAACAGCTAGCAAGCCCATGGGAAGAATAAGAGGTATAGATGAGGTAAGTGGGCTAGGGACGCCCAAGGAAAGAGGTAATGAGCCCAATCGGCCAACATGGCTAGCAGGCCCATGGAAAGGAAGAGAAGTGGCAGGAATAGGAACCCAATGGGCTATATGGGCAGAGGCCCTTATCTGGATAATGCCCATTCCACAGAGGGACGAAAAAAGGTAATACATGCCTAAAAGCCCACGCATGCCTCACACCATAGAAGACAAACATTACCTAGTATGCATGGCAGAAGAATACGGTGTAGGAGCGGCAGAAATGACGTGGGAATGAAAGAAGACAAACCCAGATGGTAGTGACACTCTACAAGGCCCAGGGCATCACCTACGTGTACCCAGCCAATACAGGGGAGATGGGCCCTCGGTCAAGGAATTTAAGTGGTGTGGTTTGGCAGTTGAGAGAAAAGAGATCTATTCTAGGGTTCCTGCCAAGACTCCTTTCAGGAAAATACTTTGCTAGGATGGCATTTTTCCCAAAAGGGGTAAACATAGACTAGGACCACTTGATGCATGCCATAGGAGTAGGTATAGAGAGCCCTCAACCTTTATCCACTGAGGGGGACAAGGTAGTGAGTGGGAGAGAAACAAAACAAGAACTTTTGTTTGGAAATGGAGAATGGTGTGGCAAGCACCCTTTGAGTAGAAGTAATGGTCGAATAACCAACAGGTTAGTGGAAAGATGCCATAAGAAACCAAAAGTAATTGGTACAGCCTAAGGAACAAAATGGAGAAATCCCATAAATTTAAGCAAGTATAAAAGGGATAGAGGTAACCATGAATAGGGACATGAAAGGAGAAGAACAAAGTTTCTCTCCAAACTAGTTTGGAGAGAAACTTTTCAAACTTCTCATATATCTCTTTTTTTGGTGTGAATTTTGAAAATCTAATCGTTAAATTTCATGTTCCTTATATTCTTAATATGCATATCAAATTTTGTTCAAATTGGATATTATTTACTATTCGATCAATAAACTTATTTTGTTTACACAATTTTAGATTATAAAAATTTGAAATTCTAACATTTGTTTGATGAGATAGCAATTGATCTTTGATTTTCTTGAAATTTTACATGCATGAAGAATATAATAAGAACATGCAATCTAACGGTTAGATTTTCAAAATTTACACTTAATATAGAGATATATGAGGAGTTTGTAGAGTTTTTCTCCAAATTAGTTTGGAGAGAAACTTTGTTCAAAGGAGAATGACAAGGGTTAGACGGAGAAAGAAAACACACAGAGAGAAAAAAGAAAAGAAACTTAACAAAAAAGAGAATAAAAAGAAATCAAGTGGTAAGATAGAGAGAGTAATGGCAGAAATAGTGGCATGTATCAATAGATCGACTTTTCTCTCCCCTTGACATTCCCACTCTCTTGGACCCATAATTCAGAACACAAAACCATTTAGGCCCTTTTCCCAGCACAAGTAATTTCTATAGCAAAAACCTGTATTGAGGTTACCTGCATTGGGGATTGGCTCCTTTTTTGGACTTGCTCCTGCCAAACAGCCTAACCCAAGGTTGGGGAGGACGAGGCTATTCTCATTGCATCACTAGAAGTTCTGTGATAGTCCCCTTTCAGTTTATGTTGACAGTATTAACGTTACCGGTTTTGTTTTAGTATTACATGTCCTGCTGTAGTATTTCCTTTTCGTTCCTATTTGCTGTATCAGTTATTTTGTTGTAACTTTGTTTATTTTGCTGACAATGTTAGTTGCCTACAATGCCTTTTTTTTTTAGCAATTATACTCTGCCGTAGCATATTTCTACTGTTTCTACTATAACAATTATCCTGCCACGACTACGTCTTGCATTCAGTCTGCGATGCCCTTAACAGCTTGTCTCAACATTGAGTGAGCCCAACTCGCGCACAAGCTAGCTAACGGTGCAACCCAAACTAGGCCAGTTCCAACTCCCTCACTCTAGATTCACAGACCTTAGTACGGCAGAAGGGCCAAAGCCCAAACACGCAAAAGATCCCCACAGAGAGTCATAGAGTAAAAGAGGAGAGAGGAGAGAGGAGAGAGAAGAGACTGAGAAAGAGAGAGCCACGAGAGCGAGAAAAAAAAGAAATTAATAATTAAAATAGT
The DNA here is from genome assembly GCA_028535165.1 of Quercus tomentella. Classification (NCBI taxonomy): domain Eukaryota; kingdom Viridiplantae; phylum Streptophyta; class Magnoliopsida; order Fagales; family Fagaceae; genus Quercus; species Quercus tomentella. The sequence goes on from JAPQVY010000155.1 coordinate 39,805,869, forward strand.
AGCAACTTCCTAAAGTGACCTAATATTAGTAGCAGGTTACTATAGCATGTTGCTAAAAGTTTTTAGCTTTGGCACCACCGATAAAATGCATTTCTTCGGTGTTTGGGATGTTAAGAGCTATTTTAATATTTTTGTTGTGAATGCTCTAAGCCATTTATCACCATTTTTCTGAGAGGCAAGAGAGGGGAGGAAGTGATAGAGGAGAGAGTGAGAGAATGGAGAGAGAGAAACTAATTTAATATTGATAACAATTCCCTATAGCAAGTTGGTAAAAAATTTTAGCTTGAGCAGAATACAATTGATGGAGAGCATTAGTACAAGCCCCAAAATGGTATTTTACAATCCACAAACACTAAAAGCACGCATTACCCGAAGTTGTAATTGTAAAAAAATATACCATTATGCTACAGTAGCCTCTTACAAGTAGAATGCTATTGTAGCAAGATTGTATTCTTAAATAATATTATTTTATTGTGTCTCCAATTTTTTATTAATAGAAAGAGAAGAGATGATTTTGCGTTGTATATTTTATTGCGTAGATATATATTATTTTAACTAGCTTGTAACCCCATGCATATGCATGGATACACTTAAAGATATACAATAAGATACATAATATAATTCCTATATATATAATTTAAATACTATTGATAGTCATTTTTATATTTTATTAACTCTTAAAAAAAATTTGTAAGGATATTATTAGATATAAAATGTAAATTGTCCATGATTTTTTTTTTTTTAATTATTGTGAAGCACTTTTTTTTTTTTTTTTTTTTTTTTACGATTAATATATTCTAGATTCTTTGGTTTTTGTATTTAGTAACTCACTTGGATGAATATTTATGACGTGGTTCCATATTTGATTCTAAAATTAAGAAATAAAACTCTTTAAGAATAAATAATTTAGGACACATGATGCAAAATTGGAACTCTAATTTGGAATTCTAATTTGAGTTTTTCTCAGCTTCATCTATTATATATATATGTGGGGCCCAATAATTTATGGGCCAGGCCCATTTGCTCGTGGAGAGTCCGAAGGCCCAAGCCGAGGAGAGCTATGGACCAAGCCCGATAGTAGAGAGCACCAAACAGTTTTGGGATACAGCCGAGGACAGTTCAGTCCTCGGCAAATCCAAAATCCCACCAAAGAAAAGAAAGGGTAAAACTGGTATAGGACTAAAACTCGAAAGAAGATCTAAAATATCTTGGGAAAGTTATCCTTACTAGCCTTCCCAGCTAAGGCTCTGCACCTACCAGAGCCGTATTCTTCAGCTTTATCAACCATCCCCAACAATGCTGGGATTAGACTGATGGGACAAATATCAGTCTTGTAAAGGTTGACCCTACACGTGGACGAAGGACAGCGAACGCAGGCTAGTATAAAAGAAAAAGTAAGTGAGCCAAGGAAAGAGGGGGCTCTCTCCATCCCTCCTGAGGAAGAGACTCCAGGGGGGAAACACCGGAACGACTCATGCTGATCAGAAAGAAAGCCACCATTGGAGAAACGGAGTAGGACCTTAATGCTCCTCGGATCAAGTCCGAGGAGTCCAACCCCGTGGGATGCGACACTATAATGCTTGAATGTTCAAACTCAACTCCCTTTGCTATATGAATTCCTCTAAAATCAAGACCGGAATATCGCCCCGCGCCCAACGGCTAGCTTTTCAAGCCCACTCTCTACAAATCATATTGTGAGGGATCTTTCGTGTACGAGCCCAACATCCTTATTGGGCCTCAGCAGAATCGTGCCCTCACAATTGGCGCCGTCTGTGGGAAAGCTTGCGCGTTGGCGCAGGTGGCGTTGGAGTCAACTCTCTAGCAAGCAGAAATTCCTGGGGTTTCCTCCGTCTCCGGCGACATACAGTTGCTGCTCCAGCATAAACTTCTACTAGGGGCTACGCCTTGCGGTGTCAAGGGCGTGGGCATCTCTAGGGGCTTCCGGCCTCAAGTCAACTTTCCCCGCCCTGGTATAGGGGCTTATGGTCGAAAAATAAACCAAATAAAAAAAAATCCTACAAGTTTTGGACAGAACCAAGGCCTTGCATGGTCCTCGGACTCAAGCCTATGGGGAAACCAAGTACAAAAGGGAAATCCTACAAGTTTTGGACAGAACCAAGGCCTTGCATGGTCCTCGGACTCAAGCCTATGGGGAAACCAAGTACAAAAGGGAAATCCTACAAGTTTTGGACAGAACCAAGGCCTTGCATGGTCCTCGGACTCAAGCCTATGGGTAAACCAAGTACAAAAGGGAAATCCTACAAGTTTTGGACAGAACCAAGGCCTTGCATGGTCCTCGGACTCAAGCCTATGGGGAAACCAAGTACAAAAGGGAAATCCTACAAGTTTTGGACAGAACCAAGGCCTTGTATGGTCCTCGGACTCAAGCCTATGGGGAAACCAAGTACAAAAGGGAAATCCTACAAGTTTTGGACAGAACCAAGGCCTTGCATGGTCCTTGGACTCAAGCCTATGGGAAAACCAAGTACAAAAGGGAAATCCTACAAGTTTTGGACAGAACCAAGGCCTTGCATGGTCTTCGGACTCAAGCCTATGGGGAAACCAAGTACAAAAGGGAAATCCTACAAGTTTTGGACAGAACCAAGGCCTTGCATGGTCCTCGGACTCAAGCCTATGGGGAAACCAAGTACAAAAGGGAAACCCTACAAGTTTTGGACAGAACCAAGGCCTTGCATGGTCCTCGGACTCAAGCCTATGGGGAAACCAAGTACAAAAGGGAAACCCTACAAGTTTTGGACAGAACCAAGGCCTTGCATGGTCCTCGGACTCAAGCCTATGGGGAAACCAAGTACAAAAGGGAAACCCTACAAGTTTTGGACAGAACCAAGGCCTTGCATGGTCCTCGGACTCAAGCCTATGGGGAAACCAAGTACAAAAGGGAAATCCTACAAGTTTTGGACAGAACCAAGGCCTTGCATGGTCCTCGGACTCAAGCCTATGGGGAAACCAAGTACAAAAGGGAAATCCTACAAGTTTTGGACAGAACCAAGGCCTTGTATGGTCCTCGGACTCAAGCTTATGGGGAAACCAAGTACAAAAGGGAAATCCTACAAGTTTTGGACAGAACCAAGGCCTTGCATGGTCCTCGGACTCAAGCCTATGGGAAAACCAAGTACAAAAGGGAAATCCTACAAGTTTTGGACAGAACCAAGGCCTTGCATGGTCCTCGGACTTAAGCCTATGGGAAAACCAAGTACAAAAGGGAAATCCTACAAGTTTTGGACAGAACCAAGGCCTTGCATGGTCCTCGGACTCAAGCCTATGGGGAAACCAAGTACAAAAGGGAAATCCTACAAGTTTTGGACAGAACCAAGGCCTTGCATGGTCCTCGGACTCAAGCCTATGGGGAAACCAAGTACAAAAGGGAAACCCTACAAGTTTTGGACAGAACCAAGGCCTTGTATGGTCCTCGGACTCAAGCCTATGGGGAAACCAAGTACAAAAGGGAAACCCTACAAGTTTTGGACAGAACCAAGGCCTTGCATGGTCCTCGGACTCAAGCCTATGGGGAAACCAAGTACAAAAGGGAAATCCTACAAGTTTTGGACAGAACCAAGGCCTTGTATGGTCCTCGGACTCAAGCCTATGGGGAAACCAAGTACAAAAGGGAAATCCTACAAGTTTTGGACAGAACCAAGGCCTTGTATGGTCCTCGGACTCAAGCCTATGGGGAAACCAAGTACAAAAGGGAAATCCTACAAGTTTTGGACAGAACCAAGGCCTTGCATGGTCCTCGGACTCAAGCCTATGGGGAAACCAAGTACAAAAGGGAAATCCTACAAGTTTTGGACAGAACCCAGGCCTTGCATGGTCCTCGGACTCAAGCCTATGGGGAAACCAAGTAAAAAAAAAAGAAAAACCACAAGCTTTGGGCAGAACCAAGGCCTTGCATGGTCCTCGGACTCAAGCCTATGGGGAAACCAACTACCTAGAAGAGCCAACAGGGGGTTTGGGCACGACCCGGACGTTACCTGGACCATAGAATCTATCCGAGGAGAACTCCTCGTTGATAATCGGGCTAACCCCTAAACTACACGGATTCCCCGATCTATCCTCAGATCCTCAACACCTAGAGGATTGATGCCATATAAGACAATATTTTGCCAAAAACACACAGTCGAAGTCCCTCACTGCTCGGCTACCCTCTCGGGCGAATTATTTAGAGCTTATCGTTCTCGGACGATCGCCTTGCATGCATTATGAAGCACTCGGCCATTATTCCGGTTAGTTTTACGAGTTTAAATTCGCTGGGAATTATCATTATTATGCTTGTTAATGTCGGTAAACTAGAGTTAGTAGGTTTCTGTTTCAAGGTTTCCTACTCTAAGTATCAACGAAGGAAAGCACACATGTAGCATCCCATGCACAAAATAATCGTTACAGAAAGGAAAAATATTTAAAAAGAAGTAAATTCATTTTTTATTGAGACAAAGAAACAGTACAGCGTACATTGAAAAAGCTGAAATAAGCTTATGCTAAAGCTAACTACATGAGTGAAAAGAAAAATACAAGAGAATGAAGGTAAAGCCGAAGAAGAAGCACAGATGAGAGGGTGGCTACTCCTTCAGGACTTTGTTCTTCCTCAATGCTTTTGCATGCCCATAACTCAGGCAGCAAAAGAACCCATCTTGGGGCCTGCACCGCTGAAGGAAAGGTGCAGGGAGCCGGAAGTTGAGGAGCCTTCACCAAAAATTTGCCTGCAACAAGGCAGAAGCGCTGATGGCGGAGAATTTTTCTTCTAACACACCAAAATTCTGGCGTGAACAGAACCTGCTTCGGATTTTGACTAAAAGAGGGAGAAACACCCTTTCCCCTCTGTCGAACTGGAATATTCTCTTGAGTTTATGCCTCCTTTGCCCGTACCTCACTATCTGGAGTCTCAGGAGGACACGGCGCCTTTGTGGCGGAGAGAGTTCCTTTGCCCCAACCCTCGCCTCAAACATGATGTACTAGGAGAGGAGACTGAAGGATTTGTGCGAAGGTAAAGCAACTTTCTCTCCTATTTATTTAAAAGATAAAGTGGTAGCATTTAATTCACGCAGCGTCCCAAGGAACGCTACAGACAAAATGTCTCCGGCTCGATTTCCAATGCCGTCTGCAACACTGAGATTAAAGGAGCCTCGTGAAGGCGCACCTCGAACACTGGGACGCCAAAAGGTACCGCGTGACCTAAGACTACGGAAATACCCCCTAATTTATGGGCCCAGTAAATTCGCGGCCCAGACCCGTTCAGCATAGGGGCCCAGGACAGAACCAAGGCCTTGCATGGTCCTCGGACTCAAGCCTATGGGGAAACCAAGAAAGTAAAAAAAAAAAAAAAAAAAAAAAAAAAAAAGAGAAAAATTGCAAGTTTTGGACAGAACCAAGGCCTTGCATGGTCCTCGGACTCAAGCCTATGGGGAAACCAAGTAAAAAAAAAAAAAAAGGGAAAACTACAAGTTTTGGACAGAACCAAGGCCTTGCATGGTCCTCGGACTCAAGCCTATAGGGAAACCAAGTACAAAAAAGGAAAACTACAAGTTTTATACAGAACCAAGGCCTTGCATGGTCCTCGGACTCAAGCCTATGGGGAAACCAAGTAAAAAAAAAAAAAAAAAAAAGAGGAAAGTTACAAGTTTTATAACTGCTCGGACGGGAAAAGTCCCCGGCCCAAATACTGTAAAATGTTAAGGCCAACAAAAGTGTTGGGATGATGGTGGGGCGCTCCACTATTCAGTAGCATAAGGGGGCTGTTCATTTGTGCGGGTGATATGCCTTCGAATGATTATTTCCTACACCGAATAGAGCATCCAGTTCTAATCTCGGCATTGTTTTGGGCAAGTATCGTTATTCACAGGTACACAGTGCTATGTCAAACAATGCTGTTAAAGTTGACATCTTTTTATTAGCAAGTATTTTGGCCTTAGTTGTCATCGATTCAAATGCTATATTATTGTGCCGAGCAGCGTTGGCAAATTTGTAAAAACATAGAAACTGAACATGCGAAGTAAAATAACAACAATTTTTATTAATATGAAAAATTATTACAACGTACAAAGTGGGGCTCAAACAAGCCTATACAAAAGGTGAGCTGCCGAAGCAACACTAACATTCACAGTACAGATAAGTAAACAGTCAGGTGTCTTTTAAACTCATCTTCAAAGTCTCTCCAATCTCTGCCTCAGTATTGCTCATATCGAAAGAAGAACCTTCTTTGGAAAAAGATGAAGGAGAAAGAAGAAGAATTTGAAGGAGAAGGAAGAAGAAGATGGAGGAGATGAATGAAGAAGATGGAGGAGATGAATGAAGAAGATGGAGGAGAAGAAGAGGGGAAGAGATGAAAAGAAAGAGAGAGGAGCAAAAGAGGGAGAAGGACAGCATCAGGACGGAGCTGGTGCTGGGAAGACTAAGAGAGGAAGGCGGAGGAGGGCACCAGTGAACAAAGAGAGGAAGAAGCAGAGGCACTTGGCCCCTGCCTCAGTCCTGACTCCTAACACACTGGTGCCATGTTAGGTATGCTCGTAAGGAGCCGGGTGGTGCTGATAGTGGGTGTTCTCGACTCAGTCACGACAAAAGTTTGACGTGACGAGCCCCTGCTTCGGATTTTGGCTAAAAGGGAGGTGGGGCAAATCTTAAGTCTCCGCCATCCTTGCCCTGACCGAGCCATTTCGAGCTTTATTAGAACATGATGTTTTGAGGAGGGGTATGGTTCCTTCATCACTCGTTATGGTAAACGTATTCTGATATGAGGAACAACAATCGGGTTAAGTGAACGCTAAGGGAGGTTGAGGGTTTCAGATCTCAGAAAGATGGAAGGGTGTCTGCACGAAAGTGATGGCTTCCTACTTGCCTTCTTATAGGAAGGGCAAAACGGAAGGTGTTAAATTCATTCAGGTTTCCAAAAGAATCTGAAGAATAAAGATGTGTCCGTTCCACTTCCCCACCTCATCAGATGGGCCGCCGGACGTAAATGAGCCTCGTAAAGGGAAATCATTGAAGGCGCGTCTTGGACAGCCAAACGGCAGGAGCGGGTCACGAGCAAATTAAAGGGAATACCTTGTAAACCGGTGAGTTTCCTGGACAGGTGGAAAACCGCCCACATTAATGCAGGGCTAAATTAAGTAAGCCATACTAAAGGCCCGGGTTTACCAAAACCCTCCCTTCCAACCAAGAGGTCGGATAGCAGGGTTTTGAGGGGCTATTGTGGGGCCCAATAATTTATAGGCCAGGCCCATTTGCTCGTGGAGAGTCCGAAGGCCCAAGCCGAGGAGAGCTATGGACCAAGCCCGATAGTAGAGAGCACCAAACAGTTTTGGGATACAGCCGAGGACAGTTCAGTCCTCGACAAATCCAAAATCCCACCAAAGAAAAGAAAGGGTAAAACTGGTATAGGACTAAAACTCGAAAGAAGATCTAAAATATCTTGGGAAAGTTATCCTTACTAGCCTTCCCAGCTAAGGCTCTGCACCTACCAGAGCCGTATTCTTCAGCTTTATCAACCATCCCCAACAATGCTGGGATTAGACTGATGGGACAAATATCAGTCTTGTAAAGGTTGACCCTACACGTGGACGAAGGACAGCGAACGCAGGCTAGTATAAAAGAAAAAGTAAGTGAGCCAAGGAAAGAGGGGGCTCTCTCCATCCCTCCTGAGGAAGAGACTCCAGGGGGGAAACACCGGAACGACTCATGCTGATCAGAAAGAAAGCCACCATTGGGGAAACGGAGTAGGACCTTAATGCTCATCGGATCAAGTCCGAGGAGTCCAACCCCGTGGGATGCGACACTATAATGCTTGAATGTTCAAACTCAACTCCCTTTGCTATATGAATTCCTCTAAAATCAAGACCGGAATATCGCCCCACGCCCAACGGCTAGCTTTTCAAGCCCACTCTCTACAAATCATATTGTGAGGGATCTTTCGTGTACGAGCCCAACATCCTTATTGGGCCTCAGCAGAATCGTGCCCTCACAATATATATATATATATATATATATATATATATATATATATATATATATATATATATATATATATATATGTTGTATAGGGAAATAAAAATTGGGATATTGGGTGTGTTGTAAAATTGTATTGTATAATAGATAAAGTAACTTTTGAGATAGTAAAATGGAAATTTTTAATGAAATTGGATGCGAACGCAAAGGAAGGCTAGTTTAACACCACCGCTATGAAATGAATGAAATGAGCACAATTGTAAATTTTTTTAGGATACAAGAGCAGATAATGAGACGTTTTTGTGTTTTGATGGTAAAATATATCTACATATAGTACATGACAGCACTGATGTGAATGCTTTTATAGCAACTTCGATGTGAATGGTGTAAGAATGGTACGTGCTTCTTCAAACCCCACACTAACAAAGGACAAAGATGGCGTTTGAGTATTGCGTCTCTTGCGTTGCGTTTTCTGCGTTTTTTTTCCCTGGACGCGCGTCTGGCACTGTTCATTGCTCATAAACAGTGATTTTAGGGCGGTATCCAAACGGACCTTGACAACAGCTGCACAGACAGAAACAGTACAGAGTACAGAGACAGAGAGACCAACCAGGCATTTGTAATTGGAGGCGAGTCGTAGAGTAGAAGTCTCCCACCAATCATGTACAGAGCCGCAGCCTCACGCCTCAGGCTCAGGTCTCTCAAGGTATGCTCTTTCCCAACAACACCCTTGGATTCTCATCTCTCATTCCCCACCCTCCCAAAATTCGCTGCTTGTCTTTCAATTTCCTTCATTACTTATTTTTCCTTTTTTTTTTTAGTTTTAGATCTTATCACGAAAATGATGTATATTTTTTTAAAAAAATTTAAAAAACTTGGTTTTTCTAATAATATCATTCTCAAAAATGATTTTATGGAAACAAAATTGGAGTTCAGGTTGAATTTTCAGAGACCAGGGTTTTGTTGTAATTTTTGCAAGAAAAGTTTAAAACTTTGTTTATCTAATAATCTAAAACATGATAATTTTAATTTCTGTGAAATATTGAAACTTTTAGTGCTTTTGGATGAAGCTTGTATAAGTTGCTGGTGAGATTTTAAAATATAAAAAGCTAACGGTGAATATTTTTTTGGGAATCAATGGAAAATAAGAAATCGAAGTATACTTAATAGAGCTTTGCTAATGGGTTCTGGGCAAATCACCTAAGTTTGGATTTTAATCCTAGAGAAGCCTGAGACTTTCTATTTAATAGTGTGCTAAAAAAATTTACAAGCTTTTTAAATAAAATAAAATCTGTAAATAACTGAATATGGATGACTAGTTTTAAATAATAAATATAAATAGTTACCTTTGGCTTTAGAGAAGGCAGAGTTGAAAGGTGACTTTGGCTATTACTAGCTGTTAGAGAGTAGAGACTGATCATAAAATCCTCTTTTGAGTGCTGTGCTGATCGAGCGAGCTATTTTTATCCAATAAATTACTCTGTTTAACGATCTAGGAATCCTCCTGTTTCTCAATCGTGGCTTGAGCTAGCCATTAATTAAATCTCAGTTTCTTCTTTCTTTCTTCTATCGCTGAAGTAGGATCACTTACATATTACAACAACCTACATGTATTTACACTCAAATTAAATTGGTGTTTTAAGCTAAAACAAACAAACAAACCTGTGTCACTATATGATGCTACTGTGTTGATTTTGATTAAATTTGCTTGTATTGTCTTTTTGGTGGTAATTTAGCCGATGAAGTGGGGTTATTTATTTTCCCTCATAATGTTTTTATTATATTTATGTATGGGCTGTCTGATAGAATGGAATTTTGTTATGCTCTGCACTGTGATTAAACCATGATTAGGGTCAAACGTGCAATGGGGCATTGGCTAGATTTGCAAGTTCTAGTGCGGTTGCCACAAATCCATCCTCTGCTTCAGGGGCTCTCTTTGGCTGGCTGATGGGGGGAGGATCAAAATCTTTACCTCCTCTGGACTTCCCACTTGCAGGTGTCACGCTCCCACCACCATTGCCAGATTACGTTGAACCAAGTAAAACCAAGATTACTACTCTCCCAAATGGTGTCAAGATCGCTTCTGAAACATCGGCAGTGAGTATGGGTGTAGGAGTTATTCTTTCTTATTGTTTCTTGATGTATTACGGATTCAAATTTTAATTATTTATCGGGATTGCTGTTGCTTGACCAGAATCCTACAGCCTCAATCGGGTTATATGTTGATTGTGGTTCAAACTATGAGAAACCAGCATCAATTGGGGCCACAGACCTGCTACGGCGTATGGCCTTTAAGAGCACAAGAAACAGGAGCCACTTGCGTGTTGTGTGTGAAGTGGAGGCTATTGGTGGCAATGTGGAAGCCTCATCTTCTAAGGAGCAGATGAGTTACACCTTTAATGCTTTGAAGACTTATGTTCCTGAAATGGTAGAGCTTCTTATTGACAGTGTGAGGAATCCTGTTTTCCTGGATTGGGAGGTCAATGAAGAGGTAAATTTTTTTCATCAGGCTGTGCATCGGCTAGCATTTCTGTAATGTGCGAAATATATTAGAATTACTGAGTCCAATCTACATTCTGCAGCTTCAGAAGCTGAAAGCTGAGGCTAGCGAAACTTCTAGCAACCCTAAAAATTTGCTTTTGGATGCAATTTATTCTGCTGGATATTCTGGTGCACTGGCCAATCCAATTTTAGCCTCAGAATCTGCGTTCTATAGACTGAATAGTACAATTCTGGAGGAATTTGTTTCTGTAAGTCTAAAATTTATACAAATTTATTGGCCTAGTTATTGAATCATCTGTATTAAACTCGGGTTTTCTATAACAATTTCAGGGCAATTATACTGCTCCTCGGTTGGTACTTGCAGCTACTGGTGTTGAACATGATGAACTGTTATCTGTTGCAGAACCACTTTTGTCTGATCTACCTAGTGTCTCTCGTCCCGAGGAGCCAAAATCTGTTTATACTGGAGGTGATTATCGTTGTCAAAGTAAATCTGGGGTGTGTATCATAAATGTTCCATTTAAGTTTTTCTCTCCTGTCTTTGCTGTCCATCTAGCGTTATGTTAACACTGATGTTCCCTTGCATGACCAGAGAACCCATTTTGCTCTTGCATTTGAACTCCCTGGTGGCTGGCATAAGGAGAAGGAGGCTGTAATTTTAACTGTGCTTGAGGTGTGGATTTTGAGTTTTTCTAGTGACTTTATGTGGTTAAAAACTGAAATATTCTCAGGAATGGACAATTAGCTCTAGCTCAATGACACCTCCTCCCTTTGTAAGAATAAGGTTAAGGGTGAGGTTGTGGGTTCAAGACCCATCATGCGTGTGTGTAAGTCGTGTGTAACTTACCTTTTTCTTTTTGGGAATATGTTATCTACTTGGTTCCTCAATATTTAGTTTCATGTTTTTTTGCTCATGATCATTTTAATGGGTTGTGATAGTAAATCTAACTTTACTATAGGCACTAATGGGAGGTGGTGGATCCTTCTCAGCTGGTGGACCTGGAAAAGGGATGTATTCACGCCTATGTAAGTTGTTCTTGAAATACATTACCTTTGACAGCTATGTAACTGAGCTTGAAACCTCATAATGCATTCAAAGTTATGGGTTCTAAGATTTTTAGTAGATATATTTATAAGTTTTCTTCTCCAAGGGTAGTACAATCAGCTGGGACCACTCCTTATAAAGCAGAGGTCACTATTTTAAATCTCCCATTCCCCCCTCCTTGGGCCAAAGCTTACTTATCAAAAATAAAAATGATTTAGTTTTCTCTATTTTCTGAGTAATTTTCTGCATCTAGATCCTTGATGCATTTGTTTATCCTTTTTTTTTTTTTTTTTTTTTTAAGTTATTTATTTTTATTTTTTACCTATTGTAATTTTGGCATCTAAATACATGCTCATATGGTGAGCAGACACTCATGTTTTGAATGAGCACCCACAATTACAGTCAATTTCTGCATTCAGCAGCATCTACCAAAATAGTGGCATATTTGGCATCCAAGCTACCACTGTAAGCATCTTTTCTAACCTATCATTTGGGTAGACCTGCAAATTATAGTTCTTGATATATTTAAAAGATCGTTTTTATTGCACAAACCTTGTCACTTTGGGTGGAAGGCACTTGGCATTGTAAATATTATATTTAAATCCTGTTTTTATAGTGTTAATTTAATAATCAAGGGTTCAATTCATTCTTGAGGTCGATTCCATGCTGATTAGGAAAGAATAGGCACTTAAGATGATTTAAGATGGGCCAATAGATGCTAAGTTTTTATGCTTTGGACTCAAAAGGGGAAATGCTTATCAGAATTGTGCAAGTCTGATGATCAATCAGTACTCTGGAAAGCTATGGTGTTTGACAATACCATATATGATGGTGTCTAATCTCTCTTGGAACATGGGTTGCATAGGTGTGATTACATTGAGTGAAGTTTTTGCTCCCCTCCCCTTTCTCCCTTCTTTACAGACAAAATTATATGAATGCAAGCCTTTTCCTACTCTGGCATGGTTAAGTGACCCATCAAGATTACAAGGTGTTTTGTTATGCTATTTGTCTGTTGTGATCTATGAGAAATTTTTATAATTCTACAGTCCTCTTCTCTCTTAGTATGTGTAAAGATACTGTAGCCCTTGGGCCTTTGCCTGCAATGGTTATGCGGAAAGACCTCTTTATTTTTTGGCAAGTGTTTAGAATGGTGAAGTTCCTCAAAGTTTGACATCATTATTTCGAGGGTACAATGCTTGGCTGGTGATGTTCCTATCTGTGGATCCTATTTGTTTATATTGTCGCGTCTTTAAAGAGTTAATGTTTCTGAATTCAGGGTTCCAAATTTGTGTCAAAAGCCATCGATATAGTGGCTAAGGAGCTTATTGCAGTCGCAACACCTGGAGAAGGTTGCTGCCTGCACCTTTATGTTGCCTAGCATTGTTTTTTCATCGTCGCATGTAATCTTGAATCCTGCTTCTGACATGTTATTCCCCTCTCTTGTTTCAGTTGACCAGGTACAGCTGGATCGTGCTAAACAGTCAACAAAGTCTGACATCCTAATAAATTTGGAGTCCAGAGTATGCTATTTATTTTCCATGTGTATTATTTATTTATTTTATAGCCCATATGCTTACTTGTGAAGTGTATTTTGTAGATATGTGCATCAGAAGATATAGGTAGACAAATTTTGACCTCTGGTGAGAGGTATGGCCTGACTCATGACTGTCCAGGAACTTGTAGACATCTTTATATGCATTAATCCACTTCATTCTCTTTTGTTTCTGCCGTGCACTGCACAAGGATATCTCTTTTATATTTTCATTTTCTGCATGCCTATTGGGTGCTTTCAATATGTTTGTGTTACTAGGTGGAGATTTAGTTGGTTGATGTGAATTATTGTGGTTTTATCCTCATGTAAAAAGAAAAAGCTTATAGAGGGTTTAGTTGGAATTGTGCACATTTTTTATTTCTTGTTTTGTACCATAGAAATGAGACGTTGGTTTGTAGGTGTAAAAACACAGTATAGGGAAAGTATGCATTTTGTTAACTGGAATATCTCTACATTGATCATTCTAGAATTAGGTATGAAGCACATATAAACATTACAATCTGAGGAACCATCTTGGGACCATGAAGGTTACTTTAATTGTCTTAAATGCATATAAGATGCTTGTTAGGATTATGATGGCAACCCCTTTGTCATAGTACATGGTTAAGAGTTTAAACACCCACCCTCCTGAAGAAAAGAACTATTTGACATTTAGTGGATTTGGAAAGTTCATTCTAGGACTGCAATATTACAGAATCTGGTGTCATAAATGATAAATTGTGTCCCAGATTTTTTTCTAGACTTTAATTAATTGAAATTTCACGTACAAGATCATATAAATCGTCCTGTAGTGGGTTGGAGAGACTTCACTCTAAAATGGTTTGAAGGGGAATTCTTCCCTTGTACAAAAAGCTAATAAAGCTGAAGCACCCCTGCAAATGCCCACCAATGGAGCCTGATTTTATCCTTCTTTTCAGGCTTCAGCAGCCTATTTGAGATTCATTAAAGATACAAGTGAAATTTGTTACTGTTATGCTTGGGGACTTCACTTGCTGAAGGCAGAATGTCTTCTCTGGTTGGGCTTTTCTAGTTTAGTTAGTCATGTCCCTGCCCACATCATTCTTATTTCTCTACGTACAAGTCATTTGGAGAACCTAAGTGTTTTTCGGTTTGACCTCTATTATAACTTATTATTTCTTATTTTTTTGGTATTGATAATACCTGATCTTGCTTTTTTGTTTTCATCTCCATGCATCTTAAAGAGGTGTGATATAATTTTTTTTTTTCTTAAGATATATGTTTTTCATTCCTTAGGAAACCTGTGGATCATTTCGCGAAAGCTGTTGATGAAGTTACTGTGAAGGATATTACTTCAGTTGCCCAAAAGCTTCTTTCTTCCCCACTTACGATGGCATCATATGGAGATGGTATTTTTTCTTTTTGCCAATGAGAACCCTCTTTATTTTATTTTAAGGAAAATTACACTTTGCCCACATGTGATTTGCCCGAAAAACATTTTGCCTACCTATGGGTTAAAAATTGACACTTTACCCACTTGATATTAGCTCCGTTTGTCTCCCATTACCCACTTCTGATAAAAACAGGGGTATGTATTTTTGTTACCTTTTTATGTCTCTCTTCTCTCAAAACATAAAAAACTTAAAAATCAAGGGAAAAGAAGATCAAAAAGCTAGGTTTTGTAAAAATTAAAACCTAACTTTTACATCTTTTTTCATGTATCAACTTTTAGATCTCATCATTTGAACATAAGATACCTTAACAAAGACAAGTATTGCAAGATTAGGAGCCTGTTGAAGCAAGAGCATTAGCACATGGCACGTGTAAGAACCCTCAACCTTTAAGGATATATTATGAAACATAGGCGGATCAAATTCAAAAGCATTGCAGAGACACTGCACCACAACATAACAATCACAAGTCACAACAACAATATTACTGCTCGTCCAAGAAGAACTTTTCAGAAATTTAATAATAGAAAATGAAAAAACCTGCTTTACCATTATGTTATTTCTGGACAAATGCAGCCGTTCAATATGACAGTGCTTTGATGAGGTTGCACACCCAATTACCATGATCTTCTATATCATCAATTAATCTTAAATTTGGTTCAACATCGACAACAGCTTCAACTAAGTTGGACAGATTTTCCAACAAAACATGTTCAACAAGATAACCTTTGAAATCAAGGTATTCCAGAGCTGGGGCATTTATGCCATGGGGCGTTTTATGCCAAGTTCGTAAACCGCCTCTTGCAAATATATATATATATATATAAATGTATTCTTTTAATTGTAGATACAGTGATTTTAAAATTGAAATCATGAAATCATGATTCAAATCAAGTCTTCCTACAGTCAAATCCTGGAGCACAGGACAGCGAGTAGCCTTGAGAGAGAGTCATCATTTTCGTACTCACCTTGAAATGCATAATTTCAATTTTTAATGTGTTAAAATAGAAGATCTAAAAGTTGATACATAAAAAAGATGTAAAAGTTAGGTTTTAATTTTTACAAAACCTAGCTTTTTATTTTCTTTTCCTTTTGATTTTTGATTTTTTTATGTTTTGAGATAAGAGAAACATAAAAGGGTAACAAAAATACAAATTTACTTATGTTTTTAACAAAGGTGGATAACAGAAGACAAATGGAGCTAATCTCAGGTGGGTAAAGTGCCAATTTTTAAACCACTAGCCAAAATGTTGGTAGCTAAAGTGTAATTTCCACTTTATTTTATTTAATAGGGTATTATTCACTCAGTGGTGATTGTTTTCTTAATTCTTCTATCATGTTTTGCAGTTATTTACGTTCCAACCTATGATTCTGTCAGCAGCAAGTTCCATTCAAAATGAAGTGGCTTTCGTGTATAAAAACTGCTTGTACTAATATTATTCAACATGTGCATATCTTCAAGTTCTCATACCCTTGATTGCAGTTGAAAATTGAGGAAGTTCTGACGTTCTGATTTCTAGTATATAAAAAGCGGCTAGGCTAGGCCAGGCTGCTGAAAGTGGTGTAACTTTTAAGCCTTCAGTTTCACGATGTGACAATGGGACAATGCTTAATTATCTGTACGGTTGATCATTGAGAATTAGTACTAAATTTACTGTGAATATTGCTTTGGAAAGTTAAAATAAGAATTATCTTGTGAAAAGAGAAACAGGTAGGAGATGTATAGTTAATTACAGATGGTCAGTAGGTAGTTGTTACATCAGTTAGACTTTAAAGTTGCATGTGAAAAGTCTAATATTTATCCCATGTAGATTTTGGTCCTTATAGTATGATAATTGTCATGTATGGTTAGTTCAACATCATTCTTCATCTTAATTTTGTGGTTAATTAGGATAATCTAGGATCTTGGATACAATGTTTTGAAGTTTAGGATATACACTACAAATACAAATTTCCCTTATAATTCTCGTGGATATCTACAATTAACTCATAATTTTGCCTTTTGTTTCTCCACTTGTCTACTAGTTTGGTGACTTTATTCTAGGGTTGCAATTTTTATCCAAACTATTAATCCACCCATGACCCACCTAAATTAGGCAAGTCTTGACTCAACCAAATTAAACATTTGGGTTAAATAAGTAAAGATTCATTGGATAATCTAATTAAATGAGTTTTAATAGATAAATCCGCTAATACCTAGTGGATACCCATCTAAAATATAAAATTTAAAGTTAAAATATTTATAAAAAAAAAAAAATCTAAGGTCTTGTTTGGATTTTTTTTTCATCATTCCTCATTCAATTTCCATCACTTATCACTCATCACTTAAAATACTCCATTACTCTATACAAAGTGTGTTTGGCACCATTACTTAACTTATCATCACATAAATTTTTCAACTATTTGTGGGCTCCATGCCTGTAGCTTGGTGCAACTTTTACTTTTTTATTTTTTATTTTCCCTTCAACCCCCAGTACCCAAACTCACCGAACCCAAGGAAAAAAAAAAAAAAAAAAAAAAACCAGCCAACGGAGACCAGTGAAAGAAGAAGAAAAAAAAAGAAAAAAAGAAAGAAAGAATTGAGCGAAGACCAAAAATATTATGTGATGAAAAAAAAAGGGTCAAAAGTTGCGGCTGACCCTGACCAGTGGGTCTTTCCATGTGTGTTTAATTACCAAAATGCCATTGGAAACAGAATTATGGAAACTGAGAACACCTAAAATGTGTTTTCAGTTTTCATAACTCATCATTCAAAAATTAGAGAATTGAGTAATGAAAACAAAAACTGAAAACAAAGTTATGAAAATCCAAATGGACTTCTCAGCCATGGGTCCCACCATTTTTGAGTTATGAGTTATGGAAACAGAGTTATGAATTACGGAAATTGAAAATCCAAACAACCCTTAAAGTTCTAAACCACAAAGCATTTGTGCGCTCACTCTCTCCTTGATGTCAAAATATAAACTCTAAATTTGGTGATTTTCTTTCGTTTTCTTAGCAGCCAAACATATTTATTCATCTCCCTTGCTCACTTTTCCTTTCAAAAACTTGTCAAAGGTTGTATTAGAGTGCAACATGAACTATGGGTCTTCGATCTTCGCATAAGATTTCTCAAGTAAGTCACCCAATTCTTGGGTTGAGTTTTAAATTAGAGTGCAACATGAACTTTGGGTCTTCTATCTTTGCATCAAATTTCTCAAGTAAGTCAACCAATTCCTTGGTTCTAAATTAGGGTTTTTGAGAGTTTTGGGTTTAGGGTTTTCAAAAAAAAAAAAAAAGAAGAAGAAGAAGAGGTTTTTGCTATAATTTCTTGTGTGAATGAAGGGGGGATTTGGTAATGCAAGAGAAAATTCATTTGCGAGGTGGCCAAGTTAGATATGGTGAAGAGTTTTGTAGATTCTTGGAAACAAAAATTGGCCATTGTCCTTTTTTTCTAGTAAGAGTCTGTTTGGGATCCGCTTATTTTGCTGAAACTGAAAATTTTTTGCTGAAAGTACTGTAAATAAAGGTAAATGTTAGTTGAAATAATACAGTGGGACCCATAAATATTAGCAAAAATAAGCTGAAGAGTAAAATAAGTTGGCAAAACATAAGCTAGCCAAACAGACACTAAGCCCCTTTTAAAATTTGGCTGTCTTTCATTGTGTAGATCAGGTTTATGCTAATTTGCTAATTGTCATTTTGTTTCTAGGGCTCGTGTAGCTGAATACCTTAATCTTTTTACTGTTTGATAGATACTCCAGTCTAAATTGCATTTAAGACTTTTAAAATTACTTAGATATGATGGTCATGTTTAAAGTTGACTGAAATCTACTACACCATTTTTAAAAATAAATAGATAAAATTTAGCTACAAATTTGGTTGTAAGCAAGAACTAAAACTCCCGCTAATTTGACTAACTTTGAAGTTAATTCTAGACCTATATAATAGGTGTATGTAATTAGAAGTAAGGCATTGGGTAGACTTTTCTACAAAACAGCTTTGCTATTGCTTGGTTTCATTAGGATTTGTTTTGCACTTCCTGCTATACTTGAAATTGAGATTGCTTTAGACTACACCAATTTCCACCGTTCAATTGTGTCCTTGTTTATTATTTCACTTCAGGTTAAGTGAATTTTCTAGACTTATTTCGAATCTGAAGCATTGAGTTGTCTTAGATAGTTTTAATTGGTGAAAATAAGCATGTATGGTAGATGAAAATACAGCCGTCATTCATGAACTGCTTTTGTATTCCACAGATTTTGATTTAGTTTTTATTTCATAGATTTGGCTAATTTTACTTGGTTCTAATTTTGTGTCCCTTACTAGAGAGATGCATATTGTGCACTGGACCGACTCTAGGCTAAAGAAGAAAGTAGAAGTTTGACAATCCCGTATGGTAATATTGTTCTAGTAATATTGTTTGTATTTTTTGAAAATACGTGTGGGTAAAAAAGTGTATGGAAATACATGTAATTTTGTTTAAAAACTGAAAATTGTTGTTTAAGTACATATACCAAACACCCTCGAGAATCAAGTTATTTTTTTTCTATGAAATTTTGTTAAGAGAAAAGGAAAATGTCAATGTGGTCCAAGGATATTGAGTACTTCTAATTAGCTATTCAGAATATTGCTAGCTTTAGCTCTTTCAAGTCTAGTTGTTTTAATTGGGGTCGTTCAGTAATTAAAATGTTGAACAACATTTCAAAATCTCTAGTGGTCAATTTTGATTTTAGCTTTGATTTTATTGTTTTTAAAAGACATGCATGGCCTGTGAGTTCTCTTTGGAAAAATTGCAACTTTATGCAATTTAGCATTGAAAAAATGGATTCAAATGACCACACTAGATTAAGTCTTCCATATAAAAATAAATAAAATAAAAAATAAAAAATTTAACTCACACCACCACACTTTGATTATGTTATCCAGGTTCCATCCAAAAAAATAAAAAACGTCTTCCAAGTAATAATGCCAGCCATTAAAGGTTAAGTATTCAAATTTTTAGGACAAAATGGTCTTATGCCATTTTCACCCAAATTATATAGCCTTATACCACTCTTCCCAAACTAATTAGGGAAACGCCCCTCTTTTGTAACTCGATTTTCTCAAAATCGAGTTAAAAAAAAAAAAAAAAAAAAATTCTGGATTTCATAGAGCTCGAGTTACAAAACGCCACTATAGGTCCTTAAAAACGTCACTATAGGTCCTTAAAAAGGTTACTATAGGGTTTAACTCGATTTTGGGAAAGTCGAGTTTCAAAAGAAGGGTATTTCCTTAATTAGTTTGGGAAGAGAGGCATAAGGCTATATAATTTGAGTGAAAAGGGCATAAGGCAATTTTGTCCCAAATTTTTATCTAAGAACATGCAATTGTCCAGTAACATGTGTGCTCTTGTCCCACCACAAAATCTCTCATAGAAGTTCAAATGCCAATAATATGATTGCCAACCAACATGGATTTATTTATTTATTTATTTATTTTGGTCATTTTAGAAATTCCAAGAGTATTTTGGTAATTTTGAAGGTTAATGGTATTAGAAATCTTGGAAGTGTAGGGGTATTTTGGTCATTTTGAAGGTCAAGAGAGTATTTGGGTCATTTTGGGTTAAATAGATGGGTTATTAAATTTTTTTTTTGAGAAAGAGTTTCAACCTATGGCGTCCACTCCTGATGATAGATGGGTTATTAAATTAAATAAGTTAGGTGAGTAATAGGTATTTAATTTATATATATATAAAAAAAAAAAAAAAATTATGTCTCCAACTCATTTATGATTCAACTCATAACCTGCCCATTTGCACCCCTACTCTACTCCTAATATTATTGTTTTTAAAGGAAAATTAAAGATGAGAATGTAAAGGTTCTTATCTTTACATATATTTTGTCCATTTCCGTTCTCCTCTCCCACACCCCATTTTAAAGTCATTTGTTAATTCTTTGTCCTCTTCAGAGCCGGAGTCATTGTTTCAAATATCTGAGGGGCAAAATTCAAGAGTAAAGATGTTTCAAATATCTTAGGAGAAAAAGAAGAAGCCAGTTTTATTGATTTAGTAACCAAGTGAGTTAGGATAGCCTAAATATAATGACTCGGAATTCTATCAAGCTACTTGGAAATGTGGATGAATTTTGTGAAGAAACAAACGTGGTGTGTACCATGCCAAAGAAAGGAAAATCTATGGTCAAAACAGAAAATGGAGTGAAATAGAAGCAAGGGCCAATATTAGATAAACCTAACATCAAAATTCTTCTCCTCGTATCAAGAGTCATACCCAACTCACATTGTAAAAACCTACATGTTTCTCTCTCACTGTGTAGGCAAGCATATTAATTAATTATGTTTCCATATTCTTCCTAAACATTTTAAGTTGGTTACCGGCTTGCATTTCTTACATGATTTCTTCCCCCCCTTCTTTTACCCTATTTTGCTTGTATTCCTCTCTTTCTTTCCCAGCTTCTACCTCTGACCTCGTCTATTTTTGACTTTCCATTTTCAGTTAATTTTATTTGCCCACTTTTTTTGAGAAGCTTTAAATTCTATTAAGATTTTTTTTTTTTTTGAAACAATCAGCTTGAATTATATTTGAATGGTATGGTGGATATGCATATTGCATGTTTAACAAGGTTATGAGTTACAAAGTTACCTTTATGACAAACATGAAAATAGCTAATTTTTCTAGAGGCCTCTGCAATCAAGGCTGATTTTATTTTCCGAAGGATTTATATATAATTGATTTAACAACCACCCCTTTACACCAACAATCTTATTGAAAACACAGAAATGCCATGGTGACAAATTTTTTATTAGTTTTCTTAATTTTTAGCTAAAGTTTCAAGCGGTTTGGTTTTCGGAAGATTTTAATTTCGTTGGATTCATCAGTAAAACATGCGACCTATTATCTCCTAGCCGCATTTGTGTGAAGTTTTAATTTTATCCAGGGCATCATCACATATTATACTAGTCCATGTACATTGCAGTATACTCTTATTGGTTATTCAGCTTACTTTTTCTAGTATGTCATAATTAATACTTTTGATGAGAATAGTTGGAATTTTTTTCCAAGATATATCAAATTAGTCCTGTAGGGGCCTTGGGCTCTGGGGCCCATCATTTGGGTATATGATGGACCTAAAGCCCAAGCTGAGGACTAATAGCGTCCAAGAAGGGGTAATCGTTGTCAAAAGGGCCCACGTTGGCAAAAGGAGAGGTCAGTGGAGATCATAACTACCCTGGAGTTGTGCCAAGGATGAGAGCCTCCTCGGCTAACCAAGGCCGAGGTCAGTATAGGTGGCTTGTCGTCCAGAAAAATGTCTCAGAAGCACCCGGATGATATAGATAAGCATTACGAGAACTCAGGACAGGGGGATGTTCTAAAATATCTAAACAGAAAGCTGCTACCTCCGCATTAAATGCACTGCAACTAACTCCTTGACCGCATTAATGTAGAAGTGATACCTGAACAGTGTATTTCAGCCTTACAGCTATTATATGAGGATTTATGGGAAGGGTTGACGGGACAAGTATCCACACCAACCATCTGGCAAGCACATGGAGGATGAATATGAAAAGGAGAGGCAGTATAAAAGATGGAAGAGGGAGTAAGAGAGGATGATCGAAAAATCCAGGAGAGAAACACTGTAGCAGTCTATAATCAAATTTGTAACGTTACCTTAGAACTTTATATAAGAACCAATGTCCTCGGATTCCGCCGAGGATGTCTTTTTCTTCAGTATACACTTGTGTTTTTTCATTCTTTTGTCATCAAACCTATCTAACTCGTTGTTCGGTTAACTAAAGCCCAGTTTTCTAACCCATTCTCTACAAATTCATTGTTTTTGGGCTTCTTAAGCCTAAGTCCATCCACGTGTTGGGCTAGGAACTCAAATCGGGTCCTTACAAGTCCAATCTCTAGTCTGAAAATTGTTATTTAAAAATACTTAGCAACTTAAGAGAAAAGAAAAAAAGAAAGAAAAAAGTTAAATAAATAAAATTATAAAATAGGGAAGAGACTTTTGGGGGTGAAAAGTAAAATACGTTTATGCATACAATAAGTGCAGCAACGCAGAAAATATTAAATTAATGAGATGATATGTTACAGTTAGTAAACAATAAAAACTTTATTAGTGGTGTAATGTAAAAATGACATTACATTTACATCAATCTTAACTTACTATTTTAATAAATTGTTAGTAATTAATGATTGTGAACTCTTTTATATATCTGTTGCTCTTATAAGGATGGCAAGACCGCGCATCCTTGGTGCAGTGGTTACTCCACAAGTATAAATGCTTGTGGGGTGTGGGGGGCAAGAGCCGGGGTTCAAGTCTCCAGAAGGGAGTTTCACACAAATATACACTTAGATTAGGCTAGAGTAGAAATTCTATCTTATATCAAAAAAAAAAAAAAAAAATGGCAAGGGTAATGCTACAGCCACAAACTTTTTTACAACATTTTTATAAATTATTGATATGACAAATTCTTATTAGTTCTAATATGGGTCCACCACTAACATTACATTTATGTTTATCAATGATTATTTGAAAATTACTAAAACCACATCAGCAGTTTGTAAAAATATTGTAAAATAGTTTGTGTCTGTAACATTACTCGGGATGGCAAATTGGTGATTAGTTTGGGATCTGATAGTTTTAATGCCAAGGAATGTCATTCTATTATTGTGCTCTTCCTAATTGCTTATGTTAGGACATATGTGGAACTTGTTAGAACATATATTATTGTAAATTGGCTAATCCTTTGACAAAACACACTTTACTTGTAATTAGGTAGATCTAAGATGAGTTTAATACTTCAAGGAACAAGAGTTTAAGTCTAGTATTGAAGTCATGCAAGTTTGTCCAAGAAACAAGTGAAGAAGTGTTGTTCATTAAATCTCGACAGATATCTCAACAGATAATATCTATTGAGGTTTAATGCTGATGCTCAACAGCTGCTTGACAGAAATAGTTGTTGAAGGCCATTTATGAGCATCCAGGTGAAAAGAAAGAAAGCCCAATAACAAGGGCAACAAAGAATTGACAAAAGCAGACAGCAAAACCATTAGGCCCAAGCGGCAGGAATGATGGATCACAGGCTCAAGAAATAAACAAATGGGTCTTGAAGAGGCAAGTGGGCTCAAAGAAGCCCGGAAAGAGAGAAATAGCATCCCATGGGCAGTGTATGAGATAGAAAAGCGAGAAAGGGCCGCCGCAGGCCCAAAGTAATGCAAACTAAGAAAGTAAGGGGTTCATGGCAGGCTCATAAACCCCAAGGATGAGAATAAGGTTATTGGGCCAGGGAAACCCAATGAAGTTAGCCCATGGGAATGTAGAACTAGTAAAAGGGTCGAGAAAACCCAAAGAAAGCAAACGGGTCGAGGATGCCCAAAGGAAAGTCAAAAGGAACATAGGAGCTCATAAATAAAAGCAAACCAGTGGCCATGCTAAGCCACTGAGAGAAGGAATGAACGGCTAGCCTAAAAGAGGCCTAGTAGGATTAAGTTGTTACGGCAGGAATAATAGAACGACATTACAAGAAATAAAGGAAACCAAGTAGTGGGCCAAAGAAATGTAAGACCCATCATCAAGTAAAGCCCAGCTCGTGAGTGGAGCGGGAAAACAAAGAATAGCCCACATAAAAGAACGAAGAGGTGAGGCAGACTGAGCAAACAAAGCTCCAGACCGCAGCAAACGCATGAGCAGCAGGCAGATTTTTGGACATATCTGAAAGGAAAGCACGCGCAAGGCCCAGGCACCACCAGCCTGTACCCAGCCAATATGGGACGTGGTGGGGTCATGGGTCAGAGGTAAGAGGTAAGGGGGGTATGGTTTGGTGGTGGGGAGAGGGGAAAAGACCTATTCTACGGCTCCTGCCCAAGCCCTTTTTGGGAGGTACGTCCTGCTGGGATGACAGACCACCCAAAAGAGGCAAGGTTGAGGGGGGAACCGTTAGGTGCATGCCTTGAGGGAAAGAGAGAGAAAGCATTTACACCGTGGCAGGAAAGAGTGCTACGGTGGACTAACGAATGAAACAAACCTGTCTTTGTCTGGCAAGGGTGAATGGCACACAGATGAACCCTTTGGTGGTCGGCAAGTACGCCCAGACCAGACAAAGGCGGTTAAGGGGCAAAGTGGTAAAATCTGGTCAGGGCAGGCACGAGTAGGTCAATTTCCCTCTCTCCCCCTTTAAATCCTGCTCTCTTCCAAAACATAACAAGGATTCTTTTTTTTTGGGCATTAACCATTTAGATCTAATTCTCTCAAAACCATTAATCCCCACGGCAGGATCTTTCCTGGGGGATTATTTGCATTAACGCCCTCTCTGGTTTTGCTTCAACGGGCCAAACTTGAACTTGACTTTATGCTCATTTTTGATTGATTCATGTTATCTTCTTTCTCCTTTACTTCTCTTCATAAATGACATTATTATGACTGTAGTTATGTTTTATAAGTAGGGACTACTTGGCCATTTTCCATTAAATAGTCAGAGTACTCTGTTTTGTTATTATTATTATATCTGTCTGCCGTAACTCATCTGAAACAACTCTGTCTGCCGTAAGCACACTCCTGGCAGACGAGGCATAGTTTGTGTGCAAGTCGGCCCAAGTTGAGTTCCAGTTGGACCGGTCTCAACTCCCTTACTCAGAAACATTCGGGCCCATTACCTAGAAGGCAGCCCAGCCCAACGCACAACACAAAAAAAGGCCCCCACAATAGTATCTATCGAGAATTACGAAATTCAGATTTTAGATCTATTTTCATGCATATCCAAGTGTATTTGTGTAGGGTTTCTTTTCTCACAACCCTAAACATATATATGGATTATTTTAAGAGCCGTCAAAAGGAATGCAAAGGTTGTTACAATTGTTGTTGCACACATGTAGTGATCGGAGACAAAATGGCCCTAGTTCATCATATTCTTTGTAGAAGCTACTGTGTCTTTGCGCCAAGGGTTTTGTAACCAAGGAGCTTCTTGATCTTCATCGATTGGATGAACTGAAGAACTTTGCAGCCAACATATTTTTCAAGTTGGTGTGTTAGTCACGTACTTAGATCTGTGCATCGATTGGTTAGTCATGTACTGGGAGCCATGCATTGAAAGGAGAGATTGTTACTACATTACAAGTCTTATTGGGTATTGGGGTAAGGGTCCAACTGTAGGTTGGTATTAGGTACTAGGATTTCTTTTACTTGTAACCGCTTGTTTTGATAATAGTGAATTCTCGAGAGTGGTGACCTTAAATTCACCTAGTGGGGTTTTGCCTCGGTGGTTTTCCCCATTCATAAACAAATCACCCATGTCAAATTTAATTTCCACTGCATTTATTTATTCGGTGATTTGTTTGTGCTACCACACTCATTGCATGTAATTTAATCTAATTAATTTCACTTGGCTAAATTAATTGATTAAGTTACCAAAGGGGTCATTACATTCTTAGCCTATCAAGTGGTATCAGAGCAGACACACTCTGATTAGGGTTAATCTTTGTTGTGTGATCCATTGACCCCTGTTTGCCATGGATAGAGGACAATCTTTAATTATACCTCATTTATTTGATGGCATTAACTATGCATACTGGAAAGTACGCATGAGAGCTTTCTTGCAGTCTTTAGATAAGAAGGTGTGGCAAGCTGTGGAGATTGGCTGGACTAAGCCAAAGGAAGCGCCGACTAATTGGGATGATGCTAAGATCAAAGCGGCAAATTTCAATAGCAGAACATTGAATGCTTTATTCAGTGTAGTCACCAAGGAGGATTTCAAGAAGATATCCTCTACAGAAACTGCTAATGAAGCATAGACTATCCTCTAAACAACTTATGAAGGGACTAAGGCTGTCAAGAATTCAAAACTTCAAAGGCTTACCACAAGCTTTGAAGAAATTAAGATGGAGGAGGATGAGTCGTTTGATGAGTTCTATGCCAAGCTGAAGGACATAGTCAACTCCGCCTTTAATCTTGGGGAAACCATTCCTGAACCCAAGGTTGCAAGAAAGGTGCTTAGATCTCTACCAGAAAGATTCCATGCCAAGATCACCGTCATTGAGGAATCAAAGAGCATTGACAAAATTCCTTTGACAGAGCTGGTTGACAACTTGCAAACCTATGAATTAGGTTTGACTAGGATTGGGAAATTAAGTAAGAGTAAGAGCATGGCACTAAAGGCCAAAAGCAGTAATACAGATGAGTCATCTGATGATGAAGATTCCAATATGAAATCCTACATCACCAGGCAATTCAAGAAATTTATGAAGAATGCCAATGCAAAAGGATTCAACAAGGACCTTAAGCAATCCAGTTCTTCACAATTCAAGAGCCAAGATAGAGGGAAGAAGGATGTTAAGGAAGGCGGTCAGTACACTGCTCCCTCCAGGCCAAAGTGCATCGAATGTCAAGGTTTTGGACATATAAAACAAGAATGTCCAACATATCTCAAGACTAGTGGGAAAAGCAAGACCCTTGTTACTACCTTAAGTGACACCGAGCCTGAGGATGACTCAGATGAAAATGATGAAGAGAATCTTGAATGCCTTCACTGCCATAGTAAATCCTACTGAAGGGATTGTTGAAGAGGTGGATGAAGAAGAGGACTTGGTGGAGTCTAAGTTTGAGAAGATGGATGAGCAGGATGACATCCATACAACCTATGCAAAGTTGTACAAGGTCTCCGAAAAGTATGAGAAACTGTATAGGGTGGCCACCAAGAAGCTGAGTGAAGTGGAACTTGATTGAGAATAGCTCTCCACAAAGTTTGACAAAGCTAATCAGACCATGAAAGCACTGCGGTTTGAGAATAATTTCTTGGCGGAAAAGACCAAGAAGCTTGAAGCAGAACTGTCACAAGTCAGAGCTCAATTGGAGAGGGCTTCCAGTGAAAAGCTTGATAAGATGCTTAGCTTTCAGAAATCTGCTTCTGATAGAATCGGTTTGGGGTATGATTTCTCTTCTCCTAATATTGCTTATTCTAGTACTATTGTGTTTGTCTCACCTGCTAATAATGTTAATTCTAAGAACAATGAATGTAAAACTGATATAGTTAGTGAGAATGTAGACAAGGGCAAATCAATTTTAGAAGTACCCCCTAAACTTGAAAAGAAAGAGACTAGAAACCCTCGAACTAAGAAGGGAAATAACCAAAAGTCTAAACAGAAAAAACAACATCTTTGTCATCACTGTGGAGCTTCAGGGTATACTCGTCCAAATTGCTATAAGTGGTTAGCCACTCAACAGAGTAACAGTATGATTTCATTTGGAAACTAGAATCAATTTCCATCCTCTTTTGCTCCTCTTGGAGATCTTCTTAAGGCCTTCATGTTCCTTTCGAACTTGAACGGTTTCAATTCTTCCCCCTCACCGCCGAATCAAAGGTTCGCTTAACAGAAAGATTCTTCCAAGGTGTGGAAGGAAAAAAGCTCAAAGTGATTTAGTCACTTTTTCTCTTTCTCCCTCTTTTTGTTTATGCATTACTTGTGTGTTTTGCTTTCTTGTTTTTGAGTCAGTCTAGTTTTATGCTATGTTTTGTTTAACATTTTTTTGTTTGTTTGTTTTCAGTTTTGCTTTTTTTTTTTTTTTTCACAAAAATTATAAAAAAAAATTGAAAAATTAGAAAAATACAAAAACAATTTGTGTTTTTGTGTACATTGGTACTTGTGTACCTTAGATGGCCATTGAAACATAGTTTTCTAAACTTTGTATCTTTTGTAACTTAGATGTGCACCTCAAAGCACAACTAAGCAAGTGAGCTTTGTGGCTCGTGTTTGTGATGAGTACGGTTAAGTAATTTCTTATACTTAACACTCATATCACTCTTTTTGACGGGAAAAACTAAAAAATCCTAAAAGAAAGGCATAAATAACCATCTCACCACTAAAGCCCGCCAATCATGAATAACATCTGTGTGCTTCGGCATAGCAAAATACTTTTAAATATGGTTGCAAGCGTGTTTCTAGAAGATGTGGGAGTTATAGGATGTATCTCGAAGGTGATAGTCCACATCAAGCAGTTATGATTGTGTGTGAGTTAAAATTGATTTTCTCATATCTCAAATCGTCATAACTTGAGACACTTATGCACTCTTGCGATGTTTTCACACACAACATACATATTCTTTGCTACTTTTGATACATGTGTAGGTACAATGTGATTTAGCCATCACAAGGAATACATGCGTTAATGTATGCTCATTAAATTATCTTAACTTGTTTTTGAAATATAAAATTGGTTAGACTTGTTTAGTGTGTGTGTGTGTGTATGTGTTTTGGATCTATGAATGCTTTGCATTTTCTTGTTGAGAGATGTTTTTGAAAGATTAAAATGTTGATTGGATCTTTGGTTGAATAGCTTACTTGTTTGCATTCATTTCTGTGTTTTTCCTCTCTTTGAAAAACTGCTTTTTATCAATCTCAACAGCTTCTCGACAGATCCTCGACAATTTTCTATCTATCGAGCCTCTTGGATTTCTTTTCTCGACAGATCTTATCACAAATTCAATCCATCAAAGCTTTATGGAATTTGTCTCAATAGTTTCTCGATAGATTCTCGATCCATCGAGAAAGTTTTTGTCTAGCCGATAGCTTTTCGATCCATCGAGGTGATTTTGCCATCGACAGATTCTCAACAGCACCTCGACAAATTCATATCTGTCAAGATTTAGTGCTCGACAGATCCTCGATCCATCGAGATGCAATTTGTTTAAATAGGTTTAGCACAAAATCATATCTCACTTTCTCATTTCTCCCTTGACAGAAATTTCTTCTCTCCCTCCAAACACTCTTCCCTTACTCCCTTCACCTTCCCCACTTGGATTTCGGCCTAGATTGTGTTTTTCTCCTCTGGTATGATCTTCTAATCCTTCTTTCTTCATGTATTTCACGCATTAGACCTAGGTTTTGGGGTTTTGTGAAATTTTTGGGGTTTTTGAAAACTTGTGAGTTTTTTGTGAAATTTTGGGGTTGGGTGTTGCTTATTTGATGCTATATGATCATGCATTGCATTCCATTTACATTTTCACAATGTTTCATGCATTTAGATGTGTGTTCATATGTTGAAAATTGTGTGCTAATAGGTTTGGATTGGGTTGAACCCATGATGCAATTTCCTTTAGCACGTCACATGGTTCATGCATTTTTCATGCATACGTACCCTCTCTTTTCTTTTGTTGGTACTCTGTTGTGATTATGTTTTTTTGTTTCTCTCACTCTCTTTCTTGGATAGACTACGCATGGCACCCAAGCGCATATCCACACCATCTCAGAACCCTTTTCATTCCGGGACATCTTCTTCTGCTACTCCTCTTCACGTTCGGTTCCATGATGAGAAGGCCCATAAGGACTTCTCGGAGAACTTCTCTAAACGTGGTGTTCATTCAGAGTGCCACGTGGTTCTATCGGACTTTTCTGATACTGCTTTACCCGATGTTATTCACAGTTGGGGATGGGAATCTCTCTGTGAGATACTCATGAGTTGTCCTATCGTGATCATACAGGAGTTCTACTCCAATATGCACTGTATCGATACCTCTATACCTCAGTTTGCTACGCATATTAGAGGTATACATATCGTAGTCACTCCAGAGATTGTTTCCGAGATACTACATGTTCCGCAGGTATTGCATCCTGATTACCCCCCTTATCCACGTCTGAGGATTGTGTCCAAGGACAAACTTCTGTCTCTCTTCTATGAGACACCTTCTTCATGGGGTGAGTGCCAAAACACCTCATGCTCGGGCTTTGCAAAAGGTCCGAGGTTCCTAAACATGGTGATGATTTTTGTTCTCTATCCTTTGTCTCACTATAACTCTATTACAGAGCCTCGTGCTCGGTTTTTGCTATCCCTCATCAAGGATCTCTCTGTAGACTTTCCTTCTCACTTCAATCTCTCTCTTATCGATGTTTATAGGGATACGGTGACCCGTGATAAGCTTTTTTTCCCTTCGGCTATCATGCAAATCGTTCGCCATCTTTCTATACCTATTCCTGAGTCTCCTCACTTCACGGTCAAGGGTGCCTTTAGCATGGCGTCTGTTCGACGGAGCGAGGCCCAGCTTTGACCAAAGCGGCCATGAACCAAGACGACGGATTCTCCAGCCCCCTCCATTCCATCCACCTTCACTTCTTCTTCTTCTTCTTCTTCTTCTTCTTCTTCTTCTTCTTCTTCTGCGGGTGGTGTGACCTTCAGGCAATCATGGCACAGCTTCAGCGCATGGATGCTCACCTTGATACACTCACTATTGAGTTGTATCAGGTGAACACTCGTGTCGGTCGTATCGCATGAAGGCAGGCTCGCCTCGGTGGCTTTTTCGCTTCTCCCTCTCCTTCTCTAGAGGCTTCTGAGGATAAGGATGTTGATGATGGTATTAATGATGAGGATGAGGATGAGGATGCTAGCTCTTTCGGTGATGACGAGAGAATTTTTCAGTGACTTACCCTTTGTCATTTGTGACAAAAAGGGAGAGTAGTTTTGGGTTGAGAGTAGTCATGTATTTAGGGGGAGAGTTGGCATAAGACATTTTTGATAGAGGGAGTGTTTATATTTTTTGAGGGATGTAGTGAGGATATATGTACTTTTCTTTTCTTAATCTTAGTTACATTATCCTTTTGTACACCGGTCCCATTTTTTTTGATAACATACATTGTACTCATTTCTTATTTATATATGATGATGTGTGTTATTATTCACCTATCTCTCCATGTGTTGTTCATTTTCTCTCTTTATACGCATGTTTCTTTATGTATGCAATCCTTTATTTCTGTTTCACACTAAGATGTCTTGATAAGTTTTGTTTAAAGTGTTTCAGAAAGACAGGTTGTCAAAATCTATCATGCCATGAACTCTCTTCTTGCAAAAATTTTCAAGAGTTTGTGTTAGGATTAGATTTTATTGTACTCAACAAATGATTCTGAGTTTAGTGATTTATGACTTCTCTCAAACTTCATTTGTTTGTTATGGTTTTATCATGGATTGCCCAAGGGGGGGATGGGTTTAGTACTTCAAGAAACAAGAGTTCAAGTCTAGTATTGAAGCCATGCAAGTCTATCCAAGAAACAAGTGAAGAAGTGTTGTTCATTAAAACCAGATATCTCGATAGATAATATCTATCGAGGTTTAATGCTGATGTTCGACAGTTGCTTGACAAAAATAGTATCTATCGAGAATTACAAAATTCAAATTTCCAGATCTATTTTCATACATATCCAAGTGTATTTGTGTAGGATTTCTTTTCTTACAACCCTAGACATATATAAAGATTATTTTAAGGGCCGTCAAAGAGGATGCAAAGGTTGTTGCAATTGTTATTGCACGCATATTGTGACCGGAGACAAAATTACCCTAGTTCATCATATTCTTTGTAGAAGTTGCTGCGTCTTTGCGCTAAGGATTTTGTAACCAAGGAGCTCCTTGATCTTCATCGTTTGGATGAACTGAAGAACTTTGCAGCCAACATCTTTCTCAAGTTGGTGTGTTAGTCACGTACTTGAATCCATGCATCGATTGGTTAGTCACGTACTGGAGCCATGCATTGAAAGGAGAGATTGTCACTACATTACAAGTCCAATTAGGTATTGGGATAAGGGTTCAACTGTAGGTTGGTATTAGGTACTGGGATTCCTTTTACTTGTAACCGCTTGTTTTGATAATAGTGGATTTTCAGGAGTGGTGACCTTAAATTCACCCGGTGGAGTTTTGTCTCGGTGGTTTTTTTCATTCGTAAACAAATAATCACCCGTGCCAAATTTAATTTCTACTGCATTTAGTTATTTGGTGATTTGTTTGTGATATCACGCTCATTGCATGTAATTGAATTTAATTAATTTCACTTGGCTAAATTAATTGATTAAGTTATCAAAGGGATCAATACATTCTTGGTCTATCAGCTCCTACGTATAATAGTTAGAAAACAAGCATTGAGAGCTCTTTATCATCTTTATTTATTGTACGTGTATATATATATATATATGCTAGAATAATTCAATCCCACAATTAAAGTTACTTCTCATTCCACATTTTTGTTTCTCTGAAACTGTCTATAATTTAAAATACACATATACTAAGTATTATTCTCCTCCCTTCCAAAATGACCACCTAAACTCACAAAGATGCTGCCAAGTGAAATGCACCTTGAAAGTTTGTGGAATATTTCATTCGCATTGCTGAATATTATCCTTGTTTATTATTATTGAAATTCCTGGGCACATTTAATTTCCCCTACAAAAAGGAAATAACCATTTATAACACAATAAGAATATATAAATATCAAGACATAGAATGGCACATGCAAAGAATCAAGAGCATGAAAACAGTGTTAAGATATGTGGGGTCCATTTCTTGATTAGTCAAAGGTCAACTAATTGGATAATTTGAGCAACCTGATTCTTCATTCTTTTGGACAAAAAGAGAGAACTAAAAATCAAAGGTTGTTTACCATTTAATTGGTTTCAACCAATTAGCCCTCTGTTTATGTTCACAATGTATAATGTCACACAGATATACCCCTCTATATATATATTCCTCACTGCCAATGCTATTAGACAATTCAATAATTCTAGGATAACAAAAAAATTTTGCAAAATATTTTATAATTGTCACGATGATAAGTTGTTAATAGTAAATGTTAAAGTGATATTAATAGTGAGTCAAATTATATAAAAAAGAGAAAGTGTAACTCAATAATTGCAAGAAATGTTATGAAAAATTGTTGTGCTTGTAACCTTATTCTAAGATTGTTGAGAGAGAGAGAAAAATCAGACAAAGAAGCAATCATGGCCATCTATCTGTTGTGTAAACATCATTTCTGGCCCCTTCATAATTCTACTCTTGACTGCTCAAAAGAATGTTATAAACGTGAATGCTAACCATCATCTGATCAAGGTACTTTAAGGGCAGAAGATTTACAAGCTGGGCCCACATAGTGGTGGGTCTACAATATTATTCATGTGTAAACATGAACCGTGTGAGTGGCATGTACTTCAGATTCCCCCCCCCCCCCCCCCCCCCCAACCAGAATTAACATAAAAAGCCAAAAGGAGACAGGAAAATATATTTGTACTATAGTACACACAGAATTAGTATTGTTTCTTATTGTTACTCTCATGGTAAAATGTTTGGTGCTTCAACCGGAAGTTTCGTAGAATTTTTTTTATTATATGATTTTATATAATTCTAATTAGAAGGGGTGGTGGTGGTCCATCAAGTATACTGCTCATTTGCCTTGCTTATCAAGCAACCTTCTAATATCTCTCTCTCTCTCTCTCTCTCTCTCTCTCTCTCTGCAACATTCATGGCAAAAGCATAATCATCAGCACTCCAGCTCAAAACCCATGTGAGTTCCTATCATCCTTTCTTTTTCTCTCCTATTTCTATTTTTCTCAACCTCTCTCTCTTTTCCTATCCTTCTAACATCCCCATGAAGAATTTTATTTTTTTGGCCTATATTGTACTCTTAAGTCCTAACTATAATCTGTTATGTAAAATTATGAAACTGAAAACCCTTGGTTTCGTGTTTATCACTCAAAAGTTTTACTGTCTGTGTGATGTAAATTACTAAGTCTTCTTTTCTTTTTCTTTTTTAACACAGTTTAAGTTATATTAACTTTGTCGATTTCACCATTTTACCATGAAAGTGGTAACGAATGCTTATCTATAATGTTTTTGTTTTTTGTTTTTTTGTTTTTTTGTTTTTGCTTCCTCCTATACTATATGTTATTATTATTATAATTTCAATAAATATAAGTAAAAATTCAGATGGGTTGCTCTAGCTTTTGAATGTTTGGCTTAGAAACAGCTGTGAAGGCCGTTTCTTGCCTTTTGCTTTTGTAGTCAAGGCTCAAACAAAGGTGAAGGAGAGCCCCCTTGAGCTTTAGAAAAACAAAATACCAACCAGGTTTTCTTTCTATCCTGTTCTCTTCCTTTCTCTTTCTCTCTATTCTTTCTTTGTTTCTTTCTCTTTCTCTCTCTCTCTTTCTCTCTCTCTCTCTCTCTCTCTCTCTCTCAAACCGCCTACATGCGCTTCTTAATTTGGCAAAGGCTTAAAGTTGGTATGTAGGTTTGAGGGTACCTTTTCCTTTTTTTCCTCTCTTACACAGAAACACACACAAAGACAGGCACTTGCTTCAGTTAAAGTAGCCAGAGAGGGAATTCCGGTGTTTTTCATGGTTAAAGCAGGTTTATAGTTCAATCCCACTGTGACAGTTTCCTTTTTTCCTCTTCTTCTTCTTCTTCTTCTCTTTACAAGTTTTTTCCTAGGGAATATTTGTATTTCCTATCCTGGGCATATATTTTTTCATCTGATTTCCTGAATTTTTTTTATTTAGACTACTGAATTGGTTGATTGGTGTATTCTAAGAACATGTAATCAATCAGGTTTTTTTTTTTTTTAGTTACTATATATATCCAACACTTCTGTGTTTTTTTGGGGGGGCGTTCATTTCTTAATTGTTTTCTGATTGAACCAGACTTTGGTTGAGCTTGTTCTTGTTTATATATATATATATATATATATATATATATATATATACACCTTTTGAAACAACAGTCCAAGTTCATATTTTAGAAAACTGTTGTAGAAGTAGAATACCCAGAAATTTTATTTCTGTGTACTCTTTCCCTTTACTTCTGAAGCATCAGATCTGAATCAAAGATATGGTTTCTATCAATATAGAGAGCAAAGCTGGGATATGAGATTTCAAGTCAAGGGAAAAAAGATAGCTGCTATATATTCAGTACGTGAAAAGAGCAATGAATAAGAGTAGTTTGGGCTCCATCAGCAGCTCTGATCTCATCGATGCCAAGCTTGAAGAGCATCAAATGTGTGGATCCAAGCACTGTCCCGGTTGTGGACACAAGCTTGAGGGAAAGCCGGTACGGAAAATCTCATAATATTCTTGGCTTCAAACATAAAGATTTTTTTTTTTTTTTTTTTTTTTTTAACATATGAGAAATCACAAAAGAAAGAAATATGCTTGCTGTTTTATTATGATACTAATATTATTCTCACAATCATTTCTTTTCATATAAAAACAAATCAAAATTTAATTAAAGGGACCCTCTTTTTCTTTTTTCTCTCTCTCTTTTGCTTTGATTTTTTACTTGAGTTTGAATTGAGTTTACAGGATTGGTTAGGTCTACCTGCAGGAGTGAAATTTGATCCTACAGACCAAGAATTGATCGAACACCTTGAAGCAAAGGTAGAGGCCAAAGACATGAAATCTCACCCTTTGATAGATGAGTTTATCCCTACTATTGAAGGAGAAGATGGGATTTGCTATACCCATCCAGAAAAACTTCCAGGTCAGAAACTGGAATATTATCTATGTGTTTGTGCTGGATATGTTAACACTAGCATTATTTAATATTGTTAGGTTTTACTAAAACATTAGGTCTCAAACCAAGTGAAACTTCATGCATTGGGTATGTTATAAGTACACCATGCTAGCTGTTCCTATATTTGTTACGACTTTGAAGAAACCCCCACTTGTCTGCAAGGTTGTTACACCTAAGTCAACCTAACTTTGATTTTTGCTGATGCTTCATTCACATTAATTCCAGGAGTCACAAGAGATGGTTTGAGCAGGCATTTCTTCCATAGACCATCGAAAGCTTACACAACTGGGACAAGAAAGAGAAGAAAAATTCAAACCGAATGTGACTTGCAAGGTGGTGAAACAAGGTGGCACAAGACTGGCAAAACTAGGCCTGTAATGGTGAATGGCAAGCAAAAAGGGTGCAAGAAAATACTAGTCCTTTATACAAATTTTGGCAAAAACAGAAAACCCGAAAAGACCAACTGGGTCATGCATCAATACCACCTTGGTCAACATGAAGAAGAGAAAGAAGGGGAGCTTGTGGTTTCAAAGATATTCTATCAGACACAGCCAAGACAATGCAATTGGTCTGATAGGAGTGCAACCACTGGCGAAGGAAACAGTGACCCCAATAGCAGGAGAGATAGTGGCAGCGGAAGTTGTTCTTCCAAGGAAGTAGTTCCTCATAGAGATGAAATGTCTGCAGCTGGGGTTGCTCCAATATCAGGTTACAGTGCCATTGACATTCAACAGTTAAAATCTGACCATTTCAGCTTTGCCCCACTCAGGAAAAGCTTTGATGAGGTACATTTATTTGTTAATTAATTCATTCAATGTTTTTTTCCAACATCTGAAACTTCCATGCATCTTCTTTATCAATCAAACACGAATCAATGATAAACATAGATAATATATGGGTGTTGAAGTTAGCATATTGCTTGAAATTTTTGTCCTTTTCGGCTAAAAAAAATTTAGATGAATTAAATCACATCACTATTAGCATGTTGAATTGTTGATCTTCAGCGTCTAGAAGTAATTAGATTTTGACATCAAACTAGTCATATACTTCTCAAATATTTTTATTTTTTATATTTTTTTTAAAAGAACTCAAAAAGTTTTTAGGGTTGCTTTTCTCATACCCATTGCTTGCATATGCAGCATGAAAACTCTATGGACCTCTCTTGATTAGCATTGTCAGCTAACTAAAGCTTGTTTACCCACCAAATGGGCTACATTAAATTGAAATAAATGCCCAAGCTGACAAATAGAAAAACAATAAAGAGAGAAAAGAGAACTAAAGCGAAATGAAGGGAAGCTGAAAATGGACTAGCTAGCAAACTGCTTCATAAGGGTGTTGTCTGTTGCAGGTAGGGATAGCAGAGGCTTCAACAGCAAGGGAAGCACCGGCATCAGGCACGTGCGAAGAGTTGCGAGATCATCAGAGGCCACATCCTATGGCCCATGAGCACCATCACCAACAGCAACAACATCACCATGCACACCATCAGCTTGCAACTACAGCCTTCCACATCAGCAGACCTTCACATCCCATTTCAACCATCATTTCACCACCTCCACTCCATCACACCTCTATTATTCTCGATCAAGACCCGTACCATGTCCCCAGAATAATGCTCCAAAATGAAAATTTCCAGGTAATCAAGCTATAGTCTGAATTAAATTAAATTAATAAATAAATAAAAATAATATTCAGGTCACAAAGGTCCAACTTTTACTGGTAGATGTGTTTCCTAAATATGTACTTCATTAGTCGGTGTAGTTTTCTCCTTTGTTTGCTAATACTATTTTCTAGTACTAAAGTGAGGTATATAAGATAAAAGAATATGTAAAAAAGTGAGGGAGCCGCAAGAGTCGAAAACTAAGACCGAATTACACCGGTAAAGACTAATGATACAATTTATTTGAATGTGCATAAACTAAAAGTTGCAATTTGGTAATATTTCTGAGTTTTTAACCGAAATCCAGTTGAGTCTGAGTCGTGGTTTTCATGTGGCAGACTCTGTGAGTCAAGCTGCTTTTGATGTTTGCTAAATTACAAACATGAAATTTTTTTTTATACTTTTAAATCCTTGTTGAAGACATGATGATTAATATGTGTTTTTCTTTTGTTCTTTGTCCTTGCCTTTTGAATGCATAAATACAGCAGCAACAACAACAACAGCAGCAGCAGCAGCAACAGCATCATAAACTTGGAGGAAGGTCTGCATCAGGTTTAGAGGAACTCATAATGGGTTGCACTTCAACTAATATCAAAGAAGTGAGTATGAGCTTTTTGACCCTGAAATCCATAAGCCCTTTTTTTTTTTTTTTTCATAATTGCAACTAGGGAGAGAAGAAAGAAAAGGTAAATAAGGATTAAAAAGGACAAAAAGAAAGATAAATAAATTCCTTTATTGATATAATTTAAATTAAAGAGAGAAACCAGAAGAACTTTTTTTTTTCTTCCTTTACACTTTATCTCCTCCCCCCCGGCGGCACCTAACCTAGCTTATCAAGACTCTATAGACAATCTTTTCTACCTAAATGCATGGAAAGAGCGAGTTAAGTTGAAGAATTTCAAGGGAAAATTAAAAGCACGAACTGAAGCTGCTTTTGTACACTCTTTTTGCTTCTTTTGTACTTATTTTATTTTTAACAGCTAGATATAACAGTTTTTTTTTTTTTTTTTTTTTTCCTTTATCATTTTCTGGGTTGATCTGTTTTTTATCAGATCAAAAAAATAGGAAACCTAAGAATATAGTAATAAGAAAATGTGAAACCAGAAGAGACTAAAGAACCTCTACTTATTCTTCTTTTGAAACTTAAACTACAAACTACTTTTCCCAGGGCTTTTTCTTTTCAATAATTTGCCTGTTAACATGCTATTCAAATGACAATAAATAGCACTAAAAGGGTCATAATTAGGTATATAATTTAAGGAATTGTCTTTCTTTTTCCCACTTTTGAAAGGAGAGGAATGATAGTGACTTGTATCTTTTGTGATGTGTGGCCTTACAAGAAAGACACAACACCAGACATTTTGATTGCTAGGGAAAAGGATTAAAGAGGCAGCTTCTTGTTGTTTCTTAAGTAGACTGTATATATATTGTATTCTATTCCATCTCTAACGCTAATCTTCACATGCCTGGCTTGCATTTAATTTGTTGCAGGAATCATCCATCACAAATCCTCAAGAGGCAGAATGGTTGAAGTACTCTTCATTCTGGCCTGACCCTGACAACCCGGATCATCATGGGTAGGAGCAAAATATAATAGAGAATAAAAAACAACCTTACAGACAACATCATTATCGTCATCATTAGTATTTGAAACCTTCCTCAAGTTCTTTTCAACATGAGGCCATGAAACCATCTATAGTTGGCACTTTTTCTTTTCTTTTTACTGGGGGAGCCTGGCTAAGCTTTGATGGCTCTCAACCGAACTAACTGTGCAACAGTCCATGTTGGAAAGAAAGAGAGAAAGAAGAAAAGGAAAAAGAAAGAAAGAAAAAACAAAGAAACAGAAAAGAAACCAAGAAAGGCTGCAATCTATTCTGACAAATAGAAGAAGAACCAAAGACCCAAAGCAAATCCTTCCTGCATGAAAATCATCACCATTATGATTACAATATCATCTTTATGGTTATTCTTATTATTTTATTATTTTAAGATGTTTGTATAATTTCTCTTTCTTGTTCTTTACGAAGAAAATACCAAAGAGTTTGTGCAAATTGCAACAAATACTTTGTTAATTGTGCTGTGATTAATCACTTTGTTAGTAAAATATGAATATATAGGGCTTCATATGATTTCCCTTTATAGAAATGAAGATGCCCTAAGCAATTGTTTAATTTATCTCATTGATGCTTCACTTTTCCACATCTTTTCATAATTTGGGAAATTTTCAATGAGACGTATTGGTTCTTCTCACTCTTTTTAAATTATAGGGATATATATGTGACATGGATTTTAGAAGTCCATAGCCTTTGCAAAATATATAACGGGTCTAATTAACAGATCAAATCAACTGGGTTGGTCATAGCTTATTGACATTCGAGTTTAAATTTTCTGTACTACTTTTTGTGTACCATTAACATTCATCTCATTGACATCTATCTCTTTTTCTTTTTTTTTCCTTAATAAAAATCACATACATAAAGATACTTATTTTAATTTCCTAAAGAAGAGTTGGTTTTCCGGAGGAAAAGAATATATGCCCAATCATATGCCTTTATGTTGGTCTTATTGATGAAATAGTAGTAGTGTCAAGTGTGCATTACTTACTTAAATTCTAGGAAAAAATCTTTCTACAGTTCAATTAGGTCTTGTTACTGGATTCTAGGTTATGTTTACCTGAATTTATACGTAATCTACCGGAAGATAGAGTAAAATTTAAAGTAAGTTTTTGTTGAAATTATCAAATATATATTGGAACTTGAGTTATTCTACTACATATAAATTGAAATGTTTCATCTCATCCTCAAACTTGAGACTCCTTTTGTAATCATGAATATACTCTGATGGTATATGGCATAATTTTTATATTACCATGTTACATTTTATGCATTATTCAGAGTACACATAATGCTAAATACCAATTATCCTAGTGGAAACTAACTGAACTGCTTTCCTCTCCCAGATAAGACCTTCATGGGA
This sequence comes from Quercus tomentella, assembly GCA_028535165.1. Classification (NCBI taxonomy): domain Eukaryota; kingdom Viridiplantae; phylum Streptophyta; class Magnoliopsida; order Fagales; family Fagaceae; genus Quercus; species Quercus tomentella. Next base: position 39,846,256 of record JAPQVY010000155.1, read on the forward strand.
GCTTTTATTGGTACCAGTGTCTGCTTAATAAAAAGTATGGTAAAAGGAAATTTTTAGGTCCTCTTGGTTTTTTAATATATACCCTTATGTTTGATAATTTTGTCTAACCAGTGCCACTCCATTATTTAAAGTGAAAAATTGGTACAGTACTGCTACATAAATGGAATGAACTTCCTTAATTATTTTGATTAAACTATCATATCATGCTTGAAGATTTTTTTTTTTTAAAGTGGCTGTCATTCTATTAAAAGGCGTATAATGAGTTCTTTGGGTCTACTATCAGAAAGGAGGGAACGAAGTTAAAATTTCTTATTGGAAGTATGGAATCTTTACATGGTAGCAACAGAATTCACATTTTAAGTCGGTCTTTGTTTTTTGTTATTTGAGTAATGACTTCTTTATTGCTTTATTCTATTCTAGATTCGAGCTTTTTTCCTGCAGTATTATAGAGTAAGATGTGCTTATCTCATGAGAGGCAGAGAGAGAGAGAGAGTGTGTGTGTGTAACGTGCATGCTATCTTTTCTTTCATGGGACGTGCATGAAAAAAGTTAAAATCAACATTGGAGGCAAGGCAGCTTCATCGTAGTTTCTGAAAGGAATAAAGAATGAGAGGACAAGAATAAACTTTACGTTTTGAAATGACAATTAAGCATCTCCAGCCCCGATTGAAATTAAATTGTCCTATTCCTATCATCAAAATATTTTTACTGACCATGACCATAAGCAGAGAATGTAAAGGGGGTAATATGAGTCATTTTATAAGGTGTGGGAGAATCCAAACACAGTTTTTTGTAGTCGATGCTTCATTTGGGATAATATTTTGGTAAATAAACAAGAAAAATAAAGGAAGATCCTATAAGGGATGGTGCAGGGAAAATAGGAGTGAGTGTGTCTGTGTCTCTTTCCACATGCAATAGAAAAATAAAGGAATGACATGTCTAGCTCAACATAAAAAGGTGATATTCATTTCTCTCACTTTATGGAAGATTTTGAAAGGGGGAAGAGTACCCATTAATTAGACCATATAGGTAGAGTATAAGGTTTTTCTCCTGGTGTGCTGATTTTGGTCCCATAAAGAAGTTGCAGGAAGAATTGTTGTAGTGCAAGGAGGAATATCACAACATGGCCATACCCAACTTTTTGGGATTCTTCCACAAGCTTGCTTTTCAAATACAAAGCTCACACCTTTCACTGCTTGTTGCAAATTAGAAGCCTATATTTATATATAAATATATATGGGGTGGGGGGAGGTGTCTTGATCATGAAATGCTAGACTAGTGCCCTTCATGACTCGTAACTAGCTTCTTTGGGTATGTCTTAATCACCTACAGTAAGGAGTGGCTAGTTGTGTCTTTCTTGCAAAACTGTGGAAGAACTGAATTCATATTTTTAATATATATATATATATTGTGGCATGGCCCATTAATTGTAATTAGTCAATTGTACAAATCACACGGTAGCTAGCGCCTAGCAGCAGAGGAGTTAGCATGCACATCCTTGAAGAAGTGGTTGAAAGTTAGGATGGTTTGTTGAGCATACTCTGCTTGAGTAGAGACATCGGCAACTTGGATTTTATATTAGTGATATACGAATTAACTAATCACCACAGCAAAACGATTGGTTTATATTAAGGAATTATTCTACATAATCCGACTCTCTAATTCAACGTACTAATATCACAAGGGAATTTTCTTTGAGAAAGCTACTGCAATATCAGAAGGAATTGGCGATTGTTCCCTTTGAGCCGGAAGGAATATCATTTTATTTTTAATGTACGGAATAATGGGCCAATTGGTACCCCACAAATGCGGTTAAAATTGCATGCTATACAGATGTTGAAAACAAAGTTTTAATAATATATACTCTCCTTTCCTACCAAAAACAAAGTTTTAATATTGCATAAAACCAGTGAAGATAAGGTTGGATAAGAATGTGAGATATATTGTATAAAATAAGCTACTGTGGGTATTCATAAGATTTTATTATAATTTTCAAGCACAGGACAAGAATTCATACACACACACAAAAAAAAAAAAAAAAAAAAGCTTTAAAATTGTACACCAAAATCCTAAACGTAAATTTATATTGAGAAGAGTTTATCACAAGCTACTGAATTATGAAATTTTGATTAGAAAAAGAACAAATCAAAGTTCTAGTTACTCATACATGAATACATTTTTTTTTAAGTAAATTTACTCACGAATAAAAACATCTCAAACCTCATTCACCATCTCATATTTATGTATGTAGAAGTAATATATGGTACATAGGAAAATAATTAGGTACTCTGGAAACACTGTACGTTGTGTTCCTTTCTTTCATACTCATTGTAAACCTCACTATAAATTTAATTAGGAGGATTCATCATAAATATAAGAAGAAGAACATCATGTTACCGTATTCCAAGAGTATTTAATAATTAGTCATGGTCCATAAACTAACCCAATGAGAGCATTAGTAATGGACTAGCATTGGACTAATTCGGCTAAAATTAGGCTAACTAACCCATAAGCAAAACAAAATGTTAGTAATAGTGCATGGCCAAATCTGAATAGTGCTATAACTTAACAAAGTGAGTTATCTATCTCTTTTGAAGCTCTCTCCACCCTGCCATGATTGAAGCTCCCACCTCCATTCTTTCTCTCTCACCCAACAATGGTCAAAGCTCTTTGAACTCAGCTGTGGTCAAGCCTCCCTTCTCTTCTCACTCCTTTGCTTTCTCTCTCTGTCATCTCTAGACCATGGAATTGTGAGCTTGGGCATATGGGGAATGTGATCGATAGATTGATTTGGTTGTGTCTAGGTCTTTGATGGCTTCATGATGGACTGGTTGTAGTTGTTCAGGTTTCAAGGTGAGGCATGGATTGGGTTTGTATGCTTGGTTAAGTGGGGTTTTGGGTGGGGGATGAATCAGGTTTGTTGGTGATTCAACCACTGTGTACGGTGGTCAAGAGTGGCAGTGGCGCCTTCAGATTTCAGGGTTTGCTTAGGTGGTGGCAGTAACAGATGGTTTTGCCTTTGGGGTTGTATGATTGCTGCCAATGGCAGCATCGGTCAATGAAGTAGAGCGGGAGAGGCAAGAGAAGTAAATATTAAATAATAATAATAATAATAACTTGTTTAATTAGAAATAGATTGAAAAAACGGAGTTTTGATGCAAAACCGTGTGGCCATGTGAAAATAAACAAAGCTAAAATAATAAAATTAGTTTTTTTTTAATTAAGTTTGGGTAAAATTTTGCATTGTCCATTGTGAACGTTCTAAGCTCCCAAAATCCAATAAGGAAAACTTTAATAATTAAACTTTGTATCAAATATCAATTGAAAACTGGATTTGGATCCTCCCCATTTCAAAGTAAATGGAGAGTGTCTAAGAGTAAGCTTCACGCACGAAATGGGTCAAGCGGCTCAGATAGGCTCTAGAGAGATGTCTCTCTCTCTCTCTCTCTCTCTCTATCTCTCTTTTGCTGAATAAGAGATCTCATTCTCATAATCTCATCTTATGTGAGAAGCTTTTACTCTCTACGTGTTTGAAAATTGTACTGAAAGTCCTTCGTAAACTGTAAAAGATCACTTCTTTTTTCTTTGCAAGTACCCCGCAACTGGTCCCAGGGCATAGAAAAACATGTAGTCACCAAACTCCAAAGGCGCCCGAATTGGCAGGGCTGAAAATTAGGTACTAGTCTACAGGTACTAATACCGATGATGGTCCCAAGAGACTTTATAGGAGTTTCTGTCCGCAACGACCTGCAGTTAATTACTCAAATCAAAATGGGAAAATATATAAGTTTCAACCTTTAATTGCCAAATTCAAGCATTAACGGGAAAAGACAATATTGTGAAATTGTCCCTAGACTTCTCTTACTTAACTACCTAGCTAAAGGTCGAGTTTCATGTGAAGATGACAGACGGTATCTACCTCCCATCTCCAAGAGTTCTAGTTCTAGTTCAGCCTGTGATATTAGCAAGTAAAGAAGACTAACCTGCTCAATCTTTGCAGCCTTTCCGTTGTCAACATGAGCTGTGAAAAAAACTCCTTTTGACCACACCATCAATTCAAATCTCGTAATCTTTCTGAGGCAATAACTCATTTATTCCATTGGCACAAACCAGGACGTACATAAGCAAAATGATTATGGAAATGAAAAAAATTGATCCAACAGTTTATGTACAAGTGAAACTGCAAGTCACGCCTCAACATGAATACAGTGTTACACACAATCTTGAAATCTGCCGTACTCTCTCTCTCTCTCTCTCTCTCTCTCTCTCTCTCTTAAAGACAAAGCTACCGCAAACCTGGGAAATCAATAAAATTTCTATTATACTTATTTCCATAATGCTCCTGTACAAGTAACTAGCCCCTTACATACTTGTGATGTGCAAGGGCTTAGCAAGCACATGCCTCTGCAACCGGCAGCTGCCTAGACACTGGTAAACCACCAGAAACTTTCAAGGATGCAAAAAAACAAGATAGCCTTGCTATCATTGGCCGAGCCTTTGCTGCTTTGGGTACCATGGCCAGCTGCTTACCAGTATCACCATCATAATTGCCATGATATCCTTCAAGATCAGCTTTTGTTATCAGAACTGCATCCCCTGAAGGAGAGCATGCAATTGTAGATGATTCGCACTTGCAGTACTCTTGAACAGCCTGCTTATGATAATCATTGACATAGAAACAAGAAGCAAAATGTTATTTTGTACCAAAAAAAAAAAAAATATATATATATATATATACACACACACACAAATTTGTACAGACTGGACAAGAACACATCTCAACCCCACAATGCAAGGTGACATAAAAGAAGCGACAACAACATTCTCCATATTCCAGTGCCATCGTGAGTGCCACCAAACTAATTTTTCCCTAAAGATGAAAAGGGAAGGGGAATGGGGACTGAAATTTTTCAGAACTTACAGACATTCTCCATCACATTGAAATTTTTAGGCCACCTTATTACTTACCTTCCACTGTGAAGGCGCTAGCAGCACCCGAGGTCTTCTAGACCGCACATATTCCAGGGCATCAATAGGTGTCATGTGCTTGTACCTCACCTGCAAAAAGTAAATAAATCAACTCTGCAACTTTCATATGATCCAACTCTAAGGGGTAGCAATTGATTGAGAACCACGCTACATGAAGTAGAGTTCACTAGTTTGAATCTTCCTTTCCCTCTCCCCTTTGGGCTAAAACTTTAAAATATATATATGATGTCCAAAAGGAACGCTTATAAAAAAAATAAAAATAAAAACAATGGTCCAAAAGGCATATCTAGATATAGATATTCAGATCCCAATATGCACATTTTCAAAACCAAATCAACATGCAACCTATGCAAGGGAATAGAATATTACCAAATAGCAAAGAACAATGGTTGTACTCCTTCCTCGCCCAGCTTTACAGTGAACATACGTAGTTCGACCAGAAGATGCGTTCTCTGCATCCACAAAGCAAACGGAAAATCAAATTAACTTTCATCAACACACCACAGAGCCAAGGAATTATGACAAAAGCAGAGAGATAAATTCACTCACGGTGAATGAAGTCCACAGCTTGGCTAATATCCACAAATGAAGGAGCAAAGAGATAATCTCTTGTGGGAATTACTAGGTGGTCAATCTCATGGGCCTGAGAACCATTAATCAATTAGGAAGAACAAGTGTATCTCCAGCAGTGAAATAGAAATTCTGATTTAAAATGCTAAGTAATCAACATTCTGTTATTCACATAGATGCCTCTCCATTCAATAAATTTATAAAATGTTCCATGAAACCAAAACGGGAAATAAAATTATACTTTTAAGCCATAAACCAAGTATATACAATTTTTTTTTTTTTTTTTTAAAAAACGGAAATTTCTTACGCCTAATCATAAAATGATATGACAATAGTGATTTTATTAGTTCGTAAGATCCAAATAAAAGTGAATAAAGAAACAAATGGTAAAGAGTAGAGAGAGTGTACAAGATATAAGGATGTGGGAACCAAAGTTTCATAAGGTTCATTCAAAGTAATGACACCACCCACACCAAGCTGCTTCAACCGTGGAACATCTTTGGGAAATGGAACCGCACCCAGCAGCAAGAACTGAAAAAACACAACAAATGAGATTAGCGAATTAAACAAATTTTCAACTCTCAATGCATAGACTCACTAGGTACCGTACCATCTTCTACAAACAAAACACACTAATCACCTAAGCCCACAAGCAGCCACAAATTATTTGGCTACTGAGAAAAAACTTCACCACTTTAAAAAAAAAGAAGCATAACCCTTGTTTGGAATGGTTGGTGAGAAATCAGAGCAACAATTTAATTCAAATTCAAATTTAAAAAATAATAATAATAAAGTCAATTAATTCCCAATGCAAAATAGTCAAAACCTTAGTTTCTTTTCTTTTCATTTGGTGGTAAAATCAAACAATCAAAAAATGGGAAACATTTGAGAGCAAGAGGCAGGGATGAATGACCTGGTCAACTTGGTCCCACCATCTGAACTCGGACTCGATCTTGTTGCGAAGCACATTATACAAAAGGGTAGGGTAAAAGAGGATCCGAGCACCGGCTCCGACGATGGCTCTCTTGGCGTCAACGCTCCTCACAATCACAATCTGCCTCCCCGAAACGCCGTCGTCTGCTCCATCCTCACACTCGTCTAATTCCTCGATCTTCATCAGATAAACCCACCACCACCACTACCACTACCACTTTCTTGCGCTACTACTAATAATTTCTTCTTCTTTTTTCTTTTTTTTTTGGGCTTATTCGTCGGAATTTGGAGACAAAGAGGAGTCGGAGGGATTTTGTTTTTTCGAATTTTGTAAATAATGCAAACTTGGGGGACTGCTTTCTAATTTTGGAGAGTAGAGAGTAGAGATAGATGTGAGAGGGAATCGGATATTATAGCAGGGAACCGAATATATGTGGAAATTCAATGAATACTCAAAACTAGCTTGCTTGTTGAATAATATATGATTGTCACTGTCTCTCACGTGTGACCTTCCACACAATGCTAAATTCTTTACGTAGTTATTATATAAAGATGAGAAATGCTAGGATCGCACCATTTTACATAGCTTTGGTTAGTAAGTTGTGAGTGATAGATGTGTGGTGGTGGGTCTATGTAGGACCATACCTCAACTACTCATAATTCGTCATATGACGAGTTGTGGTCAAAGTTGTGTGAAATAGTATGGTCCTAACATTGCTCTATAAAAATTGAGCAATCGTACCAACATAATAAAATAATAATAATAATAATAATAATAACAAAACAATTTCACGACAATTTCAAATTATTAGCAAATTTTTATTAATTTTATTTGGACTCGATATTATTAATATTATTTTTTATTTACTATTAACAATTTACCATATTACTGGTTATCAAATTTTTTTTGTCTATAACTTTCTCCTAAGGTTTGGTTCAATAACTAGGGAAATTCCACATTGAAAGCATGGTAGTCATAGGACTATCTTGACCTGAAAAAAAAAAAAAAATATATATATATATATATATATTATATATATATGTATATATTTTTTAAATTATGATTAATTTACCCTTAATTATTATATATATATTTTAAAAAATTATGATTATTTTACCCTTAAAAAAATTTTATGACTACTCTAAATTTTTTTAAGCCCATCATAATTAAACTTTGGACAAAATTTGGTAACAAACTTTTTTTTTTTTTTTTTAGGGAATTTGGTAATAAACTTGGTTGGAGACTAAGGTTACAACTCCATTTAATTTTTTTTTTTTATTGGATGTGAATTTTGACAAATTCACCATTAGATTACATTTTCTTCTTATATCTTCCATACTTGCAAACTTTCAATAAGATTAAAGATCAATAGCTATGTCATCAATAAAATATTTAAATTTTGAGTTTTTGTAGTCTAAAATTATACTAAAAAAATAAGTTTAAGGATCGAATTATAAATAACATCCAATTAGCATGAAATTTGACATATTTTTTAAGAATATAAAGAATATGCAATTCAACAACTAAAATTTCAAAATATGTAGTCATATTTTGTTTAGCAAGAGTTGTAACCTTAGGTTACAATTAAGTTTGTAGCCAAATTTTTTCATTAAACTTTGGTCCCCCTTAACGATATATTAAGCCCTTACAAACAAAAAGAAAAAGCTCAAGAAAAATTTTATTGAACTAAAATTTTGAAAGAAATGTAACTTGCAATATTGATAAAGAGATTATCATACAACGATTTCAAAATAAGAAAACTCATAAAAGAAAATTGTAAAACTTTATGTATTTGAGTTTTTTTTTTTGTCAATATATGAAGTTCTCATTTTATTAGATTTTGTATAATTTGAATTTCTTAATGACCACTTTGGAAAAAATTCTTGGAGCCACCACAATTCAGTAAGTTTGATGAAAAAATAATAAAAATAATGTCACATACTCAATACATTTCACAATTTTTATTTATAATCGATTGAAATCATAAATTGTGATTAATGTAATATTACTTCATTAAAACTATTAATTCTATCATTTTTTTATACATCTACAATAACCTTCCACTTCAAAAGTTGTGAACATTGTGATGAAAGAACACGACTTCGGTCTAGTGTTGCACTAGACCAAGCCTTGCCCATTATGAAAATTTTGATGATTTAGAGTTATTGAGAGAGTAAAATGCTAGATAGATAAGATTTGGGTAAATTCCACTAACTTCCCCTAGGTTTTTTAAAATGACACTCCTCAAATGCTTAATGAAATACCACTCCCCCATTGTGATTTGTGTCAATGTAACAGTTAATGTCGAGGCTCAATAGTCTTGTAGCTCAAGCCTCTTGGTATTTCCAATTGAAACCTTCAAGCTCAAATCCCCCCTCCTTTAACCATATTTTATTCCAATATAAAAATATGGTTGCACTCTAAATTTTATCTATTACACATCGCATCCCTTAACTACATATTATTGCATTTAACATCCCCCCCCCCCCCCCCTCTCTCTTGAAATATTACATTGTGAAATAAGAACATAAGGTTTATGTCACTTTATTAACACTACATCTTAAATCCTCGAGTTCCCAATTTAATCTTTTGATTATTTTTATATTCTTATAAAATATAATTTAATTGAATATAAATGTTTTAGTAACTCTTTACTAAAATAGATAGGTGTAATATTCTAAATAATCAATTCTCATTACATCTGTCTCAATGAGATGTTTTATATTTGTTATTAAGATTATGGATTCCATCTTAAGGAATAGTTTTCCCAACACACTACATGCGATTACCCAATGTATTTACATATTGACCATACTCTCACTCTAGCATGCATCAAAGTAACCTACATTTCACTTTTGAGTTCACATTTCTCTCAAGATTGGGAGTTAATGCATTTAGCAATCATGAGGTTGTTTGTTCAAGTCTTAGTAGTTTATCACAGTGGTCCTTTAAATGTATTCCAAATATATCTACATATCAATAACAAGTATTCACTTCCAGGATTAAGACAAATCATCATAATTTATATTTTATAGTGTTATCAAATGAAATACCTAATTTCATCATTGACTACGAACCAAGATTTATGCATTTGTAAGAAACTTGTGATTTAGATCTTTTATATATGAATCTCATTCACATACAATACATCTCGTGGATTACATGTAATGTCCAAAGAGTTCATGCACAAATAGTCTTAGAAAATAAAATAAATAAAAATTTCTTGATCAAAGAATGTCATACAAATTGGATTTTAGGGCACTACTCCTAACATAACTCATCTATAAACTATTTGAAGTGAAAGTTTTTTGTATTTTAACATTATATACAAAATATAAGTTTATGGATCTAATAATACATAACATTTAATTAATATGAAATTTGGCATGTCTATTAAATAGAACGAGAATATTTAATTAATGGTGGAATTTTTAAAAATTAATCCAATAAAAATTTATTGAGTTGTGACATTAACAAAGAGTTAAATTTGGTGCAATTGAACTCAAACCAAATATACACACACACATATCTATACATACATATATATAGGGTATATATTTCGAAAAATTCACCCCTAAGAGCTGCACCAGGCATGCATATTTTAACAATGTTGCACCAATAAATTTTTTATTGAATGTGTATCTTGTAAAATTCACTGCAAAGAGTTACATTAGGCATGTATATTTTTGCAATATTACACCACTAAATAATTTTTTTTCATTGAATTTGTATTTCAAAAAATTTTTCGTTGGACTATATTTTGTTCTTATACCCTCCATACTTGTGAAATTTCAAGATGATCAAAATTCAATATCCTTTCATTAACAAAATGTTTAAATTTTAAGTCATTTATATTTTAAAAGTGTACATGAAATATGAATTTAAAAGTGTAAATAATTACACCTATCAATATGGAATTCAAACAAGGGAATCTTAAAAAATCATTCCAATAAAAAATTATTAAGTTAAGTTGGCAAAGAATTACACTATATATAACTTCGATTTGATCATATATTTCAAATAGCAAGTAACGAAGAAGAAAAAAGAATTATTTTGTGTTGGTAGAGAAAATGGAAAAGGGAGTTGGCAAAGAATAAGTATCAATTTTTACCGCATTAAAAAAAAAAATGATAGGTATGTGTTTTATAGTCTATTTGGAAACTCAAAGCTTGTGTATTAAATTTTAATTAAATCTATATATTTTTTTCTTTTAAAAAATAATTATTCTTTTTTTTTTTGCACTAAAAATTTTCAATTTATTATGACACTATTATAAATATATTGAAAATTTTCAATCGTATTCTAGGTAGATATTTTTTTTTCCTAATAAACTTTGTCAAATGCCAAATAATTTAAAAATAAAAGAAGAATATCAAAGAAATAAAAATTGATCAAACAGGGAGTGAAATGGTATATTTATATATTTCTTAACCTCGTGCTTTGTTTTTCTCTATCTTTACAGACATCTTTGGGAAATGAGGTTTGAAAGGCAAGTGAAAATTCACATCAATTCCCTTTTTCCTTCATTTTTCTTAATTTCACTATATATTAAACTAACAATTATCTCATGTGTCTTTTTTATGGAGTGAATCTCTCACACCTAGCTATAAATTTAACTGAATAAAAAACTCATTCCATGAAGCAAACACAAATACCAAACATTAGAAGATCAGGAAAATTATTAAATACTCTAAGAGTATAATAATTGCGTATTCTTCCATTTCACATAACTGTAGGTCCCATTAATTAAATTTATGGTGGGACCCACAATTCATGTGAGAGGAAAAGTGCGCATTTATGGTACTCCGGGAGAAACCAATAATCACCCAAAAGATCATCATCCTTAATTAGACTCATTTCCTTATTCCTATATTTATCTTTCCTACCTTCCAAACAATAACATTGCCTATAGTTAAAGGTATAAAATATTTACTACTGCTTCAGAAGCAAAAATCCATCCTTCACATGAACGCCATTAGAAGTTATAATTGTAGCATTCATTGTGTGAGGAAGGACATGGAACTGTGGTGGATTGATGAAGTACTAAATTAATAATAATTACTGGTTTATGGGAGGTAGGACATGGACATGGGACCAAAAGGTGGATTGATGTTTGAGAAATTTCAATTTACAATTGGACAAATGTCACTTGTGGATTATTGGCTGAAAAGTTTGGTACAAGTAAAAAAGAATGAAGGAATTCTACTTCTCATGCGTTGCTCAATCACTCAATCTAGGGTGAAAAATAAAGAATTATGGATTAATTATGAACCAATGGGTCGATTCTTTCAATTTTTTTTTTAAGCCTTACATTAAAATTACATGACCAAATGGAGATCAAGTATTTGTTTGGTATGACAAATAAATTTTTTTGTTATTACCCAAAAAAAAAATAATACAAATTTTTTTTTTTCTGTGAATTAGAGTATCTGTGATCTTGGATAATTTCCAACAATGAGCTATTTGAATGAGTTCTTCTGTCTTTTTGGAAAGTATTTCTAACTTGCAACTTATTATGAGGTTGTGATTGTAAGATTAGATTTTTTCTTTTCTTTTTTGGTTAAAAAAAAATCTTATTAAATCGCCTCAACAGCCGCTTATATCATATGATAGGTCATGATGATTTAAAAAAATAATAATAATTTTGAAGTAATAAATGTTCATAAATAATTAATCTATATATCTATATATATATATATATATATATATATATAATGATAGGTGAAGCTGAGAGAAACTCAAATTAAAATTCCAAATTAGAGTTTCAATTTTGCGCCATGTGCCCTAAATTATTTATTCTTAGGGTCCATTTGGATTGAGCTTATTTTTGTTGAAATTGAAAACTGAAACTGAAAACACTGTAGCAAAATAATTTTTAAATGTGTGAATAGTGCCATGGGACCCATTTTTAATGAAAAAATTACTGAAAAGTGAAATTTGTGGGTCCGAGAATAGTGCACGGGTGCACTGTTCACCGTGAAAAAGTCAACAAATGTGGGCTTAAAAAAAAAAAAAAAAAAAGGGAAAACGCATATTTCAGCAAAACGTGGACGTGGGACGTTGAATCCAAACGGGTACTTAAAGAGTTTTATTTTTTAATTTTAAAATCAAATGTAGGATCACATCATAAATATTCATCCAAGTGAGTTATTAAGTACAAAAACCAAAGAGTCTAGAATAAATGAATCGTAAAAAAAAAAAAAAAAAGTTCTTTACAATAATTATAAAAAAAAAATGGACAATTTACATTTTACACCTAATAATATCCTTACAATATTTTTTAGAGGGTTAACAAAATATAAAAATAACTATCAATAGTATTTAAATTATATATATATAGGAATTATATTATACACCTTATTGTATATCTTTAAGTATATCTATGTATATGTATGGGGTTACAAGCTAGTTACTATAATTTGTATCACATCATTTAGTGATTATTTTTACTTATAATAAGTAGGAAGTATGAATTTAAATTTAAGTGTATCAATACATATGCATGAAGTTACAAGCTAGTATATATAATAATAGGTGAAGCTGCAAGAAACTTAAATTAGAATTCCAAATTAAAGTTCCAATTTTGTGTCATGTGTCCTAAATTATTTATTCTTAAAGAGTTTTATTTCTTAATTTTAGAATCAAATGTGGAACCACATCATAAATATTCATCCAAGTGAGTTATTAAGTACAAAAATCAAAGAGTCTAGAATAAATGAATCGTAAAAATAAAAATAAAAATAAATAAAATAAATAAATAAAAAGAAGAAAAAAGGTGCTTCACAATAAAATAAAATAAAATTTAAAAACGTGGACAATTTACATATTATACCTAATGTGGGGGCCAACTATCCAGAGGGTAATATTAATACTGTTTGAATTGGGCCCATCCGAGCACATCAACCCATCCGAGGACGGTCAAATAAGGTCATAATGGGAATGGTATAAGAAGAAGAAATAAAGATTATACGTGACAGTCCAAAATACGTTCGAGGATAAAATTCATCTCAAAAATGGAGATCCGAGGTCAATAAGAATGTCTTATCATCCCAGGCATCCCTCAAGATTGCATCATAACTAAGGGATGAGCAAAGGGTGGCAACAAATATCTCCAAAAGCTGCTGCCTCCGTATTAAATGCCTCCCAACCAACACTCTGGCCGCATTAATGTGGAGGTGATACCTGAACAGTGATTAAACAGCCTTACAGCTACTAGTTGATAGTTCTGGGAGGTGTTGGATGGGATGTGAAGGAGCTCCCAAGATCTAACCTACATGTGTATGATAGGGATGATACCAAGATTGCGATATATAGCACGAGAAGGTGACCTGAAAGAGAGAGATCGGAAAAAATCAAGAAATTCTTGTAATAATTCTATGAACTCCTGTAACTTAGTGAAGAAAGGAGGCGTTATAATATAAACTCCTCAGGTTACGCCGAGGATAGATTTTCTGACTTTTTGCATTTAACGATCTAGAATCAGCAATCTTTATTGTCTTTTTTCTTGAGTAGAATCAGTTCTTTCACCCACGCTTTACAAATTTATTGTTTGGGCTTGTTGGCCTAAAACCCAATTCTATATTGGGCCCAATCCAAATCCAATCCCTACACCTAATAATATCCTTACAAAAAATTTTAAAGAGTTAACAAAATATAAAAATGACTATCAATAGTATTTAAATTATATATATATATATATATATATAGGAATTATATTATGCATCTTATTGTATATCTTTAAGTGTATCTATGCATATGCATGGAGTTAGAGCACTCACAGCAGTGGTGCTAAATAGCTATATTGTTATTTTTAGCACCACCAATCACAAAAGTGGAGCTACAACAGTGGAGCTATAGCCGAAAAATTTGGCTTCTCAGCTACAGTGCACATCTAAAGATAGATGTGCACTATAGCTCAAAGCTAAAAAAAAAATATTATTTTATTTTGTGTTCACACGTGGTTAGAATTTTTATTTTCTTTCTCCTCCTTCCCCATTTCTACTCATTGCTCCTCTCTCCCCTCAGTCGGTGCTCACACTCTTCATTTCTTCTCGTTGCAAGCTTCAATTCCTCCACTCGCCACCGACCCAAGCCCCTGCCCAACGCCGATCTTTCTCTCCGTCATTTTCTCTCTCTAGATTGAATCCAAGCTCAAATGATCTAATGATTTTCGGTTTTAGTTGATCTAGTGGGTTTGGTTGTGACAACGCGACGGCGAGGGGTTAGCCATGGTGGGTTAACCATCTCTTTCTCTCTGTCTCTCTCTCTCTAGCCCTCTCTCTAGATTGAATCCAAGCTTTATTGATCTAATGATTTTCGGTTTTTGCTGGGTTTTGGTTGATATGGTGGGTTTAGGTTGTGATTTGGTTTTGGGTTTGTGATTGGGTTTTGATTTGGGTTGAGGTTGTGGGTGGTGATGGCAGTGGCAATGGGTGTGGGCGGTGGTGGCTGGTGGCAGTGAGTGTGGACAGTGGTGGTGGGTTTCGTTTTTGTAGTGGTTTTTTGATGGTGGGTGGTGGCTTGAGTTTGTGATTGGTGATTTTTTATTTTGTTTGTGATTGGTGATTTTGTTTGGTCTGGGTTGAGGAAAAATATTAAGGATTTGGGTTGGTGGTTTTTTCTTTCTTATTGTGGATTGGTGGTGGTGATGGATGTTTGTGCTGTGCTGGTTTTATTTTTATTTTTATTTTTTATTATGGATGTTTTTATTGTTATTTTAATGAGTTATTTGTATTATTTTAATCAAATAGCTAAAAATATAGCTCCATTGCTGTTGGGTGTGAAGGTGTAAAATAAATAAAGTGACTTTTGTAGGTGTCAAATAGCTATATTTTTTGCTCCACTGCTGTGGATACTCTTACAAGCTAGTTACTATAATTTGTATCACATCATTTAGTGATTATTTTTACTTATAATAAGTAGGAAGTAGGAATTTAAATTTAAATTCTCTTTCATGGAAGAATATATCAGTATTATTAAGCCACAAGGTCTAAGAGCACTAGCATCCGGGTGGTTCTATTTTACCACCTCAAAAGTTACTTTATCTATTATATCAACTCACTTTACAATACACCCAACATTCCAGTTTCTATATTTATACCATCTCATTTAAATATTCATTTTTATTCTTTATTTATACCATCTCATTTAAATAATCATTTAAATAATACTAATATTTATTGAAATGAGAAGGAGCTTGCGTATTGCTGAATTGAAATGAGAGAGAAGGAGCTTGCGTGCAGCTAAATTGAAAAGAGAGAATGTCAGACATTTCAATTATAATACTAGTATTAATTTTGCATCCAAGTGAATAGTTGGTTCTATATATAAGAACCAACTGTTCACAGGTTGCAAAATTTTTTAGAAACCCATACCTGGATGTGGCGTGTTTTTTGAAGTTTTGGTTGTAAAATAGCAACAGGAGTGTTTACACCCCCAGTGCTAGTGCTCTAAAGAAAGATCAAAACTCATTTTACATTATGGATTGGAATCGGTGTTGGATTCCAATATACCTTCTTATTACAACATGCTTATCTTACCCTCTTTCCTCTTCTTTATTCTCTTTTACATTTTTGTGATTTTTTTTTTAATTTTTATGGGAATGGGTATTGCGGGGCATGTTGGGGGATCTAAAGCATGAATTCACTAGCGAAGCCTATGTTAACTGATGATATATATATATATATATATATATATATATATATATATATATATATATATATATTTTTTTTTTTGTCCTCTTTTTTTTTTTTTTTTGGATAGGATTTATATTTCTCCTTGAATTGCTTTCTTGTGCTTAGAATCTGATGTTAACTATTAATTGTGGAAAATACCAGATTGGTTGTTGTTGTCTATGACTATGAGAATGACAAACATAGTTTCCATAATTAATATTTTAAAAAAAAAAAAAAAAAAAAAAGAAAAGAAAAGAAAAGAAGATGACAAACATAGTTGTTGGTGATGCTTACTTTTGATTTGCCACCCTTTGACAATAACCCTTTTGGATTCAATTGGGTAGATGAATTTTTTAGTTGTTAACGGTTCTGCTTAACTTGTTCCCCCCGTCTCCGTAGTAAGCTAAACTGCCAGTGTTGTGATTGGACTGGCCGGTGCTGAAATAGAAGATGGATCAATTTTATTAATCAACCTCTCTTTCTCTTTCTCTCGTCTTATCTTCTCCCTCCTTCCTTCCTCATCTCCTATCTATATTATCTAAAAAAAAAAAAAAAGCAACGTCTCTCTCTATGTTTATTTTAGAGATAGACGGTGAAAGAGAGGATTCAAACCACAAACATCCACTTGGCTATTACTTGAAGCCGAATCCATCTTAGTGTGTTTAATTTATTTACAATAGTCTAAATGTAAGAGCATTAGTATCCGATATGTTAAATGCTAAATTTTTAGTATTTAACATATCAAACATAAAAAATAAAAAATAAAAACATCCGTACATCAAATGTGTCAAATGCCCAAAAAAAATTAGCATTTGGGATTGTATGCTTTTACTAAGAGCATCAGCATTAGCTGTACTAAAAAAATGTCATTTTAAGATATAAAAAATTTTCTTTATCTATTTTGACGCCATTTTACAATTCACCTGAATAAGATATTCTATTCTTCCATTCAATACATTAAAATAATATATACTACACATTAAAATAACATTAAAAAAAAAAAAAAAAACTACAACAATATAAATAAATACAAAACATACTACTTCCCACAACCCACCACCACCACTACCCCTACCACCACTGCAACCACGGCAACATAAAATATATATATATATATATATATATATAATAAAAAAATTAAAAAAAAAAAAAAAAAAAAACCACCACCACTACGAGCCAAGAAAATCAACCCACAACCATTAAAGAAAAACCCACCGACAACAACAACAAAAACCACCACTGGAAAACGATAGAGTCCTGGCCGATTGAGAGAGATTTGAAGGTGCGAGGTTGTCGGAGTGGTGTGGTGGATGGCATGACGTGGTGGATGGCTCAACAGCGAGGTGTGGTGAGATCAGTGTGGCGTGGTGGTCAACGTGGTGATATCGGCGTGGCTAAAAGAGAGGGCTAGACCGAACCAGATGGGGAGAGAGAGATATGTTGAGGAGGAGAGAGAAAAAATGTAAATAAAATAAGAATAAATTTTTAGCATTTGTTGTCCGTACCATTCTAATAGTAGAACGGTACTGTAGCAAATGCCAAATCTATTATGGTGATGGTGCTAGTGCTCTTAGAGCATCAGCATTGGTGGAGTTAAAAATTTTAGCTTTTAGCAACTCAAAAAGTTACTTTATTTATTTTAACACCTCACTTTATAATACACCTAAAATCAAAGGTTCTATTTTTTTACCATTTTATTTAAATATTATTTCTTTATTCATTTTTTATTATTCCTCTCTCTCTCTCTCTCTCATCTGAAGATTCTGAAGTAAGAACAACCCAACAAACCCAAACCCCAGCCACTTTGAAACCATAGCCAACCAAAAAACACATCAAATCTTAACAAAACACAAACTGACTTGGAATTATTTGGTTTTTCCCACACGGATTCTAATTGATATAAAAGGATACACCTCTTTATCCTCATTTCTCCTTCCTTCTCTCTTCATCTTCTTCAACGAAAACATATGACCATAACCTCCATGCTTCATTTCAGCTCATACCAACCCAACTCTAAATTCAACTTCTAGGGATAATCCGAAACACAAACCACCAAAAAGATTCATTAGTCTCTGAACCATTTCGGGCCAAACAAGGTAAACCTAAATTCCCCTTTTCTTTGCTCTTTGCTTGTATTCTTACTGAAACTTCATCACCCAACTTCATTTCTCCTTAGGGAAGGGTTTAGAGCAAGATCCACTCACTTGATCATCCCATACATACCTTTTTCGTGTCCACCAAGGTTAGTGTTGATACCCATTTCTTTTCTTGCTTCCATATAAATATATATATATATATATATATATATATATATATTTATTTATTTGATGAGGATAAAAAGGATGTGGACGGTTTCACCCTGTTACATCGGCCACAAGCAAAGGAGCTTTAAGCTCGTAATGGAGGGAGACGGTGCGCGTATGCAAGGAGACGGGCTCTCCATGACGATCAGATAGAAAGCTGACGGATACAAAGTGGACGGTGGCAATGCCACATGACATCCACATGACTTAAGTAATCTCCAAGGAACCCTAAATGGAAATATCTTAAGCTCTACAATTTACCATAGTCAAGGAATCTCTATATGGGAAGAATCCTGCGAAATACGTATATTTATTGAGGTTTTTCTCCACAAGGAAGTATCTTCTTGGCCAAGAAACAAAAGTCGATCCTACTCTACTATAAAAACCCCCAAGCCCTCAAAAAACAAGGTACACATAATTCACTCCAGCTCTGGCACTCTAGAGTTGTGAGAAGTTCTCTAACTTAACCTTTGGAGGGTCTTTGGCCGGTACTACACCGGTACTCTCCCGAGGTCTTCTTGTTTTGTGTTGTGCAAGTATTGTCTTGAGTGCGTGAGGACTGTGCGACTAACTGACAATTTTTGGCATCATTAGTTGGCGCCGTCTGTGGGGAATGAGATAAGCCATATTTACCGCTTCCTAGACAAAAAGTTGCATGGTACTTACTCGTTCGATGGCAACAACCACTAACAATCAGGGTGACGAACCGCATACCACTGCCTTAGAGAGACAAATTCAAACCCTCGCAGCGATAGTGGAATGCCTCACCAAGCAAAATCATGACCTAGAGGAACAACTGGGCTAGAAGAACACAATGCTTAACACCCAAGAGGAAGACCAGGAAGGAACCAACGCCCCTAGTAGACAAGAACGACAGGATACCAGTCGTCCATCCGGCATAGATATGGCTCCCCCTCACATAGTCGCGGAGATGCAGATGATGAAACGGATGGACTTCATAATGAATGCCCTCAAAGGATGGGTGTCCAGTGACCTCGACAACTTGGTCCATCGAATTGATTCATCAATCACCGCAACCGTCTCATCGTTCCCTCTACCACCAAAGTTTTGAATGCCTCAGGTGGAAAGCTACGACAAATCTAAGGACCCACTAGATCACTTGAAGTCCTTCAAGACTTTGATGCACCTGCAAGGAATGGCAGACAAGATTATGTGCAGGGCCTTCCCCACTACGCTGAAAGGCCCCACAAGGATTTGGTTCAGCAGGTTGACGCCCAATTCCATTAGTACCTTTAAGGAGTTGAGCGCCCAGTTTGCCTCACACTTTATCGCGGGGAACAGGTATAAGAAATCCACTGTTTGCCTAATGAGCATTAAGCAATAGAAAGATGAGACGCTGAGATCTTACATAGCCCGTTTTAACAAGAAGGCGCTCTCAATCAATGAGGCTAATGATAAGATACTCGTTGCCGCATTCACGAACGGGCTGCAGAAGGGTAAGTTTCTATTTTCCTTGTATAAGAATGACCTGAAAACCATGTCAGATGTGCTCTACAAGGCTACGAAATACATGAACGAGGAAGACGCGCTACTGGCTCACAAAGAGAAGCCCAAAAAGAGAAAAAGGTAGAAGGAATCACGGCAGGACAAGAGGCGAAAGATGGCCAGGACAGGAGATAGAAGGGAAGATAGACGCTCCAAACCTCCAACCGAAAGATTCACAAGCTTTACCCTTTTGAACACGTGAAGAGGCCTTGACATTCCCTGGCAAGTTGAAAGGAAACCCTAGTAAGAGGTCTAAAGACAAGTACTGCCGTTTCCACCGCGATCACGGCCATGACACGTCCGAATGCTATGACTTGAAGTAGCAAATAGAAGCTCTCATCAGGCAAGGGAAGTTGCAGAGGTTCATCAGTAAGGAAGGGACAGAACAGCCCTAAGGACAGCCCGTCCGAAGAGAAAACGAGCACCCTAGGCCACCCTTACGAGACATAAGGATGATTATTGGGGGCAACCCGGCCTCCAGTTCTTCCAAGAAGGCACGCAAGACTGACCTACGGATGGTTCAGAATGTCCAGTTAACGAGGTATGTCCCAAAGATGGCATGAATCGACAACCTCGTAATTGGGTTCACGGAGGAAAATGCCCGACGTCTCCATCACCCACACGACAATGCACTTGTAGTCAGCATACATATAGGGGATTACAACACCCACCGATTCCTTGTGGACATTAGGAGCTTTGTCGATCCTATACTATCTGGCATTCCAACAGATGAGGATAGGGAAAGAACAGTTGATTCCAACCAACGCACCACTCGTAAGATTTGGAGGAACAAGGGTGCATCCCCTAGGAGTGGTCACCTTGCCGGTAACAGTCGTAGATTACCCTCAGCAGATCACCAAGGATGTCATGTTCCTAGTTGTTGATTGTTCATCTGCGTACAACGCCATATTGGGTCATCCTACTTTGAATTCATGGAAGGCCGTGACCTCAACCTACCATTTGATGATCAAGTTTCCCACCGAGTTCAGAGTGGGAGAAGTAAGAGGGGATCAAGTGGCAGCACGCTAATGCTACATTATCATGCTAGAGATGGACAATCATTTGCAGACTATGTGTATAGAAGAACAGCGGACGGTAGTAGAACCAATGGAAGGGTTGGAAGAAGACTCATTGATGATTCTAGGCTTGAACGAACAACGAGGATAGGCACTTTGGCCAGCTAGCCAGTGCGTCAAGCACTCACGACGTTCCTAAGGGAAAACCAGGACGTGTTTGCCTCGAGTCATGAGGACATGCCAGGAATTGATCCGTCGATCATAGTCCAAAAGTTGAATGTATCACCCTCATTCTCTCCCGTCCGGCAGAAAAAGCGGGTGTTCGCATAGGAGCGGGACAAAGCCATAGCTGAGGAAGTTCAAAAATTACCGAAAGTAGACTTCATACGAGAAGTGTACTATCCCGATTGGCTGGCGAACGTGGTGATGGTCAAGAAAGCCAATGGAAAGTGGAGAATGTGCGTAGATTTCATGGACCTAAATAGGGCTTGCCCCAAGGACAGCTATCCTCTACCGCGGATTGACACCTTGGTAGACTTAACCGCGAGACACCAGCTGCTAGGCTTCATGGACGCATTCTCTGGTTACAACCAGATCAAACTGAATGAGGCAGATTAGGAGAAGACTTCATTTGTAACCAGTCAAGGTCTCTTTTGCTACAAAGTGATGCCATTCGGACTCAAGAATGCGGGCGCCATGTATCAAAGGCTAATGAACCGAATGTTCGCCCATCAGATTGGAAGGAATGTGCAAGTTTATGTGGACGACATGCTGGTAAAAAGCATACGAGAGAACGACCACTTAAGTGACCTCCAAGAGACCTTTAATACCTTTCAGTCGTATAACATGAAACTAAATCCAAACAAATGCGTGTTCGGGGTGATGGCAGGAAAATTCCTAGGGTTCATGGTGTCCCAGAGAGGTATTGAGGTCAACCCAGACAAGATACGAGCAATATTAGAGATGATGCCGCCAACAAACATCAAAGAAGTACAGAGCCTAAATGGTAAGGTTGCCGCACTAAACAGGTTCGTATCAAGAGCAACGGATAGGTACCTGCCTTTCTTCCAAACGTTGAAGAAATTGTTTGAATGGACAATGGAATGTCAGCGAGTATTCGAAGACCTGAAAGCATACCTCTTTTCCCCATCATTGTTGAGTCCCTCCAAACCCGGGGAGGAATTGTTCCTCTATCTGCCCGTCTCCCCAGCGGCGGTCAGTTCAACCTTAGTCAGGGAAGAAGACAAAGTACAAAAGCTTGTGTACTATACTAGTAGGGCACTCCGAGGCACGGAAGAAATATACCCACCAATGGAGAAGCTCGCCTTCACTTTAGTAACTGCAGCGCGTAAACTCAAGCTATACTTCCAAGCCTACACTGTGGTCGTATTAACAGACAAACCTTTACGGAGGGCAATGAGTAGCCCTAAAGTAGCCGGATAGATGGCGTTATGGGCAATTGAGTTGAGTGAGTTCGACATACAATACGCCGCGAACGGCCATAAAAGGGCAGGTCGTCGCCGACTTCATCGCAGAATTCACCAACACAGAGGGCTAGGCGGCAGAAGCACAATCGCAATGAAGCATCCACACCGACGAATCTTCTAACAGGCAAATGGGTGGAGCTGGTGTGATACTCCACAACCCGAAAGGGGATAGGGTCGAATGCATGGTCTGATTTGATTTCCCTACAACAAACAACAAGACAGAATACGAGGCCTTG
Source organism: Quercus tomentella (assembly GCA_028535165.1). Lineage (NCBI taxonomy): Eukaryota > Viridiplantae > Streptophyta > Magnoliopsida > Fagales > Fagaceae > Quercus > Quercus tomentella. The sequence goes on from JAPQVY010000155.1 coordinate 39,868,971, forward strand.
ATATTATGACTGGATCTAGCAAAAGCAGCAGGAGCCACGAATGTAATAGTATATTGTGACTCTCAAGTAGTCACCAGTCAGGTTAACGGCGACTACGAGTGTAAGGGCGAACGCATGAAGAATTACCTGGAGCAAGTGAAGAATTGGGTGAACAACCTCCAAGCGAAGTTCGTTCAAATCCCAAGGGAAAAGAACGAGCCAGCCGTTCGTCTCGCCAAGGCTGCATCAGCAAAGTCTATGATTATCCCTAGTCAGGTACTATCCTTCGTTCAAATCGCACTACTAATAGTCGGCATCAATGTGCAGGAGGTAGGTTTCGAGAACCATTGGACAACGCCTATAACATCGTACCTAAGGGACGGAGTGCTACCCGACAGCAAGGAGGCTGCAAGGAAATTGAAGGTTCAAGCAGCATGCTTCGTTCTGATTAAAGACGTTCTATGCAAAAGGGGCTTCTCCTGACCATACCTGAGGTGCCTCGTCCTCGAGAAGGCAGACTATGTCATGAGAGAAGTCCATAAAGGAGTCTGCAGAAACCACTCTGGATTGCGGTCGTTGGTGCACAAACTAATTCGGGCAAGATACTACTGGCCAACCATGCAAAAGGATGCCCACGCATATGTCAAAGCTTGCGACAAGTGTTAGAGATTTGGCAACCTCATCAGGCAACCGACAGAAGAGCTCACCCCAATGATGGCCCCATGGTCATTCACTCAATGAAGGTTGGATATTATGGGCCTGTTCCCAATGGCAATTAGACAGTTGAAGTTCTTGGTGGTCAGTATAGACTACTTCACCAAATGGGTAGAAACAGAAGCCCTGGCCGCCATCACTGAGAAGAACGTGCGAAGTTTTGTATGGAAGAACATCATTTGCAGGTACGATATACCTAGGGTATTGGTCTCAAACAACAGGAAACAATTTGACAACGACGCATTCAGAGACTTTTGCTCACAACTTGGGATTAAGAATCACTACTCATCACCTGTCCACCCACAGGCCAATGGACAAGTTGAGGCCACGAACCGATCCTTGCTCAAAATCATCAAGACTCGGCTCGAGGGGGCAAAGGGTATATGGCCGGATGAACTACCAAGTGTTTTGTGGGCATACAGGACAACAGCGAGGATGCCTACAGGGGAGACCCCGTTTTGGCTAGCATACGGAAGCGAGGCAGTCATCCCGGTTGAAATGGGATTTACAAGCTACAGAGTAGGGAACCATGAAAAAAGCAAGAATGATGAAGTTATGCGCCTACAACTTGATCTGGTGGACGAAGTAAGAGCAATAACTGAGCAGAGGTTAGCACAATACCAGAATCTCATGGCCAAGAACTATAACTCCAAGGTCAGACACAGGAACTTCCAGGTTGGAGATCTTGTCCTGAGAAAGGTGATGGGCGCCACAAAAAACACCTCCCAGGGGAAGCTAGGACATAACTGGGAAGGACCATACAGAGTTGTATCATGGCATAGGAAAGGAACCTACCAACTGGAGACACTGGACGGGCATAAGTTGCATCACCCATGGAACACAGAGCACCTAAAGAAGTACTACCAGTAGACAAACGACGACACTCCTCATTCCCAGTTTATTTTCTTTTAGTTTAATTTTTATTATCTACAGTTTCTTTTAAGCCCAAGGGCAGTTTTTTTTTTTTTTTTTAATTTTTTAAGAACAATTTTTATATGCATGTTTACCACAATAACAGGAGTTATTCAAAAATTCCATGTATACTTTCTACGATTCAACATGTCCAAAATGGACGGGCTCACCCAAAGGGGTGATTTGAAATATTAAGTCCAAGTAGACGAGCACATCCTAAAGGGGGTGAAATGTTATGTCCAAATGGACGGGCTCATCCCTAAGGGGGTGATTGGAAATGTTAAGCCTGAGTGGACGGGCTCATCCCTAAGGGGGTGATTTGAAATGTTAAGCCCAAGTGGGCTTATCCCTAAGGGGGTAAGTTGAAATGATAAGCCTGAGTGGACGGGCTCATCCCTAAGGGGGTGATTTGAAATGTTAAGCCCGAGTGGATAGGCTCATCCCTAAGGGGGTGATTTGAAATGTTATGTCCAAATGGACAGGCTCATCCCTAAGGGGGTGATTGGAAATGTTAAGCCCGAATGGACGGGCTCATCCCTAAAAAGGTAAGTTGAAATGATAAGCCTGAGTGGACGGGCTCATCCCTAAGGGGGTGATTTGAAATGTTAAGACCAAGTGGATGGGGTGATTTGAAATGTTAAGACACAGTAGACAGGCTCATCCTTAAGGGGGTACTTTGAAATGTTAAGCCCAAGTGGACAGGCTCATCCCTAAGGGGGTAATTTGAAATGTCAAGTCCAAGTGGACGAGATCATCCCTAAGGGGGTAATTTAAATGTTAAGCCCAAGTGGACGAGCTCATCCTTAAGGGGGTAATTTGAAATGTCAAGTCCAAGTGGACAGGATCATCCCTCAGGGGGTGAGTTGAAATGCTAAGCCCAAGTGGACAGGCTCATCCCAAATGGGGTGATTCGAAATGTTAAGATCAGGTGGACAGGTTCAACCATATGTTGAACTCAAATCTCAAAGATGATAGAGTGGACGGGTTCAACCACGCGTAGATATAAGATCACAATGTCCATTAAAGGACGGGTTCAAAAAAAAAAAAAAAAGCTTGTCCGTAAGATGGACGGATCTGCTCCTGAATTAATATGAAATCACAAGTCCGCACATGAACGAACAAAGACATGATACGGAAAGCAAAATTTGAATAAACAAACACAAGCAATGGGTAAAAAAGATAATAAGTAGAAGGCCATAAAAAGGCCAATGTTTTACATTTAGAGTCAACAGAAGAAATACATTTCTCATAAGTGAGCAAAAGTAATAATTTACAAGTTAAAGGAAAAACTACAACTAAGCAGCATGGGTCTCTTCATGCCTCTCCTCCACGACCTGATCCACCTCAGGATGACGGGTGGCAACCTCGACGGATTTCTCTTGCTCAAACTAGCTGGCATCTCCGTCACCCTGAAGGTCGGGATTGGTGTCATCAACAAAGAGCTCGTCGATTCCTTTGGAGTCAACGGGCTAAGCTGAAGTCTAAGCCTGGGCATCGATGGAAACGTGTGAAAGGTCCAAATCAGGGAACGATGCTTTAACCTGACGGAGATAATCATTAAAACTGTCAGTGAAGGAGCCACCAAGCTCCTTCAAGAAGGCGTCAGAGTTGCAATACTCCTGGACCGTGACCTCCTTAGCCCGACGGAGTTGATTTTTTGTCTCCGCGATCTCTCCTTCCTTGTCCTTGAGTATCTTTTTCAACGCTTCAACGCTTGCCTCAAACTCCTCCAACAACTTCTTGGTATAATCCAGCTTGTTAATCTGGACGTCTTACTAGGCTGTCAACTTTCGAAGTTCTGTATCTCTTGCTTCGACCTTCTCCTTTAGACGGTTTATCACCATCTCATGGGATGTACAGCGGTCCATTAGATCCTTCAGCATTACCACCCCCTACAAAAATCAAAAATGTATTAGTATAAAGAATAGACAAAACGGACGAATAAAACAAAGTGGATGGATACATACCTGAGTGAGACTGAAGAGACCCGTCTCCCCCATAGCCTCCGTGGCATGGTTGCCCAGGTTCTTATAATCTTCATCCTTAATGATTGAAGAAATCTATTTAAGTGCGTATTGGGAGTCCTCGCAAAGGAGGATGGGGGGTTTCTTGGTGACGAGTACCTCACCCGTCATCAACCTCTTCCCCTTGCCTGGCTTAGGGGGAGCTTGCCGGTGGCGGCAATCTCACTAACGGTTGGCTTCGCAACCACTTTGGGCTTCTTAGGTGGACGGTCCACCTTCTCGAACGGCTTTCTTTTAGTGGACGGGTGGGCCTGGCCAATTGCCTTAGGTGCCTCATGTTTCTTCTTGGCAGCTTGGGCCTTGATATAAGCCCTTCTCCTGCTCTCTTCCATCTCTACACAAGGGTGGAAAGATAAAAGGTTAGATAACTTGAAGCAAGGAAACCACAGTTAGTCAAAAGAAGTTAGATAACTTGGGCGACAGACTTACATTGGCGGATTTGAGAATCGTAACGATGGGCAGCTACAGTCGGTTCTGAGCCTTCCTATACCAGTGGAGGGTATCCAAGGTGACGAGCTTCGCCCAAGTTCTTTCCGATAACTGAATTTTAAAAATCTGTTCCAAGAAACTCCACTGTTCGAGAGAAACTTCCGAACAGTCTCGAGCTGCAATAGGAGACGGTTAGTACAATAATAATAAAAAATAAATAAAAAATAAAAAAGAGCCAGTCTATTGCTAACGGACACCTATCAGACGGGGGTATTATACCCCAAGTCTTGTCCACTGGCATGAACTCTTGGTCGTATTCGTGACACATCCAACCGTCCCCCTCAAGGAAGAAATACCAACTCTTTCAATTCCTATTTGAGTCGGGGGTATCACAGACTAACCTAAGAGACGGCTTCCTTGGCAGGAAGCTATACATCCCCTTAGACTGGACGATCTCAGATGGACGGTAGTAGTGGAAGAACTCCTCCACCGTCATCCTACGTGATCCTTTTGAAAGAACCCCGTACAGAACTTCTGCACCAAGGAAGACCCTCCAGGCGTTCGGGGAAACTTAGGTGACGGCCAGCCCAAAATATTGCAGGAGGCGATGGTGAAGGGCACTTAATGGAAACCTAAGTCCTGCTTTGAGCATTTGCTCGTATATTCCAACATCATCAACCCCTCGGTAGTAACATTTCTCATATTTGTATGGTAGACGGATTGGTATGTGGTGTGGAATTTGGTATTTCTCCCTAAGGGTATTAAATACATTGGGTAACTCTCTAAGGCCATCTAGTCCTATGATGGATTGGGGAGGGGGTTTGGCACTGACTAAGTTGTCATTGGAGTCACTCTCAAACCCATCCATGTCCAAGTCCTCATCCCTTGTGGAAGGTGAGGAGGCCGACGATTTCCTTTCGTCACTTGAGGTGCCTGGGTCGCATTGACCTGATGGATTCACCTCATCATAGCCCTCTCCTTTGCGGACCCACGATTGCTCACTCGATGCACTAGTCATGTCACCTACACGTGACAAATAAACCCTAAGACCCTGACGGTTTCACATAGACGACAAGGTGTTCAGAATTTAAAATAAATTGCAAGAGGATTCAACATAAACAATACTTACCAGTTGAAAAGAACTACAAGATGCGGCTGACGGTTGCACCAAGTAGACGAAAAGCAAAGTCAATAAGTAGATGGATGTACTCTAATTGAAGATTTGTTGTGAAAATCAAAAAATGAGAGGGAAGGAAGCGCATATATATAGAGATAATGGCACAAAAGACAAAGAGACGCTTCGGTTCAAGTGACTATCCGTTAAAAACGCGCCACGTACCCCTACAACATTTATGACCCTAGGCTAGCTTGTCAATTAGAACGCATCTCCCAAAGTTAAAATTAAACTATCACTCCACGGATCCATCCTGACCTTATGCGACAGACACATGGAGTAAGGGGGCAACTGATGAGGATAAAAAGGATGTGGATGGTTTCACCCTATTACATCGGCCACAAGCAAAGGAGCTTTAAGCTCGTAATGGAGGGAGACAGTGCACGTATGCAAGGAGACGGGCTCTCCATGACGGTCGGATAGAAAGCTGACGGATACAAAGTGGACGATGGCAATGCCATGTGACATCCACATGACTTAAGTAATCTCCAAGGACCCTAAATGGAAATATCTTGTGCTCTATGATTTACCATAGTCAAGGAATCTCTATATGGGAAGAATCCCATGAAATACGTACATTTATTGAAGTTTTTCTCCACAAGGAAGTACCTTCTTGTCCAAGCTTGGCCAAGAAATAAAAGTCGGTCCTACTCTACTATAAAAACCCCAAGCCCTCAAAAAACAAGGTACCTATAATTCACCCCAACCCTAGCACTCTAGAGTTGTGAGAACTTCTCTAACTTAACCTTCGGAGGGTCTTTGGCCGGTACCACACCGGTACTCTCCCAAGGTCTTCTTGTTATGTGTTGTGCAGGTGTTGTCTTGAGCGCATGAGGACTATGCGATTAACTGACAATTTTCGGCATCATCAATATTGATATAGAGTTACAGTTTGATAAGATACATTCAAAACAAAACAATAGATAAAGATAAAGATAGAAGAGTCCTATTATCTAGCTACTCCTTGATGAATTGATCTTATCTTTATCTGATTTTGTGTTTGTGTTTGTGTTTGTTTGTATCCAAAAATTCTGCATATAATTTTGCTTCAATAGATCTAACCCACCACAAACCCACTGAGCAAACCCGATGCCGCCGGCATTACACAAAGCTGACCTAACCGCAAAGCCATTTCATCTTCATCCTTCGTCTGAGGGAGGGAAGAGAAGAAAATCCATTGATTCAAAGAGAGGAGATGAGCGAAAGTGGAAAGAGTGAACAAAGTAAGAGACAGAGATAGTGTGAGAGTCAGAAGAGATAAGAAAGGGGAGAGAAGAGAGAAGAAATCCATAGATTCAAAGAGGGGATGAGAGAGAGAGAGAGAGAAGTGAGACAAAGAAAGAGAGTTAGAAGAGATAAGAATTACGGAAAAAAAAAATAATTTTTTTATAACTTTGTAGTTAGAGTAAATTGTCATCTTTAACAGTTTACTGTAGCTTAAATGCCAAAATTTTTAACTTTAGCATCACCATTGCAGCATTTTTTTTAATATTTTGGTGTTAAAAAGAGCAATTTAGCTTTTTCGCACCACCATTGTGAGTGCTAATGCTAAAATTTTAACTTATTTTTTATTCATCTCTCTCTCTCCCTCTCTCTAGTTGCTAGGTTGATTTTGTAGGTTTGGTTGTTGGATTTTGTAAATTCCAATAGTTGCCCTTGATGCCGAGTTCGAGGTGGTTGGATTGAATCTTACAATAGAATTACTTTGAATGAACATTTAGTGGAAGATTAATGTACATATTCACTTCCTCTAAAGTCTAGTCCCATTCGAACATTTTCTCACTTGCACTAACAAAATCAAACCGGAAATGAAAATTCGAAACATGGTTTCAATTGCCGAAATCAAAATCCAAGCAAAGCCACAATAAATTGATGAGAAAGAGAAGTTGTGGCGCTTCTTTGGTGCCAATTTCTTTGCCATTTTTTTTCAGGGTTTTAATTCTTTGGCTTTTTTTAACCCCTCCATTTCACACCATTTCACTGATCTCGTTATTCTAACCTTTGTAACTCTAAGTTAAGGTGCATGTGTGTGTGTGTGTGTTTTTTTTTGGTGGTTTTGGGTTGAGTTTAGTATGAGCTTGGTTGCTAAGTTGATTTTGTGGTTGCTGGATTTTGTAGTTAATGTGGTTTTTGGGTTGATTTTGTGGGTTTCTTTGCTAGATTTTGTCAAATGCCAATAGTTGCTGAGAGGCAGAGAGGAAGAAAGAGAAAGGGAGAGAGGGGGGGGGGGGGGGGGAGAGAAAGCGGAGAGGAGGGGGGGAAGAGAAAGAGAGATGAAAGGTATAAGGTGTAGTATCAAATGCTATATCAAAGTAATTAAAAAAAGTAGATTCTTGTGTGTTAAAATAGAATTTGGATAAAAACATTTGTTGCTAGTACTCTAAGCTCATTTGCCATATCTTTTGTCTGTACATGTGGTCCAATGATTTTATAATTTATTTCACAACGGCTCAACCATACTATTAGGACATATGTGATTCACTTGTTAGGAACATATGTCACTATTTTATGTGATTGGCTTATCCTTTGACAAAACGCACTTTACTTGTATTTGGGTAGATCTAGGATGTGTTTAATACTTCAAGAAACTGTGTTTCAAGATCAAGTGTTGAAGACATGCAAGTCTGTCCAAGATTCAAGCTGAAGAAGTGTTATTCATTAAAACTCAACAGCTAGCTATCCATCGAGCTTAAAAAGCTGTTCTAGCCCCGAGGCTCAACAGCTGCTCGACAGTACCTTGACAGACAGCTATCTGTCGAGCTTTATGAAAAACAGAATTTCAGTTATGTTTTGACTCTAATTCGTGATTATGTGTTTGGGCCTTCTTCTCTTCTAACCCTAGATATATAAAAGGATTATTTTAAGAGCCGTCAAAGTGTACACAAGTTGCACAAGTGTTGAGCAAAGTTTGTTCAAGCAATTTGTAATCGGAGACAAAGTTTTGCCCTAGTTCATCATTCTTGTGAAGAAGTTGTTGTGTATGTGCACCGTAGGGTTTTGTGACCAAGCATCTTCTTGATCTTCATCGTTGGGATGAACTGAAGAACTTTGCAGCCAACAACTTTCTTTAGTTGGTGATTGAAGTCGCGTACTGGGATCCGCACATTGGTTAGTCACGTACTTGGGAGCCATGCATCGAAAAGGGAAATTGTCATTACAGAACAAATTCAATTGGGTATTGGGGTAAGGGTTCAACTGTAGGTTGGTATAAGGTACTGTGATTCCTTTACTTGTAACTGCTTATTGTGATAATAGTAGAATTTGGGAAGTGGTGACCTGAAAATCACCCGGTAGGGTTTTTGCCGTTAGGTTTTTCCCATTCGTAAATAAATCACCGTATCATTTATTTTCCGCTGCATATTTAGTTTATTGGTGATTTGTTTGTGCTACCACGCGTTTGCATGTTAATTAACTTAATTAATTCACTTGGCTAAATTAATTGGTTAATTTATCACAAGGGGTCAATTCGTTTTTGGCCTATCACATACATTTGTAACTTTTGTATGATAAAAGTGGTGTAATGGTAAGTCAATGTCAAAATGAAGTTGCATCACAACTTATCCTCTTAGCAAGTTGTGACAAATGAGGAAAACTTAGGTTCAATACTCTTGTACACTCAACCCGTTAAAATGTGAGCATGTGACAAATGTTTGACATATGTCCACATCCTAATGGGTTTGGTGCCCACGTTCCTAGAGTTGCTCTTATTTCATACTTTTTTATAAAATGCCAATTTTGTTTGCTTCACACGTGATCAAATTCACGTGCAACAGTTATAATTTCCTTTTTTCTTCGTCAAACAATGAATCCAAGTTGTTTTCATCCCAATCTCTGTCATTTTGTTTAATTAGAGACAGAGAGAGGCCACCATAGGATTTCTAGCCATACTACCATTCTTGAAGTGAGGCTTTAAAACAACCTAGATGCCAAATTTGTTTGGTTTACACGTGATCAACTTCACATGCAACTTTCTCCACAAAAAAAATAAAAAATAAAACTTCACATGCAATAGTTATCATTTCAGTAGCTGAATTGGTGAAAATAGTGAATATTTCATTATTTAATTATGTCCTTAAAAAAAACAAAAAAAAAAAAAAAAAAAAACAAAAACAAAAACTGATCAATCGATCACAAATTGAACACCAATGACATGTTTCACAAAGGCAAATTAACTTAACTGAAGTACCGTGGGTCCGTAACAGATTTTACTTCTTCTTTTAAAAAAAAATACATGCAGTCTTGTAAGTTATTACAATTTTCTATTTATTGTAAATTAAAGGGATTCGACTACTGTATCTAACTTGACCGAAGGGTGTGAAATGTTACTAGGTCATAGCACATAATAAAAATGATGTAAACCATAGTCTTATGTAAAATTAATGTTGTTTTTCACAATCATTTTCACATTTCACTTAACTTGGTGAAATGTTAAAAAAAAAAAAAGTATTATTAATATTGCTTTTCCTAATTACAAAAGCCACGTCCTTTATGCAGTATATTAGACTGGCCAGTGCTGCTCCGGCAGAGTTAAGCAAGGCCATGTTCAATAAAGTAATTTGTTGGGTCCAAGACAATATCACTCCAGTTCAGGTGTCGGCCCCATCCTAATTTCCTAATTGGTTTGCCAACTATTACTTACTTATCATAGAAAAAGGGCAGAATGTGAAACCATAGATTTGGATTTCGTGAGAAGTAATTTTAATAACATTAGAATATTCACGTATTAACAGTATAGTTGGTTAAATAGTAAAATTCCTCGTAAGATACTAATAGAAAAATATAGTTAATAAAATTAGTCTCATCACACGCGAGCGTTAAGACTCTTTTTTAGTCTCATCACAGCACATGCTTTAAACTCACAATGGTGTAATTTGTGTTAAGTGGCTCTATTATTAAGATTGTTATTTAAATAAAACTCTATTACTAAAATAATAAATGTCTTGTTAATTGTTAAGATTGATTACTCTAAGTAAAACTCTGTTATTTAAGTTTCAAGAAATTTAAAATTTTACTCCAACTAGAATTCTATTACCAAGGGCTTCAAAATATTTAAAAATAATTTTTTTATTTATTAATTATTTTGATCATCTATCATAAGTTTGTGTTTTGATATAATAAAATTTATTTCTACACAAGGTTATCAAAATCGAGATCCTACGTAAGATTGTAGAAGGTAGGTAGGATCGTGGATTGTAGGATCGGATTGTGGATCGTACGATCGGATCGTGGATCATAAGATCTTACATTATCTGAGAAAAGAAAACACATTGATATGTTAAATAATCATATAAATTATACATTCATTCATAAATTTGCATCTATTTGATGTAATTATCATACATCACTATATCCATTTGTAAGCATCAATTAAAGAAGCCAAAAAACACAAAACGTGACATTCTATTGGGATGTTATTTTTCATTAGGGTCCAACAGACACACTATCTCTCTACATTAGAATAGCAAAACTTGGTCTATTGGGATGTTATTTTTTATTTGGGTTCAACTGAGCTTTCTGTCAAGTTAAAGAAGATTACAAGAAATCAGGATCATTTCAAATCGTCAAAATCGTACGATCCTACCGATCCTGAATGATCGCAAAGATCTAGATCGTTTTTGGCACGTGAGATCCTAAAATTGTAAGATCGTAGGATCTAGATCAGAATTTTGACAACCATGTTCCTACATATTGTGTTTGTGTCAAAGTGACTTAACATATGTATTTATAAAAAAAAATATTTGTATTGATGTTATAAAATTAATGTGCTTCGTAGTTTGTACCGTGTGCTAATTAGTATGGTTAATTTATATCATGTGAAACTCTAATTAAGTTTCAAGTAACACACTAATTGCTAAGATAGTTTCAATTATATTAGAAATACATTTTCTTTAATTTACATCTAATTTTTAACTAATCCATACATTGCACATGCATACAACCTTCTTATTTATTATTTTTTTTTTAAAAGAAAAAAAAAAGAACGAACAAGATGATATCCTCACAAGGATTTTTTTTCAAAGTTGAGAAAAAGTTTAAAAATGTACATGATAGTATCAAAATTCGGTATGAATGTTTAATATAATCCAATAGAGTTTTTTTAGCAAGAAGGAAAGCTTTGATAATATAAAACAGAGGGTGTGGAAGAAGTTGCAAGGGTGGGAGGGTAAATTATTATCTCAGGCAGGAAGGGAGATTTTAATCAAGGCAGTGGCCCAAGCATTGCCCACATATGCGATGTCGTGCTTCAAACTACCAATTGGATTGTGCCATGATATTGAGGCCTTAGTTAAAAAAAAATTTGGGGACAAAGAGGGGAAGACCGAAAGGTCCACTGGACTAAATGGGAAGAGCTTTGTAAACCAAAGACACAAGGGGGGATGGGGTTCAAAGATCTTTCAAGGTTCAACGACGCCCTCCTAGCAAAACAAATTTGGCGCCTCCTACATGATAAAACATCACTATTTTAAAGAGTTTTCAAGGCCAAGTTTTTTCCAAATTGTACAATCATGGAAGCCACAAACCCGAGTTTAGCCTCATATGCGTGGAAAAGCATTATCAAGGGCAAGGAAGTGATACAAAGAGGAGCGGTTTGGAGGATTGGAGATGGACGCTCAATTTCAATCTGGGGTGAACGCTGGCTTCTGGCAAAACATTGCTCAAAAATTGTATCGCCTTGTACAGGAGCTTTGGCAAGTGCTAAAGTCAGTGTTTTCATTGACAATGAACACAGATCTTGGAAGGAGGAAGTCTTGAATGCCAACTTGTTAAGTTTTGAAGTAGACATGATTAAAAAAATTCCCTTGTGCCACACAGATCAAGTAGACACTCTCGTTTGGCCTTTCACTCCTACAGGGGAGTACATAGTCAAATCCGGATACACTTTCTTGCAACATGAATATCAGAGTTCTCAACTTGGCCAATCCGACCCTGAATACCTAAAGCTGCTATGGAAAGCTATCTAGAGTTTACAGGTTCCGAGTAAGGTGAAAAATTTTGTTTGGCAAGCGTCAAAAAATTCTTTACCTACAAAGGCGAACTTGGTGAAGCGGAAAATCATCAGTGAAGACCTCTGTGAGCAATGCTGAAACCAAAAGGAAGATGTGGTCCATGCATTGTACCAATGTCCGAAACTACTAGACCTATGGACAAAAGTGGAGCTCTGGAACCACAGTAGCCTCAAACAAGCGATGTCTTTTATTGATCTAATGGGTTTTGTTTTTGCAAATAACAGGGATCCTACACTCTTCGCCTCGGAAACAATCTGGAACTGGAGAAACAATCTTCGCCTCGGAAAACCTGTAGCCCCACTCAATGAACTGCTATCACAATCAAAAGATAGGTTGCGCGAATTCAAGCTATACAACTCCTCCCCCATAATCCCAGTGCGCTGACCACCTACCAGTTGGCAAGCTCCGAACAGTGATACCTATAAAGTAAACTTCGATGGCGCTCTATTTACAACAGAAAACAACGCTGGTTTGGGGGTGGTTATTCGCAATGACGAAGGACAAGTCATGGTCTCTCTCTCGGAAAAAACCACACTCCCTTTTACAGCAATTGAAGTGGAAGCTATGGCAGCAAAGAGGGCTTTAAAACTGGCACTGGAGACCGGTTTTCATCAGATAATATTGGAAGGTGACTTGCGGATACTCATCTCAGCCTTGGAAAACAACTCTCACTCTCTGTCAAATTTTGGTCACATCGTAAAAGACATTCAGTATCCCGCCTTTTGTTTTTCAAAAATACATTACTCTCATGTGCATAAGCATTGTAATACTGTAGCTCATTCTCTAGCGAGAAGAGCAGTTTCTTTACCACAAATGTTAGTTTGGATGAAAGATGTACCAGTAGATATTATTCATGTACTTCAGGCCAATTTAATTACCTTCCTTAGTAATAAAAGTTTCAATCTTCTTTCTAAAAAAAAAAAAAAAAAAAAGTTCTTTTAGTGAACATCAGTTTTGTTCCTATAATTTTGGTCCATTTTTCAAATCAATCCCTAAATTTTCAAAAGTATCAATAAAATCTTTGAAGTTTGTAAAATGATTCTAAATTTTCCCTTGAAGTTAACGCCATTTTCCAATTTAGTCTTTTGAGTTTCAAAAGTTTGTAAAATGATTATCTTTTTTTTCTTTTCTTTTTTTTTTCATATTTACACCCTTGTTTTTTTTTTGAATATTTTTTTATGAGCCAACACATGGAATAAACCACCTGGACCGCAAGCATAAATTATTAGACCATATAAACCTATTTTTATTATTATTATAAATGTACCAACCACATTAGTGTCTAGATGTATGTAGACCAAATTAGATCATTGCCCAAACTTTTTTTTTTTTTTTTTGAGAAGAAATCATTGCCCAAACAATAAATATGGAATTGCTACTTTTAAAACTCCAGAAATTAAGTTGAAAATGAGAAAATTTTTTTATTATTATAAATTTTGAAGCAAAAAATGAGAAAAAATTTAAGTACTAAAATTAAAATTTTTCCCATTCTCATAAAAAAAAAAAAAAAAATTGGAATTTTTCCTTTACCTTTAAATTAGCTATGATGTATAAAATTTAAAGCCTCCCGAATTTACGGCCCATCATTTAAATCTAGTGAGTCCAGCACGCAAATATCCTGAACGCTTAATGTGTTAGATATCAGAATTTAATAACTGTGAGAATTTGAGGTCCAGTCCAACCCACACAATAGTAGATGGTATTGCTTGGGCCACTGTCTGAGCCTACGTAGCCCTATTAACTTCGTCCCTAGTCACATATTTTGCAGACAATCAAAGCCCACGAATTTCCTGAGACTGCACCCAGTAATCCTATATATGTATCCAGCAAACGTCGAAAACAAACAGTGACTTGACAAAAAAATTCTCGAAGGTTATATGTGAATTTTCTCTCACACTTTTCTCAATGACTCAATCTTTAAATGTAGATACATAATTCTTTTAGAGAAAAAAAAAAAAAAAATCGGTCCAATAATTTTTAAATTTTAAATATTTCCTTGAACGGCTCTCTATCATGTTAGAAGAAGCTACTTGAAATCGTTTAATTATCCAAAGACAGATAAAAATATCTCACTTGTTTTTTGCAGGTGATATATTTTTATTCACTAAAGCAACTCATTCTTGTTGTTTTCATCTCAAAGACATTCTAGATAAATTTTGTAATTGTTCTGGCCAATTGATCAATACGCCTAAATCTAAATTATTCTTTTCATCTAATCTTAGGCGCTAGGATAAAGATCGTATATCTAAGGTTTTCAAACCGGGATCGTTCATTGAACATTAAAAGGGAGAGGTTCAAGGTTCAAGATTTTTGAGGTCGAACCGAGGTCGAACCGTGATGATGTCATAATTAATTTAATAATTAATTAAAGCCTAAATATAGATATTAAATTTATAAAACTAGCAAAATTGACTAATATATCTATATATGTGAGGGAAATTTAATGATTTTCAAGCATATATTTAATAATTAAATAAGAAAGTTAATAAAATAAAATAATAACCATGAAAAGATTAAAATTTATGATTAATTTTTGAAGTAAAGTTGAATATCTTTGAAGGATTTTAATTATAATTTTTTTTATTCCTTGTAAGAGATGGATAATTTAATTAAATAGAATAAAATTGTGTTAAGTTGTTTTTATTAAAAAAAAAAATTGGTAAGGGGTTGGACCGTACGGTTCTTGCCACCGGTTCGAGCGGTCCAACCCCAGTTTTAAGGGTTCACGGAATTGCCACATATGCCCAGTTCTTTATACTTAAAAAACTGGTTTTCATTCCGGTTCCCGATTTTCATGGTCCGACCTCCCGGTCCAGTCCGGTCCGGTTCTGAGAACTATGCGTATATCTGGTATTTTAAGTGTATCTACTACAAATCAAATAGGAACTTACATAGGTACCCCATTTTTACATCTAGAAGAAAAGCAAGTTCATACCAATTTATTATTGACAAAATTAGAAATAAGATTGAAGGTTGGCAAACTAGGTACTTATCTGTAGCTGGGAGAGTTACGTTGATTAAATCCATAACAAAATACAATTCCTATTTATTCCATGCAAACTACTTTACTTCCTAAAATAAACTTGTAAAGAAATAGATAGGTTGAATCATAGTTTTTTGTGGGGAGACTCTACCCATCATTGCACTTGTCATACCATATCTTGGGAAGTGACCACAAAACCCAAAGAGGATGGAGGTCTTGATATTGTTACCACTAGACATAGGAACATAGCTCTACTTATGAATCAAGCCTGGCATTTATGGACAAATCCAGGCTCTCTATGGCCCAAACTCCTTAAAGCCAAGTATTTTCCTAATAACACTCTAATGGTTACCCACTCCTCTAAAATTCATCTCATGTTTGGAAAGCTTTTGAGATAGGTGTTGTAGGTACTCAAGAATTTTTGTCTTTGACTTTGACTTTTTTGGCTTGATGCCTTGCCTTGCCTTGGCTTAATTGATTCATGCCTTATAAGCTAGAAAGAGGGAAGATATCTTTCCAATGTGGGACAAAAGAATTAAGCCAAGGCAAGGCAAGGCAAGGCATCAAGCCAAAAAAGCCAAAGCCAAAGTCAAAGGCAAAAATTCTTGAGTACCTACAGGTGTTAAATGGCTATTTAAAGGTATGAGATGGTTAATTAGAGATGGACGCCTTATAAATGTATGGCATGATAATTGGATACCAAAAGGACCTCTCAGGTATCGTATTGAGGGCCCATTATCCAAGCAAAAAGACAAAATTAAAGTTGTATTCATGCATCAAGTAGGTGCATGGAATCTAAAATCTTTAACCATTCCACTACCTGATCAAGGAACTTATTAGAGGTATTCCTTTGGCACAATACCATATCCAACCAGACAAACTAATTTGGCCAAATAGTAACGGCCAGTGCACTGTGAAAGAAGCATCCAAATTCCTATACACACATGAAAGGATTCAATTTGATAAAAGTAGATGGAATTGGATTTGGAAAACCCCATATCCACCAAAAAATTCAAATTTTTATAAGGAAATGCACCCATAATAGATAAGTTTGCGTTCCTTTATTACTCACCACCAACATGTTATTGGCCTTGAGAGTGTTTGATCTCTAAATCTAGAAAGTACTTTACATGTCATTCGAGACTGCCCTTAGGCAAAGGAATTCTAGATTGCTCTTCTTGGACAACAAGAAATATCTTTTTTTTCCATAAATCGCTGGTAGAATGGTTACATAAAAATTTGACAAATGTATCTCCCATCTCTTTTCAAATGATGCCTTGGAATATATTATTTGCTTATGGAATTTGGCAACTTTGGCTTTCTAGAAATAATAGGATATTCAATCCTCCTTTTGAAACACTTAACCAGCTTATGCACAAAACTTTACATTTAGTTATAGAATTTTATCATCTTGCATATCATAGAAAAACAAAAGGTACAAAAGTCACTAAAACAATATACTAGCATCCTCCACAACCCCCTTTTGTTACTTTAAATACAGATGGTAATTCTAAATATAATCCTGGTAAAGCAGGAGTTGGCAGTGTTGTAAGAGATAATAAGGGAAGATGGATAAAAGGTTTCTCAATTCACATTGGCATTTTCTCAAATAATTGTGAGAGACCTCGACGAAAAGCGTTCCTCAAAAAAAGAGATTCGGGTACCTTTTAGGGCACCTCTCTTTTTGGGTAAGTGGTATGGAGTCGCCACTTATTTTTCTTTATACAAAAAATAAGAAAAAATACTAATTACAAAATACATGACTAAATATTTCCATTCATTGATTGAATAAAATTACATATCTTAAAGAAAATTAAAAAGTTACATAGTTTCAAGTCCTAGTTACAATCTACCAAATATTTACATGGCTTGTTGTCCTAGTTACATTCTACCCAAAACAAATGAAGACAAGGCCAATCTACTAAATCAAAAACCTAAATCTGAAGGCTAGGTTACGGAATGGGAAGGTGTTAGGCACCCATTCCGCCCAAACAAAGTCCGATCTTCTAGACTCTTGTGACCAATGTACTTTCTTATTGTAAAGTTATGATTTACAACTATATTTTATGTTGGCTTTATTCCATGACAAAAAGTGTTGTAATTGCTTTTATTTTGTTCCTTGTATTTTGTGGGATTTTATTGTATTGGGTTTAGTATTAAGTTGGTGAAGACTCAAGCTTAAATGAAAATCAGTGCATTTCGCGACTAGCTCGCGAGAAGTTCGCGAGAAGAGTTCCCGCGAAAAGGGCATGTGAGAAGCACATGACTGGAAGCTGAAGAGTCATGCTAGACTGTCAACTTCGCGAGTATTTCATGGGTAAAACCTTTCGGCGAGATACCCGCGAGGCTCTCTGCTTGGAGGATTTTTATGTGTGACTTTCTTACCTTTCACCCATACTATATATACTTTCATTACCCACAAATTGTAAGGAGGCCATTCAGAGAGAAAAACCCTAAATAGGTTTTCTAAAACACACACACCCATTTCCTCCTTTCCTCTCCCATTGTCATACATTGAGAGGAGATTTGTATCCAATCACAGCCCACACCTATTCAGAGTGTAGAGAGTGTTTTGGAGTTTGGGAAGTTTTAGGGATTTGCCAAAAGAAGCCAGTGAGGCTTGGTGGATGCAATCAGGCGTATTGCGGGATCCAGAAAGCTAGACAAGACACGGTTTCGAGAAGTCTTGTTGGACTAAGAGCTTGAAGGGTTTAGGTACATTAGGTAGATTAGGCTTGGAGGGTCTCTTGCTATTCGTGTATCCCAACTTATTTTCTAGTGGATCAATTTACTACTTGGAGGGCGACGGAGAGGTTTTTCGCCGAGTTCTTCGGCTTCCTTTTCGATAACACATCACCGTGTTATGTTGTGTTTGCATCTCTCTTCCCTTACTCTTGTACTTTACTTTTATTTTTTGTTATTCATGTTTATGCACTAGAGTAGTATCAGTTGATTGCACTTCATTTACTCTTGTTTCCGCACTTAGATAAGTTAGAGTAAAAGCAGTCTAGCCGTAATCATTAATTTGGAGGTCTAAACAGCTCTTGTGTTTCTAACACAAATTCGAGCTTTCAATTGGTATCAGAGCAATTAAATCACACAAATAAATTTGTGTGATTTATTTATGAATGAAGGAAGAAGTCCATCATCATCATTCCAATCAAATGTTGGATCATATTTCTTACCATGAGAAGCTAGAAAAGAAGATCCCTTGGAGGAAGAAGCCATTTTAATGCAGAGAAAATGGGTTTTAGAAAATGGGTTTCACCAAAAATAGGTGTTGTCTCCAAATTTATTTATGAATGAAGGAAGAAGTCTCTTCTTAATTGTCTATTAGGTCTTAAATTGCATTACAAAGGGTGAAACAACGGTCAGTGTCATGACCAAGGATTTGATGGTAAGCACATCTTTTATTTACATCAAACTTTTAAGGCAAGGGGTTTGGAATTGGTCTTGGGTCTAAGGGCTTTAGTAACCCTTTTGCTTTTAGCTTGTCAAACACTTGACTCATGGGCATGTACAACTCATGAAATTCTCTCTTGGGTCTAGGCCCTTGGGGTACTTGCACAGGTGCAATGGGTGCAATCAATTGATAAGGATCATTTTTATGAATATTGGAAATTTCTGCAGCCTTAGAATTAGACCCTACATTCTTTCTAAATCTTGGAAGGTCATCAGTCTTTATAGTGCCATTGTTTATAACATCCTCAATTTGAGTTCCGGCAGCAATTAAAGCTTTAAAATTGGGAAAATACTGTGCAAACAAATATTTATGGTATACAGGCAATAAGTTCTTTACAACCATGGCTAACTGTTCTTCTTCACTCGGCCTACTCATCATCTATGCAGCCTTGGCTCTCCACTTGGTACTGAAAGTAAAGAAGGATTCTTTCGGCTCTTGCTTAGTAGTCTCAAGGTCTCTTCTTGTGATGTCCACTTCCATATTGTACTTGTATTGCTTGTGAAACTCTCGGCAGATGTCCTCCCAACTTCTTGCTCTTGCATCATCCAGGTTGAGGAACCATCTAAGAGTGACTCCAGTCAATGTGTTTTGGAACATCTGAGCAAGTACTTCCTCGATCGCACCTAAGGACTGCATAGCCCTCATATACATCTTCAGATGGGACTTTGGCAGCCAGTCCCATCAAACTTGTCTAGGTTTGGCATCCTGAACTTGGGTGGCAGCCTTGCATTAGGGAACAGGGAGAGTGAATCGTAGTCCATAAGTTCCTCCATCTTGCGGGCTCTTCTAATCATCTCCTCCATTTTATTCATCCTTTCGTTGATCTTCTTCCCCCTCTTGATTACTCTTCAAATTCTGAAACTATTGCATCATACGGTTCATGTCTTCCCTCAGCTGAATCTAACTCTCTACCATAGTGTTGAGTAGCTCTTGGGTGTTTATGGGTTCCTCAATGTTTGGATGTTCTCCCTCTTCTGCCATGTAACTAAGAGCTTCAAACTTCTTGTGGCTTGAACTGACTTGGAGGTCAAAGATGGGATTGTGATGTTGCAGCAGTGGAGTCTCTTCTATGCTTGAAGGCTTCAGTATTGTGATAGGAGTGACAGGCTTGGAGCTGGAGCTATTGGCTTAAGTATTGGGCTTTGGTTCTCTTTGTAGCCTTCCTTCATATCTTGACCAAATTCTCCCCTAATGACAGCCTTGGTCGGGTTAATCAAAGCTAAGACCCCATCCGCATCCATCAGTCAATCAAAACAAACACACACAACATGCAATGCAATTTTAACTGGGACCGACCTAAGGGTAGGTTCTAAGTCATTATATTGTAGGATAGGTTTGTTGTTTCATTGTTTCCCATAGCTAGGATGTTACACCTCCCAACTTGTAATGTAATGAACATTGCGTTGGTCTAAACGGCATGGTTTGTCTTTTACAGTTAGCAGGAAATGATCCAGTGACTTTGAGCTATGAGTTGGTGAGTTCGCCACTGGATACCCGAATCTAATGAAGACCAGTGATCTATGGTTACTACTACCACAAATTGTTGAAAGGGGTGCATACATTGTTGTTTGGATGGCACACACTATGACAGTTAGGGAAAAAAATTTAACAACCAAAACAAACAACAAAATATCATACACCACAATATTATGCAACATCCCATCAAACATAAATAAGCAAACAAACAACTATATCATGCAAGACCATGCAAAACAAAGGTACATATTTGGTCACTTAAGTCTAATACGAAGTTTAGCCCTCGATATCCCCAATGGAGTCGCCACTATGAGAGACCTCGACGAAAAGCGTCCCTCAAAAAAAGAGATTCGGGTACCTTTTAGGGCACCTCTCTTTTTGGGTAAGTGGTATGGAGTCGCCACTTATTTTTCTTTATACAAAAAATAAGAAAAAATACTAATTACAAAATACATGATTGAATAGTTCCATACATTAATTGAATAAAATTACATATCCGAAAGAAAATTAAAAAGTTACATAGCTTCGGGTCCTAGTTACAATCTACCAAATATTTACATGGCTTATTGTCCTAATTACATTCTACCTAAAACAAATGAAGACAAGGCTGATCTACTAAACCAAAAACCTAAACCTAGAGGCTAGGTTACGGAATGGAAAGGTGTTAGGCACTCATTCCGCCCAGACAAAGTTTGGTCTTCTAGACTCTTGTGACCAATGTACTTTCTTATGCATGTCATGAATGATATGTTGAACATGTAAATGAAAAATTAAATCACACAAATTTATTTATGAATGAAGTCTTTTCTTTGGTTTTTTTTTTTAAAAAAATTCAGATATGTTTTAATGATTAAAAAAAAGATTTTGATTTGTCAAAATATCAGATCTGTTTTGTAGTATTAAAAAAAAAAAAAAAAAAAAGTGGTTTTTGATGATAAGAATTCAGATCTGTTTTGTTATATTTAAAAAAGTGATTTTTGATGACAAAAATTCAGATCTGTTTTGTTATATGTTTTACATAGAATGAAAAAGTTTTTTTAAGAAGAGAGTTTCACTCATAATCCAAATTTATGCAATCATGAATTAAAATAAACACAAACACAATAATACACAATCTCTTTCTTTATTTCAACAATTTGCATGTATTAAGAAAATCAGATTTGCATTTTAAGAAAGATGCAAATCAGTTTAGATCTAAGAAAAATTTAGATCTGCATCTCATAAAGATGCAGATCTCTTTTTGTTTGAGAAAACTCAGATCTACATCTAAGGAAGATGTAGATCTGTTTTTATATTGAGAAAAAACTCAGATCTACATCTTATAAAGATGCAGATTTGTTTTTTATATTGAGAAAATTCAGATCTACATCTTATAAAGATGCAGATCTGTTTTTATATTGAGAAAAATTTAGATCTACATCTTAAAAAGATGCAGATCTGTTTTTTTTTTAAGAAAAATAATTGTTCACATGCAAATTTATTGACATTCAAGAAAAAGATTATAACAATCACATAAAAGACAATCATGCTTTAACAAAACCACAATTAACAATTCATGTTATAGATATTTGAAAAAGAAAGAGATATAACATGCATCATCACATCACAAAAAAAAGGGTGAAGGAAACAACCTCTTGCATGAGCACACTTTGTTCTTGAGAGTATGTTTTAGGGTTCAAAGAAATTTATTCAATTCTCTTTGAAACCTAAAAACTCTAATTTAAGTAGCAATACTCAGAGAAGGGATCAAAAAAATATGGGTGGTTTGAGAGTAAAAAACGTATGCCTCTCAGAGCGTAAAAAAAAAAGGTGCTGAATTATGAGGTTTAGTCTCTATTTATAGAGGCCAGAAGACTCTAAAAAATAGGTACAGACAATTAGGGTTTGAATCCAGACGTATCCTTTTGCGAAAAGATCGAAAAGGGTATGCATAATCGTCACCCAAAGGCATTTGGGCCAAAGCCCACATCAGGGAAATTCGGCCCTTTTAGAGTGCCGTTCGGCACTCCAAAAGTGCCGAATTGGCCCTATGGCTTCGAATGCGCTTTTGTGTTTTTCGTGTTTGGGTGCCGTTTGAACTCCTTTTCTAGGGTTTTTGGCCAGTCCTTGTACCTAGACACGTTTTCATCCTCCGCCTATGATTTTTCATCTCCTTTTTTGGATAATTCATGATATTTAAGGACAATTATCTTGTAGATAAATACCCTAAAATAAATCTTGATAAAGTTCAGATTATCCACAGTTTTATTGTTATCCAATCATCCCTTCTATTCCCATGCATGCATCCCTATTTTAAACACTAATTATCAACCAATCACAAAATTATTTAATTAATTTTAATTGTTTAACCAATCAGAATTAATTTAAATTGATCATGTGTGGTCGATTCTACCTAGACACAATGCATGTTGACCGTGCAAACTTGATTATGCGATATCTTTCAATCCGATAGTCCGATTTGACAACCGAAAACACCGCTGCGACCGTTAGAATCTCAAGATCATTTTTATGATATACAATGAATGAATTAATGCATGTAATGCAAAGATGAAATGATGCATGTAATGCAAGAACAAATTGATGCATGTAATGCAATTATGATTTTTGGGGTACATGGATTGTTCATTCAAGTCATTCTCCCTGATTAAATCATGGATGCAAAATTGAGTTTCTACAATAATATTGCAAAAATATGGGCCGTTAGATATGGTTTAAAAATGGCCTAGGAATTAGGGTATAAACATATAAATCTAGAAATTGATTCTCAAATTCTCCTCAATTGGCTAACAAAATATAGTGTTTTGGCAACAAAACTTTCTGTTTTGATTTTGGATTGCAGGATGCTGCTCGGCCAAGAATGGGTTGTCTTTCCATGTCATGTCTTTCATGAAGAAAATGACGTGGCAGATGAACTAGCAAAGAAGGGACAGGAGCACCAATGCAGTGTTAGAGAATATAATGAATGTCCAAGTTTTGTTTATGTAAAATATGTGTGTTATTTTGCAACTAGGCACTCCTCGTGAGTGCCCAATGGATAATACTTGTAACAGTGCTCCTTAGTTAATAAATAAATCCTTTGCTTTATCAAAAAAAAAAAAAAAAATTAAATATTTACTTTGAGTAATTCTCTACCTATTAAAAGTCTTACAATTATAAATGTATAATAATATTGTGTTTAAAGTTGACTGATGAATTAACAATGTAACATAGATCCTTTACGTTTCAACTCCCTACTTATAGATCTTAAAAAATCATATTAATTCAAAACAAAATCATTTTAAATCGACAATGAATACAAAGTTATAACCCACATGGTCATTTTACCCCCAATAGAGGCCTCCGCCAAGGGGACTTCCTATCCCCTTATTTATTTCTATTATATGCAGAAGGCTTTCACTCTCTTATCTAGCAAGCAAAAGTCTCCAGGTCACTCCAAGGCATCTCCCTGTGCAACCGGCCTTAAGGTGACTTACCTATTTTTTGCTGATGACAGTTTGCTTTTCTATAGAGCAAATCAACAAGACTGTAACACAATCTTGGATATTTTACATCTTTATGAGACAACCTCGGGTCAACAAATAAACAAAGACAAAACTTAATTGTTCTTTAGTTCCAATACAGATCAAGCAATGAATGATCACATCAAAGCTTCACTAGGTGTTTCGGCAACCAACCACATTGAATCTTACCATGGTGTACCATCCTTTGTTGGAAGAGCAAAAAAACAGAGTTTCAATTATATTAAGGAGAGGATTTGGCACAAGATACAAGGCTGGAAGGAGAAATTACTTTCACAAGGGGGTAAGGAAATTCTGATAAAAGTGGTTCTTCAAGCCATGCCAACTTACACCATGGGCTATTTTATGATACCAAAGTCTTTGTGTAAGGATATTGAGTCCTTAATCTGAAAGTTCTGGTGGGGGTATAAGGGGGAATCAAGAAAAATTCATTGGGTAGGATGGGAAAAGCTTTGCTTGCCAAAATGTCAAGGGGGATTGGGTTTTAAGGACATTGAAAATTTCAATTTAGCTTTGTTGGGTAAACAAGTGTAGAGGCTCCTTCATAACACTAATTCACTCTTTTACAAAGTTTTCAAATCCAAATACTTCCCCAATTGCTCAATCTTGGATGATGAAGTGAAGCTAAAAGGGTCGTATGCCTGGCAAAGCATTCTGAAAGCTAGGCGGGTTGTGATTTTGGGTTTAAGATGGAGAATTGGTAATGGTACATCAGTGATTATTTGGAAGGACAAATGGCTTCCAAATCAACACACTAGCCTTATCATTTCACCTTAGAAAAATCTACCAAACAACACACGGGTTTGTACTCTTATTGATGAAGAAAATTCATGTTGGCTAGAGGATCGAACACATGATGAATTTCTCCCTCATGAAGCGAGTTCAGTCCTCGATTTGCCCCAGTCATTGCAGAACTACTGACAAACTGATCTGGTCAGCCAATAAAAATGGCATTTATTCAACCAAAACAGTTTATTAGCTCCTCAGTAATGCGGCAAAAAATGCTGAATCAGGTTCCTCAAATCCGAATGCTCATAGGTCTTTTTGGCAGTAAATTTGGTCACTTAATGGCCCAAGAAAAATTCAACATTTCATTTGGAGGGCTTGCATCGATTCTCTTCCAACGTAATAGAATCTTTTCAAGCGAATATCTATACTTAGTGCTCTATGTGATCGCTGCTCCAATGACGTGGAGAACACAATGCATGCATTATGGGGCTGCCGATTGCTAAAGGAAATATGGTGGGAGGTTGAGACGTGTCGAAGTTTTTTGTCGAAGAGATTTGCAAATTTCAAGGATTTCTTCCACGAAATTTTGCTTCTCAATGGGAACAACCTTGCTAATCAATCAGTGGCCTACATTGCGTGGAGCATTTGGCTCAATAGAAACGCCATGAGAATGGGCAAACCATCACTGCCAATAACTCAAATTCATCATGATGCATGATGATGCCGAAAAATTACCAGTGAGCCACACAGTCCTCGCACACTTGAAGTAAGACCTGCACAACAAAAAGAGAGGACCTAACAGTGAGCACCGATGTGGTGCCGGCCAAATACCCTCCGAATGTCAAGTTAGAACTATTCTCACAACTCTAGAGTGCTAGAGAGGGGTAAATTATGCGTACCTGTTTTCTGAGGGTCTTTGGGTTTTTATAGTAGTGTAGAACCAGACTCCTATGCGTGCGCGGCAAGTCTTTTCCATATAGGGAAGATACTCATTAATGGGCATATTTTCCAGAATCTTCTTCGTATTAGAATCCTATTTGTATTGGGATTCTATGGACTAGGGTTATTCGTGAGACGCAAGTCGTTTTCCATTTAGGATTCATTGGAGATCAAATAATCATCAATTAGCGCCACGTGGCCCATTGGTCCGTCCACCCTGGTCCATTCATACCGAACCCGTCCACTTACCTTGATCTGTTAAGCCCATCCAAATGGACTCGTCATCCATAAACTCTAATCCGTCACTTCACTATTTTTCCTCTTCAATGCAATAGAGCAACTCATCGAGTTTCAGAATGTCTCCAAACCTCTGTTGTTGTTGCTTATTTCTGCATAATCTCACCCAACGCACTGGCTTCCACCTTCGCCACTTCAGTTTAAGTCAAACTGTGATAGAACAATCTTTTATGACACAAATTGTGTAGGTTTGGGAGTGGTAATCCAAAACTCGAAAGGCTTGGTCATTGCTACACTAGCAAAACGGGTCCCTCTGCCTCCATCAGTGGATGATCTAGAGGAGGCTATGGCTTGGAGAAGATCGGTAGGATTTGCCATTGAAATTGGACTTCAGGATGTCATGTTTGAGGGAGATTCAGAAGTAGTGTTCAAGCACCTCACTGTTGCTTCAACGAGCTTCGCTGCATTTGGCCATATAACAAACGAGACCAAAGCTTTAGCTTCGAGTTTGCGTGTCGCCTCTTTCTCCCATGTTAAACATAGTGGTAATGATATAGCTAACAATAGGGATGGCAATGAGGCAGGGCGGGGCCGAAGGATGGGATCTTCGCCCCCACCCCGCATGGTTTTTTCTTACCCCATCCCCACCCCGCCCTGCATGACGGGGAAAATTTCTTGCCCCATCTCCGCCCCTTAGGGTCCCGCGAAACCCCGCCCCACTTCATAAAACTCTATTTCTTATTAATTTGCCCTACAACTATTACAATTTTTTCAAATAAAATTACATGTTTCAATAATAAAAATATACTTGAAATTATAAATAAATTTATCCCATCAATAGTTTGTGAAGGCTACATGAGAAAAATAAAATTAAATATTTTGGCCAACATATACTAATTACAGCACTTAGCAAGATAAAACCACCTAAATGACATTGCTTACAGGCATAGGGTAATTACGTATAAAAACTTCAAATATTACCCCTGAATCACATTCCCCCATGACCTCACCAAAAACTTTAAGAACACTGCTGCTATCTTAAAGACTTACAGATCATTTAATTCAAAGTCTATAAGAATGAGATGGCTAAAAGAGGACACAATCAAATACAAACAGAAACAACATTCTGTGAACAAGCCTCGAATAAGATCTCTCATAATAAAAACATTCTGCTGGGTCTAAATATTGTTAAACCATTAAAATATATCATGCATAACATTGAGCATAGTTTTCATATGGTTTTGATAGAAAGAACTACACAAATATATATCTATAGACCCGGACTAGAGCTACCTCAGACCTGTACCTCATAATAGCCACATGCCCACACACAATGACACACACAAACATTCAGACTCGTACCTTATAAAAATAGAAAATATTCTATTATGTTCATGATGAAATCTATGTTGAGAAAAATGCTTGAATGAAATCAATGATTCAATAGTATATAAGTTTGTTTCTAATAACGACAAAAGAAAATGTTAAAATTGGTACCATATTTCCAACTTTGCTAGAGAGAAAAAAGTGGTAGAGAGCCACGTTAGGTAGAATAAAATAAGCCGATGATATATATTTTTTTAAATAGTAGGGTTTTGGGGTTTGAAAAATTTACAATTTAATCCTTATTAACGTGGGGTGGGGCAGGGCAGGGTGGGTCTAAAAAGTGTAAACCCATCCCCGCCCCACCCTGTGATACGAGTCTAAAATCTTATCCCATCCCCACCCCACCACCTTTGCGAGACGGAAAAAACCCGTACAAGGCGAAGCGGGTCAAGCAGGGCAAGGAAAAATTGCCATCCCTAGTTGACAAGCTTGCCAAACTAGCCAAGAATTTTTCGGATCCACATGTTTGGATCGAAGACATCCATAGCGATGTAAACAATCTTGTAACACTTGACAGAAGGTTTTTGACCAATTAATAAAAAGCCTCGGCAGTTTTCTCAACCAAAAAAAAAAAAAAAAAGTTATGGTGTGAAAAATTATGTTGAGAAGCAAGAAATTTGACTTAAAATGAAAGTAAGGGAGTTCATTTCGTACTAAAGACCGTTTCGGTTTGGTAAAGGTAACGAAATATTTCTGGCTATATCGTTTTGGGATATTACCGCTATTTATATATTTCTATACATATGTATATATTTATATTTAAAATTAGCATAAGTACATTAACCAATATATTAGCTTAAATAACATATTTTTTTATATTAAAAAACTCAATTTTTAACATTTAAAATTTTTATATTGTATCAGCCGAAATGTCAATATTGGCCAAAACACCCAAAATATACTTAATACAACCGGTACAATTTGGTATTTTTTTCGGGTACATTTTCAGAGTACTAGTACCAATTTAACGGCTGGTATGGTAATTTCCCCAAAATGGCTAGTACTAGTACGGTATTGACTTCCTTACTTTAAAGCTATAAAAGTTTAATACAACATACATTTATTTGCATAGAAGTATAGCTAATATTGTTTTAAAAAACAATTGATCATAAGGTATCATTTTGAACTTATAATATCATAATTTTTTTTTTTTAAGTATAATCTCTAAAACTCACATCATTAAGTGTTATTTTTTCTCAAAAAATAAAACATCATTACATGTTATTGAATTTTTATCAAACGATTTATACTAATAAATTTTTTTTAAACTTTAAATTTTTTATTTTTTTTTATAATTTGATAGTTAAGGATGAAGATATTTGAACCTTAAATATATGTCTCCATTAAAATTGCCAAAAAAATACCAACAAATTGAATTATAAAATTATTGACAAATTTCACTCCAAATACAACTTCATGATTTTTAAAATTTTCGCTTAACACACAAATAAAGACAAGTTTAAATTATGTGATCGAATTCTTCTTATAAATTCTTTACCCAAACCTATTGGTTTGAAGTTTGAACTTACCAACCAAGGTGAAAGGTTGTAACTCTCTTGCTTGTGAATTGTGATAGTGACCCATTGGTCCATCCATTAATTAGTGAAAGAAAGGTCAGTTTCTTAGGTTGCACATTCAATGTGAGTACCGTGTTCAGTTACCCAGAGGACAGAGACCTTGTTGCCCTCGTTAGGAAAGATATTTTTACCAGACAAGTGGGTAACTTACCAAGGCAATTTTTAACATTTCTCTGATAATAAAACAAAGAAAAGAAGAAGAGGAAGAAGAGTAGGGGTAACTATGATGTAAAATGCTAGAGTGCTTTTTCTTTGAGATGTGACAGATCTCTGTTCAAGGTTAGTACTCCCATAATCTCTGTTCAAGGTGTAAAAATGCTATGAATCTATGATACCAACTTCTCTGATCGAGCAACAAATTTGTGAGTTTTCATTAGTCCTCTTCTTCTTTTTTCTTTTTTCTTTTTTCTTTTTTCTTTTTTCTTTTTAAGCCAAGTAAAGCTTCTTCTTCTTTTTTTCTTTTTTTTAGGAAACAGTAATAATACATTATATCAATGTGTGATAAATATTCTTATATATATTTTTTTTAAATAGTAATACTTATTAAAACACACAAATACAAAAGTAATATATAGAATTTTTTAAATAGACTTATAATACATTACGTAACCAGAGTATCACATTAGTTGTGTGTGTTAAAGTTTCAGTCCTTATAACCCTATGCTACTACTACAAAAGTTAGACCCTTTTGTAGTGGTACTATGATTATATAATGTATTATAAACCTGTTTAAAAAACTCTATATATTACTTTCGTGTTTACATGTTCTAATAAGTACAGCTAATATGATGCTTTATATTAATAAAAACAAATTATTTAATAAAACAATATGATAAAAGCTAAGGGGCTGTTTGGATTACAAATTTCCATAACTCAATTCTCAGTTTCCATAATGCATAACTCAAAAATGGTGAGACCCATAGCAAAAAGGTTGTTTGATAAACGATAACTCTGTTTCCATAACTGTTTCCATCACTCAATTCTCTGATTTTTGAGTTATGAGTTATGGAAACTGAAAACAACCAAAGACTGTTTTCAATTTCCATAACTCATAACTCAATGGCATTTCCATAAATAAACACACATGGAGGGACCTACAGCCGCAACTTTTGACCACCTTTTGACTTTTTTTTTTTTTTTTCACTTGTTCAGTCTTCAGTTCTTTTTTTTTTTTTTCACTGGTTCGGTTTTCAGTTCGTTTTTGTTTTTTTTTTTTTTTTTTTTTTTTTTTTTTTTTTTTTTTTTTTTAAGCTTCGGTGAGTTTGGGTACTGAAGAAAAAAAAAAAAAAAAAAAAAAAGCTGCACCGGCTGACAGGTATGGGCCCACAAATAGTGTAAAAAATATTGAGTGATAAAAAATTGGGTGATGATGCCAAACGGATGTAAAAAATTGAGTGATGAGTGATGAGTTATGAGTGATGAGTGATGGAAATTGAGTGATGAAAAAACCTTGGCCAAACAGCCCCTAATCTTTCTGTAACATATCACATCAATTTGTGCTATGAAAATAGCTAATAATCTTGTAACTAGAAAAGGATATCCATTCTAGTCAATTTTGTTGTTTAGTCAATTCAAAATTTCAAATGGTAAATATATTTACTTGAAAATATTGAAAGTGCCAACCAATTAAACTATAAAGTTCGTAATTTGAAGTTTGGGACATGCTCATATTAAAAACAAAGCTACCCTTAGTGGAAAATTGAAGATAGCATTGGTCAAATTGGCTATAGGATAATTATCCAATTTAAACAATAAAAGAAATTGATGATTTTTTTCCCTTTTAAATTACATATATAATGAGAAAGAGGGGGGAAAAAAGTGTGTAGGAGTGAGAGTGGGAGTGGGAGTGGGAGTGGGAGTGGGAGACAACAACATCCATGGTCCATACCCACAATCTAGTGGTGGATCAAAGGTGGGACTACTCATCATGTTACAAAATACATAGAAGAAGTTGACTACACTACACACCTAACTAACTGGGTTAGAAAAAACAAGCGTGCTTCAACTATTATGCCCACAACCACAAGAGAGAGACAACAGTACCTTGGGGTTGGGCGGCTTCTACAACCATAAAATTGAGGAACAAAACAATTGTACAATACTTTTAGACTTATAAAGTACTGTAACACTAACATGTTGCTTTCCCTATCATGTCATTATTAAAGTAATTCATGATATCAACACAAAAACAAATGATAACCTTTAATAACAGTGACTACATGCAGTACTGTGCATTACAATTGTGTCCAGTTGCTAATTGCTATACTCATCATCACTTGTAATTTGTAAACTACTCCACGGACCATGCTACTCATTCTAGCCTCCTGAATTAATTTATCTTTGTCTATATTTTTGTCATAAAAAATAATAAAAATATAAAAATAAAATCTTCTTTATTAATATTAACAAACAAACAAAAAATGAAAAGAAAAATTATCTCACTTCCTACTAGTCTGTAAAGATGCTTAATTTTTTTTTTTAAACACCGTATAATAGTCAATTTGGTTCCTACATTTTGGTAACAGTCAATTTGATCCATCTTATTATCAACTTACAATTAATTTGGTCCCTACCGTTAACTCATTAACGAAAAATGTATACATAGCAAACGGTTTGCATTATTGGCGCATGCGTAGCTAAAATAATAATATAAAATCAAATAATTAAATATTAAAAAAAACTACATAAGCATTTTAATAAAAAAAGAAAATTCCACGTCAAACAAAAAAATTTCTTAAGACATATCATCACCAAGTCAGCCACATGAGTTGTCTAATCCACTAACTCAAACAGATTTCACTATTTACCCTTAAAGATTTGTTACTAACTTACTATGTACCCAAACATTCCAAAATTCTTCATCACCAATAAGATCTAACAATCGCCAATCTGCGAACCTCCACCTTCACATTCATCACCAGAGTGTATGAAGGTGGGGTCAACTTTGTTGCCGAAGGTGTTGGTTGGGCTATTTTAGTAGAAGTGGGTGTTTTTCGTTTATCTTTCCTCAATGGAGTATATTTTTAAGTGTCTGCAATTTTACCGGAAGTTCATTCAATTACCAACAAAGTCTTGAATTATGTAATTGTTTTTTTTTTTTTCTTTAATTTGTTGGTACTATGATTCTGGGATTTATTAACCAACAACTAGTGGAACTTGGTATTTGATTTTGGGTTTTTTTTTTTTCTTCAATTTTTTGGTGCCATTGGTATTTAATGTTATTTTACAAATTAAAAAAGAAAAAGAAATAAGTTCTATCAATCTCATCAAGCCCAACGCCCTTTGATGAACAAAACTTTAAATGAACCTCAAGATTTGATCGAGAATGCCCAAACTGGTCATGGCACAGCTAAGGTTGAAGATTTGGAATGGATAGCAAGGTTGAAGCAGCCATGGCACTTTCGGGTTGAATGTGAAGGTGGAGGTGTGTAGATCAGCGATGGCTAGATTTGACTGTTGGTGAAGGTTTAAAATTGTTTGGTTACATGGGTAATGTGAGATTTGTCTGGATAAGTAGTTAAATGTATTAGTGGCTGTACGGGCACTAGGTTTAGGCCCAATCCATTAGCCTCTGTTTGGTTAAGAGTTCAAGGCCCATAGCCAGGTTGGGGCCCATATCAATTTGGGGTCCAGTGCTAGATCGGAGTCCAGCACCAGGTCGAGGGGAACGGTAATGTCTTGGGGGAAATCGCCTGATAAGCGCCATCCGACGACAATTGCAAGTTTCAAGAATGTCACGTCAGTCATGAGTAGTGGGCCCCATTAGATCAAGAATATATCTCAGGGGGATCCACCAGTATGGAAAACGACCATTTCATCATGACGCCCCTACCAAGGGAAGTCTATAAATAAAGATTGACTGGTAAAGGGGAAGGGGTTGGCATTTTTTGGGCAGAGACACATGAGAGAAGAGTGGGGAACAACAAAAGAGAAAGAAGGTTTTACCTCAACATTGCTTGAGCTTTCTCAGAAAGCATACACACAAGGGAACAGGGTTGGTTCTAGGAGGTTTTCCCATTGTAGGAAATTTCATACCCATCATAAACAAGTAAATTGGGAGTCTGACCCAAAAACTCATTAGGTATCTTGGGCCAGGCACCACAATGGCTTATTAGATAGTTCATATTGTTGGTTAGGTGATGATGTATTTATTTTCATTTGTTGTCATATTATTATTGGTCCACTTGGCATTTTTAATATTATTAAAATTTATTATTATCATTTAATTAGCCATGTCAGCTTTATGTGTGACAGTTTTGTAATCCGTTAGCCATGTAGGTATTTTCTGTTAGTGAGTTAATGATAGGGACTAAATTAATTGTAAATTGAAAATAACAGGAATCAAATTGACCGTTATCAAAATGTATGGACCAAATTGACTGTTACACCAAAATATAAGAACCAAAATAATGTTTTCATCAATTTTTTTTAAGCCAAACCGTAATTTTTATTTTTCTATTTTTTTATTATTATGAACCAATTAAGTTAAACCATCATTGATTGTTTTACTGGTGAACTTTTCATTAAATTTGTACCCAATTCAGCTACCCTCATTATTATTTATTTATTTATTTTAGAAAGAGCTACCTCATTAGATTTACCATGTTCATTTCGAGGCCTGTCAGCCTACCCTTATAAAAAGGTACTAGTATTAAGTAAATTGTAGCCAACTGTGTTATCTTCTCAAGTTCTTATATGGCCACAACAAAATTCTATTAGAGATTTCCTTATCATCAATGATTCCAATTGTTACTTTCAATGTACCATTGATCTCTTCAATCATGTTCTTATTATTGTTATTAGTAATTAATTAAGTACATAAAAATACAATAGTCCAAAAAATTATAAATTTGACGGAATAGTTATATAATAATTTAATACATTTTATCAAACTAAGGTTTTGGAGACAAACTATTTACTCTAAAATTAAAAAATTTAAATTATGCAAAATTTAATATAAAAAAAATAACTTAATATATCAACGACATAAAAATAAAAACACGCATGTATACAAAGTATTACAATTTAGATCTATAAATGTAACTCTGGCTAAAACATCAATCTTATAAATTGCATTTACACGAACATGACCAACGGATTTGATCATCAAAGATAAAGAGAGGTGAGCTGGTGGAGTAAATTTGTAGGGCAATTAGAGTGGAGCATGAAGTTCAATTTCGACCAAACATAATCTGTCTTGATCAACAATTAATGAACTTAATTAGCTTGAAGTATTTTTGGAGCTAGCAGAGGAGGATGACTAGAACTAGATTATCTTCTAATTTATTACATTTCAATCATGTTCCCTTTTCTCTTCATTCAAATATAGCAGCACCAGGGTAAGTGCACCAGCCAATTACTAAAGCTTGTTGAGTTTAGGATTCTCATTTGTTTGGTCTTTAGTGTAACATAAACACCTAAAAATAGAGAATTAGTTAAGTTTATATAGCCTAAAGTCAACCCACTTCGGGTTCGTATCAAATTCAAAAATGCAAATTACCTTAAAATTTTGTGTTCGGTTGAAATGATTCGTTACTTGTAGACAATTTGACCGTTGGAAATTAAGACAGATTTATTTTTATGAATCCAAAACCTTCGTCTGTCATTGTCTGGCAACCATTTGATGCGAATCCCAATTTCCAATTATACTTCCAACATCACAAAATTCAGCATTTGTCTATTTTTAATTCTGATTAAGTGATGGGTTTCAAATAGGTTAATTAATAAAGTCTCTGATGGTTGAATAAGAGATTTAGATTTAATCTTTCACTTACACCAAAAAATTAATTGATGTCTTAATCTGATGAAAAAGAGCTATTATAAGAAACGAACGTCATAAATAAGAAACCCTCTCAAACAAAAAAAAAAAAAGATTAAATATCCTATCCTAAAAAAAAAAGTATGGATTAAATGGTATATATATAAAAAGAGTTCTACATTGTACATGATACTATATTAAGTGTACGTTTGACATGATTAATTTTGTCAACTTATTTTACTATTTAGCTTATTTTTTTACTATTTATGGGTCTCATTGTTCTTTTTAGTACTATCTATGAGTCTTACTATATTATTTCAGCTAACTTTTACATTTATCTATAATACTTTCAAAAAAAAAAATTAATTTCAACAAAATAAACAGATTCCAAACAAACTCTAAATGTCCGTGGGTCACAATTCTATCCCTCAGTTCAGCATGTGTGATAGAATTTGTGAAATTTGTTATCTCCTTTGGCATTGCCTCAGAACAGTGGCATCTTTCTTCGTTTTTCTTTTTGGTGGCTAAGCACGAGCTTAATAGCTTAAAAATAAAAAGTAACCTGCCTTTTTGTCTAGCCAATAGGTTGACAAGAAAGTTGATTTGACTAGATTGCAGTATCCGTTGTCTTTATTAAAATATCTTCTTTTCTTTTTTTTTTGGTAAATAAGGATAATATAACTACTAATTTAGTTTTGTTCATGCAATACAAATAATCACATCTAAAAGAACTTGGGTCATGTTAGAATGCGGAGATTCTGGCATTTTATCTTTAATTTTTTTTAAAAATTGACAATATGTCTTTGTTTGCAAACTATATAGGGGCGTGTCCCTATTTTGATACTCGATTACCCTAAAATCGAGTTCAATTAAATACTCGATTCGTAGAAAATCGAGTTATGCCTGATCAAACTTAAAGAAAAAAAAAATTGCATGGAACTCGACTTTCAGGAAATTGAGTTCCATGCAAAAAAAATTTTATAAGTGTGATCGCCCCATATTCAAGGAGCTCTATAGTGGCGTTTTTAAGCCCTATAGTGACGTTTTAAAGCCCTATAGCGGCGTTTTCGTTATTTAGTCATTAGTGTTGAGCCTTAAGGAGTTACATTGATTTTTTTTAATATATTAATATTAATATTTTTTTTCTACTCAATTTAATAATAATAAATAAATAAAATTTGTCAAACCCATGGGTTCAACCCGACCCATGTGGGTTGGGTTGGGTTAGGTTGGGTTGGACTTATGTGATAGGTTGGGTTGGGTTGAATTTTTTTTGACCCACCATGGTGGGTTGGGTCAAAAAATCCCCTCAACCCGACCCAACCCGAAACCATGCACACCCCTACAAATAACCAACGTCTAATTGAAAACAAAATACCACATTATGCGATACATGTGATAAGTTATTTTCTTGAAACTCAAGCTTGCTAAAACTTGATTTTTTCTTGAAACTTGAGTTACAAAAAAATTTTAGTTTCAGCAAAATAAGTAGATTCCAAACAAATTCTAAATGTCCAATAGTGGGTCACAATTCTATCCCTCAGTTCAGCATGTGTGATAGAATTTGTGAAATTTGTTTTCTCCTTTGGCATTGCCTCAGAACAGTGGCATCTTTCTTCGTTTATCTTTTTTTTTTGGTAAACTTCGTTTTTCTTTTTGGTGGCTAAGCACGAGCTTAATAGCTTAAAAATAAAAGGTAACCTGGCTTTTTGTCTAGCCAATAGGTTGACAAGAAAGTAGATTTGACTAGATTGCAGTATCCGTTGTCTTTATTAAAATATCTTCTTTTCTTTTTTTTTGGTAAACAAGGATAATATAACTACTAATTTAGTTTTGTTCATGCAATACAAATAATCACATCTAAAAGAACTTGGGTCATGTTAGAATGTATACAATTTTTTTCCCAAATATTCAGTTGTTGAAAAAAATATTACTAAAAATTCTCTATTTGAAATTATTTTGTTATGTAGTCATTTTAGAATCTAAGTGAAAATTGAGTTTAGTAAATTCTAGTTCTAAGCAAATAGCCAACGTCTAATTGAAAACAAAATACCATATCATGCGATACATGTGATAAGTTATTTTCTTGAAACTCAAGCTTGCTAAAACTTGATTTTTTCTTGAAACTTGAGTTACAAAATGAGTTACATAAAAAAAAATTTCGAACCAAGACTTTCGATAGTATTTTTTTTTTGTGCAAAAATTGAATATTTGGCAAAAAATAGGATATACTATGTATTTGGTCTCTATCCTTTACACCATGTTTTAATTTGATCTTTAACCTTTCAATTGTGTCAATTTGGTCTCCAACCTTTTAGTATCGTATCAATTTAGTTTCTGTCGTTATCTCTTGGATGAAAATGATTAACGTGACTAGCGGCCAAAATAAAAAAATTAGTTTCCATTAATGTAATAATAAACTAATTTTTTATTTTAATCATTTGTCACGCCAGCAATTTTCATTCAAGAAATAATAGTAAGTGATAGGGATGGCAATTTTGCCCCGCCTTGCTTGACCCGCCCCTCCCCGCTTCGCCCTGTACGAGTTTTCCCCACCCCGCAAAGGTGGTGGGGTGGGGATGGGGCGAGATTTTAGACCTGCACCACGGGGTGGGGCGGGGATGAGTTTACACTTTTTAGACCCACCCCGCCCCATCCCCGCACCGCCCCGCATTAATAAGGGTTAAAAGGTAATTTTTTCATACCCTAAAACGCTACTATTTAAACAAAAATATCATCATCTTATTTTATTTAGGTGGAGATTCTTTTTGAAGAACTAGGCAATTTTTATTTTGTTATGTATTAGGAGTTTGGATTATTTTATTGCATCATACTATGAGATTTTTGTTGTGATATTATCTTATTAAATATTTAGATAATATCATTTAGTATTTGCCAAAAATTAGTTTGATTCGATAGAATAAATTTATTTATAATTTCAAGTATATTTTTATTATTGAAATATGTCATTTTATTTGAAAAAATGGTAATAGTTGTAGGGAAAATTAACAAGAAATAAAGTTTTACGATGTAGAGTGGGGCTTCGCGGGTCTTCACGGGGCCTTAAGGGACGGGGATGGGGCAAGAAATTTTCCCCGTCATACGGGACAGGACGGGGATGGGGTAAGAAAAATCCATGCGGGGCGGGGGCGAAGATCCCATCCTTCGACCCCACCCCGCCCCATTGCCATCCCTAGTAAGTGACACAGTACTAAAAATATTAGGAACTAAATTTATACAATTAAAATATCAAGGACCAAATAAAAATATAATTCCAAAGATAGGAGCCAAATTCTTTGTTTACCCAAAAATAAAAAATAAAATAAAATAAAATAAAAAGGGCCAAAAATGGAAGTTCAAACAGTATTAATCGCATTTATCTATTTTGGTGAGTAACTTTAATGCTTAACTCACCTACCTCTTCTTTCATCATAAATACTTTAACTAGTTAACATGTGTACCCTAAGGGCCTAAAAGGCTTCTTTTTTTTTTTTTGGTAAACTAAAAGGCTAAAAATTATATAAATAGAAAATAAAGCCCCAAATTGTAAACATAGATAAAAGTAAGAAAGATAAAAACAGGGCCCATTTTCTTCTCTGGCCAATTAAACCCACTATTTTCTCTCTTCAATGCTGATCCTAATTTGGACAACCTTGCAAGCAAACCCATCAAGCAAGAATCTTTGTGTCCTCAACTGATGAAAATGGAGAAAAGCTGGCTTCTGGCTGTTCTCCTCCTCCTTCACTTGCATACAATTTCAACAGTAGCTGCTTTTTCTATGGGTGGAAGTGTTGGTGTTGGTGTTGGTATTGGCAATGTAGGTGGTGGTGGTGGTGGTGGTGGTGGTGGAGGAGGAGGTGGAGGTGGAGGTGGAGGTGTTTGGATTGGTGGTGGGATCAACAATCCAACTCCAACTCCAACTGGTTCTGGTTCTTCAGTTCCAAAGCTCAGCAGAGCTTACGCTGCTCTCCAGGCATGGAAATCTGCAATTACAGATGATCCATTTAAGATTTTAGACACTTGGGTTGGTACAGATGTGTGTTCTTACAAAGGAGTGTTTTGTTCAGATTCTCAAGAAGAGATGAATGAAACACCTGGCCCAGTTGTTGCAGGTATAGATCTCAATCATGCAAATCTTCAAGGCACTCTTGTCAAGGAAGTATCTTTACTAACTGATATGTCACTACTTCACCTCAACAGCAACAGGTTTTCAGGCACACTTCCTGACACTTTCAAAGATCTTTCCTCACTCCAAGAGTTAGACCTTAGTAACAACCTCTTCTCAGGTCCTTTCCCTATAGTTACTATATACATTCCAAACCTCATTTACTTGGACCTCAGATTCAACAAATTCTCAGGTCCACTTCCTGAAGATCTCTTCAATAAGAAACTTGATGCAATCTTTGTCAATAACAACCAGTTCGAAGGCCAACTTCCCCCAAACTTGGGGAACTCTCCAGCTTCTGTGATAAATTTAGCTAATAACAAGTTTAGTGGAAACATCCCAACTAGTTTTGGTTTCATGGGTTCTAAACTCAAGGAAATATTGTTTCTGAATAACCAATTAACAGGGTGCATTCCTGAGGGTGTTGGGCTCTTC
Source organism: Quercus tomentella (assembly GCA_028535165.1). Classification (NCBI taxonomy): domain Eukaryota; kingdom Viridiplantae; phylum Streptophyta; class Magnoliopsida; order Fagales; family Fagaceae; genus Quercus; species Quercus tomentella. The sequence continues at coordinate 39,907,876 of JAPQVY010000155.1, forward strand.
ACAGATATGCAAGTCTTGGATGTGAGCTCCAATTCATTGATGGGTCATCTGCCAGACACCATTTCTTGCCTGGAAGATATTGAGGTTCTCAATTTGGCACACAACAAACTGTCTGGGGTTCTGCCAGACCTGGTTTGTTCTCTGAGAAGCCTGTTGAATCTGACTGTTTCATACAATTTCTTTTCTGGGTTCAGCCAAGAATGCACTAAGCTGTTCTTCAGGAATGTGGGCTTTGACTTCTCAGCAAATTGCATTCCTGGGAGGAACTTGCAGAGACCTCAGCCAGAATGTTCTGTGATTCCAGGAGGTGGGTTGAATTGTCTGAGAATCCCAGCTGCACAGCCTCTTGTTTGTGGGTCACTGGGTGTAGCTTCAGACACTAATACAACCTCCTCGCCTCCATGAGAGAAGAGACAGAACCACTACCGGTACCATGTATAACAGGTTGGTCATGGTTGTATGATTATTTAGTACTAGCAATTAAAATTTTGAGCTTCCTAATTTATTTCTTCACGAATTCAGTATATCCATAAATAATCAACATGCCCAGAAATTCGAGTATTTTTTTTTTTTGGTCAACCATGATATAAAATAAAAGCTAAGAATTAACCATTCTATTACAAAACATGTTGGCTTTATCAGCAGCCAACACGCTTGCCTGGAAATTCAAGTATTTTTATTAAGTCTTCTGATGGGCTTGGGGATGGAGCAGGAGTACATTAATCATTTTTTTTTTTTTCCTATTGACTAACGTAACAACTTAATAAATAAAATATGGAAATGGGTGTACCCTTTTTTTTTTTTTTTTTTTTAATTTTATATTGGAAATGGGTGTATTTTTTTTTTTGAAAATAAATGGGTGTACTTGCTTCGTCACGTGATATCTGTGTCATATGGTGATCTTTGTGCCAGAAGAATATCACGTTACTCTTTCAAGGCTCTCGCATAATTACATAGCTTTGATCCAAATACTTAAGTCCTATTTTCTTTGGGTTGAACTACTTTAGGGCCGGTAGATTTAATTAATCACATATAGAACGGATTTAGATGGAGTTAAATCATACATGCACACTTGCAACACAGAAAGCACAACTTATCCAGGTAAGAAGTCCTCAAATGATGATGGCAAGCAATCTGCGCCATAGAATTTTAAGTACAACAACAACATCATCTTCATCATTGTTAAATACAATCTCTATTAAGAGATATAATACATTGGATTTGGGAGTTTAAAGGATCGTCTAGCCACTGCAAAGCCCAACAAGTCACTCCACTGGTCACCAGAACTTCCATGAATCCTATAACCTTCATGTTGCAAGTCTGATCTCTTTTCAGATTTATAGGTGATTGCAGGTTTCCCCTGATCCGAAGGCCCCCTGTTTCATTTATTAGCAATCTTGAATAAGATAATTATAAGATCTACAGCTACTGTACCAGTTAATTAACAAATTTGAAAATATTGGTGGTTATTCAATTACAGGTGCTGTCTTTCATACACAATTGTTTATTCTGTATATGTATTGCAAAATGGCTTGGTACCTCAAGATTAGCCTCTCCCAATTGGTGAACCCTGCATATAGAAGATTTTTCTCTGTGACATTCCTTTGATATTCACTCCTCCCAGTTAACAGAAATATCTTAAAACCCAGCTGTTTGAGCTCTTTGTATAAACTCAAACTTGCAGGTAATGCGGGGGCCTCAGCCAAACCCACCCAAGAATCGAAAGATTCCTCGTCAAAAGTCTCTGATCTACACAGAAAACAAGATTTTGTAATTTCTTTGTTCTACAAATCAAGCAACTGCACAATCCAATCAATAACTCAAAGCATTGATGTTACGTAGTATCTCAGTAAAGGTTGATGAAGGGAAAGTGATGAGCTGTGATATGAATTAGAACTAAATGGGATGTAAGCTGCTTAACATAAATTGATAAGTGGTTAGGCATCTCTGCAAAGAACACAAAGTTTTCATGAAAAACTCTATATATACAAAGTTTTCAAGGCTTATTTCAGTCACATACAAAAGCTGAATACAAGTGAGAGCCTAATCTGCTATTTATACAAGCTGCACTATTCTAGCAGCCACTGGGTTGTCTCGATTAAAGACTTAATCGGCTTGGTAATTGGAAATCTAACCAACCAACATACTAACTAAAACTGATTACAAATGGATCCAAGTGATTGCTGTTGCAATAACAACCTCTAACCCACTGTTCGGACACAAGCAACTATTGCTAATGGTTTTGTTTAAGACAACTACTTAAATGCCCTTCATCAAATGTTCCATCACATAATTTACCACGTTTTTGGAAGTGTGGTACAATTGTTAGTACTATTGTTATTTTTGTTCTTCCTCTATTTTTTTGGTTCCCTTAAATTCGATTAAATCACTCTTTCTTACCCGTGCATTAATGGCTCTTCTATGAACATGACCAAATGGGAGTTGGAGCCTACAAACTAGAAAACGGGCAGAGTGAGATGCATTACTTGTTATTAAGCACTTATCAAGGGACATGTTGAGGTGGCATCACCAAGTTTTATATGGTTGCTACTTCAGAAGAACAAAATTTCATTGCAACTCTCAGAAGTATTATTAGTACATACACATACAGTAACAGTTGGGTACAGTTGTAGAATTCAAAACTAATAAAGTAGCATCTTCCTACGTTTAAAACGAAGCAAATCCCTTTGTTATTTTAAATTTTAAACACAAATTAATTTGCAAGCAGAATTAGAAAACAAACAAAGAGCAGTAAATAAATACTACTATAAGATAATTAAGAAATAAATAATAAAGTAGCATTTGATGATCTAACAATTCGACCCAAAAAAAGAAAAAAAAAAAAAAATCATCAATCTATTAATCCAACGGCTAATAAGGACTTACCCGAAGCCGTGGAGCTGGTAGTAGGGCAAGTTGGTGAGCAAAGTCTCATCGATATCGAAAACCCACCCGTCGATTCCGCTATCGGAAATCTCAACGGTCTTCGCAAACCTCACCGAGTTCTCCGCCACGACCTCCGAGTCGTACCGGTACTGGTCTCCGGTCATGTAGTCCTGCACGAATTGCACGCACCTCGCCGGAATGGTCGACCAGTAACCGGCGTCATTTGTCTCGACGGAGAACCTCCAGCTTTCGCAGTATACATCGTCGTCTATGCGGATCTTGCGGTGGTCGGAGACGACTTCTCCGGTGGTGTAAATCAGGTAGAGGAGGAGGATAGGGAGGAGGGAGACCATTGCCATTGATGGAAAAGCGAGAAAGTTATGTTTGGGATATCTCTGGTTTCATTCAAAGATCGACAGCTGTTGTTGTTGAATTTTCGGCTGAATTATATATATTACACGCTCACATGACGATTACTGAATTTATGACAAAAGGAGGCCATTGGGCCTAATTAATTAAGAGTAAGACAAAAATCAGGCTGAAATGGCAGCAACTGCTCAATCATGTTATCGAATGGGCCACTAGCCTAGCCCAACCATTTTAAACCAACCCCATTACTCTTTAATTCTGCTCCCTCCTCCATTGCTTTTATATCACCATATAGGCCTTCATCTTACTCTTTAATTCAACCTATCATTTCAGCCATTCTCCATCACACTGCACTTTCTAATGCCGCTTTTTGGTTTTGAGTTTTTAATTTTTATGTACTATTTTTTTTTTTTTTCACTTTTTTTGTAAAGTACAAGTATATTTTAGCTTATATTTAGGTTTTAACAAAAAATTAAATAAACTAATGTCAACTTAGTGTGGGTTTAACATCAACTTATCTAATTTTTTGCTTAAAATATATTACTTTTAAAAAGTTGTAGATAAAAACTAGAAATTAAAAACTTGTCAAATAAAAGATAAGCAAACAGACGGGTAGGCAAATTGAAAACGAGTCTAAACACAGGTGGGTAAAGTGTTAAGTTTTGAACTACGAATAGACAAAGTGAAAATGGACCTAACTACAAGTGGGTTTACTGTAATTTTCTCTTATTATTATTATTATTATTACAACAAATACCAATAAAATGTACTAACTTGTTCTAAAAATATATTTATGATGTCAAAATAAAAGTAACTAACCTTAATTAAAGGTTTCCACACTTTAGCTTCTGCCTCAAAAGGTCGAGTAATTGGATTCTACACAAATCCACTCAAATTCTTATAAAGGTCATGACATGCATGGAAATTAACTTTCAAAGTTTTGATGCAATTTTTTATGTTACTTTTTTCAATTGCATAACTGAATTCTTCAGAACATTTTTTAGACATCTTTGCGAAAGTATGAGAACTAAATGTTTGATTGGGCCTATTTCCATTGTTTTGTTCCTCTTACATGACATTAAGTAAAAAGCCATCAATTTCATTAGTTTAGCTCATGTTATTCTCTTTAAGCTCATTATCAGTTGTCATCTTCCTCGATGTCTTAGGCATCTTTAAAGACTACATGTTAAACATATTATTTTTTGCAATATTATTACTAAAATTACATGTAACTACTACAAATAAACCAATAAAACAAAATAAGGCATAGAATGGTATTACTACAAATAAACTAATAATTGAATATTATTATTAAAAAAAATTAATGTCATGCTAATCGTTATATAAAAGCAACAAAGTTAAATGTTCCACAACAATGCATGTAAAACAACTGTTACATAGGGCACGTTTGGTAGACTGTAATGGTAATTACATTGAAATAAGAATAGATATTACAAGGAATACAAAATGTTGTAATGTAATGCTTATTACTATTCATTTGTTTGGTGACAACGTCCCTAAAGATAATGGAATGAAAACATTTTAAATCAAATTTAAGATATATTTTAAGAAATATCTTACTCATATAATTATATTTCCTAAAAAAATAATATTTTTTAAATTTAAAAGAGAGATTAGTTATTTTTTATGATTCTTTATTTTCATAATTGTTATGTGCAAATGGAAAATTTGTTTATTTAGAAATATATTAATTGTAGAAATTAATACACCTGCTAAGGAATAACTATTACATCTCTTTTAGAAATGAATAGTTATTCCTCATTTTAAAGAATAGCTATGCATAAAGAATGGTTATTCCCTGTAATAAAAACATAATCAAACTACTGAATAACTAAACCATAAGAATAACTGTGGGGCCAGAGAATTCGTGGCCCAGGCCCACTCTACATTAAGGCCCAAGGATATGGCCGAGGACGATCTTATGCTCAGCGCCTCACAAAACGCCTGAAGAAAAGAACAAACTCAGTACAGGGGCAGGACAAAGGAAAAAGCTACCAACATCATAGTACAGAATCCTGCATCTGACAGGCCCATACCCCAAACCATGCTATTTAACTTTACCAACCACCCCCAACCACTCTAGGTATGGGTTGACAGGATAGGTTTGCCCCCCAGAAAGTAAAACTTACACGTGGACGCTAAAAGGGAGGTGGACACTAGTATAAAAAGGAAAGAGAGCGAAGGGAAAAAAGGAGGAGGACCCCCCGGGGAAGGAGGGGAAAATCCTGCAAAAGGAAGAAGGGGAAGGATACCATGCTCCTCGGACGCTGTCCGAGGACTTAAATCCTGCAACCCGCACTAATGGAAGGCTTAGCTAGTTAAGCCAAGTCCACCCATATATAAGCTTCCATAAAAACCACGACTAAACCGCTGACCTGTGACCACGGTCCTGCCTCTTAAGCCCACTCTCTACAAATCATATTGTTAGGGCCCTTTACTTACGAGCCCAATGTCATTCTTGGGCTGTTAAATAACCGTCCCTACAATTGGCGCCGTCTGTGGGAAGAGGCTTGCGCGTTGGCACAGGTGGCGGTGGAGTTAAGCCTCTATCAAGCAGAGGTCTGCGAAGGTTCCTCCATTTCCAGTGACATGTTGTTGTTGCATCGACATAAATTTCCGCTAGGGGCTACGCCTCGCAGTGCCAATGGCACGGGCAGCTCTAGGGGCTTCCAACATCAAGCTAATTCCCCCCACCTTGGTCGAGGGGCTAATCTTCGAAAAGTAAATAGATAAATGAAGAAACAATACAAGTTTTGGACAGAACCAAGGCCTTGTATGGTCCTCGGACTCAAGCCTCTGGGAAAACCAACTACTTAACAGAAACAACACAAGTTTTGGACAGAACCAAGGCCTTGTATGGTCCTCGGACTCAAGCCTTGGGGAAACCAACTACTTAACAGAAACAATACAAGTTTTGGACAGAACCAAGGCCTTGTATGGTTCTCGGACTCAAGCCTCTGGGGAAACCAACTACTTAACAGAAACAACACAAGTTTTGGACAGAACCAATGCCTTGTATGGTCCTCGAACTCAAGCCTCTGGGGAAACCAACTACTTAATAGAAACAACACAAGTTTTGGACAGAACCAAGGCCTTGTATGGTCCTCGGACTCAAGCCTCTGGGGAAACCAACTACTTAACACAAACAACACAAGTTTTGGACAGAACCAAGGCCTTGTATGGTCCTCGGACTCAAGCCTCTGGGGAAACCAACTACTTAACAGAAACAATACAAGTTTTGGACAGAACCAAGGCCTTGTATGGTCCTCGGAATCAAGCCTCTGGGGAAACTAACTACTTAACAGAAACAACACAAGTTTTGGACAGAACCAAGGCCTTGTATGGTCCTCGGACTCAAGCCTCTGGGGAAACCAACTACTTAATAGAAACAACACAAGTTTTGGACAGAACCAAGGCCTTGTATGGTCCTCGGACTCAAGCCTCTGGGGAAACCAACTACTTAACAGAAACAACACAAGTTTTGGACAGAACCAAGGCCTTGTATGGTCCTCGGACTCAAGCCTCTGGAGAAACCAACTACTTAACAGAAACAACATAAGTTTTGGACAGAACCAAGGCCTTGTATGGTCCTCGGACTCAAGCCTTTGGGGAAACCAACTACTTAACAGAAACAATACAAGTTTTGGACAGAACCAAATCCTTGTATGGTCCTCGGACTCAAGCCTCTGGGGAAACCAACTACTTAACAGAAAAGATACGAGTTTTGGACATAACCTGGACGTTATATGGCCCTTAGACTTTACCCCGGAGAGGAGTTACACGTTAATAGTTGGGTTAGTCCCTAGATTGAATGGAATTCCCAGCCTACCCTCGGATCCTCAATACCAGGGGAACTGATGCGATTGTGGTAGGGCCAGGTGCTATCAAAAAGACGGCCAAAGTCCCTCACTACTCGGCAACCCTCTCGGATGGTTTATTTTGAGTTTATCTTTCTCGGACGATTGCCTCACATGCATTACGGAGCACTCAGCTGTTGTCTCGATTAGTCTCATAAGTTTAATCTACTGTGAGTTAGCATTATTGTACTTAATAATGTCGATAAGTTCAAATTAGTAGCTTTCTGTTTCAAGGTTTCCTGCTCTAAGTATCATTAAAGAAAAATACACATGTAGTACACCCATTCACAAAGTAATTGCTGCAGAATAGAAAAATATGTCGAAGGAAACAGATTCATCTTTTATTAAGATAAAGAAAGAGTACAACGTACAATGAAAGAGCTTGAATAAGCTTATGATAGAAACTAACTACATAAGCAAAAAGAAAAGATAGATGCAGCAGTTCTAAAACGGTGTCTACGAAAACCATTCCTCAATACTTTTACATGCCCATAACTCGGGCAGCAAAGGAACCCAACGTGGGGCTAGCACCGTTGAAGAAAAGGTGCAGGGAGCTGGAAGCTAATGAGCCTCCATGTTGGCCACGCCTGTGATAGAGCAGACGGCGCTGATAGCGGAAAACCTTACTTCTGACGCACCAAGAATCTGATGCGACCAGTACCTGCTTCGGATTTTGACTGAAAGAGGCAGAGATATCATCTCCACCTTATCAAAACAGAAGATCATCTTGTGTCTGTGTCCCCCCTGTCCAGACCGCACCACCTTGAGTCTCGGAGGGGTCCGGTGCCTCTGTGGCGGGTGTAGTCCCTTCACCCCCACCTGTGCCTCAAACATATTGCACTGAGGGTGGATAGCACTGGATATGGAGACTGTGATTATGGCTGAAGGATTATGATTTTTAAGGGAGCAGAAAGGTTTATGTGTAAGGGGAATAACCTCCTATCCTACTTATATAAAGGGCAAGGAGATGGCATTTAATTTATGCGGGTTTCCAAGGAACGCTACGGACAAGACGGTTTTGGCTCGATTTCCAACACCATCTGCAACCATAAGACCTGAAGATCCTCGTGAAGGCGCGCCTCGAGCCCTGAAACGCCAAAGGACACCGCGTGAGTAAAACAAAAGGGATGCCTCTTAATTCGGCACATCTCCCCTGCAAACGAAGAAACACCAACATCAATAAAGTACAAAATTTGTGCAAGCCATGATGTGAGCCCAACATCACCAAAACCCTCCTCCCCAACTAAAAGTCGGGCATCAGGATTTTGAGGGGCTATTGTGGGGCCAGAGAATTCGTGGCCCAGGCCCACTCTACATCAAGGCCCAAGGATATGGCCGAGGACGATCTTATGCTCAGCGCCTCACAAAACGCCTGAAGAAAAGGACAAACTCAGTACAGGGGCAAGACAAAGGAAAAAGCTGCCAACATCATAGTATAGAATCCTGCATCTGACAGGCCCATACCCCAAACCATGCTATTTAACTTTACCAACCACCCCCAACCACTCTAGGTATGGGTTGACAGGACAGGTCTGCCCCCTAGAAAGTAAAACTTACACGTGGACGCTAAAAGGGAGGTGGACACTAGTATAAAAAGGAAAGAGAGCGAAGGGAAAAATGGAGGAGGACCCCCCCGGGAAGGAGGGGAAAATCCTGCAAAAGGAAGAAGGGGAAGGATACCATGCTCCTCGGACGCTGTCCGAGGACTTAAATCCTACAACCCGCACTAATGGAAGGCTTAGCTAGTCAAGCCAAGTCCACCCATACATAAGCTTCCATAAAAACCACGACTAAACCGCTGACCTATGACCACGGTCCTGCCTCTTAAGCCCACTCTCTACAAATCATATTGTTAGGGCCCTTTACTTACGAGCCCAATGTCATTCTTGGGCCGTTAAATAACCGTGTCCCTACAATAACTATTATATTACAAAGTTTATTACAGTCTACCAAACATACCCATAGAAAAAGATGCACATAAGCAAATTACATCTCATTCCACATTGTAGTTGCTATACAATTTCATAATATTGCTCATCTTTTATCATCTACATCATTATCATTTGTACTGTTTCTAGACTCATTTAGTATGTCACTATTCAAGAGCTCTCGATCAACTTCTACAATCAACTTTTTATCTGGATCCACTCCCATAAGACAGTTGTATAATATACAACAAGACAATAATCTCAGTAACTATATCAATCGGAAAAAAAGGTTCTATTATTCTAGATATGATGGGAAATTGTTTCTTTAACACACTGAATATTCTTTCAATTACATTGCATAAAGAGAAATGCCAATAATTAAATATTTCCTTAATATTTTCTGGGCCACGTGTTAAATACTCTTTTAAATATTGATAGCTTATACTCTTTTAAATGATAGCTTACACCCCTGTATAGCCCGTTAAGTCCACTTCTTAGCACAAAGCCCGCATCTACTAGATAGTATTTGCCTATTTAAAAAAAAAAAAGTTATATAAGTATTTCACTATATATTTTATAACATAATTTCTTTTCTTTTCTTTTCTTTTTTTGATAGGTTTTTATAACATAACCATACTATTTTTTTATTATTATTATTTTTTTTATGTAAGTATCCGTTGTATTTGTGACTTAACATTATCTATGAAAATTATAAGTTTATCTTCCCTAAGTAAAGTGTTTTTAATTGTTCCTTTCTATTTAAATAAAATATATGTAAATTTCATATCAAAATCACATGCTATCAATACATTTTGAATTACAAGAACAAATCACATTGTTTTTCATCGATAGAGCTGAAAGGTTCTAACTTGTTTAGAAGTTTACAAAGTACTAACCAATGATAGCACTGTTTTTGCATGTTTAATTGGAAGTGGTCTTCTTTCCATCCTTTCCATATGTATGGCAAAAAGTTCTATTTCAGCTTCAAACAACTCAATTGTGTACAATTCTGAGATAATAAGAATAAACTTCATATATTATTTTCGGTTTCTTTTAATAGCAAACTATTTGAAAGTTGAAAGAATAGCAAAAGATAACAAATTGCCATATCTTGCATAGAGTTATACATGAATCCATAAGGTTCTTTTTCTTTAAATTTTTTCCTAGAGCTACATTGAGGTTGTCCACAAAAAATAAGACAACTGAGTAAGATAAAGATTTACTAAAAGACTGTAGAATCAACAGTTGTAGCAATCCCATTACATGTACTTCAAAATAAATCAATCGACCAAGCATATTATGGAAATATAAATTATAAACAACAAATATTAACAACCAATTGCCCTTTTTTGTCTGTACAGTATCAATTTGTAAGTTCAAGACTTATACATGGAACAATGCAGTCATAAGACAAATTACCTACCATAATATACTCAACAAAACCCAAAATGATGGCAACAAAAACCAGCAAGGCGTTGTGACTCGCAAGGACCAAAATCAAGAAGATCGTATCACAAACCAAATAGGAGATAGGAGGCCACATTAAAGAATATGGGGAAAAGTTTTTAAGTCGAAGAGTTGTGAGGAAAAAAATCATGGTGAAAAAATTAGGGATAAAAAAGAAGAGGCATATGTATATTTTTGCTCAAACCAACTAGGCTTTACTCATAATGTGCAACAGCTAGTTGATTATCATAGCTGTAGTGGGGATATTTTGCAAAAGAGAATGGGTTTAAAACAAAGTTTTAGTCTTTAGAAAGAGGAATCTTGGTCATCATGGCAAAGTTCCTTCCTGAGTTTATCTGAGAACATTCGGCAAGCGTCCATGCTAAGATCAATGGCAGCTGAAAGTGCTATGAATAAGGCAGCATCAGCCATGCAAGTTACATGCTGCACCCCTACTTGTACAACAGGCTTGCTAACTTTTCCTTCACCTTCCACAGTTGAACCCATCACAAACCCTTTTACAGGTGACCTTGAACTCAATGCAGAATCTCTAATTAGCCTACTATCAATGCAAAACTGGCCACCCTTTTTGCTACTCATTGTAGCTTCAGCAATGGGAATGCTACTAGTTGGGCCATTGTCAGTAACAAGCTCGAATTTGTAACCTAGGCCATCAATAGGGCCTCTCTCTCGCCATGCCTCGAGACGTCCCCATGGCTTCCAACTGCTAACGGAGAACCCATTAGGGCGGAGAATAAGCCAAGCACCCGGATTTGATCGAGACACGCGATCAGTGCCTGGTGAAGGTACAAATGGAGTGATCATGGAAGCAGCAGCCACAGGTGAACCAGAGAGATCGTATATCATTATCATCCACCCTTTTCTTTCCCTTCCTGATCGTTCCTTGCCTCCAGAAAAGGTTCTCATCCATCCTCTATTAGTAGTGTTGGTAAAATCTGATGGGAGAGACCTGGATTTACATAAGAACAAGAGGTAAAAATCATAAGTAACAAAATTCAATGTAAGTATTAGAAGTTGTTAAATAACATAACATGGCTAGTACGAGCATAGAAATGTTAAACATGAATGCTGATACCAAAAGAGATTTATATAAAGAAGTACAATTCAATGATGAGAAGGTAGCCACAGTAAAATTTTAAATAAAATAGAATAGCAGAAAATGATACATAATACCCAAAATTTTAAGAATAAGGCTTAATTGTAGTTGTTGTTATTACCAAAAAAATAAAATATTTTGCACATGGGAAGAAATCCGAAGTGGTTTTGTTTGAGAGATTTGGAGTTTGACCAAATCCGGGTTAGGCAAAGGCCACCAATATTTTATTAAATTTCTGGTTTATAATTTTAGTTATTATGAAACCATAACTCAAAACGATGGAGATTCATCCCACATGGCTGTAGATAGCATGGAGAAAATTTCGGAAATAAATAACGAAGGAAGAACATCAGGTATATATATTATTGGTCGGATTTTCCTTCTCAACAGCCTAGTGAAGAGAAATAATGTAGAGCAAATTCATGAATTAACATCCAAAAGAAAGGATCAATAAAATCTTAAATCAAGGTATTGCTATAGAAAAGCAGACAGTTGTAGTTTGAATTTTGTGTTTGACCAAAATTTATAATTTTCATCTACGGAGTCTGAGTAACAAATATTTTATAAAAAAATTTATTAAATGTCCATAATGGTTGCTTAATATCAAAATATTGAAACGTTAATGCCTAAATATTTTTTTAGTTTTTATACGATATTACATGTATTTACCCATATATATTTTCAAAAAAACTAAAAACGGTTATTTAAACCTATCTCTCATATTCTGAACATGGAATAAGATCTAACAACTCAAATCCAAGTTGAAATGTCAAATTCTAAATTAGCATGCGAACTTGATGATAAAGACTCTTGGGAATTGAATAAATTAAAAAAAAAAAAAAAAAAAAAAAAGGTGACCTGACCTGGATCTGGAGTTCCGGTCCGCACTAAACTTGCAGCTGAAAACCGGTTGCCTAATATTGTGTTGAATCTGGAAAACAACAGGGCTACACTCAGGTTCACCGCCGAAGTGGAAAACGAAGCGGGGATCCGGTTCTGAGCGGAGCAGTATATGTATCCTAGCCGAGTTATTCCCCAGCTTCATCCAACCATTCTGGAACACTGTGGGCCGAGCCTGAGCTCCCTCCAAGTCTACACTGATGTTGACCCGGCCCAATAACTTTCCACTGGAGACACCGCATGTACGCCCCATTCTGCCCGTGTAGACCGACACACGGAGAGTGATGGCCTTCCCTCGGCGGAGAGCGGCGGGGTCTAGGCTAAACCCGGCGGAAGCTTCTGAGTCAGGCGGGGAGTCTCCTGCAGGTGTGGTAGGGCAGAGTGGAACGAGGGCAGTTTGGGTTTGGGAAGGAAAGTTCTTTATCCGAAGCTTGCAGTTGCAGAAACAGGGTGTGGTTGATGGGTGTACACCTGTACCTGCTGGTTTCGTTGCTTGTGGTAGCTTTAGAGCCAGTGATTCCACCATTAACCGAACGAACACACACGGATCCATAGTATAGCTATATCAGTACGTAGTTACGACTGTTATGAGCAAACAAATATGATGGTTCAGTACGCGCTGTGGTGGATTTATTAATGGAACTTCTAGAGCCAGAGCTAGAGCTAGAGCTAGAGGGCGGACTTTGGGAGCATCTATCTATTTATCTATCTGGCGTTTCAATATAAGGACCAGAACGTTTATAAACTATATTTTTAACGTTCCACTCTCTCTCTCTCTTTCTTTGTCTCAACTCTCAACTCTGAAGAATGCCTGTAACGTGTTTAGTTTAGTAGGATGGTGTGTTGTGTTGGAGGATTTTCTATTTTGTTTTTTTTTCTCCCTTCGCGGGAACATTGCCACGATATATCATATCACCATTTATCATTACGCCGATATGAATTTTTTTTTTCTGGGGGGGGGGGGGGTCAATTGCCAAACTACGCAAATATATACTTTATTAACATATCCATTGTAAGATTGATGGGTTCAGTAGTGTATATTGGACCAGAGGCCTAGTTCGAAGACGCCTAGTAGTCTGAGGATAAGTAGGCGTTATTATGGAGGTCGGTGTTCAGAAATAAAGGAGGGGATTTGGCCATGATGATCGGAGAGAGTGGTTCGAGAATGAATGTCTTCTCGGCTAAGCAAAGCTGAGAATCGACGGTGTGGTCTGCCATCCAGGACAACGTTCCAAGAGGTTCTATTGATAAAGACAAACACCCTAGAAGCATAGGACAAAGGGAAGCCATATAATATCTAAGAGAAAACTGCTACCACCGTATTGAATGCTCTGTAACTAACTCTTTGGTCGCATTAATGAGGAAGTGATACCTAAACAGTATTTTCCAACCTTACAGCTACTCTCCAAAGATTTCAAGAAGGTGCTGACGGGACAAGGATCAACATCAACAATCTACTTTACACGTGGAGGGTAGAAATGAAAGGAGAAGAATAGTATAAAATAGAAAGAAGGCCATGAGAAAAGGAATCAGAAAATTGAGAGAGAAAGATTGTAGCAATAAGAATGTACTTGTTATCAACTTCAAGAATTATATACAAAAACTGATCTTCTCAGACTGTACCGAGAACGATTTTCTTTAGATAAAACCAGTCTATTTTTACTTTATTGTCATTTGGATCCACTATAATTGCTACCCAACTCATTAGAGACTAGTTTTCCAACTCACTTTCTACAAATTCATTGTATTGGGCTTTTTGGGCCTAAATCCTTTTAACTTTTGGGTCTAGGATTCAAATTGCGTCCCTACATCCATCAAGTTTAAGATTTTTTTTAATTTTACTCTTTAAAATTTTAGGATTTAAATTTTACTTCCTAACCTTATATTTTGTTTTTATCAACATTTTTTTTTTTTGTTAATTCTTATAAAATGTACTAATTGATATAATTAAAACATGACATTAAGGGTTTGCTTGGGAATAACTTATTTAGCTGAAACTAAAATTTTTTTGCTAAAAGTGTAGAAAATAAGGTTAAAACCTAGCTGAATAGTATAATGAGACTCATAAATAGTACTAAAAAATGCGATAGGACCCATGAATAGTACAAAAAGAATTTTAAATTTTAAATAAGTTGAAACTTGTAGCTCATCCCAAACGGGCTCTAAATCATTATATTTTGTTTTTATCAACAGTTTTTTGTTAATGCTTATAAAATATACTAATTGATATAATTAAAACATGACATTTGGATTTAATGTTGCCCCTAGTCGTATCCCTTTCTTTTGTTGCTAGAAAAACCAACAAAAATCACAAAAGACCAAATATATATATATATATGAGGAGATTGAACTAGCGGCAAAGCAAATTGGGTGGTGGTGGTTGAGCTTCACGCAGCCAAACCCCATGGTTACCAACCTCTCTCTCTCTCTCTCTCTCTCTCTCTCTCTCTCTCTCTCTCTCTCTCTCTCTCTCTCTCTCTCTCTCTCTCTCTCTCTCTCTCTCTCATGGCACTAGGCATATTTGGTTTGGTTTTATCTTTTGGTTGATTTGGTGATTTTGTTATGAAAGTTTGAGGATTTCATTTGGGTTTGGGAAACGTAGATTTGTGGGTTTCGATGTGTGCTCTATTGAAATTGTTTGTGTTTTTTGGAATGGGGCTTCAATTTGATTTGCCATTTTTTTTAATGTTTGTTTGGATAGAAAATCTTGAATTCTTGGGAAATTTTATGAATTCCCAAAATATTGTATTTTAATTGTTGGCCTTTGCTCATTATTTTGATTGTTATTGTCTTAGAGTAATTGCTATTATGCTAGGTTTCTTGTAAAAAATTTCTATTTTAAATAGTTTTTTTTAGTTTATTGTAATTTTTAGATTTTAGAATTTTATTATAATTATTTAAATATTTTTTAGGCTTAACAATGACGTGACATCATTTTATTGGATGAACTAAACACACGTGGCAAGTTTATATGCCACTTAACTGGAAAATATGGATGGAGAGACTACTGATGCAAATAAAATATAACTTCAGGGGTAGGGGTGGCAATTTTTACCCAAGTCCATTAACCCACCCATGACCCACTTAATTTGAGTAAGTCTTGATCCAACCCAATTAAAAATATCGGTTAAATTGATAAAAACTCACTAGGTATTCTAGTTAAATGGGTAAACCCAGTGGGTACCCATATAAAATTCTTAAACCTAAAAACGTTTTGAAAAAAATAAAAAGAAAACCTAAACCTAAAGAACTAGCCAATCGTCTTCCCTCTTGCTTTTAAACCCTAAAGAGAAAATTTTCTCTTTAATTTTCTTCTTATTTTTTTAGCCACCAAACCAGTCCTAAGCCTCTATTCTCTCTCTCGCAAACTTTTCCGACTCAAACGTTTGTGAAGTTGAATCAACTTGATGATACTCCTAGTTCTTGACTTGCCAAATTGATTCTCAAGTTTTCAATCTCCTTTTCCATGAGTCAATTCTGATTCTACTCGATTTATCTCTTTTTCTTATTTCTGTTTCTTTTGGTTTACATTTGAAATGAGCTAGTTGAAGTGTGGTATGTATCAACTCTGTTTGGTTGTTGAGAGAATGTAAAGGAAAGTGAAAGAAAATGAACTTTCAAATGTAATTTTGTGAATTTCAGTAATGTTTTATTGTGCAGTTTGGAGTGTGTGTATCAACTTTTGTTTGTTTGTTGAGAAAATGCAAGGAAGTTATAGAGCATGAACATGTTTGTTTCTCAGTATTTTTATAAGTTTTAATTGTTGTTATTTTTGCAAAATCTAATAGTGGGTTAAATGGGTGGGTTGGGTCCTGTCCAAATTAAAATGGGTTGAGTGGGTAATGGGTATTTAAAAATATTTTAAACAGGTAATAAATGAGTAAATTAATAATTATATAACTGACCCAAAATCCACCAAAGCCGCCCATTTGCCACATCTATTCAAGGGGTAAAATATAAATTATGAGACTTTAAAATGTAAAATCCAAAAACTTCCGATTTTTAGAAGTGTAGTTTGCACTTTAGCCCTAATAATATACCCTACTACAACTCCAGTGAAATTTATTGCTATTGGTCAAATGTTAATGTAACTCAAGTGATACTTTTTGATATTTTAGTAGATTCTTAAATTTGTTTCTCAAAAAAAAAAAAAAAAAATTCAATGAAGATTATTTTCTCGATTACTCTTAGTGCTATTTCCTTTTTCTTTTTTTTTTTTTTTCTTTTTTTTTTTTTTTTTGTGTTTTGTGTTTTTTTTTTCTTGTATGTCCATTCATTGTGGGGTTAAGATAGAGGTAATAAATGTTCCCGGGAAAAAGAAAAAAAAAAGTGTAGAGGATATATTGCCGAGAAAATAGGAGGGATTTAAATGATAAACCACGGTGGGGTCGGACACAGCTAAGTTATGGCTGTCACCAAGTTGGCATGGAAGCCTAGGTGCAGGTGCAGCTGTGATTGGGCCGAGATATTGGAATTTTTGTCTGCCACACTTTTACTCGATGGCCGCCTAGGAATATCAGTCTGCCAACGTGGCATCCTTTGGCTCCTTCTGATCGGCGCCGCTCTAGACGGCTGTACTTTACTTCGTCGTTAATTAAGGTCTGTTTTATAATATTTTTTTATTTTTTGAAAATAATTATGAATGAAAAAGGTTAAAAAAATACGTATAATATTGTTTAAATATTAAAAATTGTTATTTAAACAATATTAACAAACGGATAGCTTCCAGTCTATTCCATTCTTTGTTTATAACCTTTTAGTTAACGTGGGTAATGACAAACATTGACACCTCTTGTCAAACACCTCACTTTTGCAACTCATATATATACATACATACATATTCAATGTGTTCTATAAATTTATAAATAATTTAGCATAAAATAGGTAGTCGTAAATACTCATAAATTATACAATACATAAATGCATATGTTATGAATTATATTGTACTATATATAAACATATGGATTTAAAAATGAGTTTTTTTTTTTTTTTTGGATGTAAATGCACTTTTAGTCTCTACATTTTGACTTTTTTTCCATTTTAGTCCCTACATTTTATTTTTACCACTTTTAGTCCCTAAACCAATTAACGCCCTTCATTTAAGTCCTTGAAGCATCATTCTGTCACCAAACTAACGGGATAACTGACATGGCTGACGAATCAATTAAAAAATCACTATTTTACAAACCTTAAATTTTTTATTATTATTATGATTTTTTTTTTCCGCAAGAACATTTCTTCAAGTTCTTCCCAAATCTAATAAATAAACCAACAACCAAACCAATCTCTGGAAAATCCCAAATCCAAATCCAACAACCAAATCTAATCTCCATCAAATCCATAAAAACAAAGAAATAAATAAAATAAACCAACAATGCAGGTCGAACCCAATAAAATATGCTAATCTGCATAATCCAACAAAGCTCATCACTGATCAGTGACAAAGTCTTTATTACATTGTCTCTTAGTCTTAACCACGCTCAGGCTTCTCTCTATCTCCTCCAAATCCATATCCAATTCTCTTAGAAAATCCAGCTCTATATCACCCTATTCATTTACTCAATTAGAAACCCATCTCTGTAATCCCGCAAGCTCTCCTATCTCTGCAAACCCATTTGGGTCTCCTCTAAACCAATTCAATTCTATAAATCCAGCAAAAACTCTAGATGGGTATTCGTTTTCTCACCATTTTGATCGAAATTTCAGTTCTTTCAGCTCCAAGATTGGTTTTTGTAAGGTTTCTTCATTTAGGTATTGACTAAATTGTGCAAATTTAAGGACTTGTGAAAGAAATGGAAGTGGGGTTTTAAGGGGTCAGGGTTTTGTGAGTGGATTGAGGAGTTTCAGTAGTGAATCAGACAGGGATCCATGGAGTATGATGTTGTTATTGTTGGGGCAGGACCGACAGGGTTATCGGCGACGATAAGGTTGAAGCAAATGTGCATTGAAAAGGGGGTTGATTTATCAGTGTGTGTTGTTGAGAAAGGTGCTGAAGTGGGTATGTTTCTCATATCATGGTTCCCACATCCAAAGATCCAAACGGTCTAACCAATCTTCGTTTTCTCGAATCAAGATCTCTCTCTTTCAGCTTTTTCTTTGGGATCTGGCTTTGATCTGGATTTAGAGAATGAGATGGTCTGATCGGTGGCAATGGTGGTAATTGGTGGTCTGATCGTTTGCTCTTGTTCTGAGTTTATTTGGTTGGGATTGACTTGCTCTTAATCGATGGTGGTGGTGGGTTTGATCGTGAGAACGTGAAGTTTGCTTGGTTGCTCTTAATCAACTTGCTCTTGTTCTGGGTTCGACCTACAATGTTGGTTTATTTTATTTATTTCTTTGTTTTTTCTGGATTTGATGAAGATTAGATTTGGTTACTGGATTTGGATTTGGATTTGGGGTTTGCCAGAGATTGGTTTGGTTGTTGGTTTATTTCTTAGATTTGGGAAGAACTTGAAGAACATGTTCTTGTGGAAAAAAATAATAATAATCATAATAATAATAATAATAAAAAATTTAAGGTTTGTAAAATAATGATTTTTTTAATTGGTCCGTCAGCCACGTCAGTTTTCCCGTTAGTTTGGTGACGGAATGGTGCTTCAAGGACTTAAATGAAGGGCGTTAATTGGTTTAAGGACTAAAAGTGGTAAAAATAAAATGTAGGGACTAAAATGGAAAAAAGTCAAAATATAGGGACTAAAAGTGCATTTACGCCTTTTTTTTTTTGTTAAAATTTGCAATTTTATTTGAGTCAAATGAGTTGTTAAATTTATTTTTAACACAAAATTATTGAGCTACTTAATCGAATCCAATAAAATAATATGTCCATGAGTTTTTTTTTCTTCTCCTTTTTTTTTTTTAATACAAAATTTGGACTACATACTTGATACTTCACTTTCATATTTTCAAATTTCATTTTTATGCTATGAATAATGTATTAAATGATGATATAATTATTTTTTATTTTTGTTATTATTGTTATAATTCTAAGAAACTAGGATGTTAAAAATAAATATAAAGAGAATATTATTAGAATAAAAGAACAAGAGATGGTAAATGTTGATGATGATTAAAAAAATATTAATGGAGGAATTTTTTTGCAAAATTATTAATGTAATATAAACATAGACATAGATGGAGGTTTTTTTTTTTTTTTTTTTTTTTTTTTTTTTTTTTTTTTTTTTTGAGGAAGACTTAGATGGAGTTGATTAGACAAGATGATGAAAATAAATCATTATTTTGGCTCATATATCATGCATTATTACTTCTAAGTTTAATAAATTTGAATGTGTATGTTATAAACATATGTTATTTTGATTTCTTTATTTGGATTTATTAAATTTTATTATATAAGTGATGATTAAATTAATAATTAGCCGAATATAGTCCAGATTTATAATTAATATACCTTACATATGTATGTATGTGTGTGTATATGAATATCTATAAATTTTTATAATTTTATTACGTGTTTGTAACACAATATGATATGATGCACAATACAGAAAAATTAAAAATTGATTAATGATACTGATATCGCTCCGAATCAGTAAGGTAGATGGCCTGGCTTCGGTGGGCTATCGAAACGGTTGATGGCCTGCAAGGAAGGAAACGCAATCAAAGAGGAGACCGGAGAAGACCGGTCGAACCCCCTCCAATGGAGAAGTTAGTTTTGTAGAAAAGGAAGTTCCAAGTATTTTGGAAATTTGTCAAAGTGAAAATCTTACCTCTGTCAGGTTCAGACCGGTCCCTTATATAGGGAGCCTGAGACGGTTACTTGTCCAATAACCGTCCCAGGATTTGTGGAAACCAAAAACTCCGGAGTTAACTACCTCAACGGATATAAAACTGTAACCGCTGATGGAAGTTAACTTATTCGAAGGGTTTGTTGAGATAGTTGCGGGTTTAGTCGAAAGTCAAAGTGTTGAGCTTCCGTCCGTCTGGCGTAGGACGGTTTAGTCTAAGTGTTGAGCTTCCGTCCAAGGATATCCAACGATTGCTCATGGACGAACCTAATGGACGATCACTGTCTTCATGGAAGACAGTTTATGGAATGGTGCTATTATTCATGGACGTTTCTTCTTCTTCTGGATAAACTCTGGGATCAACCTGCGTTGTAGGCACTGGACGAGCCCTTTGGACGAGCTGGAGATGGATTATTTTCCGCTTCTCTATCAGATACGATTCACATTTTGACAACTATTACTTAGGTTAGTAATATATCAAAGTAATGTACACTTTGTTTCACATCCACTTATAAATTGAAGTATTATTACTTTCATTTAAATTTATCACTTACATCAAGAGTCTTGTAGCTCAATTGAAACCAATTAGAATGTTTTGGTGTTTTTAATGGAGACATCTATGATTTAAATCATCTCACCTCCAATTATCAAATTATCAAAAAATTTGATTACTAACACTACTTTTCTTATACATCAATCACCACAAATTATGTAAGGCGAAAATACACTTTTGGTCCCTACATTTTGAACCAATTCCCATTTTGGTTCCTAAATTGATTTTACACCTAGGCTAGTCCCTGAAATCAGAAAATCAATTCTATTTTGGTTCTTGCTGTCAACCCACTAACAAAAAAAAAAAAATCAGACGTGGCAGACAGAGTGCCTTGCTGGCTGACATGATGCTGACATGTGTATTGAAATATTATTAAAAAAAGTTAGTTGGCATTTTTTTAATGCCAAGTCAGCATTTAAATTAAAAAAATTTTAAACAAAAAATTTTAATTTTAAAAAATAAAAAACAAACAAAATTTTTTTTTGCTTTCTTTCAAATTTTTTTTTTTTTACTTTCTTTTATTTAAATGATTTATTTTTTTATTTGAAAGAACATATTCATGTTTTTTGTGTTCTTTCCCAAAATATGATTATTATTCTTGGCAAATTAATCCTTATTTTCTCATAATTTTCTTTGTCTTTCTTTTACTTTCTTTATAACCAAACACATCAAAACAAAATAAATTAATTAAGTTTCTTTCTTGTCTTTTTTTTTTTTTTTTTTCATTATTTTTTCAGAAGAACATGTTCATGTTCTTTGTGTTCTTCCCCATAATCAATCTCTAGCAAAGAACCAAACTCCAAACCCAGCAAAGCAACCAAACCCATAAACCCAACAACCAAATTGAGCACCAGCAAAGCAAACCTTAGCCTTCAAACCCAAAAACCCCCAAATCAAAGAACATGAACATCAAACCCAAGTAAAAGAATAGAAACCCAACAACCAGCAAAGCACTACCACCGAATCAAATCTTCCAAAATTTCCTAGCAACCAGCAAAGCCTTAACATCAAATCCACAGAAATCCTAAGCTAAAACTTCAAAATCAACCTTAGAGAGAGGAAAAGAGCAAGGGTAGGGTGGAGAAAGGTTTGGCAACCACTGATCTGGGCTTCACAACAACACAACACCACCACCGATCTGGGCCACAACAACATCGCACCACCACTGATCTACCTCTATAAAACCTACACCCTCACTTCCTTCCTTTCCTCAAACTCAGTTTCTGAAACTCACTTCTCGTTCCAAACAAATCCAAAAATCTCCAAAACTTTTACAAACCCAAATGGCTCCTAGAGACAAACCCGACTCCGTCAACCCTGGCCCGAACACCAAGGAAATCCAATACATAGGCATGAGGAAGTGTCCATGGGGTCGCTATGTAGCTGAGATCGCAACTTGAGGAAGAAGGCCCGAGTCTGGCTCAGAACTTTTGACACAGTAGAAAAGGCGGCACGTGCCTACGATGCCGCAGCTCACGAGTTCTGCAACACCATCGACTCCTTTTCCCTATCGCGTCCACCACTTAACCTACGAATCCAAACCGACCTTGCCGCCTCCATTGAGAGAGAGCTATTTTCGGATTCTTCAGGAAACCACCGCCTCCAATCAATTCTGTTTTGGCTCTCTCTCTCTCTCAATCTCCTCTGCCCTCTTTGTCTCTTAGGGTCTGTTTGGTTGGAGGAGTGGAAAAGTGGGAGGATGGAAAATTAGTGGGAGGATAGAAAATATTTAGTTTTCCCTTGTGTGTGTTTAGTTGGAGGGGTGAAAAAGTGAAAGGGTGGAAAACTCTTTTGTTTGGTTGAAAAGAAAATTGAGAGGATAGAAAATGTAGTTTATATAAATTGACTATTATACCCTTGTTACATAATAGGTAAAAAATAGATTTATTTGTACTCATTAAATAATATAAAATTTACCAACAATTATATTTTTCAATGAGAAGTGTTATGTCCACAACATTTTTCACAATACTTTCACAACAAAATTTATGTGGAAAGTTGTTATTAGTTCTAATTTGAACCCACCACTGAAATTATTTTTTTACTCACTAATATTAATTAATAACAATCTGTTACTTAAAATTTATTGTGAAAATATTGTAGTAACATTTCTCAATTAGATTTTTTATTCATTATATTATTTCCCCTTTTCCCAGCCTTCATTTCACCCATACGTTTTTTTTTCTTCTTCTTTTTCTCCTCCACACGTTGTCCTTCGTTATCCCTATCCCCCTTCTTTTTTATCTTCTTCCTCATTCAGCACAGCTCTCATTCTCTCTCTTTTTTCTCCAGCGCTCTCTCTGTTTTTTTTTTACTTGACTCCAGCGCTCTCATTCTTTTTTTTTTCTCTAGTGCTCTCTCTCTCTCTTTGTTTTTTTTTTTTTTTTACTTGACTCCAGCACTCTCATTCTCTCCTTTTTTTTCTCTTGCGCTCTCTCTCTAGTTTTTTTTTTTTTTACTTGATTCCAGAACGGGGTATTATGGTAAAAGTGCTGTGAGAGCATTTTCTCTCCAGGCTTTTCTTCCTGATTTAGGAGGATGAAATTTGTGGGCTCGGGAGAGAGAATTTTCTCTCGGGTTTTCCTCCCTTCCTATTTTTCTCAACTTGCCAAACAGTGGAAAACATTGTTTTCCTTAGCATTTTCCTTCCTATGTTTTCCATCCCCCCTAAATTCACCCCAACCAAATAGTGTTAGTCAGGTTGGGGTAGGGATTTTGGAATAGTTATTTTGATTTTGCTGGGAGAG
Source organism: Quercus tomentella (assembly GCA_028535165.1). NCBI lineage: Eukaryota > Viridiplantae > Streptophyta > Magnoliopsida > Fagales > Fagaceae > Quercus > Quercus tomentella. Next base: position 39,931,442 of record JAPQVY010000155.1, read on the forward strand.
GAAATTAAGAAATAAATAATAAAGTAAAAATAAATATTAGATTTAAAAAAAAAATTATAATGTGGTTTTAAAAAAATAAAAAATAAAATGCTAACGTGGCATTTAAAAAATGCCAACTAACTTTTTTTAATAATATTTTAATACCTGCATCAACGTCATGTTAATTGGTAATGCACTCCGTCTGCCACGTCTGATTTTTCTGTTAGTTGGTTGACAGTAGGGACTAAAACAGAATCGATTTTCTGATTTTAAGGACTGGCCTAGGCGCAAAATTAATTTAAGGACCAAAATGGGAATTGACCCAAAATGTAAGGAGTAAAAGTGTATTTTCGCCATTATATAAACAATTATAAGAAAAAACATATGGAATATTATTGTGTCTCTATACATTAATAAATATAAAATGTCAAAGGAATAATTTGCAATTAGAAAAATGATCAGTGGGCTTGATTTCTTAGAAAACATTTATTTGGGGAAAAGAAACTCTGTAGGTTTACACCTATGTCAAATTAAACCATGTTACTTTTAGTTCTGCAGATTTGTCATTTTGGTTGGATAAAGATGTTACAAATTGCTCCTTCTGAGCTTAACAAAGATGAATGGATTAGAATGAATTGGTACAACTAGCCTCTGTTTGGATACCAATGAAAAATGAAAATTATTTCACTATTCAACTTATTTTTTCTACTATTTATAGGCTCCACTGCACTTTTTGGTATTATTCACGGGTTTCACTATACTATTTCAGCTAATTTTTACTTTTATCTACAGTACTTTCAGCAATAAATTTTCAGTTTCAGCAAAATAAGCGGTATCCAAACAAACCCTTAAAATTTAAAAGGACAAAGTTGAATTTGGCATAGGTATAAAACTATGAGGCTGTTTTTGTATTTTTCTCAAATTATTTATTTATGTTGCCCGTTTGGTTTTTAGTTCTCGCAAATAAAATAGGGGAAAATCAAAGTTGCATGTACAAGATAGCATGAACTGTTTTTAAATGACAAAATTGCTTCTTTCTTTTGTCATTTATCGTATATATGAACCGTCTTTTTTTGGATAATGAGATAATCTCCACTTATTATTCTTTGGGAAATGCGGATGCCAACTGGGTTTCTCGAAGGTTATCGATATTTTGAAGATAGAATATTTTACAACTTGTTGGGAAATTTAGACCCCGATTGATAAAATTAATAAGTTTTAAACCAAAGTTGTTAATTAGATTTATTATGAATAAAACTTGTTAAACAAACAAACATCAATATCATGCAGCGAAAAAAAAAAGAAAAAAAAAAAAAGAAAGAAGAAGACAAGATATGATGACCCAGGAAAACCAATAAAACAAACTAGTTTCACAGTAAAAAACCTGGGGGGAAACCTTCCCCAAAAGCAATCCACTATAATAAAGAGAAGTTTCAGATCTAGTACAAAACCTTTGTCCCTAGACTCTACAATCCTTGTAGATGAACTTATAGCAGAAACCTTCTACCGCTTCAGAACTTCTAAACTCTTCAATATATGAACGTCACCTTTTTTGCACGGATCTCAGTAAGTGACTAACTAAAGATGTACGACTCCCAGTACGTAACTAACACACCAACTTGAAGAAGATTGTTGGCTGCAAAGTTCTTCACTTCATCAACAATGAAGATCAAGAAGCACTTGGTTACAAAACCCTAAGGCGCAAAAGACGCAGTAGCGTCTTTCAGAGAGAATAAGGCATTGGTCACCTTTTGCATATGTTCTCCTTGTATTCTCTTATATGACGGTCTTTAAAATAAGCCTTATATATATCTAGGGTTGCGAGAAAAGAAACTCTATACAAATACATAAGCATAGGCCAAAAATCAGATTTAGAAATCTGAATTTCGTAATTCTCGATAGATACCTCGATAGATAGTATCTGTCGAGACCTCGATAGATAGAATCTATCAAGTAGCCGTCGAGCTCGATAGATAGCTATCTGTCAGGAATCTGTCCAGCTTTAATGAACAACCCTTCTTCACTTGTTTCTTGAACAGATTTGTATGGTTTCAATACTAGACTTGAACTCTTGTTCTTTGAAGTATTAAACACATCCTAGATTTACTCAATTACAAGTAAAGTGCGTTTTGTCAAAGTGCGTTTTGTCAAAGGATTAGCTAATTTTAAATTGACATATGTTCCTAACATCAAATTACATATGTCCTAACACAATTGTGTTTTACAAATGCGGATGCTCTTATAAATGTACCCATCGATCTTGAATGGATAAGTGGATAAAAATAATATATTAGAGTATTTTTCAAAAGAGGGAGACGGTGACCGTGTAAGTTGTAACCCTTTTTAAGTTCTGACTAATTCTGACTACCTCTCTCTTTTTGATTGACAAGGAGAACCAAAGAATCTCTTTGCCTATAAGATTAGATATAGAAGAATCACCGCCTTTCTTTTTTTAGTTAATATGGTTTCTAGATATAGCCAGTTAACCAAGTAAGCAAACCCATTTTTAACTAGTATTTTGTAGAGGATTAACATTATATTAGAATCCATTCAAAAAAATTATATTAACCCTAAATTGTACTAACAACAGTACTGAGTAGAACTGTACTCATCCAAAAAAAGAAGAAGAAGAAGATCGAAGAAGAAAATGAGTAGATCTTTTTGCTGATCAAGTTTTGACTTTTGATAGCCAAGTTGCTACCTTGTGGGAGTGGGACTCCTTGTTATCCCTCATTTTTTACGTAATAGTCACAAGCAAACCCTTCATACTAATTTCAAACTTTTGCTATAATGCTAAATATATATGATTGTTTGGTTGCCATGACAAAATATTCTATTCACTTTTTGTAGGTGTTCTTTTCTATAGCCTTATCCTTTTCAGTTCCAATCAACTTTTCATTGAGGAAGACCCAACCCAGCTATGAGCAAACTCTTCTCACTACTGTTTCTCAAAAAAAAAACTCTTCTCACTACTATTTTACCTGTGATCTGAGCGTGGGGACCGGGGAGCAGGCCTGTAGGCTTACCGTCCCTATTGTTTATCAATCTCATTCACAACGTACATCATGTTGCTTGCAGTGCTACGCTAGCAAAAATAATTTCAGTCACTGCCATAGGCATAGGGTACTCATTAATTCGTATCACCTTATACGTACGGTACGGTGTTACCGGGGTTCAGCAATTTTTTTTCTTTGTATTTCTTTTTCTTTTTCTTTTACTGTAGCATTTGAACCCAGACTTTTTTATTTATTTATTTTTTTTTATGGATAAACTGTTAAATATCTTAACGTAAGAAAGAATCTTGACATATTTGAAATAAAAATTATTGGAACTACTTAAACAACATAATAAATATAAATGTTATTAGCAAAACCTAATAAATAAATGCTTGACCTTTTTTTTTTTTTTTTTTTTTGTAATTGATAAGACATCAATTTGTAATATTTATATAAGAAAATTGGTATATTTTATTTCTAGCATGATTTTATGTGAAAACTCAACTTTAAGAAGAACAAGTTTAATTTTTTTTGGTTGTTGAATGTGTAGTAAATTAACTTGAATTAATGAAAATGCATATTCTGTATGGTGGATCCTAAGCACTACTCCAAATCTGGCATGTAACATTAATATTGTTTGTTAACGTTACCAGCACAAAACGACAATACAATATCAGTTGTATTTTTGTCCAAAGAACAAAGTTTAGTGGACCCACAAATGCAGAGGGTACGATTTTGAAGCGTGGCATTCACGTGCTTGGAGATTGTTGCCTCTTTGGCTGTTTCTCTCTGTTTGTTTGTGTGCAATAAGGATCCAGGTAAGCAAATAAGCAAGGCAGTGCAGCACGTTGATTGAAATCAATCAAATTAAAGAGAGAAGAAGTTGGAAGACAGACAGGCTATTATTTTATTTGTCGGCTGCTCCACCAGCAACAAGGCACTACCTCCATCTCCATGTAGATTGATTGTAGACCAACTAGTACTGACACTGTTTGCTTATTAATGCACCTAATTTTTGTGTTGTTTTGGTCTTTATTATTAACCTAATCATTAGCGCTGATTTTATTGCAAGGCAAACAAAACTTTCGAAAGTTAAACAAGATGGATGATTATGGTTTAGGACCACCCCCCAATATAATGATCAATTAGGTGTGCAAGGGGATGATAAAGATGATCGCTTCCCCCACAAATATGAACAAATGATTAGAAAGTCTTTTGCCAAAGCAGATGGCTTTCTTTCATATTAAAGAAGGCCTTTTCTTCAAACTGCATATTAGTGGAGGACAGCAATTTTTGCTGGAATGGGGTTAAGAGCCAGCCAACACAACACAAGGACCATATTCATTTCATCATTTGTGTAGGGCCAGGGGTCTTCTTCATCACTTTTACCAGTTGTCTGATTTTGATTGTGCTTGTCTTTTTTACCCAAGTTAAAGTTAGGAAAGTCAAATCTACTACTCGCATCAACATGAGAGGTAATCAAGGCAAAAACTGCGTCTTGAAACTTTACTTAAATAGTAAACTTGCATAAAATGGGTTAGAGCAAAATACCAACTAATTATTGCAGTTTATATTGGTAAACTATGAAGGAGGGTCTTGGGCCAAATAACTAACTTAGTAATAGAAAAGGTGGCAAGACAAGGATTAGCCATGTAAAAAGTAGAGGCCATATAGAAGACAGTAGAATAAAATTAAACCAAAGATTAAAGTCCAGAGTGACAAGTGGCGTTAATCAAAAGCAGGTTCATAGGATCGTGAGCATTTATCTCAACTGAATATTAGTTAGACACCTGTTAAGTAAATAAAGATAGCCAGGAAGTAGCTCCCTTAAGGTGGTAATAAGAGGTTACCAAATCTTGTTGATAACAAGACACATGTCAGTGGATAGACAATGAACAAACGATGGAGGGATCGACTAGGCATAATTGACGCGTAGTGTAAAATGGTCATCCATAAAAGGACCGTCCGTATAGGATCGTCGTTATCAAGGATGATCGTAAGCACACATTAATGCTCAAATATAAATTCCTCACTTAAATAGCACAGTGTAATGGATGTACAGCCTTTCCAGCCACCAGCTCACTGCTGTCACATTCACCTCAAGCTGATCGTTACACAGTCGTTACAGGGCATTAAATGGGGAGGTTAAATGGCTATAAAATAAGCCATTTAATCCTCCAGCTCAACCATAACGCCTAAGAAGATAAATGCACAGAGCGTTTACTCACAGATAGGCTATATAAAGCCAGAAGCAACAAGTAAGTGGAAATAAGCTCAATTACATACAGATTATGTTGGTTCCACAAGAAATAAGCTAACTTAATCATCGGAGGCTCCCCGGTGGACCCCACACTGGTGTCTTCATTACATTGTTTGTTTCTTGTGAACAGGATCTCAACATCGTCCATCGCACTGACGAGGAACATACTGATGAGGCGAAATCGCGTTTTATCAGTTTGGCGCCGTCTGCGGGGAACGACGAGCTATCAATCAATAAGCCGTTGAATTCTCTACTGACTAAGTTCCATAGAACCGATGGACTCAACCACAACCGAGCCGCTGGACCTAGTGGTGATGGCTCAACAAATCCAAGCACAAACAGCCAATGTGCAAGAGTTGATGAAACAAAATGAAGATTTGAAGCAATGAGTGCATCCAGAGGACACTAATATGTCCCAATCACGGTGTAACCGCAATGACAACGACGACGAAGCCCATAGCTCGAGAAACAGCAGTAGAGAGACTTCTGAGCACACTGCACAGTTGACTCATGGCAACAATCAGATGATGAAAAACATGAGGAATGAGTTAGATGAAGTCAAGAACGCCATGAAGGGAAAGATGGTGATAAACCCTGATGGCATGATCAAGAGGACGAGCTCACCCTTCACTACTAGCATTTTGGAGTGCCCCTTGCCTCCCAAATTTCATCTCCCATAGCTGGAGGTTTACGATGGCACTAAGGATCCCCTAGATCACATAGGGGCATTCAAGACAATATTAAACCTTCAGCAGACCCCAGACGAAATAATTTACAGATTTTTTCCAGCAACCCTCAAAGGAGCAGCAAGAGTGTGGTTTAGCAAATTACCCGTGGTGTTTATCGCGAACTTTGAGCAGCTAAATGACTATTTTTTCTGGCATTTCATTGAAGGCCAATGCCATAAAGGGCCCACCTCATATCTGCTGGCTGTAAAGCAACAAGAAGGAGAAACCTTGAGGGAATATGTGAAATGCTTCAACAAAGCAGTGTTGGAAATCGACGAGACAGATGATTAGGTAGTAATGACGACCTTCCAAGCGAGGTTGAACAATCTTGACCTCGTCTTTTCCCTGGTGAAGACCCCACCGACCTTGATGACGGATCTGATGTTCAAAGTGCAGAAGTATATAAATGGAGAAGACTCACTAAATGCAAAGGCATTAATGGGCAAACAGAAGAAAGAAGAGAGTGCTGAGTCGTAGAGCAAGAAGAGGGATCGCAAAGCCAATCCCTCAGACCCCAAGGCCGACAAAAGCAGTCTAGAAGTACCATCGAAGAAAAAGTTGAATTTCACTTCTTTACTAATGCCTGTGGACAAAATCCTCATGCAGATAAAGGATGACCCTGTTTTGAAGTGGCCTATACCATTGAGTTCATCCTCAAAACGAAGAGATCCAAAGAAGTATTGTCGTTTTCACAAGGATTATGGCCACTACACTGATGAATGTCGAGATTTGAAAGAGTAGATAGAAGAGTTAATCCAAAGAGGACAACTCCAAAAATTTGTCAAGAAAGACTACCAGTCCAGCCACCGGATGAAAGAGAAATCTAGTGACGATCAAAAAGAAGATGAATGAGACCGTCCTAAACAGGTTGTGGGAGAAATAAGGACGATCACTGAAGGACCAGTAGTAGGGGGGGTTATACAGGTCTTTGAGAAAGGCAGTTCAAAGACAAGTCAACAGTGTGCATATAAAGCACCCAATAGCCAAATATCATCGCTCAGAAGATGAAGACATTATCTTTTCTGAATGAGATGCAAGGGGAGTCAGGCAGCCACATGACGACCCCCTCATTATCATGTTGACCATCGAAGGGTACAATACTAGGAGAGTTTTGGTAGACAACGAAAGCTCAGCAGACATAATGTACATAATGGCATTCCAACAGATGAAGTTGAACCTAAAACACCTTAGACCTTTCGAGTCTCCTCTAGTCAGTTTTAGTGGGGACCACGTATTTTCAAAGGGCATCATTTCCCTATTAAATATAGCAGGGACTTACCTAGCACAGGTAACCAGGGAGGTAGATTTTCTAATTGTTAACTGTCCTTCATCTTATAATGTGATTCTAAAGGTGAAATTCCCAACCCCCCAAGGGATTGGAGAAATCTGTGGAAACCAACTTTTAGCTAGGGAATGTTACCAGGTGTAGACACTCGACTTTCCACCCATGATTTAATCAAGGAAAATGACTAGAATGATTATTTATGTACCTCGAAAATCATGATTGCATTACATGCATCAATTTGTTCTGGCATTACATGAATTAATTTGTTCATTGCATGTTATAAAAATGATCTTGAGATTCTAATGGTCACAACAGTGTGTTTGGTTTCCAAATTGGACCATCGGATCGAAAGATATCGCATAATCAAGTTTGCACGGTCAGCATGCATTGTGTCTAGATAGAGTCGACCACGCACGATTAATTTAAATTAATTCTGATTGGTTAAACAATTAAAATTAATTAAATAATTTTGTGATTAGTTGATAATTTGTGTCTAAAATAGGATTGCTTGCATAGGAATAAAATGGATGATTGGATAACAAAAAAAATTATAGATAATCTGAACTTTATCAAGATTTATTTTAAGGTATTTATCTACAAGATAATTATTCCTGAAAAAGCCTGAATTGTCCAGAAAAGAGATAAAAAATCATAGACTAAGGATGAAAACACGTCTAGGTACAAGGACCGGATCAAAAAACCCTAAAAAGAAAGTCCAAAACACACCCGAACACGAAAGAACATTTGGCATCCAAGAGCACCATTCGGCACAATTGGAGTGCTGAAATTAAAGTGCCGAGTGGCCCCCTTTTGGGCTTTGGCCCAACTCCCTTTGGGTGACGATAAGGCATACCCTTTTCGACCTTTTCGCAGAAGGATGCGTCCGAATTCGCATTTTAATCGTTCGTGCCTATTTTTTAAAGTTTTCCCACCTCTATAAATAGAGACTAGATCTCATAATTCAAGAGACCTTTTGGAGGCTCTGAGAGGTACACACTTTTAGGCTCTCAAATTGCTAATATTTGCAAATCCCCTTTCTGAAATTTGCTGTTGAAATTAGGGTTTTTAGGTTTCAAAGATAATTGAATAGATTTCTTTGAACCCTAAAATATCCTTTCAAGAACAAGAAGTGCTCCATGCAAGAGGTTGATTTCAATCACCCTTTCCTTTCCTTTATGTTTTTCTCTTATGATTATCCATGACATGATTTATTAACTATTGCTTTGTTTAAAGCATGATCTTGAATTTCTTATATATAATTGTTACAATCTTTTTCTTAATTTCAATTATCTGCATATAACCAATTCTTTTTCTTAAAATCAAAAATAGATCTGCATCTTTCTTAGATGTAGATCTGAATTTTTCTTGATAAAAAATGGATCTGCATCTTTCTTAGATGTAGATCTGGATTTTTCTTAATCAAAAATAGATATGCGTCTTCATTAGATGCAGATCTGAATTTTTCTCCAATCAAAAACTGATTTGTATCTTTCTTAGATACAAATCTGATTTTTTAAACATATGCAGATTTTGAAACAAAGAAAAAGATTATGCATGATTGTGTTTACGGTTGTTTGTTTTGTTTAATTCATGTAGCATAAATTTATGTTATGAGTGAAATTCTCTTCAAAAAAATCTTTTCCATATTTTTTGAACATATAAAAAACAAATCTGATTTTTCTGTTATTAAAAACCATTTTTTTTATTTCACAAAATGGATCTGATCTTTTACAAAGTTAAAACCATTTTTTTTAGATTCTTAAAAACGGATCTGATTTTTTTACAAACCAAAATCAATTTCTTTTAATCACCAAAACAGATCTGAATTTTCTCTCCAAAAACCTTTTTTTTTACACATACAAAAACAGAGTTGATTTGTTTATATAAGTCATAATCAAATTTTTTAATCATTAAAATAGATCTAATTTTTTTTTTAGAAAAAAAACAAAGAAGAGCATTCATTCATAGATAAATTTGTGTGATTTAATTCTTGTTTTATATGCTCAACATATCATTCATAGTATGCATAAAAGGGTACATAGGTCACAAGAGTTTAGAAGACCAGACTTTGTCTGGGTGGAATGGGTGCCTAACACCTTCCCATTCCGTAACCTAGCCTCCAAATTTAGGTCTTTGGATAAGTAGATCTAAGCCTTTTCTTTTATTTTATTTTGGGCAGAATGTAACTAGGACAAGAAGCCATGTACTTTTGGTAGATTGTAACTAGGATCCAAAGCCATGTAATTTTCAAATTTTCAATTATGTAATTTTTTATTCAATCAATGAAAGGATGCTACCCAGTCATGTTGTATTTAGTTTTTCTTATTTTTTTGTATAAAAAATAAGTGGCGACTCCACACCACTTACCCAAAAAAAGAGGTGCCTTAAAAAGCACTTAAAAATCTCTCTTTTTTTGAGAGGCAATTTCTTGGTCTCGCACACCAGGCAGTACTGGCGTCCAAAGAAAATCACACCTGGATGGTGGAGGAAGAGTCGCCCAAGCCCACGGAAGAGGTGGGGAGTATTGAGTTGGTGGAATGAGATCCTTCCAAAACTACCAAGGTAGGGAAGGAGCTCCAACTGTCCTTAAAAGACGAACTGGTGAAATTCTTGAAAAAGAATATGGATGTCTTTGCATGGTGCCACGAAGATATGCCAGGGATTGACGGAGATGTGATAGAGCATCATCTCAATGTCGACCCAATGAAGAAGCCAGTTCAATAGAAGAGATGAGTATTTGCCCTAGAGCGAAATGAAGCAGTTATGGAAGAGGTAGAAAAGCTCTTGACTGCGGGATTTATTCGAGAGGTCTACTACCCCGAATGGCTTGCCAACGTTGTCATAGTGAAAAAATCCAACAGGAAGTGGAGAATGTGTGTGGACTTCACAGACTTAATTAATGCATGCCCCAAAGACAGTTTTCCAGAATTGACCAGCTCGTTGATTCAACAACTGGCCATGAACTACTAACCTTCATGGATTCTTTTTCAGGTTATAATCAAATCCTTATGAATGAGGAAGACTAGGAGAAAACTGCATTCGTGACTAGCCAAGGCCTATATTGCTACAAAGTCATGTCATTTGGACTGAAGAACGCAGGTGCCACGTACCAGAGATTGGTAAACCAAATGTTCAACAAGCAAATAGGGAGGAATATGGAGGTTTATGTGGGTGACATGCTCGTAAAAAGCAAGGAAGCAAAAACTCACCTTGACAACCTCCAGTAGACGTTCAATACTTTAAGAAAGCCTTCCGATGGACAGACGAGTGTGAAGCAACCTTCCAGAATCTTAAGGACTATCTGGCTAAGCCCCCACTCTTAAGCCCGTTTGTAGAAGAGGAAGATCTATTTTTGTATCTGGCTATATTGCAAACGGCTGTCAGCTCAGCCTTGATTCGTGAAGAGTCCAGGGTGTAGTGACCTGTTTACTACACAAGCCAAGCTTTTCAAGGTGCCGAAATGAAGTACCCATGGATAGAGAAGATGGCCTTTTCTTTAATCGTTGCTTCGAGAAAGCTCAGTCCATATTTCCAAGCTCACACCATCATGGTAATGACGGATCAACCAATCCAGAAAGCCATGAGTAAAACAAATGCAGCAAGACGCATGGTCTAGTAGGCGGTTGAATTGAGCTAGTTTGATATTGAATACAGGTTGAGAACAACGATCAAACCAGGCGTTAGTAGATATTATCACCGAATTCACCCTTCCAGACTCAGATCTAGAAGCAGAGTACTGGATGATGTGTGCTGACGGCTTATCTATTGCGGGTCTCGGAGGCATCGGTGTGATTGTGACCTCACCTAAGAAGGACGTCCTTAAATATGGAGTTCAACTCCAATTTCCAGCAATGAACAATGAGGCAAAGTACGAAGCGGTCCTCACCAGCTTGAAGATTGCAAAAGCTCTAGGAGTCAAGAATTTGAAGCTAAGAACTGATTCCAAGCTAATTGTTGAGCAAATAACCAACGAGTATGAAGCAAAAGAGGAAAGAATGAAGAGATACCTGAATCTAACAAATCAACTAGTTGATTGTTTTAATGACGTCAGGTTCGAGCAAATCCCACGGGAGAACAATTTAGCTGCTAATGAGGTCGCTAAGTTGGCATCAACTGAAAACGCCCCAGAGAAGCCTGAGCTATATATGGAAATTCAGTCAATCCCTAGCATAGAGGGATTACAAGCCTTCCTAGTCCAGCAATCAGGCACCTGGATGGATTTGATTATTTCTTACATCAAAGACGGCCAGCTCCCATTAGACCTGTCCGAAGCAAAGAAGGTTAGAGTCAGAGTTGCAAGATTCACTGTTGTGAATGACGAACTCTACAAGAGGGGATTTTCATTACCTTACTTAAAATGCCTGAATCCTGAAGAAGCGACGTATGTGTTGCGAGAGATCCATGAAGGCGTATTCAGTAATCATTCAGGACCTCGATCTTTAGTTGGAAAGGCAATCAGGGTAGGATACTTTTGGCCAACCATGCAAAAAGTCGCAGTTGAGCTTATCAAAAAATGTGATACGTGTCAACGGTTTGGAAATGTGCAGCACATTCCTAGAGAACTAATGACAAGCATTTCCTCACCATGGCCATTTTCCACCTGGGGGATTGACATTTTTGGTCCATTGCCACAAAGGAAGAAATAGGTTAGATTCTTACTTGTTGTTATTAATTGTTTCACTAAATGGGTTGAAGCAGAGCCATTAGCAATAATCACAGAAAGCAAGATACATAACTTTATTTGGAAGAACATTGTTTGCAGGTTTGGAATCCCAAGGGCGATCATCTCTGACAATGGACGGTAATTTGATAGCCAAAATTTCAGAGAATTTTATGCAGAGCTGAGAATAAAAAACCACTACTCGTCACTGGGCCATCCACAGGCAAACGGACAGACAGAGGTAACAAATCGTACTTTGCTCAAACTCATCAAAGCACGACTTGAGGGGGTAAAGGGTCTGTGGCTAGAAGAGTTACTAGGGGTATTATGGGCTTATTGAACAACAGCAAGAACACCAACAGGTTAAACACCATTCAAGCTGTCCTTCGATACGGAGGCAGTTATTCCTGTCGAAGTGTGGTTATCCAGCCTTAAGCGAGCCCATTATAACAAGAGTTCAAACAATGACGAGCTGAGGCTAAGTTTGGATTGTTTATCTAAAGTCAAAGACGAGGTAGCCCAAAGAATGGCCCGATATCAACAGAAGATGGCAAAGTACCACAATTAGAGGGTGAAGCTCAGGAGGTTCAACCCTAACGATATGGAACTGTGAAAAGTCTCATAAGCCACTAGAGACCCAGCCCAAGGGAAGGTAGGCCCTACTTGGGAAGGTCCATATAAGGTCATCCATTACTCAAGAAGAGGAAGCTATTACCTGAAGGAGCTCGATGGCAACCTATTGCCTTGTCCCTAGAATGTGGAGCACCTCAAGAAGTACTATTAGTAAGAAGTACCTAAATCAATAAGCTTCGTTCATGGGAGTACCTCGCCTGACGATGCATCAGATAAGCGAGATTTCTTTTGCTTTTACTTTAGCATTTTTCCTTTCAACATTTTAGTTTGGTAAAGTTATTTCCAGTTATTTCCCTTGTAATCCCCTCACAAATAAGGGTGAATGAAATAATAGGGCTCCATAAGCCTTTTTTTTTTTTTTTTCAAAAGGCTTGATTTTTGATTTAGTCATCCATAACAACACAATCTCAAGGTAAAGTTGCAGACGAGGTTAGATCATGAAAAAGAGATACCCATATGGTGAAAACTCGAAACGACGAGTTTAAATCATGAAGGAACTATTGATGGTAAAAACTCCATTGACGAGTTTAAATCATAAAGGAAAATTATAAATGGTAAAAACTCCATTGATGAGTTTAAATCGTAGAAGAAAATTACAAATGGTAAAAACTCTAATGAAGAGTTTAAATTATAAATTTCTAAGAGAATATTATTAATGGTAAAACTCCAATGACGAGTTTAAATCATAAAATCCTAAAGGAATATTATTAATGGTAAAAACTCCTAGGACGAGTTTAAATCATGAAAGAATATTGTTAATGGTAAAAATCTCTAAAGACGAGTTTAAACCATAAAACCACAAGAGTATGTCACTAATAACAAAGACTCCAATGACGAGTTCAGATCATATATTCCTAAAGAAAATACCATGTATGACAAGAAGAACCCCAAACAATGAAGTTTAAAGTTATGATAAAAAATAAAAACTTCAAGTTTGAATCATAGCAAAATTTCTCAAGGGAATTGCGCTGACAAACTTTCCATAAGAAAAGGTTAGGCAATCAAGACTAAAGGCATGAATAAAGCTTAAGTCTAAAAAAGTCATTATTTCCAAGAAAAAAAGCCTTAAAACAAGGAGGCAACCCTTGTTTTCCAAGCAAAAAAAAAAAAAAAAAAAAAGGCCTCAAAATAGGGAGGCAACCATTGTCCACTAAGAAGATTAATGGAAAGAAGAACATAGATTTTCTTGGAGGGTGCAAGTTGCTTTGAAGGTGCAATGACGGCCTCCCCTTCCTCCTCCAACAATAGCAGCAGTAATAGCTTCTCCTTCATTTTCTTTGGTCTCATCAGCAAGGACCTCGGTATCAATGGCCTCGAAGTCAAGGTTCTAAAAATCCACTACCTGGTTATGATGCTTCATCGTCCACCTACGAAGTAGCTCAAAATCTGGATGAACTAGAGATCAAAAAAGTGATTAGACTCCAAGAACTTGGTGATCACTTTCTCATGCTCCTCGTTGGTCTTTAGAAGAGCAGCCTGGATTTCTTCATCCTTCTGAATGACTAGCATCTTCTCCACCTTTAGTGCCTCCCTAAGCTCCTTCACTTTCTCCTTGGCCTTTGTAACTTGATCCATAGCCTCGATCAAGTCCTTCCTCAATTTCAAACTTTCAGCTTCAATAGAGTCGATCTTAGAGTTGGCAACCACCACCTTCTCCTCACTACTTAAGTAATCTATCGTCAAACGCAGGGATTCTCTGAGAACCTTAAGACGAAAACTGAATTAGACTTTTTAATAGATGTGAAAATCTTAATGGCAATAAAAGTAATTGAGCAAAATACCTGCACTAGCTTGTGTATGTGACAACTAACTAGTTCATGTGATGGGATAGAAGAAAGGCCCTTAAGCTCGTCGTTAGTGATGGTGTTGTGGGCTCGTCCAAGGGCCGTAGCAAGGTTTTCCCAAATGCTCTTCCCAACTTTACTTTTTTCCTTGGAACGAGTAGTTGGAGGAGTGAAGGTCATCATCTCAAGGGAAGGTGTTGGTGAAGATGGAGTACCGAAAATGGACGAAGGGGCAGTTGTTTCACCTTTCCCTTCATTCAAATTTGTTTCTTCAAATCAGAGGTAAGTTAGGACAAGGGCTCATTTTTCATTCCTTTCACATGGGCATACTTATCCTTGCTGTACCTGGTAGCCAATTTTGCAAACAAAAGATCAAGGAGAAGGATGAGCTTTTTTTTTTTTTTTTTTTTTTTTTTTTTTTTTTTTTAAAGAGAAAAGAAAGGGAAGACAAGCCAAATATACTTTTCTCTTCCCGAAGGATCTTCTTTAAAACATATTTGGAGGGTTCAGGGCCAAGGTAGCAGTCATATAAGTGACAAGGATTAACAAAGTCATCAAAATCCTCGATTGTGAGAGCAAATTCCAGAGCAGCTTGAATTCAACCTTAATAACGATCCTCCAACTCAGGATGCTTGGAGTCTGCAAAACAAACAGAGAAAGGAGAATCAGAATAAGAGACACAGAAAAATTAGCCTAACGAGAAGGTAAAAGAACGCACCAAGAGATGGAATTTCCCATTTCTGTAGCAACAATGTAGGGCTGTAAATGAACCAAACTGTTCATAAACAGCTTGGGCTTGGCTTGATAAAAAGCTCGTTCATGTTTGTTTGTTTATAAACACATCAAGCTTAAACTTTAGTTTTAGGCTTGTTTAATAAACGAGCCAAGCCCGAGTAAAAAAATATTGTTCATGAACAAGCTCGTGAACACCAAGGCTCTATACAAAAGTAATAAAACAAGTTGAGCCTAGGCTTATTTATGAGTTTGGTAATAAAATTGATATGAGCTTGACAAGTAAACTCATATCTTTCTAAAACTTTAATTAATTATAAGTTGAGACCACTCATCCAAACCAAATAGGCTAAAATAATAAATTTGATATAGGCTTGATAATATACTTATGTTGGATCTCAAGCTCAAAAGCATGATATCGAGCTTGAGTTTAGGCTTGATATTGAGCTCGAGCTTGGCTTGACTAATGAATCAAGCCAAGCCAAGCCGAGCTCAAGCTTTTATACTTTATAACGAGCTCAAGCTTGAACATTATTTGTAGGCTCGTATCAAGCTTAAGCCAAGCTTGAACATTCTATTTTTGCTATCGAGCCGATCTCGAACATTCACTACTAGACAAAGCTCGACTCGTTTACAGCCCCACAACCATGGGACCTCACCCCACAGGTCGTCAGTCATGCTTTCCCATCCAGATCTAGAAACAAAAAAAGTATCGTGATTTCCAGTCACGAAAGGATGTAGGAAAACCATGGACGATCCTAGATTCCCTACTCCAAGGCAAAAGCTCAAAATACCCATAGTGGGTAGAAGATTTCAGAAGATATTAATGCAGAAACTCATTCAGAGTTATCATGTCCCTATCATGGACGGACACCCAAATTGACATGCAGCTTATGATCGTCCTCCAAGCATTAGGGACGAGCTGCCCAGGGGCGACATTAAGAGCAGAAAGAAGCATCATGATAAAAGGATGGACAGGGAAGTGAAGACCACACGAAAAAGCAGGCTCATAGAAGCTCACCTCACCATGGGCAAAGGCACAAGCTTTCTCATTGGAACGAGGTAATCGAGTGACGACCCCACGAGGAAACTGAAATCTCTTCCTTATAGATTTTAGATGTTTATTTTCCAAAGAACAAGACTCAGAGAGAGCATGAAAAGGGACAGAAGACGAGGACGAGGAAGGTTTTGAAGATGGTAAAGGTCTTGACACCACAATTTCAAAATCTTTATCTACAAACTCGTTACTTGA